>CAWUFW010000661.1:1200000-1800000 GCA_963921515.1 Calotriton arnoldi
TGTACACTTGCAATGTTAAAAGTGAAACCATAAGTTCCACAATGCAACACTTGGTTAAAAAGCTCATATTGGATGATACTGTCGAGCAAGACATGGGGCCACAAGGTATCTGTGGAACCGTATCAAATGAAGTTGCTTTTAACTGAGGAAGAGGCCCCATTCATGCGCATTTAAACCCTTTGATACATTTCTAAACGCAGAACTTTCTTTTAAAGAGTACAACTGAAACTAGCAGAGCTCCCATAACACACTATTCATAGACATTCTGAACAATACATCTAACACTCCAAAGGTGTGATTAACTTTCTATTTGAAACCAACTTGTTCCCATTGCATGCATAAAGAATAAGTCCCTAATTTAATCTCGGAAACTGCACCATCGAGTACACCTCAACAAATAAACACTGACTATAGTTAGATACCACTGCTCCTGGGGAATTTTATCTCATCCTAAAAGCATGGCACTCGTGGCTCTTTATTTTTTTGTCATCATCGAAGACTTAGAACTCGCTCTATTAAAATTTGTTGAACTATTCCCACCCAATCCTGAGTAAAATATAAATATGGTTAACAGGTGATTTCAAAGTAGGTGATTTAAAACATTTTTATTTTGAAATTCATGCTTGACTGTAAACTCTTTTGAGTTTTTGTTGTGTTTAAATATGACTGCCATTGTTCAAAGTTGTCTCATCTGCAGTAACCTGCACAGTTTGTGACATTCACAGACGCTACAGTGTTAGTATGAACTTGTCTGAATCATCAAGAGATATCCAAATTACCAAAAATAGTGGTTTGCTTGAATGTTTGCTTTGCGGAGTTGCCCAGTGATCCATGCGCCTTAAAATTTTAGTTATTTCAAACTACCTCCATTGTTTTTGCCAAGATTACTTATAGATTCAATATTAACAAGTTACATGTTTTTTTGGTGTTAAGAGGTTTTCTTCATTTGAAGCAATTTTTAAATCGTTTTTTGGCTGTTCACGGAACACTACATTTTATGGTGCAAAAAGTACAAAAGTGACACAGTGTGACGCTTGATAAATAACACTTCGTCCCAGTTCACAGTATGTTGACCTGGGCTAAATTCAGTTATACAAAAGCTTACAGTATGAAAATGTTTGGTTAGAAAATTTACTTTTCTCTTGAATTCAGTCCAGTCAGGAAGTAGTCAACATTTTGAGCTTCAGAAGACATTTTGAGCTTCAGACGTGAGGTCTTGGGTCATTCATTAACCCTATCACATTAAAATTCTGCTGCGGTCTCAGTTGCTTCAGTGCAGTGACTGGCAATGTAAATGGTAATGGAGTGTATGATCACAGAACGCATTGCCTTTTGTATAAGCAGTTTCAAGGACCTCTGTGAGAATGATTCATCCTTGTGAAAACCTTTTGCATTATTTGAGTGTGAGTAGCAGTTTTGTATCTCCCACACGACTGGGATGATGAAGGATCATCAGCATTAACTCTAAAAGTTGAAGAATATAAAAACGGCCCGCAAAATAATTTAATCACTTTCTGCAGTGCTAGATTTTATATCAGTAGCACCTCATGGTGAACATTGATCATGTCCATCTGACATCAGTAGGGCAAGTCGTACATTGGAACAGGTTGGATTGTAGTTACTGGGGGAGGAGTTGCTGAGAGGTTTGTATGATATAAGTGCGAGTTGTGGATTGAAGCTTTGGCTAATGATTTACTCCCTATAACTACTGGGGTTCTGAGACAGTAACTTTGAGCAATACTGAAGAGTAAAGATTTTTGTCAAACATTGAGTGGGACTAAGTCTTAGTGCTCCTTTCTTTATCACCAAAGCTGATTGGTGTGGTAAGCACCAAAATCCACATTATTCCCCAAATATTCAGAATAGATAATTATTACACCTGACAAGTTCCTAGTGGCTTGATGTCAGATTTTATTAGGTGCAATAATTATTGCATCTGATTGAGAGCACTCAGTCTATTAACAAAAAACTCTGCATTTTAATCAAGTCCTCTGTGGATTTTTTTTTTTTTTGTTTGTTTGTTTATTAACAGCTTGTCATACCATACAACAATATCACGCGCGTGCCCGGAGCAACGCGCCCAGGAATTCAGGACAAGCAACTTTTTAGGTGCATATACATATCAAGCAATATATGAACAGATACCCAATGAAAATGCCATAAGGCAAACGAAACACCCCCCCCCTCCCTCGCCCTCTGGCACTGCAATGATGTGACCTACATAGCGGCAACATTTAGACTTCTGATGCGCACACATGTCGGAATAGTACAATAACCTGGGATCAATTGCATTAAGTATCATTAGCATAGAAATAAGAATGTGTGACATCTTACAAATCAGGGTGGCTTGATAAATATATGGTAAGTGGGGCCCAGAAATCCTTGGGCCTTGATGACTCAGGGAGTTCTTCAGCATAGGTCTCTAGTTGTTCCCTACAGTAGGTCAAGTCCCGGATCCATTTACGAACCGTGGGCAACCCCCGTGCACCCCAGTGCTGCGCCACGGCCCGCTTGGCCATTAGCGTCGCCACAGCCACCAACCTCCTGTTACAGGGCTTTAAGGGTGTCACATTGCCCAACAAGCATAGCTCAGGCGTGCATCCCACTCGTTCCAGCACGACCTCCGTTAACACATCCACCACCCTAGACCAAAATGTAACTAACCCCGCACAGAGCCAGGAGAGGTGTAGAAAATCGGCGTCCGCATGCCCACACCGCACACAATTAGCCGTATCCCTCAGGCCAAATTTCCTCAGCTGCACAGGGGTGTAGTAGAGCTGGTGTAAAAAGTTAAAATGTATGATACGTAGATTACAGTTAGCTGTGAGGCGCCCAGTCAGTTTACAGCAAGCATGCCAATGGTCTATGGACATCGTGCTACCCAGAGCTTCGTTCCATTTAGCGTATGAGGGGTGCGCCTCCTCCTCACGCTCACGAAGCGATGCAGCGTATAGTTTAGTGATCAGTCCCTTACGATCCTCACTTGCGAGCACCGCCTGCAGCGCCCGCAGTGGCTGAGGCTCAGTGGGGTAGTTAGGATATATATCCCTGATTGCCTGCCGAACCCTCACGTATGTGAAGCATAGCATAGCTCCATGTGACCGACCCGCCTGTACGTCCAGCAGTGAGCGGAACTGGCTTTGTTTGTACAAGTCCCCCAGCTGCGTGACCCCGACCGCTTGCAATGCGCCCAGCGCCGAACGCTCTTGCGCCGCGGATATGCCAGGATGTGCCGCAATCGGCAATTTGGGGGCATAAAGGTAGGGCAGTTTCGCTCGTCTAGCCAATGTCTGCCAGGCCCAGGCGGTGCACTGCACCGGATTGATTTCCGTTCGGGGGCCTCCACTCCCACCCGAGAGAGCAGCTGCCACCAGTGGCAAGGGGAGTATTGCGTCCGCCTCAATCGCCGTATGGGGGAGATAGCGGTGTGGGAAGAACCAATAATGCGCAAAATGTGCCTGAGCGCATAGGTAATAAAGGCGCATATCTGGGGCCTCGAAGCCACCGCGTTCAAAGGGTTGGACTAGAGTGTCCCAGCTACAACGAGGTTTTTTGCCGCCCCACACAAATGATAGTAAGGCCGTCTGTAATGCCTTGAAGGCCGAAATATTCAGGCGGAGTGGGATGTTCACGAATAAATATAATAGTTTGGGCAAAATGGTCATTTTAATCACAGCGATGCGGTCCGCTAACGAGAGGGGCAGGCGGGCCCACCTCTCCGTTTTTTCCGTGAGTTGTGTGATGGTGCGTCCGTAATTCATGGATATGACCTGGGCAGGGTCCCTGTGCAGCCAGATCCCTAAGTATTTCACCGGATCCCGGGCCCAAGACAGGGGGAAGTCCATCTCAAATTCGTCAGTACCCGCTGTTAAGGGAAATACCGTCGACTTGGCCCAGTTTATACCTAAGCCAGAGAATCCTTCAAATTTAACATATTCCCTCAGCAGTTCAGGGAGGTGGGTTGCAGGCTCACGGACATATAAAAGCATGTCATCCGCATAGAGCGAAACAACAAGTGGCCGTTGTCTAAAGCGCAGCGGAGGCGTGCAATTGGCGCAACTTACATGCCAGTGGCTCCAGCGCAGGCGCAAATAGCATTGGTGACAGAGGACATCCCTGCCGTGTGCCTCTGCCAATGGGAAACGCCGAGGATACCCAGCCATTCACGCAAACTCTAGCCGCAGGTTTGGTATACAGGACCCTGATCCATTGCAAAAAAACGGGGAACACCCATTCGCGTGAGAACGGTAAACATATACTCCCAGGAGAGGGAATCAAACGCCTTGGCGGCGTCTAGTAGCACCGCCACGGCTTGGAAGTCTGCGTCAAAATAGTGAAGAGTGGCGAAGAGAGTTCGCAGGTTATGCACAGTAGACCGGGCAGGCACAAAACCAGACTGGTCAGGGAGTACCAGCAGGGGAACCAGAGGCTGAAGATGGAGTGCAATCATTTTCGCCAGTATCTTGGTGTCGATATTAATCATTGAGAGTGGTCTGTATGAATCGCAGTGGCTAGGCTCCTTATCCGGTTTCAGTAGCATCACCAGTAGAGCCTCCCGCAACGAGGGTGGGAGCTGTCCAGTATCATACGCTTCCGCATATACTTCAAGAAGGCGAGGGGCCAGGTCCTCTGCGAATGTCTTATAGAACTCGCTCGGGAACCCGTCTAATCCCGCAGCTTTGCAGGTAGGGAGGGACATAATAGCGAGTTTTACATCTTCCTCATCAAAAGGTTGAGTAAGATATTCCCTGTGGCCGGGAGACAGCCAGCCCAGTGCGACATCATCCAAGTATGAATGGATCTCGGCCGGCTGCACTACATCTCTATTGCTATAGAGTGCCGTGTAATAGTCAAGTATGGTCTCACTAATGGCGGTTGTGCCGTAACAAGCTGTCCCTGCCTCGTCTAGGATTTCCGTGATATACTCTTGCCTCCGCGGCGCAGCCAGTTTTTGCGCGAGCGAACGGCTAGGCCGTCCCCCTCACCATAGTATCGGGCCTTGCTACGCCTGGACCTATGTACCAGTTCCTGGTCAGCCGTGTCGTTATGTTCTGTCACCAGTGCACGGATCTTGGACAGAGTTTCGGGCAGCGGGTCCATCTCATAGGCTCGCTCCAGAGTGGAAATATCGGCGGCCAATTTGTGAATTCTGCGCCGTAAGTCACGCAGTACTCCAGCCTGCGCCCCCATACAGACCCCTCTGATAGTGACTTTGAACGCTTCCCACATGGTGCCTGCGCTATCAACTGTGCCAGCATTTTCCCGGAAAAATTACGAATAGCCTCTCCTACTGAGGCCCGGAAGACCAGGTCCGTCAGGGAGGACGGTTGTAAGCGCCACTGGAAGGGTGGTCGATCACATGCTGGGACCTGTAGATCCAGGAGCACCGGGGAGTGGTCCGAGAGCGTCCTGGCTAAGTGGCGCACTCCAGTCGCCCACGCACACGCAGCCTCCGTAGCCAGCCAGAAGTCCAAGCGGGACCAAGTCCCATGCACAAATGAAACAAACGTGCTCTCTCGCTCCCCCAAATGTTGCATACGCCATATATCCCTCAAGCGTCCCGCATCCATCAGGCCACGCAGCACCTCCGCCGCCTGTTTAGGCCGTGCATTTTCACTACCCCTCCGGTCAGCCTCCATATCCAGACAGACATTAAAATCCCCTCCCCATATAATCTCCGCGTCTGGAAACCCCGAGATGCGGCGCCATACATCAGCAAAAAGGCCGGGTCATCAACATTCGGCCCATACACATTTACAAAAAGGACACTCGACCGACCTAGTTGACCATGCACCAACACCACTCGTCCCTGATCATCAGTCTCTGTGCGCGTGACTTGGAACGGTATCCCTTTCTTGATCAGAATAATCACTCCCCTTGCATAGCTAGAATAAGAGGAAGAGGCACGAAAGCCAGCCCATCGAGCCCCCACCTTCCCTTCGGAAGCTTTGGTAAGATGTGTCTCCTGTAAGAAGGCAATGTGGACCTCCATCCTGTCTAAGTAGGCAAACACCGACCTGATCTTTTTGGGAGTATTGAGGCCATGGACATTCCACGTTAAAAGGCGTATTTTACCACTCATCTATCAGCAGGTTATGAAATGATGTACCTATCGAATATTTCAAAGACATGCCTGTGCAATTACATTGAAAATAGTAAAAATCATAAAATCCTAAAAAGACAGTGCCAGAGAGCATCCCCCCATCGCAATCCCCCATCCCCCTCCCACTTCAGCATCCCCAACTCGCCAAAGCCATCCCTACCCACCCCTCCCCCGTCCCAACGAACTACCAGCAATGCAAAACTTAGATGGGGTGCACCCGTGTGAGGGCGTCAGAGTGCTACTATCCTCCTATCTAGTAGGAGGAGGCTGAGCAGGGGTCGGTAACTATGCCTGGAAATTACAACATCATGGAGCGCGCCCATGGTATGCGAGCAGGCATATCCCAGTCAGCCCCGGCCAAAGACACCTGTGAAT
Organism: Calotriton arnoldi; assembly: GCA_963921515.1. NCBI lineage: Eukaryota > Metazoa > Chordata > Amphibia > Caudata > Salamandridae > Calotriton > Calotriton arnoldi. Next base: position 1,206,479 of record CAWUFW010000661.1, read on the forward strand.
GGAAGGAAGAGCAAATCATACTGATAAGTGATACATCATGAGGAATGAGAAACCTGGAAAGTCAAATAGGCAGCCGTGGCAGCAAAACAATTCAGCCAATGCACCCTATGGGTCTATTGTTCCTCAGTCTCTGATGGCGATCGGGATTCGCGTCGCCTCCTCTTGAGGCGTTTGGCATGTTCTAAGGCTGCTTTGGGGTTATTGAAAATGTGAGAGTCCCCGTCAGGGCCTATCTTCAGGCGAGCAGGGTATAGCATGGCATACGGGACCCCTTCCGCTTGTAGAAATTTTTTGACACCTCCAAACTCCCTCCTCGCAGCCTGGACAGTGACAGTAAAGTCGGGAAAGAAGGAGAGTTTATTGCCTTGATGTTCTATGGCCCCTTTCTCTCTCGCCAGACGTAGTATAGTGTCCCGGTCCCTATAATTCAATACTCGTGCAATAATGGGGCGGGGGGGAGCGCCCTGGGCCGGTCGAGCCGCCAATGAGCGGTGTGCCCGTTCCACAATGAACATGTGTGAAAGCTGCTCTGTACCGAATAGGTCTGTGATCAATGTTTCAATGTAGGTCTCCATTTTGCCCACATTGGTGGATTCCGGCAGCCCAATAATGCGGAGGTTATTGCGCCTGGAGCGGGCCTCTAAATCCTCGTTCTTGGCTTGGATGACTGAAAGGACTTTTTCCATGTTAAGCGTTTTCCCGGCGACTTCACTTAGACCATCCTCCACTGTAGACACCCGCTGCTCGACTTCCCCCATACGGGCACTCTGTTTTTCCAGCTGCGAGGACATGTGGTCCAGCCGGTTGTTGACAGCCGCCATTGTTCCCTCGATGGATTGGAGGCTGCGCTGCATGGCCAAAAGCGTGGTCTCGAGGCCAGTGGGCCCTCCCTCCTGGGCGTCAGCCTCCGAGTCCGAGGCAGCCTTCTGTGGGGTTTTAGTGGATTTTCGGGCCTCGAACGTGAGGCGAGGCTGGGTTCTGTCTGTCCTGCCCATAGCGCCAGATATCTAGGCAAGTCCTCCGCAGGGGAGCAAGCCGAATCCCTCGCAGACTCCAGGCGGGTCGTCAAATGAATCCACCCCTCACCCCGTTCCTCCCGGTGAGCGCAACTGCCCGCCCGAGATATGCAGGCCCGCACCAGCACAGGAGGTCGCCCGACAGCAGGGAATGGGCTTGGGGTCAGAGCATGAAGGCCCCCCACCAGTGAAAGTTCTCGTGTCCACTAGCCCCTCATCAAGAGCCAGTGAGTTAGCAGCTCGATCTAATCAAGGGGATTCAGCACAGGCCCCGGCCACCCAGATGCGAGGTGGTGCGCACCCGGAGTCGCATCAGCGAAGGATCCACAGCAGTTCAAAGCAATGCGGGGTGTATTCCAGACCCAAGCCTTGGTCCCAGTTGCACTCTCCGTCAGAGACCCGCCGCAACAGCCTTGAGGATAACCAGTGGCAATGCAGGGGTAAGTGTGCCAGTCCCTCCTCTCCCAGATCGGTACAGAGGCCTAATGCTCTATCTGTCCCGTGGGACCACCAAGCACGGGCCCAGCAGTAGCCGCGGCAGTGACAGCCAGCAGACGGCAGCAACTGGAGCGCGATCTCCCACTCCGGCCTACAACTCCCCCCCCAGGCGCCCGCCCAAGCTCGCAGGCCGCAGCGCCGACCAGGGCCCCCACCCGCCTCCACTGGTGCGAACCCCGGCCGGGCCGCGCCCCACTCACCGTGACCAGCACCCAGGAGTCGTCTCCGCCGGCAGTCCGCAAGTGTGTCTCTGCACCTCGGCGCGGGTCCCCAAAGCTCGCAACGGGCCGCCGCCGCTCGCCTCTCCCACACGGTGGTTGTGCTCGTGACTGCAGCGCCCAACAGCGCAGTACTCGGCCTCGTCCTCGTAGGGCCCGCACAGGCCTTGTAGGTCCCGGCCGCCCTCAGACAGCACCCTTCCTCAGAGCAGGCAGGTACGCCGCCGGCAGCAGCTCTCGGCCACCTCCAATCGGCGCCTCAGCTCCGCGGCAGGCAGGGTCGCCACAGCCCGGCCGCGTCAGCGGAGTGTGCAGGTGGTTGCCATTTTGTGCGCCCGCCACGGGTCTCGATCGCTCCGGTGAAGCGCCGCCACAGAGCGACCCGCCGCTCCGCAATGCCACCAAAGTATGCAGGGGTCTTGGCCAGCTAGGGTCGCGCGGTTTCCGTAGCGCAGTTTCTGCTGTTCCAGGCGGATTATAGGCGGATGGTGGCTCAGCCGGGCAGAGCGACCTTAAGGTGCGGCCATCTTGCCGTGCGCCCTCTAGCGCCCCCAGTGGATTATTTTTACTATGCAAATTTAGTGGGTTAAAGAACTTTCAGAATTTAACATGGGAAAAATGGCCCACTATTTACCAAGATACATGGATTTTGGTGCAGTAAGTACCAACATCTGCATGTTATTCCCCAAACAGTCAGAATTGACAATGTTTGCACCCAATAAATTCAGAACAATTCGGTTTCAGATTTTATAAGGTGCAATAATTATTGCATCCGACAAAGAACACTCCTAATATGTCTTGTGTGCATTATTTTAACTGGCATACTTGACTAATTAAAAGTGACATTACCTTCACAAAGAAAATATGTCTGGTCAGTCAGATTTTTTGACTTTGGTAATAACTGTATTGTGCTACAATACATGGTACAATTTCACAAACCACTTATTGTTTTGTTATTTAAGCCTACTACTATTGGTGAGCTAAGGAAGCTGCAGTGTAATTATCCAATTTCTGTTCTCCTGCATCCCAGCTAGTCGGGAGGGCATGCACTGCCACCAATGGAACTTCCAGGTGCTCACTATTTGTTTGCCATGGAAAAAGGGCAGAGAAAACCAAGAAAAATTATTTTTGAAACTACTAAACGTCTAGAACAAGCACTGGCAAACCCAGTAGGTATCGCCTTTCTATGGGGTTACCTGACCATTTGTTTTTGCCAATGCTCTTTGTCGCTGCTGTTTGGTATTGGCAGAAAGATAAAACATGCTTGTTTGCTGATGCAGAAAAGCATTAGCTAAAAATATTTTGAATAAAAACACGAAGATAGATGCATGCATCCATCATTATGCATGTGCACGTATGCTTCATAACGCTATGGCGGCCGCAGTTTGGTTATGTTTGCGTGAGCATGCATCATGATAAGGTGGCTATTTTGTTTTAATTTAGTATTCTAAGATGGCTGGCATCAATTTTGGAGCAAGAAGTTGTATAAAAAGTGCACCAAAGCAGATATCTTAGGGGAGAAGCACACAGATGTGCGAGAACATCCTAGGGCGCTGGGGAGGAGAAGCACATGGGGGAGACAACTGGAAAGTACATTCGCTCATGGAGTGCTTCGGCAAAAGAGAAAAAAGTAGTTAGCTAAAAGTGAGCAGTGGAAGGACACATGTAAAGAAGATATTCTCCAGAGGGGAGGACACACAAAAGATGGATGAGGCAAGACAAGGAATAGGAAGTAAGCAAATGAGAGTTGAGATAAAGCCAACCAATGGTAAGCAATGGACTGGCTTTAAGCCTACTGTAAGATCTCGGTAAGATCTTTTAACCAGTAATGCCGTAAGGTAAGCTCAACTTAAAAAGTGTATTCCTCAGTGTAAGCTGTGGAAGGACACAAGTTATCCAATCAAAAGAATGGTAAATAATGTACACTCCAGGGTTGTTACAGACACAAGAAGAGGAAGGAAATCCACTGAATAAGAAGCATGCGGATAAGATTGACAAGAAGCCAATGGTAAAAATGGGATGACCCAAAGGCCAGTTTAACTATTGATGTTGTCCACAGTAGGTCTTTGACAATATCCACTAACAAAAAGTATCCTGTCCAGAGAGAACTAGAATATAGGGTATGGGCACAATTCACAATTGGAGGAGTAATGGTATGCTTCTACCACTATTGGGAGCAATACCTCTTTGTATAGTAACCCTCATACACTCTAATAGTGTCATGCTTCATCATAGGGTTCACCCTGGCTCCTAAAGGCCAGGGTGGGCTCAACCGTATTTCAGGGAGCTCTTTGGAGAAAAAGCCAGGGGGGTTAAAGATTAAAAATCCACCATACACTCCAGGTATCCCTTTAATATGGAGATATGGTGGACATTAAAATAAACAGGAGTAGGGAGTTCCAAGGATATAATGGTCCTATGACCCTAGAAATATGCCAACATGTTTCAGCCAGTGAACGGCCCTATGGGTCCACGGATTTCTTCAGGGCAAATTTTTGTAATAAATCCCTCCCTGGAATTATTAATATAGTGTCGCACTTTTAATTTAAAAATGTTATACCAAACAAATGCGCCCTCTGGATATACTTATCCTTATTATGGCGTCTATGTCCTCAGGTCCATCGAACCCAAATTCGGTGGACCAACTACGTCTCACGAGTGCAGATTTAACGGGCAGTCCTTTAGTCAAACAGTCGTCAAGGATCCTACCCCGCAGGATAACCTACTTGGTTCTGCATCTCCCGGCCGATACTTTTTGTTAGTGGATATTATTTGGGAGGTCGTATCCTTTCCCACTTCCCGTGTGTGGAAGCTCCTCTCAACCCTCCAGGCCTCACGGCCGATTTTGTACACGGTCTTTGACAATAGACTGATAAAAGTTATGCCTCATCCACATAATCACATTTAACTTCTTTAGAATTTTTATCTGCATACACAGTTCGCTTCAAACTGCGGTAAAGGTGATAACATATTAATATAGTTAATCTGGGGCATGGACGTACTAATTGGGGAACAAAAGAACAAGGAACCCTGGAAGTCAGCGGGGACCAAGGGTGGAGTTGTGTTTTACAGAACAAGGGTCCCACACAATTAGAATGCAGACATAAAATTTCATAATAAAAATTGGAATAAACAAATGTTTAAGTTACGAGATAGGTATTTAATGCTAGTGTCAATGATGCAAGACAGTATTAACACGTGAGAAATAAGGGTGAGCAACCGTGACAAGGCAGAGGGAAATCGGCCGATTTCCTTACCCCAGGCAAGTGACTTAAAATTGTGACTTTTCAGTATGCGTAAATATAAATAAACAAAAGTCACAGTTGAGGTTACATCTCATACTCCACAAACAATATAGATAGTGGTATAGAGTTGGGAATGTATGTGTCGACGACGTTTCAATCCCGCAGAGAATATCGGGATCTCATCAGGACTAATAGATAGAGCAAGTGCCTGAGAAGTTGCCTGGAGAAGTAAGAGGGAGGGGAGGAAGAAAGAAGGGAAGGAGCAATCAATTAAAATAAAACCATAAAAAGGGGAATAGGGAAGGAAGAGAAGAGAGGAGGCAATAAAAAATGAGAAAAAATACAGGAGGGAATAGGGAGGGAGAAAAAGGATTAATAAGGAAAAAATTGCATTCAGTAAATTAATAAGAAGGAATAACAGTGGAGTAGATACAGGAAAGTATGAGGGTGAAAGGAAGATAGAAGGTGGTGATGAGCGGGAGAGGGAGTGTTAATGTTACCAGAATCAGGGAATGAGTAAAGAAGAAAGAAAGAAAAAGGGCCATAAATACAGAGGCTATGTGGCAGGGAAGAAGGGTGAGAGGGGGAAAAAATTGTGAAGGAAGGGTAAGAGGGAGAGGGACTAACAAGTAGTGCGGCAAGTATAGGAGCCGCGATGTGGAGAGCCAGAACGAGGTGCTGGCATAGGGGTCCGCCAGAAGCAGACGGGGGACGTTAGGTATGAGCGAGATCTGAAATAAATGAAGAGTGAGCCAGGAAATGTGGGAGCCGTATGAGGAAACCCAGAAGAGAACCAAGGGGGAAAAAAGGAGAAGGCTTACCGTCGGGTGCGCGGGTTTCCGACCTGGAAACCGGGGGAAGCACCTCCCGGCCGGGAGGCTAGGGTAAAGAATCGGCGTGCACGTCGGCAGGCCACTGATGGGTATTAATCACCGCGATCCTAAAAACGGGGGTCGGAGCCGTTCGCCTGCTCGATGGCTGCGGGAAAATGGAGCACGGGAAAGTAAGGCGGAGAAGGAGCGAGGGGATATTGAGGACAAAGTGGAGCAATATGGGCAGGAGACGGGAGGCTATTGGGCCCGGGCTTACCTGATAAGGAAGGGAACCAGGACGGCTGGACGATCCGGGATGGAACAACCAGGTGCGGTCAGTGCCGGCACAAAAGTGAGGTATAGCCAGGTTGCGGAGGATCTACATAATAAAAGGGCAACGGAGGTGACGTAGTAGGTAGACAAGGTTAATCTACTAAGCGGGAGGGAGGCGGCCATATTGGAAGGGGGTAGAAGAGTGAAAGGAGCAGCGTACAAGGAACAAGGGTGTCAGGAGTACCGAGGTGAGAAGCCCCAAGTGTAAGGCTCATCGAGGATTAAGCATCCATAATGGAGGGGGATAGAGAGATGTAGTCGAAAATTAGGGAGACAAGGAAGGGGAAGGTAGGAGGGAGCAAGTGACGTGAAGGGTGTACTACAAAGGGAAACCGAGGAGAGCCAAGGGAGCAGATGAAGAAGGGGGGGGGGAAACATGATGGTGATAACAGCGAGGGAATGCAGGGAAAACAAGGGAGCAGGAATAGAACCAGAGAAGAGGAAGAAGAGTACGAATTACATAAAGAAAAGGTTAGAATAGGGGGAAGAAATTCAGTGCGAAGCACAAGGTGGAGGAGAATAGAAAGTGGGGGAATAAGCGTAGGAAAGCGGTATAGTAGGCGGGAGGGGAGTTACAGATAGCAATACAAGGTAGGAAATAGAAGCATGGGCACAGTTTGCTGCGGAAGATTACAACAAGTTAGACCAGTCTTCCAGGCGATTAAGTCCTGTATGGAGGCTATCAGTACGTATAATCCATTTTAACTCCTCCTTGTTCAGGATGCCTGTAATGTTTGTAATTCTAGGAGGTTGGAGGATCACTGCGATGACTTGCCACCTTATTTGGTCCTCCGTATGATTAAATGCGGCAAAATGTTCAACAAGAGGTGCGTTAGGTGTTGCGCAACGAATCCGACTTCTATGTTGGCAGATCCGGATCCTGACTTTTTGTGTCGTTTGTCCTACATATATTAAGTTACATGGGCAAAAGATGGCATATATAACATTGGCGGTGTTACAATTGGAAAAATGCGATAAAGTGACATCAATATTGGCATGCACAAATTTCTTAGTGTCATTCGTGAGATGGCAAACACTGCAACCTCCGCATTTGAAATGCCCAAGTACAGGTGGCAGACCCCAAATTTGCCTGAGTGTGGTCTTATTGTTACCGCTGGGGAGGGCTGCTCTGACAAGGTGATCATGTATACTTTTGCTTTTCTTAAATGCAAATAAGGGACGTTCCAAATTCAGACTCCCTGCATTGAGTGTAGGCCAATGTTTGAGGATACTCTTTCTAACTGAATTTGAGATAGATGAAAATGTAGTCACGCAGACAAGTTTTAGGACTCAAAAGGGTTTCTCCTGGGCAGTACCATGCGCGTTTCATGGCTGTTTTAACTAGTTTACGCGGGTAACCTCTGCTCATCAATTTAGTTGTAAGGACTTTTGCTTCCCTAAAGTAATCTTCCTTGAGGTAGCAATTGCGCCGCAAGCGTAGGAATTGAGAATATGGAAGGGAGTCACGTAGGGCCCTAGGGTGATGGCTATTGTAGGCCAACAGTGTGTTTTTCTCAGTGGGTTTGCGGTATAGGGAGGTGTAGAGTTTCCCTTCTTGTGCAATAATTTTGAGATCAAGGAAGGCAATCTCCTGTTTACTTTTACTAAGGGTAAAGTTTAGGCCATTACAATGGTTGTTCAACCAATCTTTAAAATGTAACAAGTCTGAGTCAGTCCCTTTCCAAATGAGGAAAATATCATCAATGTAGCGTTTCCTTTCAAGAATGTTGGCTATGAAGGGGTTACGGGGTGACAATATTCTTTGTGTCTCAAGATAATCCATGTAAAGTATGGCAAAATTTGGAGCAAAAACTGCACCCATACTGGTGCCTTTAACCTGTTGGTAGAAATTACCATTAAACAGGAAAAAGTTCCTTGTAAGGCATATCTTCAAAAGGTGAAGTAAAAAGGAGGTAGGAACTGGGGAGGGTTGGGGTCTGGAGTTAAGGAACATCTCAATAACTTCCATACCCTCATCCTGGGGGATGTTGGTGTACAAAGACTCTACGTCAAGAGTACAGAGAAGGCAGTCAAGGGGATCAAAGGGGAGGGTTTCTACCAGGTTAATCATGGCCATGGTGTCTTTGATGTAGCAGAGGGTACCAGGTATGAAGTCTTTGATAAAGTGGTCAATATATCTGCCTAAGGGTTCGAGGATCGAATCACAACCAGATACAATCGGTCGGCCTGGAGGTATGTCGGCATTTTTATGCATTTTGGGCAGGGTATATATAACGGGTACGAGGTGATTTGGTATTAAGGTAAAGAAATTCGTTTTTGCTAAGAAAGCCCTGGGTCAGCCCTTCGTTAGTAATGTCAAGAATGAGTTTCTGAATCTCCTTGGTGGGGTCAGAAGGAAGCTTGCGATAATGGTCTAATCTCGAGAGTTGTCCTAGAATTTCTTGTATGTAGCTATCAATCTCCTGGAGCACTATTCCGCCACCCTTATCTGCTGGTTTGATAATCAAATTATCAATCTTTTTGAGTTCGTGGAGTGCGTTTTTTTCGAGCAGTGTAAGGTTGTATGGGGTGTATCTATGACATGGTCCGTGGTTGGTAATGTCTTTGAGTACAAGTTTCTCAAAAGTGACAATCTCAGCCGGTATGCTGCATTGTGGGGGAGAGAAAGTGGATGGTGGCCGAAATGCAGTAAAGGTAGTAGGTGGGGTAAAAGTTCTATCTAGAAAAAAGGCATGGAGACGTAGTTTTCTAAAGAACCGTAACAATTCAATCTGAAGTTGGAGGAGATCAGGTTTCACGGTGGGAACAAATGAGAGACCTTTACTAAGTAAATCTATTTCTACCTCAGAAAGTTGGTAATTAGAGAGGTTAAAAATAGGCATAGTGTCGAGGGCAGGCATGGTTTTTTGGTTGATGTCAACCAGGGAATTAGAGTTAGGTATTCGATGTCTTACCATTGGTAATACCTCTGGCGTGTCTGTCTGTCTCCGGGTGCGCTCTGCCAACGTGGTTGACGTGGTGTCCCCCGGTTGGTCTGGCGGCCCTGATCTTGTCCTTGCCCTAAAAAATTAGAGTTATTAGCCCTATTCCTTGATGTGCTAGGGCCTTCGGCAGCGTCTGAGCTGTCGGACGATTCAGCAGAGGTTTCAGAGAATCCTACTACAGTCTGTTGTTTATTGAACCTACCCCAAGGACGTGGTATTCTCGGACCGAGATATGATTTGTTGGTGTAAAAATCTTCCACTAAATACGGGTATGTTCTTTCTATTTTGTAATTTTTCACGTCCCGTTTTACTTTAATGATTTTCTTGTTTTGCTCAATTCTGTGAAAATCAGATAGGGTTTTTTCAACCTTGTCTAAAAGTGTTTTAGCGTCTTGGATATTGTTGTTTTCTTTTATTTGTTTCTCAATATCTTTGATTTCTAACTCAAGTTTTTTGGCCTCCTCATTGGCTATGTCAATGCCCAAGACCATCCAATGTCTTGAGCATGTAGTCCCAATGTGGCTGAAACCTGTGATGTATTTTTTAATTTCAGTAAAAACTCCTGGGATATTGCGAACTTGTAATCCAGCTGGGATTGTGTCTGTTTTTAAGTATTCCGTAAGCATACGGACCATCAGCTGTAACCTGATGAATTTTTTGGTTGATTTTTCAAGTTGGTCAAAAATAGAACTGGCGATTGGATTTGTAGTGTCTGATGCCTCAGAGAAGAGGGAGGGTCCCTCAATGATCTTTTTGATATATTCATCCGAATAAAGAGGAGCATGTTGTGCCATGCCTGGCAGGTGAGGGTAGGAAAAGGAGGGGTGGTGAAGGAAGGGAGGGAGGGGGCCAAGGCAAGGGAGGCCAAGGCAGGGCGGGAGAGCGGGAGGGGGAGGGGTAGGTAGGTGCGGAGCCCACTAGAGAACTTAGTAGGGTGGAATAAAATAAATCATTCCTTGCAATCCAGCGATTGCGCTTATGTGTAACAAAAGAACAAGGAACCCTGGAAGTCAGCGGGGACCAAGGGTGGAGTTGTGTATTACAGAACAAGGGTCCCACACAATTAGAATGCAGACATAAAATTTCACAATTTCATAATAAAAATTGGAATAAACAAATGTTTAAGTTACGAGATAGGTATTTAATGCTAGTGTCAATGATGCAAGACAGTATTAACACGTGAGAAATAAGGGTGAGCAACCGTGACAAGGCAGAGGGAAATCGGCCGATTTCCTTACCCCAGGCAAGTGACTTAAAATTGTGACTTTTCAGTATGCGTAAATATAAATAAACAAAAGTCACAGTTGAGGTTACATCTCATACTCCACAAACAATATAGATAGTGGTATAGAGTTGGGAATGTATGTGTCGACGACGTTTCAATCCCGCAGAGAATATCGGGATCTCATCAGGACTAATAGATAGAGCAAGTGCCTGAGAAGTTGCCTGGAGAAGTAAGAGGGAGGGGAGGAAGAAAGAAGGGAAGGAGCAATCAATTAAAATAAAACCATAAAAAGGGGAATAGGGAAGGAAGAGAAGAGAGGAGGCAATAAAAAATGAGAAAAAATACAGGAGGGAATAGGGAGGGAGAAAAAGGATTAATAAGGAAAAAATTGCATTCAGTAAATTAATAAGAAGGAATAACAGTGGAGTAGATACAGGAAAGTTTGAGGGTGAAAGGAAGATAGAAGGTGGTGATGAGCGGGGGGAGGGAGTGTTAATGTTACCAGAATCAGGGAATGAGTAAAGAAGAAAGAAAGAAAAAGGGCCATAAATACAGAGGCTATGTGGCAGGGAAGAAGGGTGAGAGGGGGAAAAAATTGTGAAGGAAGGGTAAGAGGGAGAGGGACTAACCAGTAGTGCGGCAAGTATAGGAGCCGCGATGTGGAGAGCCAGAACGAGGTGCTGGCATAGGGGTCCGCCAGAAGCAGACTGGGGACGTTAGGTATGAGCGAGATCTGAAATAAATGAAGAGTGAGCCAGGAAATGTGGGAGCCGTATGAGGAAACCCAGAAGAGAACCAAGGGGGAAAAAGGAGAAGGCTTACCGTCGGGTGCGCGGGTTTCCGACCTGGAAACCGGGGAGCACCTCCCGGCCGGGAGGCTAGGGTAAAGAATCGGCGTGCACGTCGGCAGGCCACTGATGGGTATTAATCACCGCGATCCTAAAAACGGGGGTCGGAGCCGTTCGCCTGCTCGATGGCTGCGGGAAAATGGAGCACGAGAAAGTAAGGCGGAGAAGGAGCGAGGGGATATTGAGGACAAAGTGGAGCAATATGGGCAGGAGACGGGAGGCTATTGGGCCCGGGCTTACCTGATAAGGAAGGGAACCAGGACGGCTGGACGATCCGGGATGGAACAACCAGGTGCGGTCAGTGCCGGCACAAAAGTGAGGTATAGCCAGGTCGCGGAGGACCTACGTAATAAAAGGGCAACGGAGGTGACGTAGTAGGTAGACAAGGTTAATCTACTAAGCGGGAGGGAGGCGGCCATATTGGAAGGGGGTAGAAGAGTGAAAGGAGCAGCGTACAAGGAACAAGGGTGTCAGGAGCACCGAGGTGAGAAGCCCCAAGTGTAAGGCTCATCGAGGATTAAGCAGCCATAATGGAGGGGGATAGAGAGATGTAGTCGAAAATTAGGGAGACAAGGAAGGGGAAGGTAGGAGGGAGCAAGTGACGTGAAGGGTGTACTACAAAGAGAAACCGAGGAGAGCCAAGGGAGCAGATGAAGAAGGGGGGGGGGAAATGAAGGTGATAACAGCGAGGGAATGCAGGGAAAACAAGGGAGCAGGAATAGAACCAGAGAAGAGGAAGAAGAGTACGAATTACATAAAGAAAAGGTTAGAATAGGGGGAAGAAATTCAGTGCGAAGCACAAGATGGAGGAGAATAGAAAGTGGGGGAATAAGCGTAGGAAAGCGGTATAGTAGGCGGGAGGGGAGTTACAGATAGCAATACAAGGTAGGAAATAGAAGCACGGGTACAGTTTGCTGCGGAAGATTACAACAAGTTAGACCAGTCTTCCAGGCGATTAAGTCCTGTATGGAGGCTATCAGTACGTATAATCCATTTTAACTCCTCCTTGTTCAGGATGCCTGTAATGTTTGTAATTCTAGGAGGTTGGAGGATCACTGCGATGACTTGCCACCTTATTTGGTCCTCCGTATGATTAAATGCGGCAAAATGTTCAACAAGAGGTGCGTTAGGTGTTGCGCAACGAATCCGACTTCTATGTTGGCAGATCCGGATCCTGACTTTTTGTGTCGTTTGTCCTACATATATTAAGTTACATGGGCAAAAGATGGCATATATAACATTGGCGGTGTTACAATTGGAAAAATGCGATAAAGTGACATCAATATTGGCATGCACAAATTTCTTAGTGTCATTCGTGAGATGGCAAACACTGCAACCTCCGCATTTGAAATGCCTAAGTACAGGTGGCAGACCCCAAATTTGCCTGAGTGTGGTCTTATTGTTACCGCTGGGGAGGGCTGCTCTGACAAGGTGATCATGTATACTTTTGCTTTTCTTAAATGCAAATAAGGGACGTTCCAAATTCAGACTCCTGCATTGAGTGTAGGCCAATGTTTGAGGATACTCTTTCTAACTGAATTTGAGATAGATGAAAATGTAGTCACGCAGACAAGTTTTAGGACTCAAAAGGGTTTCTCCTGGGCAGTACCATGCGCGTTTCATGGCTGTTTTAACTAGTTTACGCGGGTAACCTCTGCTCATCAATTTAGTTGTAAGGACTTTTGCTTCCCTAAAGTAATCTTCCTTGAGGTAGCAATTGCGCCGCAAGCGTAGGAATTGAGAATATGGAAGGGAGTCACGTAGGGCCCTAGGGTGATGGCTATTGTAGGCCAACAGTGTGTTTTTCTCAGTGGGATTGCGGTATAGGGAGGTGTAGAGTTTCCCTTCTTGTGCAATAATTTTGAGATCAAGGAAGGCAATCTCCTGTTTACTTTTACTAAGGGTAAAGTTTAGGCCATTACAATGGCTGTTCAACCAATCTTTAAAATGTAACAAGTCTGAGTCAGTCCCTTTCCAAATGAGTAAAATATCATCAATGTAGCGTTTCCATTCAAGAATGTTGGCTATGAAGGGGTTACGGGGTGACCATATTCTTTGTGTCTCAAGATAATCCATGTAAAGTATGGCAAAATTTGGAGCAAAAACTGCACCCATACTGGTGCCTTTAACCTGTTGGTAGAAATTACCATTAAACAGGAAAAAGTTCCTTGTAAGGCATATCTTCAAAAGGTGAAGTAAAAAGGAGGTAGGAACTGGGGAGGGTTGGGGTCTGGAGTTAAGGAACATCTCAATAACTTCCATACCCTCATCCTGGGGGATGTTGGTGTACAAAGACTCTACGTCAAGAGTACAGAGAAGGCAGTCAAGGGGATCAAAGGGGAGGGTTTCTACCAGGTTAATCATGGCCATGGTGTCTTTGATGTAGCAGAGGGTACCAGGTATGAAGTCTTTGATAAAGTGGTCAATATATCTGCCTAAGGGTTCGAGGATCGAACCACAACCAGATACAATCGGTCGGCCTGGAGGTATGTCGGCATTTTTATGCATTTTGGGCAGGGTATATATAACAGGGGTACGAGGTGATTTGGTATTAAGGTAAAGAAATTCGTTTTTGCTAAGAAAGCCCTGGGTCAGCCCTTCGTTAGTAATGTCAAGAATGAGTTTCTGAATCTCCTTGGTGGGGTCAGAAGGAAGCTTGCGATAATGGTCTAATCTCGAGAGTTGTCCTAGAATTTCTTGAGTGTAGCTATCAATCTCCTGGAGCACTATTCCGCCACCCTTATCTGCTGGTTTGATAATCAAATTATCAATCTTTTTGAGTTCGTGTTAATACTGTCTTGCATCATTGACACTAGCATTAAATACCTATCTCGTAACTTAAACATTTGTTTATTCCAATTTTTATTATGAAATTGTGAAATTTTATGTCTGCATTCTAATTGTGTGGTACTAATTGGGGAGGGACAATAGCCATCTAACCTGCTCCATGTTTAGCGACAATCCTTACCCTAGAATTGATGGTAAAGCTGCCCCACTGTATTACTCAGATATGATTCCATGATATGTTCTATTTTTGTAGTAGTTCCTCTTCTTATTTATTAAGTGGATGGAAATTAATGCTTTTATTGGTCATCTAGGCACGGGTGAGTCCAGCAAGACATTTCTTGTTCATTAGGTCTTGTGACAAATGCTCTGTGACTGTAATGCTTCATGCCTCCATGCAAAGCATCTGCATCACAGTGGGCGTCTTACTTCCTCTTTGGAGTTTGAGAATGGGTTTCAGGGTTTTTCTAACATTTTAATAGTCCAATACATCCCTTTCTGTGCTCCTAGTCCATAGCAGCAAGAGAGTGTAAAATCTGTGCGTCATGACCAGGGGGATTCTATTGGCTCCATTTAAATAGTTACACTGGAAGCACATCTGCGAAGATAGGCACCATACATTGCGTCGCCGTAAATACTGTTCCACCTTTGCCAGCAAACAAAAACCATTACACCAGTAAGGATGAAAGAACGTGCACAATGCAGTCGCCCTGCCACTTAGAGTACATTTGTGTATTGTCCCATGTTTTAAGTAGACATTCAAATTCAATACTACTAGTATGTCAGCTTTACGTTTTTGTTGCTTCCCTTTCGAGACAGGCAGTGCACCCTAAGTGGATACTCTGTCTCTCCCTCCCGCAATTCTATAAGAAGACTTATGGTAATTGGAAGTGATTTGGTAGTCATGGGTACAGGTTTTCTTATCTGTAGCTACTGGTTCTCACTGTTAAATCTGTTAAGCCCCTGTAATTGGGGTCCCACACTGCCCTTGAGATAGTATTGTGTGTGCTTGGTTGTGCACACCTTGGTATATGGTCAGTTCTAACAGACATGACCATTTTCAGTCAGTAGCTCCATCGGAGATGCACATGTTATTTTGCAAATGTCGGATTTGTGATGTCCAGAACACGTCTGTTCAGTCCAGATGGGCTGCTTACCCATCAGGGCATTCAGGCACTGCTGCTTCCCATCAATCTCAGGTAAGCAGGGTCGTAGCATTGCTTCTGCTGCACGGCTCCAGATACTGGGACAAAAATACAAATGGGTTCGAGCCAGTAGGGCGCAAAGATGGCCTCCTCTCTTCAAAGTTTAAAACATCGCCACCTCTTACTCTCTTGAGCCCTCTTGTTGCATGTTGAGTGTGGTTCACTCTCTTTTGAGTGGTGGGCTCATTGTCTGAAAGTGGCATAACTATGATAGGCAGCGAGGCAGTGTGTGGGACTGGCACTCAACAGCTGCCTGGCTGCCTTAGTGATTCAATGATAGTGAGGACCACATCCTGAGACTCTTGTGGGTTGCAATGGAAATTCAAACAAATGGATGGGTGACCCAGGTTAGGCTGCATAGCTGAGGGAGGACATTGTGAGCAGGATTCTATCCAATGGTGAGTGTTCTTCGGGGCATCAGGATTGTTGATTGTGCTGCTCATAGGCGGATGAGGCAATCTGGAGTCTATGTGCTCTACCTGTAGCTGGAATTTGGGGTTTTGACCTGAATGGACTACAGCACATGGAGATACAATGGTAAAGTCCTTGGTAAAGTTCTAGGTACTGTGCAAACAAAGAGCCTCACATTTCTCACCTTATTCGGTTGGAGTATGTCCAGGATATCTTTACTGATGACTTTAAGGAGCCTCGGTCTTTGATCATCATTAAAGTGTGCTTTTTTGGCTACCATACAGTAATGGCTCACTGCAAGGAGAGAACAAGCATTGAAAATGCAATAGGTCTCCCCTTTGATTAAGTGAAAGCCATTTGCTTTGCTAATGGTATTATATAACAAAGCAAATGGCTTTAACTTAATGAAAGGCGAGACCTATTGCATTTTTAATGCTTAAAGTGCCTAAGAGACATTGCAACACTGTAGCTGCCTACTATTTTGAGTACTTGATTAGGTGGTAATTTCTTGTCTACAATACTGATAATAAATTAATTGCACAGCTGAAAGGCTTACCTAACATGTTTCTTAATCTTCTATTCATTGGCAGCCACATTTGAATGGCTGCGCGATCCACCCCCCCTTTAATGTGTGCCATTTGCTTACATTAAAACAACTCAAAATTAAAAAACTGTAATGCTTGTTCCAAAGAATGCGGTAATGCATATTCCAAAGATGACGAAGAGAAACGGCGTCCCTCCAAAGAGAAAATGTGCTTTTAAAGGAGGGGGTAAATGTGCAACTAATTTTATAAGAATAGGGCTGTCAATTCTCTGCAGTCAGTCTAGTGAGAATTATGTATTTTACATGAAAACGGTTTCTCGAAATTTATGCACGTCCCATTATAGAACACTTTAACTACAAACAGGGAGTACCGATGTACTAATTTTTTTGAGCCAGCTGCATACAGAATGACAAATTACCTCGTTTTATATAGCGCCACATCCCACAACTATGCTGCTTCCAAGTGTAGTAAATAACTGGCTATCTATCTATATATATATATATATATATATATATATATATATATTATACATATATACACACACACACACACATACAGTACTACAGTCGCGTACATTGTGGCAACTGACCAAAGTGAACTGAGCGAGCTAAAGTTTCTGAAGATATCAATGGCTAACTGGCTCTAGTATTTGTTGGACAGGGTTTCCTCTTACTGCAGCCATACTACGTGCCAAGCCCAGCGCAAGTGTGAGCACACCCAGTATTACCACCGGTATCCCTACTCTGTCCTCTATACGGAGGCATTGTTGGTCCATGTTGGCACTGCAGCGTGATGGCATCGGAACAGAGGCACGCATAACCAATGTGTAGATTGTATGCGTGTACCAAGGACCGGATTTTGGAGTGATGCGGAAAAACAGAACACGTTTTGTTGAGCATCTCACCACCAAAACATCACAGTGGGTTAGTCGGGTCTGGTAGCAGGGCAGGTTACATAGGTGTTTAATTAACTGAAGGTTTTTGCATGGTGTTCACGGCTTCCATTTGGTTGTGAATGGCTTTTGCCTCTTTACACCCCAGTTTATCGCCATTTGCTACAGATAAATATTGCAACTGTTCACAGAATGAAATGGATGAGAGCAAAGGGAGGGCAGACATTAATCATATGGTATTTTAAAAAAGATGTTTATTTGGCTAGCCATAATTGTGAAACTGCTTGCATCTCTTGCAGGGCAATAGAGGTAAAAACATTATAAATACATATATATCTTCGTACAAAAGAGCATATTTACAATATATATATATGTACATATACAGGTGCAGCAAAATGTTTTGCTTCTTTTAAACATTCATTCTTGTAAAGAAAGCAGGTTTTCCTCTCAAAATATCTGGACAGTTAGCTAAAAACAAAAAAAGGAGACGTATTAAGCAACCGTGAGTGGGCTGTGCAAATAGTGTAAACTGGACGCCTGTGACAATCATAAAAACACTACAATGGTAACTGGTGCCTGAAGACCGGGGCAGGAGAATATGTATTTGGTTATGAACAAATTACGAGAGTTCTGATGCCAAAATACTAAAATAACTGACTGAAGATGTAAACCAAGTCTATCATTTGTTACAAGAGTTATTAAACCATTACAAGTGGCCATGAAGTCGTTCGAAAGGGAAGTGAACCCTTGGGACACCAGCCATCTTCAATACACCCATGCACAAGGGTAGCTGCAGAAGCGCACCGGTGACACCGCGTGGTGAAAGCATAGTAGTGCCAGCAGAATGATAGGGTAGGACAACAAAGTCCGAGACATGGCTTATGTAAAACCTACTTCCTATGCACGCGCTCCTCCACTCCTCCCTGCTCTCTGCTTCCATGAAACGGGCTGGGGGTCGCCTACCTCGTCTGTAGTGGCATCGGCGAAAAGCTGGAACATCCCGCCGAAAACACACACTCCTCCCTGCTCTCTGCTTCCATAAAACGGGCTGGGGGTCGCAACGAGCCTGCAGAACCAAAAAAAAACACATTTAAAACGAAACACAAATATAATACAACACTACAAAAAAAAAATCTCGAAAAAAACTCGCCTTACCTTGTTGTGGAAGCGATCCTCCCTCTTCTATTATGGCATCAGCAAACAGCTAAGCACCCGCAACGGTCCAGTGAACACACAAACACAGAATCTAATACAACACGCCCACCAAGATAAGAAAAAGCTTTACGACAGAAGGAAAGCAGGCGAGCCAGTCCGGGTGGGCCGGACCAAAAAGCCAAAGGGAGGCAACCCAGAAAGCTCATTTCCAATGGCAGCCCACCGTTTACCATAAACGGTGACGCAAGCCAATGGAAATGAGGGGCGGGGCTTCAAGCCCTGTTCTCAAAGTCCTCATTAGCAATAAATCTCGCCAAGCGAGCAGCGCATGCGCTGCAACGCTAGGCGAGACCTAAAAAAGGGTGGCGAAGGAGACTTGTTTTAAACTGTGGTTCTCAAACCTTTTCTGTACTGAGAGAAAATTTCATTACTGTAAAATAATGATGGCGAGTTAGCATTACACTACTACCACCCTAAGCAGGATTATCAGTAGGGACCACCCTAAGCATTCCAGGCAAGGTTACCAGCACAAATGCCGGATAAAAGTTTATCAGTATTAAATGCCTCCTCCAGCCATGAAGTAGCATTCCCTGTGGCAAAAAGGATGTAACCACACCAATAAGTCTCCCCAACCAAACATGAAGTATCATTCAACTATCAACTTTAAATGTGTTTAAATTCATCCTTTTATCTTCATCTGCATATCAGTTTCTGAAAATATGTATATGTTTCTAGCATATATGACTTTCCATTTTGGACAAACAAACTCAGATTTACAGAAAAAGAAAAAAACTTTTTCTTAAAATTCTTTTTCTTTTTAAAATATTAGTTTTCCTTTTTAGGAATTACACTGTCCCCAAATGTCAGCTTGTCATATTCTCACATGTACAAATGCCTCACATTGACACATTCTGCTATGAATGCCCAGGCGTTACAATCATAAACTATGGGTGCTCATCATATTACCAAGGATACCTGTATTATGCTAATAATGCCCACCATTATATCAGGGCCACCTCTGTGTTAAGGCTGGATACCACATTGCCCAGGATGGCCAATACATGTCAGTCATGGCCATTATTATGTGAGGGGTGACAACCATTATGTCAGGGATGGCTAAAGTTAGGCTAGTCATGCTCTTAATATGTCAATGATGGCTGTCAGTATATCACATCCAGACCACGAACGCCTATAATAGCAAAGGATGACCATTATTATGCCATTGACACTTACATCAGGAATAGACACAATTTTGCCATATGATAGAGGCTAGCATACATATTTGGCGGTCGTTGACACCAGGCTTAGCTTCCAGAATGAGACAGTGTTTATTAGGGAGAGACACAATGTCAGGCAGACGAACACATGAATGCAGATGAGGCTTTTAATTTTCTTTGCTCTCCTCAGTTCTTGTGCTGATCATGCTCCCAACCAACACATTTTCACTCTGGCTCCTGCAGTCCCACACATCCGTGGGTCAGCACTGGTTACTGCTCCGACTACTGCTTCCACATGTCTTTGTTTAACAACATTTTTATTAGTTTTAAAACCGACAAATAAAGTGCATATACAGGCGCATTGCACTTACACAAAGCAATCGGCTATAAACCAATCATATCCCCAGTCCATAATATGTCCCCACCTCCCCCACATCTTGTCATGCTTCCGTGTACAACCTCAGGCAATGTAAATGGATTTGTCAAGTTGAGCACACCAGTCCACCTCTGCCCTCCATTTTGCCAAAGTGGGGGCGTTGGGGGAATTCTATTACCGGGCAGTGTTTCACTTAGATACCAGTGTGGCGACACCTATAAACAGGCAGTCAGCCCGAGAGCCACCCGCCTCGCTGCCACACGTCTTTTATGTTTCATTGTTCACACACAAGGTGCGACTGAGTAGGGCCTACAACATAGCCAATCTCCTTGTGACGTTGATTGAGATTGGGTGTAGATGGTCATATGGTAGACCCCATAGGCTGACACAGAGTGTGTTTGTGTTATCATGAGGCCCTCCCATTAGTTTGGCAGGCTGTCACTCCAAGGCTCTTGAGATAAGCAGTGCTGCCACCTTAAATATGCAAAGACTATGAATGAGATACTGGGCATGGCTTCACCTATGAGAGCTACTTTCAGGGTACTGGCGGGCTACCAGTAGCTCCGAGCTAGTCTTTGAGGACCCCTATTTTAAACTGAAGACATCCTCCACACATGATACGCTTAGGGAGGTGGAAGTTATAGATGCTAGCGATATGCAAGAGTACAGTGAGAGGGGGACAGCAATGATGTTGGCACTTCTACATACCGGGGTTTGAACGAGAATGACATAAAAAAACAAATTTGTAGCAAATTAGTGTACAGATAAGTGTTCGCAATTCTTTAAAAATGTACATCACACTCAAATGTTTTCAGCTAATTCTGTTGTATCGACCTATCCACCTTTCATGAGAAAACATAATACAGTGCCTAGAAACACTGCCTTCTTTAGACCCAGGTCTACTATAAATCTTTAAATATATTCATGCTAAACTAACAATATATATTCATAGTCGAACTAACAATATAGGCTCAATTGCCAGCAACATTGTTTCTGCCCCATAGCAAATTATGATACAGTTTCCTCATAACACAGATAATATAATATCTAATCAACGTATCACAACTGATTAGTATTGGGATTATTTGCTACTAGGTAACAGTGTATGCCCCTTATCCACACATTCCTTTTTGCAGTACTGTAGTAGTACTAGGATAGTACTACTACTACAGTACTACAAAATGCTATTCACAAATTACAGGTGGAGATCTCCTCCTCCAGGGCTCATATCGATTCTATTGGATGATCTCCACACATGTAAGTTTACTATTTAGTAGTAAATATGGGAGTGGTTAAAAAATGGGGCGTACTTACTTTAAAATTGGTTGGGTTTAGGGAAGAGTAAGGAGGGGTTTAGGGAGGAACACTTGCCCACAAAAAAGTAAGGCTATTGTTATTCTCAAACTGTATTTCTAAATCAACTATAGTTAAAAAGGTCCCAAAAAGCAGTAAATGTACCCCAGATTAGACCTGGAAGAAGTTTAGCATCATACATGGCTATCCAAAGGTACTGCAACACCCTCCCATAGAAAGTAACAGGCAGGTACTTAAAAAGAAACTTCATAAGAAATAATGGTAAATAAATTAAATAGATTTTGAATTAGAGGGAGGTTATAGTTAGGCGCAGATTTCACACGCACAAAACCATAGAAATTCAGCAGTTATAGTTACCTGAGCTAACTGTAACTTATGCCCCTGCAATACACTGCTTATGACCTCACATATTACATCACTCTGATGACATCATCCAGTGAGTGTATTTTGTAAAAGTTTCTGAGATTTAAAGATGTATACTAAGCTACTGCATGAGTTAAATAACTCCGTTTTGTACAACAAATGAGTGATACTGTCTCTAACATATGCCATCTGAGTGGCTGTGTGACTGTATGGGTGTGTGAGTCTGTGTCTTGAATGGCTGTATGGGTGTGTGGGGGTATGAGTGGCTGTATGAATCTGTCACTGGGTGTGTGAGTGGCGTATAGGTCTATTGGAGGGTATGTGCGTGGCTGATTTGTTCTGTGAATGGGTTTGTTAGTGTTTTTCTGGGTGTGTGAGTGGTTGTGCGGGTGTGTGAGTGGTTCTGTGGGTGTGTGAGTGTGGTTCTGTGAATGATGTCATCAGTGATGTCATTTGAGATGTCATCAGTGATGTCACTGACCATGTCACAAGTGATGTATTTTTTAGGTGGAGGTGGGTGCCGGCATTCAAAAGAGGGCCACCTCTTAATCTGCCCCTGGTACTCTGAAGACTGCAGGCAGGCCAAATCAAATCTAATAACTGCTATTGGATCTATATGCCCCCAGCAGATTCGCGAGGCAAGGAACCTGTACAAAGTACATCCAGTGATGCTTGATATTATTACCTTTTCTCTAGAGGATGCTAAGGAAGTGATTTTGGTCTCTAAAACCAGGGAAAGCACTAGGGCTAGACCTTATTCCTGGTGATCTGTACAGTTCTGAGATCGAGATCTGGGCCCCTTACATCAACGCCCTGTCCAATTCCATCATATCAGGTGCTCCTCTCCCTGATTCGTGGAGATGAGCAGTTATTATTTTAATTTTTGATAACGGTGCCAGATCAGGTCCAAGCAATTATAGGCCTTTCAGCCATATTGACATCTTGCAGAAGGTGTTTTGCCGCCAGGTCATGGCCAAACTTCAGGCGTGCGCTACCACCTTTGATGTCCTCACCCCGTTCCAGGCCGGGTTTAGATCCAAGGTAGGAACTGTGGATCAAATATTTAGATTTTCCTTGATACTGTGGAAGTACCTTAAGATCTTAAAGGATCATCTATATGTTGCCTTCATTGATCTGAGAGCAGCTTTAGACCTGGTCCCTAGAGCTAATCTCTGGGCCACTCTCAGGTCAATTGGGGCTCCTCCAACCCTGGTAGGGATCTTGTAGAGGTTACATGAGAACAACTTTGCCCAAATGCATTGGGGTAGGGACGGGGCACCAACGGAGAAGTTCAGCATCACATGGGGGTGCACCAGGGCTGTGTATTGGCACCAACAGTGTTTTCCCTCTATATCAATGATGCATTTAATTACCACCATGATTGCATCCATGACGCACCTAAACTTGGTGGTGTCCCCGTTCCTGGCCTGCTGTTCGCTGATGATACGCTCTTTATCTCCAAAACACCTGTGGGGATTCAGAACTTGTTAAACGAATTTCAGGAGTTCCGTAGTAATAGGGGGCTCCAGATTACTGCAAAGAAAACTAAATTCATGACTTTAAGGCCGCACAGGCCTTTTCATAGGAACTTAACACTGGGTCTGAGGTACTCGAGGAAGTCAAACACTTCGATTACCTTGGTATAAGGTTCAGCAGTTCCATGACATGGTCATCCCATATCGAGAAGTTCAGGGCTATTTTATTACATAAATCAGTGGCTATCGAAAGGATGCACAGGGATTCTACCCAGAGAACAGCCTCTCCAATGGAGGTTTATAAGGTTGTGGTCCAGTCGGCTTCCCTTTATGGGGCTGAGGTTTGGGGCACAGGTTCTGTGGACAGTCTCTCTCTGTCAGTGGAAACCATTTTATAAGGTCCATATTATCCCTCCCCCAATCCACGCCACTAGTCCCCTTGTATTTCTACTTGCCTTTAAAGCAGATTGGCGATTTAGCTGCTCTGAGACCTTTGGTATAGTGGGCTAGATTATGGTTGTGCCCTGAGCTTGAGTCATATAGGCAAGGCCTTTGTGAACTCATCCTTTTGGATGGGGACACAATTGTTCCTTGGCTAGCCCACATTAGAAAATAGCTCCTCAGCCTAGGTCTTGAAGCTCTGTGGACCAATCCCTCTGCCATCAACCCTTCAAAAAAGGGTCATGTGAAGAAAATATTTTGGGGGCGCATAAATGGTGAGTGTTTATAGAAAGCTGACAGGGACAGCTTTACTGGGAGGTTTCTGTCCATAAAATTTGCTCTTTAGTTTGCACCCTATCTTGATTAGGTTGTTCCACAGTGGGCTAAGACGCTTTTTATCAAATTCAGGGTCCGCACTCTAGCGGTAAACAGCTACACTCATAGATGGAACAAGACGAGCCTCAAGGCGAGTGACAAGCGATCATGTTCCATTTGACCAGGCAGGGTGGAGACCATAGAACATATCTTATTTTGTTGTCCACTGTATTCCGTAGCATGGGCAAAATAGCTGAAACACTACTGTCAGAGTTTGGGGTTTCATCACTTTCAATTGCTTTCCGAATCTTGAGCTCCGACACAAGTAAACTGACTGTTTTTTGTATAAGCAAATTCCTATTGGCAGTGGTTGTGATTTAGAAGCAAATTGGTCTTCCACTTTAACATTAGAATTCTGCATTTTTAGTTATTTCGGTAGTGGGTGGTATCAGGATGTAACTAGGCCTTTTGCCTGAGTAATAGAGCACTTGCACTTTATCTATTACGGTTGCGGTCCGGGACAGTGCATGGTTTGCATATGCACTAGTGCCACAGTGAGGGACCCATTGTTGCCATCTGCCTTTATATGTTATGTCCATGTAGTTATATTTTAGCCAAGTGGTCCATGAATTCTATCCCCGCCTGTTAATGTCTTCCTATAAACTTATAGGTGCACTCCTTTTTATTGTCAATTGTTTTTTAGGTCTCGCCTACGCAGCGCGCATGCGCTGCATAGGCAAAAAGACCTTTTGCCATCGATTCGGCTTTTCAGCCTAAAACGTGCACGCGTTCCATTGCCTTCAATGGCAACGCGTGCACGTTTGGCGATTCACTTGCGGGAGCGAGCGGCGCCATATGGTAGCAATTATCGCTCCTGGCGCCGCTCGCTCCCGCAAGTGCATCGTGCAGGCTCCCTCCTCTCCCCCCCTCCCCCTGCTGCCGTGCGAGGCGCGCGCGCGCGCTTGTTTTGTATGTAATGTATGTGATTATGATGTTTAATATGTGAGCGGCTTTTCCTGACCCTCTCCCCTATTCATGGATCATTTAGGGTTAATAGTCATTCTTTACAATATCTCAGCTAAATGAAGTAAATTGGAGGAAGCGTGAGATCTCAGAAAACGCAGATAAGCAGCATTAGTGAAGGTAAAGGAACAGGATGGTACATGGGGAATTTAGTTTGGAAATGTTTTTTATAAAGATGTCAGACCTTTTGTGCTGACCCCCAGGGCCTGAGTGTGAAGTGTGCAGGACTGTGTGTGTGTGTCTGTCCGTCCAGTTTCACTCTGCTCTGTTATATTAAAAAACAGCTGAAAGTGCATTTATACCGCAGAAACGAAAACTATGCAACTCCTGAATGTTTAAGTTTGATAGTGCATTTTTGTGAATTCAGCTCATCGCAACTGACAGCTTCATACCACAGGAAAGAAAATTATTTGCAATTATTAAACAATTTTCCCGTCCTATCCGTTCCAACAATGGTTTTTGCTTTTTATGGGGGTGGCATGTAGCGTTACTCACAGCATTCATCAACATCTTGCAACATAAAAAACTGGCATGCTATAAAGTGTGCAACCATTTAGTTAGCTCAGTGGGCTGAGAGCCAGGCTATACAGTTGCAGATTCAGCCTTTCATTCTTCTGAAGTTCATAGTCACTTGTAAGTTGGTCAATAATACCAGTGGCAGACGTTACGTTTTGCGCTGTTTCTGCGCATGCAGTCGTTCATAAATAATATTAGCACAGTTGAAGTGTCTGATCATGGTAAAGGTCATCACATTGTTATCTTCATACATATTACAGAAAGTTTGTGATGTTTTCTCCCTCAGCTAGACAAAAAGACTCATGTTTCATTGAGTGATCTGCAAATAAGCTTTAGATACAATAACACCTTTGTCTAGCAAACTGTTTGCATCCTAGTAATGCTAGTAGTGTTAAAATTAAAATAAAAAATGTTTTTTGTTTTAATCAAATGACTGTAGTGTTTGAGGAGGGGGCAAGAGATGTGGAGGGGCACCGAGCAGTTTGCGACCTAAACAATGAATGGGCCTTTCATGAGACTCCTCGTCAGGGGTAGTAAGCACTATATATATAAATGTAATTACAATGAGCCGTGGGCAGACCCATTCCGTACACACCTCAGCCGTCACCGGGAAGTGAAATGCCTGTAGATGAAGTGTTGTGCAGGGCCGAACGAGAGAGAACAAAGATTGGAGGCAGAAACATGAAGTAGCACCACGGAGGTACATTTAGAGCTGCACGGCCAATGAGAATACTCCTTTGGATGGTCATAGCTAGCATTATAGACCGGCCCAGGAAGCATTCTGTGATACCAGCTCCCTGTCCTCTTGGTATACACACTCTTCATGCCCCTCGGTGCATAACACTCCGCTCCTCACCTCATCTCAAAAGTCACATAGGCCTCCAAGTTTGTGCCTTGTAGAACAAGCCACGCGGTCGCCAATACAAGAGCTCAATCGCTGATAACCAGACTATTAGGACGCCATTCGAATGTAGCCCGTTCCTGCCATTAGAGTCATCCTCCATCAGTCTCCACCATATCTATAAAGCACCATAATTCATGCTTCAAAGTCTGGTGGATGTAAGTGTAATTCCACTACAGAACTCTCCTGATCGCCACGTACTGATAATGATGATGAACAGTGATGAATTTGGTTTTCAATTGTTTTTTTTATTGTTAGTCATTGATATATCTCCTCTTTATGTTTTCCGTGTTGATCCGTGACAAAAATAGCTCTTCTGAAGCTCTTTTTGAGGTCTGACCACCTGAGATGCAATTCCCATAGGCCCTATTTATCTATAAGGCTTGGACTACTAGGTCGATTCTTTATGAAACTTTGACTCAGAGGACCCAGTTCACAAAGTTTTTTCTGTAAGTAGTTGGTTTTCCGTTCTGACTTGGGTATAATTTACATGATCAATATCAGGGGCATAGCTACCATTGATGCAGCAGGGGCAGTGGCTCTAGGGCCCTGAACCCTGAGGGGCCCATTGAACCCTGATCGTTGCTGTATTTACTACTCCAACAGCAGTCATAAGGGTCCATTTCCTTGCTTGCACCAAGGCCTATGGCATCCTTTCTAGGCTACTGGATATGGTCTTAGTGAAGTACAGTACCAAAATATTTAGTCTTAAATGTTGTGCTACTAAAATAAGGAGCTAGAATGTCTATTACAAATATAGCGTGACAGTAAGTATATATATATATATATAATTATATAAGGATACATTTACTAGTCTCAGATTTGCATCCTTGACAATTTATACACCTTCAAAGTATGTAGATGTGGAGTTAATATAAGTAAATCTATACATAGTTATATAATGCTGACATTCACAATATTTTGGTGGCTGATACTCTGGCTATAACATTTTTGTAGCACAGCATTTGTGTGTTCGATATTCTGACATAACAGTGCTTAGTGAAGCAAAAAGGCTTTAGGAGTCTGGCCTAGAATGTTGATTTGTTCCTTGAAGAAATTAATTATTTCGGGTTCTTTATTAATTAAACCAGTAAGCCTCAGGAGCAACCTGCGGTGCAGTGTCAATAGTTGAGTAATCTATAACTGCTCCAAATATATTGGGTGACGTACAAAAAAATATATTTTAAATTCAGACTCTACAGTCATTCAGCAATGTGGTCCCGCTTTCAGATGTCTTTTGTTCATATATGCCTTAGTTCATGCGAAGGGCAATCATTTATTAAATGCATTTAGCTACCACTGTACATGCCTCTGTAACGTGAAAGTTTTGGCACTATGTGGGTGCTGCGTGATATATTGTAATTATTCACAGAGAGTAGAGCTAAGTTCTGGCATTCATATTGACCACCTATATTATAGAAATTGTATTTCTGGAGTAGATTTACCAATCGCATTGTTACTTAACGTAATGTCTTTATGACGATTTGAGCTTCAAAGAGCCTCTTAATGTAATCGAAATACCTCAGAAACTAATGAGTGAATGAAATTTACACTCAGGCCTCATTGTAATATTTTCTCTCCCTAAGTTCTCTAATTTTTGAAACAGTAAATAATGACTCCTACCTTGAAAAGGGACAACGATTCAATGGCAAATGATTATTGTATATTCCCAGCAAGCCCTCGGCAACACTGTTGACGTCTTCTTTAGAAAACTGACGTTTGTAAACAGTGCTCAATTAAACTTTATTGTGCTAACGTCTAACTGACAACAGAAATATAGTTGCATCCTTCAACAATGCTTTTATTTATTGCTATGTTCATCTTTTTGTTATTTATTTATTTTTACGGAGTTTTATATAGCGCAAACTTGACCCGAAGGTATCGGGTATCAGAGCGCTTTACATAGCACCAGTTGCATTACATGAGGACACCTTCATTTTTTGTTAGGCACGGGGAGATTAAGTGATTTGCCCAGAATCACAGGATGTTCAGCGTCATTGCCGAGACTCGAACCCAGTTCCCCAGATTCGAGATCGACCACCCTAGCCGTTAGGCCCACTCCTCTCCCCATCTCAAAGTGGTCATTGATTCAATAAAGTTTTTGATGCTGTGGAATAAGATGCTGACTCTTCCATTGTGTTGCATCCCCATTTAGTGCTATTAAATCTAAATACTTGAATCCATATTATTGTGGTGCCTTTGGCTGCATCCCTACTTTATGCAGGAAGCCGCTCTCTCTAAACCAGCAGGCTGGTTTCAGGTGCAGCCACAGTAAGGAATGGGTCTGCTCTGGATGATTTACATATGCTGGCAGATCAAGAAAAGGTAGGGGAGTTGATCTCGTTCGATCTTTTTGCAGCATTTGACAACCCTGAATCCAACCTTATTTTAACAAGCATTGGCATAGCCAATAGGTCTCGCTTTTGGGACCTTATAAGTATTTAGTTATGCAACTGTTGCATGGCTAAACACTTATAAGGTCCCAAAGGCGAGACCTATTGGCTATGCCAATGCTTGTTTTTTTAGACAGCGCAATGGACTTTAAGGTATTGGAGCGCTTTATTTGAGCATCAGTTACATTACATGACAATACATTTATTTTTTGGTAGGCATGTTGAACCGACGCCGAGACACAAACCTGGTTCCTTAACTCCAAAGTTGGCATCTCTGGCCACTACACCATGTTTGACCATTGCACTTTTACTCCAAGCCTTGGTTTCTTCAGCTGTCTGATGGACGGCACTTTAAGCACATCATGCAGAGGTGTAGCAGGGATGCATGTGCCTGCTGGGGTAGGTGTCCGTCTCTAAACTGCCTGGGCATAGTTTGCAGCTCATTAGTACTGGTTCAACACCCAAATATAGCAATAAGCAACAGAAAGGTGACCAGTAAACAAAGGGCATTCCACTGCGCGGCAACACATGTCACAATGCTTTCAGTAACTTTTAAGCCGTTTGGGCTAGAAACTTTTTTTCATTTCAATCTGCAGAGTATGTGGCAAATGCGGCCAATCCATAATTGCGTGAAAAATGCTGTTACTGTACATATTGCCTTTCTAAATAAACAAGTCATAACACTTTTAAGAAGTTACAGTAACTTCTATTGCACAACTGCTCACCAAGCTAAAATGTAACCCCCCCCAAAAAAAGTATTATTAATCACATAGGCGAAACCTAATGCATTTACCAATGCTTGTTTGAGTAGTCGTTGCGTTTGCAGAGTGGTGGAGAAAGGGGGCGTGGCCACCGAAAACCTCTCTGCAAACCCAGTGTGTGGGACTTTCTGGAGGTAACAGGAGGGGTAGTTGGCTCCGAAGGACATCCTTGGGGCCCAACTACCCCTCCTGTTACCTCCAGTAAGTCCCACAGGGCTAAATTGCTGAGACCTCGTCGGAGGCCACGCCCCTTTCTCCACCACTCTGCAAACGCGGCTCCTAGCACACTACTTGTAGGGAGGATGACGTCCCCTTGGCTATTGAGGTCCCTGGGGGCAACCTACCACTCCTGTTACCTCCAGCAAGTCCTACACAGCGGGATTGCTGAGAGGTGTTCGAAGGCCTGGCCCTCTTGCTTCTCAGACAACCCTTCCTGGCATCACTCCCTCTATTACTGCCGCGCACCTCTTACATAGCCCCGTTCTGCGTGCGAACTGCACAGCCCTCTCAGGTGGCTCGGACGAGTTCTTTAGACACAGCACTTCCTTCTACAGTCAGCTGGTCCATGCCCAGCCAGCACACCACGCGCCACACATGCCAACTTCCGGGGGCATACAGCAGCACGGCCCATGCCTACCCTTACACGGCCCTCGGTGACTACGAGAAACGGCCCTACAAGCTTCTGAGCAGGCACCCGAAGGATGATGGTTCCGGCCTGAAAGTGAAAGTTTGCATCATATGCAGAGTGATTTGAGGCCCGGAAACACAAAGACCCTCATCGCCAGCTCCACGTACCTCGATTTCCTTCCACGGGTCTGTAACCGTACTGGGGGGCGGGAATGTTTAATGAGGTGCAGCTGGTCTACGCTGCGTAGGGTCTTCGGGAGCCCGGCTCGTGCTGTCAGCCTGCCCCTCATGTTCTCTTGCCTCATTGGCTGGGTGCCTGCGTCAGGCGCAGTGTGATGCTGCTCTGTACTGCCCTTCCATATCAACGGACCCCTGACGTACTGCTCGTTGGTTAACTGGGCTCTGGGCTCCTTTCATTGTGCTCGCCCGACACTCGTCCTTGGAGACAGCTGGTGCAGCCTGTGCCAGGTACAAGGCACTTCGGCCTTGCGTTGCAATTTATGTGAAGCATATTACATGCCATGCGATCAGAAAGCCTTATGTGCGTAATATATTCACCACCGCTACAGTGGAGCCCCCGTGTCCCTATGTGACAGCCAAAATATTATGTGCACTGGTCCTGCAAATTTATTTGTGTGGTGTTTATTGGAAACTAGGCTGCAGCGTGCTCACCAACGGCAATTGTTGGCAGGGAAATGCACAACCAGACGTCTTTAAGCAGCCACTCGCGCTCATTTGCCTATCAGAAGGGCACTCCCAACCAGTTGCCCCGAATAAGCCACGTCAACCTCCCACAACACCAGCCACGCACAACCATACCAGCCGCTTAAAGTTGCTCACACCCAGACGTCCACAGTCGCCACGCAGAATCATCTATCCAAAATAGGCACACAGACCTGCAGAATCTGAATGCATGCTCCCCACAATCCCCCCAGGACCCCTGTGTGCAGAGAAATGCCTTCTATGTACGTTTCAAGAAAGCGATTGGCCTTGCCTGCAGGTGCTTCCTCACCTCACTCTGCCGTGCCTCGCGAGGGAGATCTTTTACTTTACTCTCTTTTTCCTTCCTGATGACCTTTGCTTCTCGGCTGACCTGGGGGTCCTTGGTGTGCGTTACTGCGACATGTGTCTGACCTCACTTAGCAAGTTTTACCTCTGACCCGCCAGCTCGGTAGGTACATGTGCCTTGTTGTATTGAGCGGTTTCTGAAAATGCTTGTGTGTAGATTTGTCATTTATGTCATTAAAAACAAGCATTGGCATAGCCAATAGGTCTCGCCTTTGGGACCTTATAAGTGTTTAGCCATGCAACAGTTGATGTTGTTGCACCAAGGATATTGTGCTGCATAGCTAAATACTTATAAGGTCCCAAAGGCGAGACCTATTGGCTATGCCAATGCTTGTTTGGTCTGTGACTGCACTTAGCTTATGCTACTACTTACATTATGATATGCATGAATCTTACGTTTAGGCATGGTGGACCACGTAGGTTTTTGTCAATGGTATGGGCTTGTGGATCATCTTCTGTGCCAACAGGCCGATTTTGAAACATTCTTATGTAATATTTTATGTTATTTGCTGTATTGTTTTATGAAATCAATGTATCATGTTTTTAACTGTTTTACTGTGTTACTTTAATGGCCTATGACCGAATAAAGTACTTTTACTACTACTATTACTAAGGCACATCTACCTTACAGCTGGGTCTCTGATCATCAGACAGGAAGGAGCAAATGTCATTGACTGGTCTTTTGGAATATGTCCCAGGGTGTTATCTGCAGAAATACACAGTTTCTTTCTGTAAGGTATGCCTTTGGAAACGTGGTCCATACAGCAAGGTTATACTTTAGGGGAGAATGGGCCACAATGTACACATATGAAGTTACACCATCACAAATAAGCAATTTCAAGATCCACTCTATGTTTTGATAAAAAGAGAAACATTTAATGATTATTCAACAGCAGAAATGTTCACAAATTGATGGGAGGATCACAGCTATTAATCATCAAAATCTCTCCCTGATGAAGTAAAGAGCCTTTCTAGTGAGCTTCACGAAACCTGGGAAGAGGATAATTGGTTAAAAAACAACAAACGAAATCACCTTAAATCACTGTCGAACCCACGTTTGAATTTGTAGTTAACGTGGTGAGCTATGCTTAGGTGCTGAATAGCCAAATCTTCATAGATGTAAAGTGCAAGAAGCTAATTTAAGTTTTTACAATGAATCCACCATGCAAGCTGTCTAGCACTGCTTCATAACTAGCTGTGTTTTAAGAAAGAGTGTTAAATCTGCAGGTCAGTCGCAGAGGCACTGACCACTTGGTGAACAGCGGTGGTGGACTTCCCACAACACAAGTCATGCTATCGCTTTCCAAAACTCACAGGTTAGTAAGCAGCGGCCCTTAGTGAGCTCACTCCAAAAGCTCCACAGGATTCTTGAAGGTAATAAATACCTTCAGCAGGTGACATTTTTAAGCAGGCTTTCAGATTCTTTTGTGTCTGGGGATTCAGAAGAGGACTGCCTGCCTGACATCCTGAGAACTAGTTCTTGATCTGAGTTTCTTTCATGTTGAGGGATAAACCTCTGACTCGGGAGTCAGAGCTCCTATTGGCCCTTAAGCCCTCCCTCTGTTTTTATAACCCAGCACCCTAAAAAACAAGCAGAAACTTCTCACTTGCCTGCCAACAACTACCAAGGCCCAACTGTTTAGCTTTTGGAGATTCTACCTGGACTCCTGACATCCAGAAGCTTACTCTCCCCTCCTGTAACACTGCAAATCTTAGTGAGTCATTACTGGGCGAGGCCCACTACTAACTCACGTACAGTAATTACTTGGTCAGCGTTCAAAGAGAATGTGAATTAACTTTAAATCTATTTGACTAGAGGAAGTAAACCTATATTTTCTCATAACTCTTGAACACCAACAGTAGTCAAAAATCTGCTTACAAATTTGCACCCTAGATGTTAAAAAGCATTTCTCAACACTGGCCTAATTCCATCCACTCTCAACCAGCACAGAAAGAAGAATTCTGTGGAACTATATTTTAGGTTTTTAGTGGCTACTGGACTTCTTTCAGCACCGATAGGACTTCATCCCTTGCATCAGGACCACTTCTGTTGAAATGCCCTGCAAAAGGTAAAGTGCCTGGAACTGACTGAAGACTGCTTCACCTGCTGTGGTAACTGTTTCTAAGAACCTTGCTGGTCCCTGATGGCTCCCTCCTGGAGTTGGTTGCCTAAAGTGACTGCAAGTGCCCGCATTATAACTAGTCCAAACTATGTAGTGAAAAAGATTTTGTGTCAGATTCGTTGACTTTGCCAATGCTTGTTCATGGTTGAGTGAAATGTTTTCATTTACTATACCTTGTAAATTCAATATCTCCAGAACCCTCTGATGGATCTTTTTTGTTGTTTCGAAAAATGCATAAAAATACAGTCTACTTTTATAAATTGGTGTTGGATTTCTTTGGTGTCTTATCGATTTCTTCTTCAATTGTTTTTGTACTGTTTAAATGTGTAACACCTGTTCCTTTGCATAAGCCTTGCTGCTCAGAGCCACAGCTACCCAGGGTTGAGCTGAAGGTTTGACAAACAAAACCATAGGGTCCTAAAAGGGTTGGTAATTGTATTACACAGTGAGGTTGCACAACCACACCATATAATTCACCCTCTTTCCTCACATTGGTGCCTAGCAGTGGGATCCAGAACTTGTGTTTAGCAGTACCATATAGTTGTTGAAGTTGAGAAGCTGAGAATCTGCCTACGTAGACACCTAGAAAAGAAGTCTCTTACCTCTCAAGTAATTGTCAAGTGTGTTGAACGCCAGAGGACTGTTTCTAAGGTTGCAAAAACATTTTACAGGAGCTGGAAAACGTTTGAGAAAGTTGTGGCAAAGTTTCCTGCAATTTTAAGATAGTTCTCCAAAAGTTTTGAAAAAGTTTCAGCTGTCACTTTTTTCAGCAAGGGAACATGGAGCTCAACATAGACAACCTGTCCTCCTTCAAGCAAGATAAATTGAGGGCTTTTTGCGGAGACAGAAAAATCACCAAGGCCAGAAAAATGAGCGTATGAAGGTTCTCGGAGCTTGGCAGGAGGTCCACAGGGTACCACCACGACAGGATAAGGAATCGCTCCAAGGTAGTGGGGGAGAAGAAGATGTGGGGACAACCACAGTATCCTGAGTGGTGCAAGTGAGGCAGGTAGAGACCTACCTCTGTTTTCTAGACCAAGGATGATCCTCGGAGCCAACATCCAAGCAGGCTCCATTACCAGGTAGAGATCCCTGCAAGAGGGCCAAGCAGCCCTGGACCTGGAGGAGAGAGGAATAGCCCTTGCTGAGATAAGACTGGCTCTAGAGGAGAAATGGGCAAGACTGGGATTAGATCCCAAAGAAGATGGCGGCAACAGAGTGGTAAATGGAGGTGCTGATAATGGTACCCCTGATGTAGATTGCCCAAAGGGATTGTCTCTAGTTGTGTCCAGAGGGACAAGTGGTTGGCCTTATATGTGAGAGCTCTCAAGATGAGGAAGGTGGGTACACAACACTGGAGGACACTACTCTGGGGGTTAGTGCCAACAGTTGGTTGGGATAGACTGCTTACACTTGAGGATGAGGTGGCAGAATCCTACCCACACATGAAGGCAACCCTTGTCGAGTTGATTGGTCTCACTCCAAGCGACCTCAACAATCAATGCTGGAGCCCACTTTCTCTTGTCTTCCCTGTGGCTCCCACAAACTGGGTCTGATACTGAGAGAGAGTGGCGGGCAGCCCAGCTACAGGGCGTGGGCAAGGGAAACAGCGTTTACAACGCTGTCTGTACAACGCGGTGCCATTACAACACGGACAGTACAACGACCGCGTTGTTACCACGCATACCATTACAACGCAAGTCATTACAACGACTTGCTGTAGGGGGCTTTAGGTGTTTTTCCCTACTGTTGCACAGACTGGAGTTGGAATAGTAAATTATACTGTTCCAAACTCCAGCCCCCCCCTACAGCAAGTCGTTGTAATGACTTGCGTTGTAATGGTACGCGTGGTAACAACGCGGTCGTTGTACTGACCGCGTTGTAAAGGCATGCGTTGTAATGTCATATATTCGTGGGCAAGATTAAGATCAGAGGAGTGACAGTGGGTGGGTTGGATAGTCTGGCTAGGGAGTATTATAGGGAGCCTGACAATGCCAGAGATTTATTTTCCAGTGTGCAAATAGGGGTTTATAGGAGTTGTTCAGCTAATATCACGGCATCAGATAGAGCTAGTTGAACTAACCACGTGATATGCCCTGAGTCCCTTATTAGAGAGCGTCTTCTACTCCAACAGTGTTCGCTGATGTTCAGGCGGCAGAATGTAATCTGTAAAATTACTTGTAACTCAGCCTTATCGCCATTATAGGGCAGCGTCTTCTGCTTCTCCAGTACCTGGAAGTCATTTAGGCAAGTACTGGTATGTAGGAGTCTTGGCTGGTGCAGGTGCACATCTTCTTTCTGCGGTTGCTCAGGGTAGCACGGCTTCCGCAGAGGTGCTATCGCAGCCGGTCCAGTTATGCGCGTAGAAGTGTACACTTGCCAGAGGCATACATGGCGGCCCAATCATGGTCATTAGGCTGAATGTGCAACTCGTGCGGGCTAGTTTTACGGCAAAATAGTGTTTTGGGCTACAGTCTTCAGGCTGCGGGTAAAATGATAGTGGTTACTTGAAGCTTACTCATTGTTCAGGGAGCATCTATTTTGGGGGTATTCTGGTTTGGTTTTGAACATCAGCCGTAAAGTATGTCTCTCTTTCTCGAGATGGCATCATTTAGCCCTGATGTTCCAAGCTGATTTTTATTTTGAAGGTTTTGTATAGCGCGAACAAGACCCTTGCGGGTATCGGAGCGCTTTACAAGGCAAATTTTAGGTGATGGACATAAACATAGAAATAATATAAGGTGTGCTAATACAGAAGTGTAAACTATTTAGAGACTATTACAGAATAGCAGATATATACGCAACGGGAAACATCGTTTACAACGCGTGTCATTACAACAAATGTTTTACAACGCGAAATCCATTACAAAGCATGTCATTTCATTGCATAATCCATTACAACGCATTCCCCAAAGTAACGCCCCAGCGGAGTTAGAAGAGTAATTGCGTTGTAATGGATTATGCGTTGTAACGACATGCGTTGTAACGACATGCGTTGTAATGGATTTTGCGATGTAAAAAATTTGTTGTAATGACACGCGTTGTAACGCGTGCGTTGTAAAGTCATATTCATTCGCAACTGTCTAAAAAATTCGAGTGATGGTTAGGTGATAAACATATACATAAGAATACTATAATTTATGTTAATACAGAAGTGGTAACTGTTACACACTATTTACAGACTAGCAAATATATGCATGTCTCTGTGAAGAGTTCAAGTGAATTTGGCCATGAGCATCGCTTTCACTTCTTTTTTTAAAAATGCCGCATATGGGTTCTGTCTCGTTTCTACGGGCAAGGCATTCCAAATCCTGGGAGCCATTCCTGAGAAGGTACGGTTGTATGTTTTCTTCTTAGTAAATCGTTGAGGTTTCAGTAGAAGATTGAAGGAGCTCCTAGTGGTTCTGTTACCACCCGATAGTTCCAATTTCTCCGCTAGGTATCTTGGGGCATTGTGATGCAATGCCTTGTGTGTCATACAGGCGATTTTCAGATGGATTCTGGCCTCAAGAGGTAGCCAGTTGAGGGCACGAAGGTCCGGGGAGATGTGACAGTTCCTTTTAGAGCCTGTGATGAGTCTGGCGGCTGCATTGATTGAGGCTGTTAGAGGGGCCGTCGTCGATCTGGGAAGGCCGCAGAGAGTGACACTCCCATAATCCACTCTGGGGGTTACTAGAGCTTGAACTGCCTGTTTGAAGTCATTTGCAGGTATGAAGGGTTTCATTCATCTCAGGGTGTTCATCTGAAAATTTGCTCCTTTATTTGCAGCGCTGATGTGATCCTGCATATTTAGCTTATTGTCCAGAGTAATTCCTAGCGATTTTGCAGAGTCAATAATGAGAGGTTGACCGTCGAGTGCTGTTAGATGCTTCATCCACTCGCGTATGATGGTAATTTGGTTGGGGGGAGCGATTAGGAGGAATTCGGTTTTGAGGGTGTTGAGTTTTAAGTGGTTTTTGGCCAGCCAGGTCTGCGTTTTTTGTAGCGTTGAGTTGAGGGATTTGATGTCCTCAAGTGAGTGGACCTTAATGTAGAGTTGAGTGTCGTCAGCGTACATGTGGTAGTGGACGTTTGAGGAGTTGAGAATTTCGGTGACTGGTTCCATAAACAGATTGAAGAGTGTCGGGGAGAGGGAAGATCCCTGGGGTACTCTTTAAGAGACTGGGGTGGACTTGGATAGAGATTGATTGATCTTGAATCTTTGAGTTCTATTTTGAAGGAAGGAAGTGAACCAGTTTAGAACCGTTCCAGATAGTCCCATTCTGTGTTTCAAGAGGTCTAGTAAGTTGTCGTGTTTGACTGTGTCAAAGGCTGAGGATAGGTCAAGCAGGATTAGTAAACAGGCTTCGTTTTGGTCTAATATTTTTAATGCGTCATCTATTATGTGGGTCATGGCTGATTCGGTACTGTGACCAGTTCGAAAACCAGATTAGAATTGGTTGAGCAGGTTGAAGTGATCTATATGGTTGCTAAGCTGCGTGTGAACACATTTTTCGAGTAGTTTGGCCAGGGTAGGGATGTTGGATATTGGACGATAGTTATTCAGGTCTGACGGGTCGGCCAATGGTTTCTTTAAGATGGGGGATACCTGACCAGCCTTGAGGATGTCTGGGATGGTTCCTTGCAGCAGAGAGGTGTTTATAATCCTAGTCCATAGAGGCACTAAACTTGGAATGAAGTCTTTTAAGTAGTTAGCTGGGAGAGGGTCTGAGAAGTGATTGGATGGATTCAGGGCCATGAGGGTTTTTAGAATAGTTTCTTCGCTGTAGAAGTTGAAGGAGGCCCAGGAGGCGTTGTTTTTGAGGTCGAGCTTTGCAGAACAACTAAACGGGGTCACAAGCGGGATCGGTGAGGAGATCAAATGTGGGTCGGTATGGGATAATAGATCGTTGAGTAGGTCTGTCTTTATGTTTTCGGTCTTTGTTGTGAAGAAGGAGGCAAATTCCTCGCAATTGGGGAGTAAATCTGGGTTAATTTGGGGGGAGTGGGAGACACCCTTAGATTGAGATTTGATTATTTCAAATAGTCTTTTGGGACGATTCTTGGCTTGGTCTAATTGTTTACTGAAAAAGTCCGCTTTAGATCGTCTAATCTTTCTGTAATAGGAGTTTCTTGTCCTTAGTAATTTGAGGTGGTCAGAGGATGGTGCCGCTCTCCAGTGTCGTTCAATTGCTCTAAGTGATCTTCTATCTTCATTTAACCTACCATGATACCATGGGTGTGAGTCTTTTGTGGAGACTCTTTTCAATTGTAGGGGAGCTAGCTTGTCTAAAACCATGTTCATAGAGTGGAAGTACTGATTAGTCAGATCATGTACATCGTTTAATCCATCCGGTGGGGGCAAGAAGATAGGACTAATGGTTGCGAGTGAGACAGGATCGAGGTTTTTTAGGTTCCTCTTCCAGATTTTCGTTCTCGTGGGCTGGACAGATAGTAGTTTGACAGCTTCATTGATATGGAAAGTGATGATGTGATGGTCAGACCAGTCACAAGGGAGGATCGATTCCAGCTGGGTGGCGTCGGCTTTGGAAATTACTAGATTGAGGATTGAGCCTTTTTCATGGGTAGGGCTGTTACAGATTTGGGTCAGGTTAAGGTCGGATAGGAAAGCTTTAAGGCTATTGACCTCAGGGTCGTTCGGGTCATTCCAGTGGAGGTTAAAGTCCCCCAGGAATATCTGAATGTTCTGTTGTCCGACATTTGTGGCTAGGATATCCATTACGTGTTCAATGAAGGTAAGGTTGGTTCCTGGTGGATGGTAGAATGAATGTAGTGAGCATATTGGCTTATTATTTTTAGTGATCTCTAAACATAGGTATTCACAGGAAGAGAGAGCCGGGGAGTTGAAGCGGTTTACCGAGAGGTTGTTCAGATGTATGCATGCAATACCACCGCCTGGCCTGTCAGTTCTATGTAGTCTAGTGATGTGATAGTTTGGGGGAACTAGTATGTCTAGGATGGGCGTGGATGCTTAGTTTAACCATGTTTCCGTTAGTATTAAAAGGTCAGGTTCATTAGTTAGTATGAGGTCAGCTATATCGGCAGCATGTCGTGCGGCCTATCTGCAATTTAGTAGGATACATTTTAGCCGGGCCTTGGTAGACGTCGTGTTGGGGTCCTCAAGGAGGGGTACTCTCTTGAGGTTGTTTTCAACAATACCTCTGCAAATGTGTCTTGTAGCTCTAGAGGCATTGGAAGGGATGGGTTGGATTAAGGACAATTTCTGAGCGTTATCCATGTGCGCAGTATTAGGGGGTGGAGTCGGGAGCTGGTAAGAATGGAGTAGGGAAGTTACATCTAACGGTGATAGAGTGTTTTTCCTTCTGATCGGACGGGATGATGCATTGGGGTAGGGTATTGTTCTCCATCTAGGGGGCTTCTGAATCGGGGAGCTAGGTTGTGGCTTATGAGTGAGGTTTCGCATGTGGCTTAGGTTGTTGCAGGATCAGGTCGTGAAGAGTTTGGATGTCATCTTTGACTTGTAGAGAAAGTAGTATCTCATCGAGTCTCGGGTCATGTGTCTGAGGTATCATGTTCATAGAGTGGACTGGAATTGAGAGAGGAGGGGTTATTACTTGTATGGGGTCCTGGGGTGAAACGTGAGCTGGTTCATTGTAGAGCAGTTTTTCAGAGTGGTAGCCAATTGAAAGGGGGAGGGGGGAGTAGAGGAGGGACGTGAGGGGGTATCGATGTTTGCTATAGAGGGATGGTGAGATTCGTGGTGAGGGGGCGGGGGAGGGAGGGGGCGCGGCCTCATCAGGTGTCCGGGTGTAGGGGGAGATTGGAGCAGGATTTGTAATGGAATAGCTGGGGGTGGAGTGGGAGGTGAGAAGGGGTGTGTTATATAGAGGGTGAGAGATGGTATGGTTGTGGAGACGGGGAGTGATTGTGGTGGGCGAGGGGGCATGTGGGAGGGCTGGAGGCGAAGAGATACGAGTGCGAGGTATGATAGGAATAGTAGACATTATGGTGGAGCTGGGGGAGGGGTAGGGCTTGGGGAGAAGTATGTCATTCAATGGGGTGTTGATTAAGTCTGGTGTGGGTGTACATGCACGATGGGATACCGCGGGTAAATGTCTTGATGGGGGGTCAGGTAGTGAGTCGGGCAGAGGGATGAGAACAGAATGCTGGACCTTCACCTTTTTTTGGAACTCAACCCTTCCGAGCATGGGAATCAAGGAGGACACAGTGTTTTTCCAAGCTCCTTGTTCGGATATTTGACCTGCCTGTCTCTAATGTTCTACATGCTGCATGAGTCTCCTTTCTGTTTTGTAACTTGTGGCCCTTTTATACTCTATTGTCCCGTTCCTGATTTGCTTGAAGGACTACCTCTACTTTTGAAGATATCATGTTTTATCGCACCCTCTCCTTTGGACAGAACACATCTGCCTTTGTTTTTTGACTGGATGATATTAATGTTATTTGTCCTGCAATGCGCTTCTTTTGCCCCTACTAGGTATGTAGCTTCTACTTCATTTGTGCATATGTTAGGGTTTCCTTCTGTAGGCTATTTCTACTCGGCGCCTACCTAGGGAGTATTGGAAAGGGAGAGAGAGTCCAGGTAAGGTCCTATCTCCATATGAGTCCCTGGTACCATGACCAACCTATCCCAATTCTTCACTCCTTACTTAGATGAACATACGCCTAGACGTGCCTAAAGGTGCATGGAGTGCTATATAAGTGTTCACACTTTGCTTTATCGGCTGAGTCATGTCAACATGTACCTGGAGCTCGATGTTGCAGTGCAAAAGACCTCAGCAGTGCCCGTGTCATGTAGATTAAAGAAAAGAGGAGAAAGTTTGCCACTTTACCTGATGAGTCCAGACTTTAAAGAAAGATCTCAGCCAAGCCAAGGTTTTGTCAATCCCTCTTTTTGTAATATAATTCTTTATTGGTTTTCCGAATATTGGCATTTACACATGCATATGTCAGTCATTGTCATCAATGCAGTCGCTGCAATTCCAGGTGTACTTATGTACTGTGATCTTATATTACAATGAGGCATTCATATCACAGAAACACATTATAATTGTGCCTTATCAAACAAACTTAGAAACAGTTTCAACGCAACCCTTGTACAACCGACATCCAACCCTCCATTCCCTACATGTGTAGATCACCAATACTTATTCTCCAATTATATATTTCTCATGTTGGTGTTCCAAACAATAAATGTATTTAGTAGTATTCCCCATACCATCTTTGACATATGGTGCCCAGTTGCCGGTCCCCCCCACCAGAATGGGATGGGTCTGTACCTATATGCTATTTATTAATATGTCACTGTTGCAATATGGTTATGCATGGTAAGTGAGATCAGTGTGCAGCGGTCATGGGGGCATTTCATCAGATTTGTCCTGTGAGGCCAGGAGTGGTGTACCCCAATGACGGATCCCCTCCGTCTGCTGATATGCACTCATGGTCACCTGTATCTTTGTCGTGCTCCACTTAATTAATTCTCATAGCCATTGTGTTATTGATAGGGGCACTGATGCCTTACAATGCATAGCAATCACTTGCTTCCCTAAGAACAGTATCAGGTCTATGAATTTGGTGGTGTGCTTAGCGGTCTTCAGTCTCGAAAAGCACCCTAGCAGGCAAACCGCTGCTGTTTTGGGCAGTCTGCCCTTCAACATGTCACAGCTTTTCGTTGTGTCAATAATACATTCAGCACTTCAGAGTGCTGTGGTTCCACAGCATCTCCACCC
Organism: Calotriton arnoldi; assembly: GCA_963921515.1. Lineage (NCBI taxonomy): Eukaryota > Metazoa > Chordata > Amphibia > Caudata > Salamandridae > Calotriton > Calotriton arnoldi. The sequence goes on from CAWUFW010000661.1 coordinate 1,248,232, forward strand.
CATGTGCTTCGAAGCGCTCCAAGTGTTGCTTTGAAGGTGAGAAACTGCCCTCTATGTAAGCCAAATTGTCTACCAACATTTCAAATTAGAGTAGTTTACAGTCAGTGTAGATGTAGTCCAAAGTGTCAATGCCCTCCTGTGTCCACAACTGCATAGTGTTCTGCTGCCCCCGACAATCCTGGCACCACCCACAGTAGAAAGTTGGGGAGTATGCGGAGTCCCCTCCTGATCTCTTGGTATATTTGTCCCAGCAGGACTTAATGACTCTTACTGCACTGGGATAGGCATGTCTTGGCTTAGTCCAGTTATAAAGTAATTGCAAGAGATTTCCTTTGTGTAATAAAGGCTCTAGGTCATGACGCTCTGGGTCAGTGTCTATTGCCAATCATCTCGCCATCCATACTAGTTGACTTCTGGGTTAAGGACTCCTATTCCTCCACCATCCAGACGGCGCATGGGCTTCCCTAGTGCCAGGTGCTTACACTGTGCACCCCCATTTCAATTCCGAAAATAAGGATCTCAGTTCCCGGAAGAAGAATACCTGCAGTAAAGTCAGAGGCAAGGCCATAAAAAAATGAAGTAGGTGGGGGAGAACTATCATTTTTATGACAGCCACCCGGCCCAATAGAGAAAGCAGTAGCAGGTGCCAGAATGGGAGGGCGCAACGTATCCCAGCAACACGTTTGTCAAGGCTACCGACATTCAGTTTCGACTCAGTATGGTATTTCTGAATTCCCAGGTATTTGAAAGTGACACGTGCCCAATGTAGTGAGTCCTCCAAGTACGGAGTCTGTCCGCCAATTGTAATGTTGTATTAATGCAATCACATGAGGGCGCTAGAATCCTGCATGTAAAGAGTACTAAGAGCAAAGGAGGTAGTCAGGAAACAGAAAGGGAGGAGTCAGAGAGGGGATAGATATAGATATGGGAAGGTTGGAACAGGTTGAGCTCCCATGAATGACATGCAATAAAGTACCTGAAAACTAAGTGCTGTGTGGCTCGTTATTAGTTGCAGTCACAACATTACAACTGGCGACGGAGGCAGTCACGACACCGTGCAGCCGTCCACGCGTTCGTGCCTCATGACCTCCTGCGACAGCGGCGCAAAGTCAGGAGCCCAACCTGATCGCGCAGAGCAATAAGCCTCGTCGGGAGCCTACCCATCCTGCGGCAGCACAACATCGGAGCCCACCGCGACTGTGCAGAGTGATACGCCGCATGTGAGGCGCCATAGGCAGCCTGCCACCTGTAGTGACAGCACGTAGTCTGGAGCCCACCCCCGATCGTGCAGAAAGAGTCCTGCACAAGACCGACTTTGGGAGCCTACCCCGGTCACGTTTAACCAACGTGTCGCCTCCTCATTTGCTGTGCAGCCTACCCATCACCTGCTTTTGCAAGCCTTCCACATTGCCTGCATCATACTGGCGAAGTTCCGCGAGATTGCTGCTACTCTTGGCGGCCATCTTCAAATCAAGCAGCTCCTCCAATGAGCTTTGAAGGACTCATAGTGGCCATTTTGAGGTCAGGTGCCACTGTAAGCTATCAGTTCTGTGCAACAGGTGTACTTCTCTCTTCAATACAACCACTCACACTCTCTTCTGTGCACCCTCCTGTCAAGCCACCACCAGCAAAAGACATTCTACCCATTTCTGTGTCTCTGAGCCATGTCCTGGCCATGTTAACACGATAAAACACTGCATTCAACTAGTGGCCTTCCCTGGTCATTTCTTCAAAGACACTACAACGCTTCCTATCTATAGCTACTCCGGCGGACCTACCTGTGTCAGCCAGGGACATGTCCACGTCACCAGATTCAACGCAACCCACAAGACACAGTTCAGCTGTAGACATGTCTGCATCCCCTAGCCCTCCACCCAATGCTGTGCAAAGCCCAACCATGGTTGGAGTCTCATTTCTGTGCCCACCGGAACCTCTAGCCCTCACCTCTGGTAGTGGCATGGGCCTTTGCTGGTAAGAATGACTGGAAGAATTTTAGGATGTCATGAAAGGGTCACAGGTCATTGACCCAGCTCAACAGCTCATTGTCCTGCGCAATCTAATAGGCAAAGAGCTTGGACAGATCATCATGGAACTATCAGCGAATGCCACAACATCCTATCAAGACGTTCGCAAAGCACTTAGCAGGACATTTCTCCACAAAATGAACATTGACTACGAACGATACACTTTCAATTTAGCCTCCCAGGAAAAGGATGAATTCATGGGGGAGTTCATCTCGCTTCTCAAACACTTAGCACGATACCGCTCTTTTGATACCTTCATGACTGAAGATGCCCTTCGCCTGTGGATCATCGAAGGGTGTCAATCAGAGTCCCTGCGTCGACATCTCCTAAAGAAAAGCTACTCTCTGGATGAAATAGAGGAAATGACGAGACTCAACGATGAAGCTGAAGAACATGCAAAGAAAATGAAGGCAAGAAAGTTGGAAAAATGAGAACAGGCCTTCAACTTTCAAACTCATCATAACAGATGCCGTTCATCTGAATGCCGGCAGCCACCAAAATCCGCTAATCATCCCCAATGTGTAGATCATTGTCGCAATCCAAAACAGGCTGACAAGAGAAAGGAGTGCCAGCTGAAATGCTATCGTTGTGGACAAGACTTCCCGCATGTCAAGTCATGTCCTGCCATAGGCCAGAGATGTCGACAGTGCAGAAAAAGACAATCATTTTGAGAAAGCATGCCAAGCATTTCAAAGAGACATCCAAAGAAAGGCAAGGGACTCCAATTCTCGCCATCATGCAAAGGCCGTATCTGACCGGCGAGAACGCTCCATCAGCTCTTTACGATCAAGTTTCCATTCACATGTCACATACCGGTCTCGACGCTCTGTATCCCGTGAGATTCCTCATGCCAATCTCCCAAGACAGTGAGGAATATGTCTGCATGGTTGCCGATCGGATTGGACTAAAGAGATATCTGTGATTGCACATCCGAATGGAGGAGCACCCAGCAAAATTCGTGGTAGACAGTGGTGCGTCACTTAATTACATATGTGTCACAGAGTACAACAAAATTAACCCGAAACCCAAATTGCACAAGGTCGCTGTACAAGTCTACATGTAAATGTCCAAAGAACCACTACCATGTCTAGGACAATTTCAAACGTCTCTCACCTACAAGGGCAGAACTGTTTAAGCACATTCACGTCATTGATGGACCTGAAGCAGCAGATTGTCTTCTTAGTCTGCCTACTGCTGAATGTCTAAAACTAGTGGAAATATTATACCGGGTAGATGACAAACCAGACATTGTAAACAAGTTTCCGAAACTGTTGAGGGACTTGGCAAAATGGCTCACTTTCAAGTTCGCCTACACATAAATGAACAAGTAGCACCCTTGGCGCAACATCATCCGAGAGTGTCTTTTCACCTCCGACAGGCAGTGGAGGATGAAATACGAAATCTCATTTGGGCAGACATCATTAAGAGAACATCCGAACCCACTCTGTGGGTGGCCCCAGGGTTGTATGATGGAACCCTGCAGGCATTTCCCCCTCACACCTTTACAACGCATGCTCTACCCCGCCTGCGATGTTACCACTCGTTACTTTAGCACGCCAGTCATTACAATGACTTGCTTAAGGGGGCACTGGACTTTGGAATAGTATAAATTACTATTCCAACTCCAGTCTACGCAACAGTAGGGAAGGTGTTGGACTTAAAAATCCAACACCAGTCCAACAACTCTCCCCCTACAGCAAGTCGTTGTAACGACTTGCATGGTAAAGTAACATGTGGTAACGTCACATGCGAGGTACTGACTTCGTTGTGAAGGCTGGTTGTTGTAAAGACTGCGGGATAAAGGATGTTTTTCGTCCCCAGTGGTTGTGGTACCCAAATGAGGATCAGAAGGAAAAGTGCATCTTTGTATAGATATGAGAGCCCCCAAATACTGCCATTGAACGGGAAAGGCACCCGGGACCCCACATCAGTGACATGAGCACGTTACTGAATGCGGTGAAAATATTCTCTAAATTGGAGCTTAGCAAGGGCTACCACCAGCAAGAACTTCATGAGAGTTCACGTTATATCACCACGTTTTCAACACATCAAGGTCTATTCAGGTATAAACTTCTCAGTTTCGGCATTTCATATGCAGCCGAGATTTTCCAAGAAGCAATCAGGAGAGTAATTTGTCATATTCCCAACACCCTCAACTACAGTGTGTTTGACACCACCGTCAAAGAACACAACAAAGCACTGGATTGTGTATGCCATGCCCTCCTGGAAGCAAACCTGACTCTTAACAAAGACAAGTGCGAACTTCACGGATCCGATCTCAAGTTTTATGGTCACATCTTTTCGGGTGAAGGGATGAGACTGGACCCTGAAAAGTTCACAGCTCTGAGTGGCTTTCTTAGGAATGGCTAGCTATTGCTCACTACATTAAGGACTATGCCAGGCGTGGCTTGACGCCGATGTGAGGGGAAGCGGACTCCGGAGCTCCGTCCGCGGCTTCCCTCCACTACCAATGATCCTGTCCCGCTGAAGTGGCCCCGCACCGCATAACTGGTTGCGGAAATCCTGGTGCCCGTGCAGGAGGACTGCTGAGGTGTTTGGTGCCAGCAAGGGGGCGAAAAGGTAGCTGAAACCCTTGATCGGGCTCCGAGCGTGGCGCTGCTAAGATGGCGGCCAAGCGCTTAGGCGGAGATTTTTATCGGCTGCGGCAACGGGAGAACTGCGCTCTGACCCTGAGCGGCTGCACAGTGCACCGGAGCTCAGCCTGCGGCGAGAAATTGCAGTGGCCACTGCCCAGGGGGAGTGAGCTGAGGTGGCGAGCTCACCTGAGCCTTTCAGTAGTCTACAACACTCCCAAGATGGCGGCTGCGGGATGTGAAGGGGAGACTTGGTGCTGACGGAGGCGGAGAGCAGACAGAGGCGAAGTAGCAGTGAGACACTGCTTGCGGGTGAGATTTGTAGTCGCTGGGAAGCGCGTCTCACGCTCGAAACCACAGCATTGAGCAGGGTGCTGGTGACGACCGTCGTGAAGTGGCACTGAAGACAGCAGTTGCTGGGTGCGTGAGTGACTGGGAGGTGCTCCGAAGCCCTAGAGGTGAGGTCTGGGGAGACGAAGAAATAGCCAAAGCCTTCCTGCGTTGAATTGCCCTCCCACGGAGCGGAGATCTGACGATGACGGAGGAGCGATGCAAACCGAGGTGGTGTGGTGAGGTGGTCGCCAGTGGAGCTGCTGCCTGGTGAGACGAGCGTCCCGTGCCTGAGACCACAACATTGCGGTGCGCAGTGGCAACTGGACCGGTCCCGCTGCGCGGCGGCGGATGCAGGGTGGCTCGGTGGACAGAAACTAGCTAGCGGCTGGGAGATGAGGGGCTGCTGAGCTGAACTGAGTGCTGGAAGGGGAGTTTGCGGACGGCGGGGGACTGATTGGGGCACACCGACGACTTCCCTTAGGCTTATTACTACTGTGGAAAACCTAAGTGGAAGACGGAAGTGTCCCCCTTCTATAACGGTCTGGCGAGAACTATGTGACAGAGAGGGTGAAACACCGGCAACTACGCTGAGACACTGTATCGTCTGCTAGTGGACGCGGACGGGCACGGCGGGGTGAGAAGACGATAGACTATTCACACGGCTCCTGGGTCTCCATAATTACATGTGGGATTAGCAAACCACGAGTGCCGCAGATGACCTGAAGAGCCAGAATATCCCGAATCCCCACCCGCACCCTCGAGGCGGCTCCGGGTCACCCCTGCTCCAGACGCCGGAGGGCTGCGCCCAGTGTTGTGATTGATTGGAAGCTATCCAGTGATCGTGCGCAGCTCACACATGATGGGGAGAGTGTCCAAAAAGAAGAGGTTTGCGGTCCTGCGTGCAGAGGAAGCGGAGCAACACACTGATGATGACGAAGATGTACCTGCGAGGCGGACAGACAAAGCGCCTGGGGATCCTACCCTAGCCGACATTATGCAGGCCATCACCTCATCAAGAGAAGCACTGGAGACGAAGATAGACTCCATAGGAGCAGATCTCACCCTGCTAAAAGATGACCATCGTAAACTTAAAGAGAGGGTGATCCTCAATGAGAAAACTATGGAAGAAGTCCCGACGGCGGTTTCTACCTTGCAGCGCGCACTGAAAACTGTGGAAACCAGGGTCAAGGTGTTGGAGCTGAGGGCAGAGGAGAGCGAGGGGCGCTCCCGTAGGAATAACCTGCGTATAGTGGGGGTTCCGGAACGCGAGGAGGGGGCTGATGCTGTACGATTCCTGGAAGGCTGGCTTAAAGCGGAGGTGGCCCCGGAGGGTCTCTCCCCCTTCTACGCGCTGGAGCGTGCCCATAGAGTCCCAGCTCGACCGCCCCAGCCTGGAGCCCCTCCCCGCCCGCTGGTGGCGAGGCTACTCACTATTGTGATCGAGACCATATATTACAACGAGCACGGGAGAAACGGGACTTGCAGATCGGAAATAGTAAAGTGATGATCTTCCCGGATTTTACTAGGGAGGTGCAACGCCAGCGTGCTTCCTGGCCGTCAAGCGAAAACTACGGCAGCTACAACTCCCGTATGCCATGCTGTTCCCAGCATTCCTCGGGGTGATTGATAACTCTGAGACGCATTTCTTTACTACCCCGCACGACGCATGGGAATGGCTGGAGGCCCGACGGAACGCTGGAACTCGTACCTCATCACCGGGATCGTCTCGGCGGGAACCGATCACTCCCCCGCCTCTTCCGAGGGCGCCTTCGCCGAAGGGACGGAGACTGGAGCGGGACAGAGCTGTGAAAGCGGTGGCGGAGATTAGCCATGGAGACACCAGCCCAGACAGGACTGTTGGCGAACAAGAAACGGACAGATCGGAGGGCTCGCGGGCGAGCAGCATACATGGTGACTCAGATGCCGATCTCCCGGACGTTACCCCTCAAACTGCGGACGGCATAATCTGACGCTCGTACAGCAGGTCGTATGAAAGGGGGATTACAGCTGCTGGGAGAGGACTATTGCTGAGGTCTGTGCCTACTGGTGGCAGCATGGGGGCACTGCCATAGAAGTTGGGGCCACTACCTGAACTGAGTGAGTGGGGGGGAGGCCTGGGGGAGATCTGGGTCCCACAGGGTCAGTTTACGCCCGCCATTTTTTGTGCTTAATTGTTCACGTGCCTTGGTTTGGATGGGAACTTGTTTGTTTATACCTGTCCTGGGGAGGGGGAGTTGGGGAGTTTTTATTGTTGAGGGGATTTGGTGTGGGTCCAGGCGTGTCGCTATGGAGGGACGGTTTCAGGTTGGGACGCAGCTTGCACAATGGGACCCGCCATAGGTATTAAATGTATCTCTTGGAACGTTAGGGGGATGCACACCATGACCCGCCGTCACAAAATACATACATACCTGATTAGGAGAGAGGTACAGATTGCCCTCTTGCAGGAAACCCATTTATCACAGAAAGAAGGAGTTGCGCTGCAACGACGATGGAGGGGGCAAGTGTTTTATACTACATATTCGGCTTTTGCCAGGGGGGCTCTGATTTGGGTGCGAGCGGGAGTCCCTTTTCAGTGCGTAAGACAAATAATAGACCCAGAGGGCAGATTCGTGGTGATCTCGGGGAGACTGGACGGACGGGACATAGCGATAGGGAGTATTTATGCCCCTAACGTGGATCAACCTGCGTTCTTAGCGCGACTTTCGCAGACGTTAGCATCGGTATTAACGTGGTCGGTGATGCTGGGGGGGGGACTTTAATAGTATTACTGATGTCAGCTTGGACCGATCCCACCCGCCGCTTCCTGACGCACCCACACACAGAGTTGCTGAGGCTAGACGAGACTGGCAACACCGATGGGGGTTGACGGACACTAGGAGAGCCCAACACCCGGGGGAGAGGGATTATTCCTACTTTTCTGCCTTACACGAGTTACACGTTCGCTTAGACTCGATCTTGTGCTCCCCGGATGTTCATGGAGGGATCGGTCTGAGTGAATACTTGACTAGAACGATTTCTGATCACAATCCCCTGCTAGTGTCCTTGGATTGGGTACGGATTAGGCCTACAATCCCTAGCTGGCGTCTGAGACCAGAAGTATTGGAGGATCAGGTGTTTCGGGCCACGATTGGTGCTGCCATTGAGGATTATTTCATCGCTAATGCCAATACAACATCAAGCCCACTCATAGAATGGGACGCCTTTAAATCCGTTGTTAGGGGCTGTTGCATTGGAGAAGTGGTAGGGGTATGGAAGGTTCTCCTGCGTGAAGTACAGAGCGTGGAACAACGACTTAAAGAGGTAGAGAAGGAAAGACCGGAAAGAGTGGATAGACAGGCCGATCACCTTGCAGCCAGGGAAATACTAGCGACACAAGTAGAAAAGTTGCGTTGCTTCGATTATAGGGCCTATCTGGCTCGGGCTCATGCTGAGAGAGATAAGTCTGGAGCGTTGCTGGCTTGGCTGGCCAACCCAGCACGCAGAGGGACGACAATACTGGAGCTGCGGGGGCGGGACGACGAGGTCTATTACACCCAGCAGGATATTAATCTCCAGTTTCTGGAATATTATACTGCCCTATACCAAAGTAAGCTCGACCCAGCGGTGCTAGAGGTGGTAGGATTTCTGGAGGATATAGAACTTCCTCAGATTGATGCTGAAGCTGCAGAGGCCCTAGAAGAGAAGTCGAAATTGGGGAGGTGCGGGGCGCCATCAAACACATGGCCAGGAACAGGACACCGGGGACTGATGGGCTCCCAATTGAGTTCTATTCGACGTATGTAGACATATTGGCTCCCCACTTGGTGACCCTATATAATAGAGCCAAATGTGACGGCTATCTTCCCGCTTCAACAAGGGAGGCAGTGATAATCCCGCTTTTAAAGCATGGCAAACCGGCTTGGGACCGTACTGCGTATCGGCCCCTCGCTATGCTCAACTTGGATTATAAGATCTTAAGTCGCTTATTAGCAAGCCGACTGCTGGACCACATGACGGCGCTCGTACATGTAGACCGAGCAGGCTTTATTCCGTCCAGGAATACGGCAATGAATATACGTAGACTTCTACGAATACTAGATGCGAACACGTACAACAGAGAGGAGGCGTGCATTCTATCAATCGATATTGAGAAGGCCTTTGATAGCCTCGAATGGCAGTATCTTTTTAGAGTCCTGAGAGCGTTTAGGTTGGGAGAAGGGTTTGTCGCTTGGACGGAAATCCTATATAAGAACTCTACTGCTAGAGTTAGAACGGGAGGGCTGATTTCGGATGCCTGCTCGGTGGGCAGGGGGACGAGGCAGGGATGCCCGCTGTCTCCCCTCCTGTTTGCATTGGCGGTGGAACCTTTGGCCGTACATGCTAGAACGGGACGTCACTATCAGGGATTAGAAGGGTTGGGACAGCTCCAATTTATAGCATTATATGCGGACCATCTCTTGATGTTTTTAGCTAACTCTGGAGAAGCTTTACGGGGAGCCAAGGCACTGCTGGGTATATTGGAAAGAGTTGCGGGACTTAGGGTAAACTGGGCCAAGGCGTGCCTTTTTCCTGCTCTCGCGGAGAGGGCTGGTCCGCTAGAAACCGAAGGCGTGCCGTGGGAAAACAGATGTTTGACTTATCTGGGTGTTAAAATATATCACGACCCTGCAGACTTGCTAGAAGGTAACATAGGGTGAGCGATCAGCAGCACCAAACGTAATTTTGAGTTCTGGGGGTCCCTCCCGCTGTCGGTGGCAGGGAGGGTGGCACTATTAAAGATGGTCATGCTGCCTAGACTGCTCTATTATTTTGGATCGTTGCCACTCTGGATCCCGCACAGACTTTTTGCCCAACTCAACACCCTAATTACGGGGTTTCTGTGGGGCACCGGAAGGCGGAGGGTGCCACTTACCACCATGATGAGGCCCAGAGTAGAGGGGGGCTTTGCGGTGCTGGATCTCGAAGCCTATTATCATGCAGCTCAATTGCAGTGGTTTACGAAATGGATGGCGGGACGCATCCGGAACGCGGAGGACCCCGGAAGCTCGGATCCGGGGTTGCAGTTCCTATCCCGGGTGTTATTGCGCCTCCCCTTGAGGGATGAGGCGATTCCTTCGGATCTACGGGCAGTACGCCGGTGCTGGATTCGATCCCTTAGACGGACGCAGATAAGGTCTCCTTATGCACCAGAGATTCCGTTGTTGATCTGCGAGGCACTACCCCATGGAGGAGACTGGCATAGACTACGGACATGGGGCGAGGCGGGGATCTCTCCTATTGGGGATTTATATGAGGACAATACCCTGCTCCCTTTTAATGATTTACTAGAGCGGTACGACCTCCCAAGAGGGGATTTCCTTCTACATGCTGCCTTGACGGCAGCGATCCGAAAACACTGGCGGGAGGGGCTGGCGGAACCTCAGACATCCCTGGCTTGCCAGTATATAGTGACGGCTGCCGGAACGATTAAGGCAGTCACTTGCCTTTATCGACGCCTCACGCAGGAGACGCGACGACCCCTGACAACCCTACGTCTAAAATGGGAAGCGGACTTAGGCTTGACCATCGGTGAGAAACCATGGGGGGAACTGGTGGAAAGAGCATGGAAAAGTTCTAGGAATGCGCGCTTCCAGCTGATACACTTCTTTGTCCTCCACAGAGCGTACCTTACCCCCCATAAGATTACTGAATATTTTGGGACCCGATCCACCTGCCCGAGATGTAACCTGGAAGATGCAGGGTTTTTACACATGTTTTGGGATTGCCCGCTTCTTGGAGAGTTCTGGGGAGGGGTGACGGCTAGTTTAGCGGACACGACGGAACCTGACATAGCATTGACGCCGGGGTGTTGCCTCCTACACTGGTTCCCTCACTCTGCCAGGAAGAAGGTCACTAGCAAGTTTATAGATCTGGGGTTGATATTGGCCAAAAGGGAACTTACTAGCAATTGGAAGGAGAAAAATCCCCCTAGCGTGTTGAGGTGGACGAGGGAGCTTATAAGGTGGGCGGACTGCGAGGGGATCTTCCGACTGCAAATGGCCCAGAGAACCGGGAGCGACAAGACATTGGAGGCGGCAAGGGCATGGGTGGCGTTAGTGGAGGTCTTGAAGCAGCCGAGTGATGACAATGATATACCCCCTGACGGTGCACATCCTGTAGTAGGGGCTTGAGCGCTTGATTTCCTAGGCGACCCGGACTGATACCTGAGGGATCGAGCTGCCCTGTGGAGCTCCTTTTCAGCATGGCCCAACTGTGGAACTACATTACCTGGAATAACAAGCTCGGTGCCCTGTTGGACCGATTAGCATTACCATGCAGAGAAGCCGGTGAATAAGCGACATGCCTGGGGGGAGGGGAGGGAGGGAGTTTGGAGGGAGGAGGGGGGGGGGGGGGTTTCCTTCCTATTGGTTTATTAGGAGTTAGTTGTGAAGCAGACTATTGAGATGATACACACCTGATACATGCGGTACCGAATACTACAGGACTGCAGAAATTGGGCTGCATTCGATGAATTACCGTCTCCTCCACTGGAATAATACCTCATTGCGGAATAACAGCCTGAGATTAATCTGTGTCATCAGAGTAGGATATACCCTGGAATTAGATTGTAACCACCGTACTATTTCTGTGATGCTACTGCTTGTTTTACTATAAATTAATAAAAATCTGTTTACAAAAAAAAATTAAGGACTATGCCACCGTTAGCCGTCCCCTTCGTGAACTAACAAAGCAAGGTCAGCTATTCAAAAAATGGTCTGCCAGGTGTGATCAAGCGTTCAATACAATCAAGGCCACAGTTGAGTCAGCCAGCAATCTGGCCTACTTCAATCCATGCAGGAAGACAGAAATCAATGTAGATGCCAGTCCCATGGGACTCGGAACCATATTAGCACAATATGGCAATGAAGACGATCAAAGACACATAGTGGCATATGCTAGCCGCAGCTTGACTGACACTGAGACAGCATACTCACAGCCAGAGAAGGAAAGCCTGGTGGTAGTCTGGGCCTGTGAGCATTTTCACATCATCATTCACTCGAAATACTTCACACTCATTATGGACCTCCAGTCCTTAAGAACCATATTCGAAAACCCCTGAACAAAAATGCCACCCAGGGTCGAGCGATGGGGAATCTGTCTTCACAAATACACATACACAATCATCCACAAACCAGGAAAAGCAGAAAATCCTGCGGACTACATGTCAAGACATCCCAGGGCATCTTCCAGGGTGAGACACGCGCTAGCTGAGGAATACATTCACTTTGTCAGCGATTAGGCAGGACAGCCTGCAGTTCCCCTTGAAGCTGTCATTGAGGCCACTACAGAAGATGTCACCCTTCAGGATGTGGCACATCATAACCGAACAAATGCGTGGAGACACTTAGAAGAGCCTAACAGTAATCAAAAACATCGACACCAAAGAACTGGCCTCCTTCCGACATGTGAAAGACGAACTGACAATTGCCAAAGACGGGCTGTTACTCAGGGACAAAGGGATTGTCATACCAAAAAACTTGCGTCAAGGGGTGGTCCACCTGGCACACGAAGGTCACAGGGGCATTGTGGCCACTAATAGGACATTTAGTGAACGTGTCTGGTTCCCCTCCCTTGACTTGATGGTCGAGGTCACACTAAAAGACTGCCCTCATTGTCTGCTCATCAGTCGAGAAGAAACACCCTCTCTACTGCAAATGTCAGAACTGCCGGAAGGTGTATGGCAACATGTGGAGGTCGACTGCTTTGGCCCTCTGCAGTCAGGCAAATACATCCTCGTTATTATGGATAAATATTCCCAGTTCCCGATTGCTCACCAAGTATCTTACACCAAAGGGGCCATCATCATACCTGTATTGGTTGAAGTATTTGCAGCATGGGGCATTCCTAAAGTAGTCAAAACAGATAATGGTCCTCCATTTAATGGACATGAGTTTGCTGAATTTGCTAATCACCTCAACTTTAAACATCAGAAAATCACCCCCTTGTGGCCTCAGGTCAATGGGATGGTGGAGAGGTTTATGGCCACACTAAAGAAAACCATACAGCAAGCGAAACTGTCAAGGTGAGATGTTCAGATGGCCTTGAATGAAATACTACAGGCTTACAGAACCATGCCTCACAGCACTACGGGCAAGTGCCCAGCCACTTTAATGCTGGGCCGCACTGTGCATATGAGCATACCCACCTAGGAAAATCCAGCCCGCTGTGTTCATCGAGTTCCGGATCACAAAGAACTGGCAGAGCTAGATCGAACTAAGAAAGACAAAATGAAGGAACATGCAGATGTTCGTCAGAAGGCCAAGTCAACAACTGTCCAGGAAGGAGACTGGGTGCTCGTGAGGCAAGAACAAAAGAGAAAGACAGACAGTCAAAATTATGAAAATCCACTGCAAGTGACTACTCTACAAGGTACTAGGGTTACAGCTGCCTCTAATGACAAAAAGATAACCCGGAACATTTCTCACTTCAGAAAGTGTGATCCAACAACCAAGGAGTCAGTGGTTATCTCAGAAAGCGACACCCTCAAGGCTACTCAAGTAACACCCAGCAGTCATGACTCTCAATCCTCCCCTACCGAGTGGAGCTGACAGAACCAAGTCCAGCACACTGGTCACAACGAACATGTCGAAGACCTGCACGCTCATTGAAGAAATCTAAAGATCTACACCGTAACAAGACTCATTTGTGTAAGGGGAGGGGAGATGTAATGTTGTATTAAAACAATCACATGGGGGCGCTAGGACCCTGCATGTAAAGAGTACTGAGAGCAAGGGAGGTAGTCAGGAAACAGAAAGGTGGGAGTCAGATAGGGGATAGTTATAGATTAGGGAAGGCTGGAGCAGCTTGGGCTCCCATGAATGACATGCACTAAAGTACCTGAAAACTAAGTGCAGTGTGGCTTGCTATTAGTTGCTGTCACGACATTACACCGATGGTGGCTGTTTCAGCGGGTATAAACAGGACTTCTCCCACTTAACCTTAAGTCCTGACACCTGTCCGAATTAAGTCAGTATTTGGGCGAGTAGGGGGCAGCGCCTGCTCCGGTCCAAGAAATATGAATGCATTGTCTGCATCAGGCACGGCTCCTCCGTAATGGCGGAGGAGCGTCGCCCCACAACTCGCGCCAGCAGTATTTATGCTGTCTGTCCGAACCCCGCAAAGACTATAGGGCGGGGCGGGGGCCGGGCATGTCAGGAAGTAGTAGAGAGCACTCATAAGTGTGCATGTGTGCTCGGCCGGCCGGCCGTCCTAGTTGTGTGTGTGAAGGGCATGAGCAGTTGAGTAATAGGATTATTTCAGATTAAAGGGCGTTTCACGCCATAAGTATGTGATATCACAGCTTGTGACCCATTGCCTGAAACCCCGGGCTAGTGGTATACTTGGGGTGGAGGGAAGGGGAGGTAGTGAGCGGTCCAGAGCACAATCAAGCACAAGATTATAGTCGCCTCCCCAAATTCTATGCATGTTTATGTTTCTCATAAAATGAGGGGATAAGGTGGTCAGTATTGGGTACATATATGCTAGCTAATGAGAGATCAGTCCCATCTAGTGTCCATAACAACAATGTAAATATGCCCCCTGTGTCTACCACAGTTCAGTGTTGGTGGAAGGGTACCCCCGGTGCCACCCATATCAGCATGCCTCTCACATACGCACAGTACATTATCCCATATATTTGTCCTCTCCAGCGCTTCTCTAATTTCTGCAGTTCTGCTAATCTCCTATGTGTTTCCTGCATAAGGGCTACATGGGTATGACGTTGCTTCAAGAAGGCATATACCCTGTGGCATTTCCCTGGGGAGCCCAGCCCCTCACGTTCCACGTGAAAGAGTTTTATTTGTGGCCCAATACTGGAATTCATCAGGGGGAGAGATTAATGTCATGTTAACCATTCACTATTTGTAGGAATAAGGGGTGTGACCTATGTGGGGAGTAGGGGTCTTTTTGTACACTTCTGGTAGAGCGTAAAACAACTGCTCACGTGTGGGTGTGATCCCGTACTCTGGTCCAAGCCAAACGTGCTTTGACCATTTGATAGGAAAACAAATGACACAAAAACAACAGTAACTGAACCTTAACTTGGGTCTGCATGCACAGTGGTATTTTGTTGAGGGGGCAGATCTCGAATGTTGGGTATATGTCCATATGTATGCACCACATAGATATCTTACTTGGTTCCAGTTCTCATCCGCTCTATTCCAACCTACTGAGCTATCTATTTCTGTCCCTGAACAAGACGCTCTGAGCTGCAGCTCAGGTTCTCCGCAGGGCTCCCCCCTCCTTCAGAGAGTGGTTTTCCACTCTCACACAGAACTGTTCCAGCCCTGCACCAAGGCTCCCCTGCTGACCTCTCTCACATCTTCACCAGCTGTGCAAACAAACCTCTCTGAGTCACTGTAAGTTTAACTCCTGTTTCACACAGTAAATTTAGATTTGAGGACAACCCACAAGTAAGGCCAAAGCTTCCTTTAACCTGCAAACAGACTTTAGACCATCCAAAACGCAACAGCCATGCTCATCCTTGATCTCCCGAGGCAGACCCATATCTTCCCCACCTCAAAGCCCTACACTGGCTCCCCGTCAGCAAATTGTGCCAGTTCAAACTGCTCACCCACGCCTACAAAGCACTTCACAACAAGGGCCCAACCTACCTCAACCACAGGGTGAACATCCACCAACCTACCTGGAAATTTCGTTCCTCATCCCTAATACTGGCCCACAACCCCCACATCCATAGAAGCAGGAGTGGTGGCAGCGCCTTCTCACACCTGGCGACCAAGTTCTGGAACGCCCTCCACCTCCGTACATCCCCCTCCCTGCAGGAGTTCAAGAAGGATCTGAAGACTTGGCTGTTCAACAAATTCATCTCAGCAGCGGCATTCCCCGCCCCCTGCCAGTGCCTGGATACCCTCAGGGGTGATAAGCAGTGCTCTACAAATTCTATCTGATTAATTGATTGAAATCAAGTCTCCTGCCGACTGTGGGGTGACCAGGGGACCTTTAGTCGATATGTCTCGGCCATCCAAGGACGATGTCTCAGTGACACCCTCTGCGTCACTGGATCTCAATGGGGTGCCAGTCTCCCTCCTCGAACAGATATCTGCAATCAGAGATTCTCTTTTCTCCGCAGCATGTGCCCTCAAGGGGGCTCCAGTGTGCGTTCTTCGCTGGCGTTATTTGGGCCAGAGCCCTCATTTAGGCCCTGTTGTCGTAGTGCGGAGCTCAAAGACATCGTGCCCCTTCCGCCTCCAGCAATGGTCATACCTCATCAGGCGTGGTGAAGAAATGCTACTTATTGTTTGATGTGGCAGAGTAAAGTAAGCTGTAGGTTATCCCCAAGGTACTTAGTGCCCTTTTGGCTGTCAAGAAACTCTGACATTGTTGCTGCACTGTGGCCGTGTAGTCCGGCAAAATATGCACTTTCTGACCGGTCGGGTCCCATGGGCCATGGCACGTGCCCTTTGCCGGATATCATCCAGATCTCAGTAATTCAGCAGACTGACCACCACTGCCTCAGCGGTGCGCCTGGTGGGGGATGACTGGCAGGCAAACTATGCACCCGTTCAACAGTGTAAAACTGGGACTGAGTATTTGCAAACACCATGTAGAGCAGCCAGTCCTCCAATGAACAGTTTAGCGAAATGGGCATCTGCCCGTTCCGGTAGGCTTGTCACCTTGACGTTGTTGCAGTGGGATCTTCGTTCTGCATCATCTGCCCTTTCCTGCAGAATTTGTATAATATGGCAGTTCCTAGGTGCCTTAAAAAATAAGTCTGGCTGCCTGATTCTGGACAATCTGCAGTCTACATAGGCGATTTTTTTGGAAGACCGAGATAGAAGGAATTGCCATAATCTAGCCAAGAAGTAATTAGCGCAATGACCACCAGAATTAAGGTCTCATGGGTAAGGTACCTAGCAATCTTTTTTATTTTCCTCAGTGTCAGAAAACAGGTTGAGATCACAGAACCTATCTCGGGTTTCAGGGTAAGCTCTTGGTTGAAGGTAAAAACTAAGCTTTTAGTCGACGTTTTAGGGGCAGGGGGTTCCCCCATTTCAGAAGGCCAAGCAGAGGGAATCCAAGTGTCGATTTTATTATTTAAAATGGCAATTTCAGTTTTGTCAGCATTGAGCTTTAAATAATTGCTACCCATCCAGTCCCAGATAAACTGCAAAACAAATTGGAAGTTTCTCTTTGATTCAAGGGAGCCATCTAATCTAAACAGAAGCTGGGAGTCATCCGCCTAATTGTATATTTTACAGTTCATCTTGTTTAAGACTTGAATAAGGGGTTTAATGTATATATTAAATAAATGAGGGGGAAAAGGAGGAACCCTGTGGAATCCCACAGTCCTATTGAATAGCTTGGACCTTCAAAAGTCCCAAGATAACCGACTGTGTTTGTTCACCAGAAAAGATTTCATCCAATCCAGGGATTGGCCCTGAATCCCATCGCGCGCCGCACAGTCCACCAATAGTTTATGGTCGACCGTGTCGAAGGCCGCTGAGAGATCACGTAAAACTAGAGCGAAGGTCAAGTTGTCATCGCCATCCTTACGCATGTCATCCACTACAGAAATAATGACTGATTCTTTACTGATTCAGCACCATGAGCAGGACGAAACCGGCTTGGCACACATTCAAAAACTGAGAGTTACCATATCTGTCTGAGCCATATGTGTTTCTAATAATTTGGCAGCATTCGCGGACTTACTCTACCGCCCGCTGAGCAAGCCGTCTCCATCCCACAGCGAGAGTACAAGCACTCTGTGTTAAGCTCTCAGTCTTTCACCAGGGCCGGACTGGCTACCGTGCGTTTTCCAGGGGTGGCAGGGTGGGGTCCAGGTTCACTGCTGAGGGGGCTGATTTTGTTGATGTGGAGCTGCCGGCGCTTCTAACTGAACAATACAAAACAAATAGCTTTAAAGCGTACTTTCATAAACATTTGTTTTGCATTGTTTATTAAGAAAAGCCTGGTAGCCAGTCCGGGCCTGTCTTTCACTGGCACTGGTAAGCTGTCCCTGCCCTGCCTCACAACTGCCAAGCCGCACCACTCATCCGGGCCTGCTCGGCAGCCATGCGCAGCGCCTTACCGCCTATAGGGCCACCGATGGGTCGGTTACCCGGTGTGGGACATATGCATGCACGCAGAGGCGCCGATGGCAGTTCTCAATAGAGATATAATGCCAGGATAACTGTAGTGAGTCGGGAGCGTCGTTCCTATGCGTCCGCCATCTTGCCTAGCAAAGCCATCGTTTTATAAGACAATCTTATCCATTAATGCAGTTGCTCAAAGAGCCTACTCCAGTCAATAGAAATCATTGCATTGTCTTTCTTCCATATATGTAAATTGGGAGAGAGGTTGGGCACAATCTCTCCTAATGCACATCTGGTCCATGACTCCGACTTGAGGCTCCAACTTGGCCTGTAACTCGCTCACTTTGGATGTTAGTCCTATATCTACTCAAAATTTCTTGGGTTGGTGAGTGAGACTTCCTCTGAAAGGGCTCAAAACCCTGGCACTTGACTCTACATGAATTCAGGGGATGCTGCCTCCTCCCCGTCCCACTGGATAACAACACTTGATTATTCCACCTCCCTTCTTATTGCTTTAAAAAGATGGCCATGGGGCCAACACATTTGATATTTCTTATATGAATGACTTTTTTTCACAGTACGTGACATGATAGTGCAGTAGTCTTTCTATGGCCACCCACCTACCCCCAGTTGAAGCCATTCTCTTTTTCTGTGTTTCTTTCTTCACATCTGTCTTTTAATTCTCTCCTTCCTTCATTGTGCCTATATTTGGTTGTCATTTGGTCCTGTTCTCTTGACTCTCGTTCTTTGTATCCCCAACCCACCCCACATGGCGACCTACCTAGTTTAGCATCCCCCCACCCCCAGTGTTCCAGCGCTGGCTGGGCTGACCTAGTTGAAAGTCACACTTACTGTACCTGCTGTCATGGAAACTCGTCCTCTGTGCGAAGTGTAAGGAGACGCTGCATAAAATGAAAATAAACCTGAAATTGTGAAATATTAAATGCACCCCCACCAGCAAATGCTGCTGTCGCACCCCTGAGTCCAAACAACCATGTAGGACAGCACTGGGTCATAGTGGCGTAGCGTGGGCGGAGCCACAGGGCGGTTGCCCCGGGCGCAAAATTCTTAGGGGCATTCTTAGGGGCACAGGGGCATTGTTAGGGGTGCACAATTTTAAAAGAAAAGTAGAAGGACACTTGCCTTGCCCCGGGCGCTGGCAACCCGTGCTTCGCTGCTGCTGGGTCAGCCCTAAAACATTGCCCAGATAGGGGGCGAGGCTTCACAGAAGCTGGTGTAAGACGATAACACAGAGGGATTTGTTCGTTTTTAAATAAATGAAACTGACAAAATGAAACAAAAAAAGTGACTTATTTTTAAAATAAACACTTAGGATGTTGTTAAAGTAATCCGAAAACCAGTGTGTAGAAAGTTGTAACTCGGGCCTGAGACAATGAGGCAACGGTAAGGCCCTTTCCTCGCACATTCGCCACTGTACCTGTCGCTTTGGTCACACTTTGCCACTGGATTCAAGCTAGCCTGGCTGAAGAGGGGTGTTACCCCGAAACCGGTCCCAGGATGCTTGTTTCTGGTCCAGGGAAGACATGGCTTGGCAGTTCGGGCTGGACTGTCCCATGAGGCACAGGGTCAAGACTGATTTGCATATAGCTGTGTCTGAACTGGGGTGGCGAAGTGAGATAAAGAACGATGATGGATTCAACCCAGATCTGTGACTGGGGGTGAGTGTCTGAAAAGTTTCAGCGCCCCGTCCATAATCTCCTTGTGTTTGCTTTGTTTGCCCTAAGTTGGCAGGGTATGCACAGACGTGGGTCCCTTGCTCACTTTGCCACTGGATTCAAGCTAGCCTGGCTGAAGAGGGGTGTTACCCCGAAACCAGTCCCAGGATGCTTGGTTCCGGTCCAGGGAAGACATGTCTTGGCAGTTCGGGCTGGACTGTTCCCATGAGGCACATGGTCAAGAATGATTTGCATATAGCTGTGTCTGAACTGGGGTGGCGAAGTGAGCTAAAGATCGATGATGGATGCAACCCAGATCTGTGACTGGGGGTGAGTGTCCGAAAAGTTTAAGCACTCCGTCCATCATCTCCTTGTGTTAGCTTTGTTTGCCCTAAGTTGGCAGGGTATGCCCAGACGTGGGTCCCTTGCTCACTTTGCCACTGGAATCAAGCGAGCCTGACTGAAGAGGGGTGTTACCCCAAAACCAGTCCCATGATGCTTATTTCCTGTCCAGGGAAGACATGGCTTGGCAGTTCAGGCTGGACTGTTCCCATGAGGCACAGGGTCAAGAATGATTTGCATATAGCTGTGTCTGAACTGGGGTGGCGAAGTGAGCTAAAGATCGATGATGGATGCAACCCAGATCTGTGACTGGGGGTAAATGTCTGAAACGTTTCATTGCTCTGTCAATCATCTCCTTGTGTTTGCTTTGTTTGCCCTAAGTTGGCAGGGTATGCCCGGACGTCGGTCCCTTGCTCACTTTGCCACTGGATTCAAGCTAGCCTGGCTGAAGAGGGGTGTTACCCCGAAACCGGTCCCAGGATGCTTGTTTCAGGTTCAGGGAAGACATGGCTTGGCAGTTCGAGCTAGACCGTTCCCATGAGGCACAGGGTCAAGACTGATTTGCATATAGCTGTGTCTGAACTGGGGTGGCGAAGTGAGCTAAAGAACGATGATGGATTCAACCCAGATCTGTGACTGGGGGTGAGTGTCTGAAAAGCTTCAGCGCTCCGTCCTTCATCTCCTTGTGTTTGCTTTGTTTGCCCTAAGTTGGCAGGGTATGCCCAGACGTGGGTCCCTTGCTCACTTTGCCACTCGATTCAAGCTAGCCTGGCTGAAGAGGAGTGTTACCCCGAAACCGGTCCCAGGATGCTTGTTTCCAGTCCACGGAAGACATGGCTTGGCAGTTCGGGCTGGACTGTCCCATGAGGCACAGGGTCAAGACTGATTTGCATATAGCTGTGTCTGAACTGGGGTGGCGAAGTGAGATAAAGAACGATGATGGATTCAACCCAGATCTGTGACTGGGGTTGAGTGTCTGAAAAGTTTCAGCGCTCCATCCATAATCTCCTTGTGTTTGCTTTGTTTGCCCTAAGTTGGCAGGGTATGCCCAGACGTGGGTCCCTTGCTCACTTTGCCACTGGATTCAAGCTAGCCTGGCTGAAGAGGGGTGTTACCCCAAAACCGGTCCCAGGATGCTTGTTTCCGGTTCAGGAAGACATGGCTTGGCAGTTCGGTCTGGACTGTTCCCATGAGGCACAGGGTCAAGACTGATTTGCATATAGCTGTGTCTGAACTGGGGTGGCGAAGTGAGCTAAAGAACGATGATGGATTCAACCCAGATCTGTGACTGGGGGTGAGTGTCTGAAAAGTTTCAGCGCTCCGTCCATCATCTCCTTGTGTTTGCTTTGTTTGCCCTAAGTTGGCAGGGTATGCCCAGACTTTGCCACTGGATTCAAGCTAGCCTGGCTGAAGAGGGGTGTTACCCCGAAACCGGTCCCAGGATGCTTGTTTCCGGTCCAGGGAAGACATGGCTTGGCAGTTCGAGCTGGACTGTTGCCATGAGGCACAGGGTCAAGACTGATTTGCATATAGCTGTATCTGAACTGGGGTGGCGAAGTGAGCTAAAGAACGATGATGTATTCAATCCAGATCTGTGACTGGGGGTGAGTATCTGAAAAGTTTCAGCGCTCCATCCATAATCTCCTTGTGTTTGCTTTGTTTGCCCTAAGTTGGCAGGGTATGCCCAGACGTGGGTCCCTTGCTCACTTTGCCACTGGATTCAAGCTAGCCTGGCTGAAGAGGGGTGTTACCCCAAAACCGGTCCCAGGATGCTTGTTTCCGGTTCAGGGAAGAGATGGCTTGGCAGTTCGGTCTGGACTGTTCCCATGAGGCACAGGGTCAAGACTGATTTGCATATAGCTGTGTCTGAACTGGGGTGGCGAAGTGAGCTAAAGAACGATGATGGATTCAACCCAGATCTGTGACTGGGGGTGAGTGTCTGAAAAGTTTCAGCGCTCCGTCCATCATCTCCTTGTGTTTGCTTTGTTTGCCCTAAGTTGGCAGGGTATGCCCAGACTTTGCCACTGGATTCAAGCTAGCCTGGCTGAAGAGGGGTGTTACCCCGAAACCGGTCCCAGGATGCTTGTTTCCGGTCCAGGGAAGACATGGCTTGGCAGTTCGAGCTGGACTGTTGCCATGAGGCACAGGGTCAAGACTGATTTGCATATAGCTGTATCTGAACTGGGGTGGCGAAGTGAGCTAAAGAACGATGATGTATTCAATCCAGATCTGTGACTGAGGGTGAGTGTCTGAAAAGTTTCAGCGCTCCGTCCATAATCTCCTTGTGTTTGCACATGTGTTTGTTATACAGTTAGGGTAGAAGGCATGTGTTTTTGTTGCTCGAATATAAATTTACCTTTGAAAAAATGGAAGACAAGAGGCGGTTGGCAAAACAGGAACCGTTGTTTAATTAAACGCAGCAGCCAGGAGATCAGGCAACAGAGTTGGGGTCTGGAGACTGTCTTGAAGCACATTGGTTTCAGCCGTCATTTTATACTTTACATGAAGTATCATAAAACGATTTATGCATTCCGTTGGCGCCAGACCTTTGGGCCTAGTCACTGGGCCATAAATAGGGGGTTTGAAGCGCAGGTGGGCCTCGTCCTTGTGTGATCATACTGCAGGTCCAGTGGGTACGTGTCTGTATGTCTGGCATGAAGAGTGCGTGATCACTGTGTGTAAAGTGCATGCTGTGTTCTGATTGGCTGTGTGTTCCTAACTTATTGTGGCATCTGGCTTTATGGTGTTTTTGAGAACGTGCACTCCTCTGGCCAAACGTGTTTTATTGGGACCAATCTCCCGAGACCGTTGTGGTGTTGCTGCCTATCTGTTGGAACGATCTGGGTTTTCCTGCTTGTGCATTCTGTCTAAGGGTAACGCGTCCCCCACCATTGATCTGTCAACCATTTGCTTCAGGCTGAGGTCGCAGGGCCTGCCTAACCACGTATTTCTGACTCAGGATTGAGGAGGAGGGCACATCGGGTAAATTCAACAACGGAAATGCAAGTACGTTTTTATACGTACATATTTCATGTTGTACATCAACATCATATTGTCCAATATTAACATTATTTATCAGCGTCATACCACCAACGCTTAATTTGTGCTGATAATTGTAGTTCATGGGCACTGGCACACATATTTGGACAGGGACTCATCTTTCATCATCAGGCTTTCCCCTACAACAATAGAGAGAAAAGTTACTGTTAGAAAGGGGGCTCTCTAGTTGGCAGAGGTAGGTACCTTTGTCCAAATAGGGACCCTTGCTTCTAGTCAGGTTAAGGGGGATACACTTCTAAAATAACCCCTGCTCACCCCCTTAGTAGCTTGGCACGAGCAGACAGGCTTATCTCAGAGGCAGTGTGTAAAGCATTTGTGAACACATACAGTAATACAGTGAAAACACTACAAATGGACACCACACCAGTTTAGAAAAATAAGTAATCTTTATCTAAACCAAAACAAGTCCAAACGACAAAAATCCACAATACAGTAATAAAAATATGACTTTCAGATGGTAGAAATAGTTCAGTTCAAAGCAAATTGCAGATGCGACACTTTTCACACAAAGTACCTGGGATGCGTCACGCAAACAAACAAAACGGGCCGCAGGGAAGGTGATGCGTCGGTTCCTTACACTCAGGGAAGGTGATGCGTTCTGATCCGGAACCCTCGACCCCAACATAAAAAAGTTCAGGGAGGGGAATTCCCCAATGTGTACCTGACAGTAATTGCTTCTCCCAATTATCGTGGTCATCAAACCACTTCACCGCATGCTGCAGCTGCGCTGCCATATAATAAAGATCCAGTCAAGGCACCTCGAGTCCCCCCTGTTCCCATGTCCTCTGTAATGTGTCCAGTCTCACCCTCTTTCTTTTAGCTCCCCACAGCAGCTCCACCAACAAGCGGTCCAGGCGTCGAAAATACGCCTGTGATATTTGATAAAGTGAGTGTTGCATCACATAAAGACAGCGTGGAAGAATCACCATTTTGGGCAATGCAACCTTACCCATCAGGGAAAGCGGCAACTCACGCCAAAACGTAATTGATTTTTGGATACCCTTCACGCATCTCCCCATATTGCGTTCCAAATAGTCATCTTCTGTATGCACCAGCCTTATCCCCAAATAGCGCACTTCATCCCTGACCCAGCTCATATTATTTTGTTTTTATCTTAACACACAGGTCAAATGTCAGGCTATGTCTTGTAACAAACTGATGCTCATTCAAAACTGTTTACTTTTATTTCTCCGACTGCAAAGTGAGAAGATTTTGTATAAGTGACCTAGGTGAGATTATTGCTGGGGTACAGGAAAAGAAAAGAAAGGCTCTAGGACGTCAGTTTTTTTCTAACAGACATTAAAATACCTGTAAATTAACTAAACACATATTTAAAAATATATCAGCACTTAGGAAAGCACAAATAAAGCACTTTTAATAGGATCAAAACAAATCAAGACACTTTAGTTTTTGATGCGCAAATGATAAATACTCAATGACACCCAATTTCCATGCATTTTCGTTTGTGTGCTATATAGATTTACCAGCAGAATTGTATGCCTGGCCGATGGCTGCGGTTCCCGATGTCACTCATGGGACGGATAGCGATTAGCAAAATGATTGTCTCTGCTGGGCGTATGGGAGCAGATGTCGAAAAACAAAGGGGGTGACTATATATATTCACGATTTCTGATACCGTGGTTGACAGGAATTTGTCCCATGTTGCCTCTGTTTTTACGGCATAGAGACAGAGTCAACACTCCGCAAACATTGGGAGATGTATATGAAGATGGCCGCCTGATGGGCTAGGGGGTCTTCTGTGACAAACGGGGAATGTCCGGGGGATGTTTCCTGGCCTTCGCAGGGTCGGCTGCGGCCATTCACAAGACTTGGGTGGGATTCCCACAGGAACCAGACACACATTTTTAATCAAACATTGCCAGATATGGGAGGGGGAAATAAATTGATCACCAGATTATATGCATTGCTCTAGTCTAGCCGAAGGACGTCCCCCGCATTGGTTCATTGAGGTTACAGTGGGGAAATCATATAGGAGGAGAGCGGCAAGACCGGGACTGGGCCCAAATACTTGGTAATTGTAGGAGGGTTATGCATAATGCCAGACTCAAGTTGATACATTATAAGTGTATTCACAGAGATTATGTTACACCGAGGAGGCTGCATAGGATAGACTCAACTAAGCCTGAGGGTTGCCCCAAGTATAAGATTTTAGTGGGAACCTTTCTCCACGTGTGGTGGGAATGCCCGGGGGTACGCGACTTCTGGGAAGATGTAAATGAGGTGTTGAAGGATATGACTGAATTGACACTGCAACCGCCCACTCAACTATGCCTTCTGGGCCCGGTGCCCCGGGCCAAACACACCAAATATGTGGGAAAATGTGCTGAATTGGGGCTGGTGGGTGCAAAGAAATGTATTGCCAGACGATGGATGGCACCAAGATTACCCACTGGTAAGCAATGGCTCTGGGAATACGTAAGATGGGTGCTGAATGCGGAGTCAAGCGTAAACTAATATATACTGGGCAAGTTCATGGTGGGAGGATGGAATGGGATCTGGTGGAGATACACTTACAGCAAACCATGGACACTCCGGTGATGGAATTAGATGACGGCGCTGCAGAAGATTAAATGGATGTTATCGCTGTATAATGACTATAATGATGTACATATGGCTGAGGGATTGTTGAATACGTTTGTGCTTTCTTTATGCCGCTAGATCTGATTTGACAAATAATGATTGTTACTGTGGCTTGCTCCTTCTTGGGTGGGGGAGAGGGGGTAAGGGACAGTTGAGATATTATCTTGTTGCTGTGTACTTAAAAACCCAATAAAACATATATGAAAAAAAACCTGTATATCTGTGCAAATTTAGTGGCCACTTCAATGGAAAATGTGTTGTCACTAAATGGCAATGCATAACCTCACCAACCAGTCCTCCATAATGCACCACCAACTAAACACCACTCACCTGCTGAATGGGCTTCGCACATTTGCTTCACTACTTTTTTGCACAACGCTTGGATTTTTCACGATCCCTATGACTTCAGTGATGGACCACTAATGGCAGCAGCCCCACTCTGAAAATTGTTCCAGCACCACTGCCTGACACTGGACCACCAAGAAAGAAACATGCTGCCCATTCCACGTCACCATCATGACGCCTATTTTTTCAGTTTGAAGTTTCATATTGGCGCTGACAAAGGTCAAAGGGACGCCAGAGCACAGTATTATTTACAAATTATTTATAGTCAGGGCAACTGGAATTATGCAATTCTGCAGCCGCTGCTTTTTTTTCATAATTATGAATTTGTCGCATTTGCCACATAACACATCATCTGCCGCATAATCTGCAGATTTTAACCCAAAAAATTGTTGTTTCTAGTTCATACAGATCAAAAGTTACTAAAAACTTGGTGAAGTGGGTTTGTGCACAGTGGAAGGCCAGTAGTTTTTTTCTGAATTGGTAGTAAAACCAATCCTAATGAGGTGAAATCTTTTCCCAGACAGTATTACCATGTCTAAAAATTGCAAAATAATGAAGAAATAGTATAAAAAAATGTGCCTCATTATGGTGCATAATTTGCTTTTTCTTGCTGCATAATTTAGTCAATGCTGCCACATAATTTGGTGCTCCCCTGCCGCATACTTCCAGTGGCCCTATTTATAGTTCATAATACAGTGTTGAAGAAATCTCAAGCACCAATCAGAATCCAAAATGGTTTATTGACACAGGAAATAGTAGTCTGCGACTCACAGAGTCAGACGTACAGGCTAAGACCAGCGGAGAAGACCCAGCCTCTGGCAAGTGCAAGCTGGGCCCACTGCGCTGACAGAGGGGTGAATGGAGGTGTTTGCCTACAGGCCATGCAGCACTCTCCCTCTGATCTAGGCAAAGAAAAGTGTGTTTAACTTTAAACACTGTTTCTGTAGACTCCCAGCACATGTTTTTCCTGCAGCTCGGCACTAAAGACTGGGAATATGGAAATTCTGTTACAGGCTCACCCTCAAAACCAGCAGAGAGTGAGGGAAATATTTTCAGTGAAAGGCTTATGGTGTGGGAGGACACATTGGGTTTCCCTCAGGGCGCTAGCGAAGCAGAAACCAAGCCCTGCAGTGGGGACTCAGTTCCTTGCCAGAAAGCAAGACTCAAATGTATACCCTTTTGTACACAGGTTTCTGGTATTGGTGACCTGATAAATTCTTACATTGAACCCAAGCCGGTACCTATGCTGACCTAGCGAGAGTGCCCTTGAAATAGTAACAGAAATGTGAACAGTTTCGGCTGTTTTTCATGCCTCAGGAGCCAAGATGCAAAGGCTGGTCCATGTCATAGGTGGGTAGTTCTTGGGATCCTAAGAAAGAAATCATGGCCGAAGCATGATACGGTTACCCTAATGAGAGTAAATACATTTTACACTTTTGCAACAATATATAGCACATGATTTGTTACAATATCCCTGCAATAGCAATTGGCTGGATGCAAAGGGAGCTTGCAATAGCTTCAAGAAGTATTTCATGCATAAAAATGATCAAAAGCCTTTACTTTGAAGCTGTATTCTTCTCAATGAGCAATTAATCAGTTATAGAAAACAAGGAATGCTGTGTGCCAAAGTATTTATTGAGAAAGCGCAATTTCAGGGTGCGCTTCAATTGGTCGAAGGTGTAAAGTAAAGCACTGTAGTGGAAAGAGGTAAAGAGTAGGCCTGGGCAGAGCTAACAGAGGTTCACTCTGTGGAATTCTGTAGAGTTGCTGAAAAACTCCGCCATATTCCGTGGAGTTCCGCGAGCGGGCAGTGTATTGCTCGGCCACCCCTACTTAAAACAAAGTGACAACAATACAGTGCTCTGAATAATATAATTCGTGCTCGGTGCTCATAGTGCTCAAAAGTATTGTAAACAACAGATGCTCCCATCTTTCCCCTTCCCGATACCTCCCCGCCTTCCCTTGTCTAAACCACAATCGATCTCGTACCTGGCTCAGCCACGCTCCTCCTGGAACATCGCAGGGCGACGGGTGTAACAGACTGGGACCTCGGCTCTCCTGCTTCTTCTCTACCTCACTGTCGGGTTGTTCGGGTCTCTTGGCAGGGTTTCTCCTGTTGCTGTGTCCTCTGCCTTCTTCCGTGTCCTCGCGCCACTTCCCTTCGGTCTCCGCGTCCTTCAAATGGTGCGGTTCGGCAACTCTCTCTCCTCTCCTGCGGGAGCCTAAGTCCATCCTCAATTTCTCCCGCCAAGGATTTTAGCCCCGCTTCTGGGATTAGTTCTTCATTTATGTTTATAGGAATTTCTTGCAAAAGTCCATCTTTGACTCCTACGGCCGGTAAACACGCAGACACGGCTACTGAGGTGAGTCGCCAATGTGCCCACGATAGCCATTTAATCTTTCTTGAAAGGCCCCTGCACTGAACGAAACACAACTCTCCTGTAGGGGGCAACTAGACCCATATCATTATAACCTGCATTGCACTTGTGCATACGCAATACTACAGAGAAGTCTTTGAAAGACATCTCTCGCATTATACATGAGTGTATGCGTATATACTTATAGCTGCTTGCCAATCAATCAATTAATAGCTTTCAAGCACCAAATCACCCTCTGCAATCACAGCGAGACAAAATGTATATGTAAATAATATTCATAAGATTGCACATATAGAAAACATCCTTTGGAAATGAATTTGCTATGCCCCAGTTTCAATTCATAACACCACTAAATTTCGAAATATTGCATGCTGCATTATATCATGGTTTGTTTTTCACATCTAAGTGGAGGGAAAAAAAACTCAGGATTTTTCTCCCCGTTGGTTTTCGATGTGATTTTTCACTTGGCACTGGATGTCTTGCTTTCCAAGTTGAACATGATTTATTAAGGGAGTGCTCTTGTTTTTCCTTTCTCTCCAAAGCCCTGCCTCCCTTCTCTCCAAACGGATGCTCCCTTTGAAACTCGGAAGACACAACGCTGTCTTTAATTATCGCTGCTGCCGTCAGACCAGATACTGTTTATTTAACACCTCTCTTCCAGCTGGACTACTTCTCAGTCAGTCTAAAGTTACACAATTTCCAAACTTTGGAGAGTGCTCAAGGTGGTAATACGATGCTGAAGGTAATGCGAACCACTGACTAGAAAGATGTTTGAGTGCGCTGGTAAACTCCACTCCGCCTGTGGTTGAGGGAGGTTTTTTTGCAGAACTCCACGCTCCAAGCAGAGCGCGGCATGGCAAAACTCCGCTAACTCCGCCGGCGGAGCGGAGTTCACCGCCCACCCCTAGTAAAGAGTTCCATAATTTAGGCAAAAAGGACTAAGACGTCTCAAGCAGTGAAAGAACCCTTCTTGAAACACTTGTTATCATGGGCTATAGTCATGGTATTATGCACTTGTGCTGCCCGGGCGTTTTCTCATAACTAAATAATGCCACATTTGCTACATAATCCATACTCTGCTGCATAATCTGCAGATTTGGCCCCCAAAAAATTGTTTCTAGCTCAAACGGTTCAAAGGTTACTAAAAATGCAGAGACACGGGTCGCCGCACAACAGAAGGCCCTTTCCAACGATGGAAGGCGACCTATTTGTTGCTTATTGCTGTATTTGAGTGTTAAACTGATACTAATGAGGTGCAAACAATTCCCAGAGTTAACAAATGTAAAAACGACAAAATAATGAAGTGTTACTGTCACAAAATGTGCCGCATCACGCTGCATAATTTGCCTTTTTTTGCTGCACAATTTATTCAACCCTGCCGCATAATTTGGCCCTGCACTGCTGCGTTTTTAGGTCGAGCCTCGAGTAGCGCGCAAGCGCTGCTAGGCGAAGACTTTATGTTAGGGGGTTTCGAAAGCTGACCACACGCTCGTGCGTCGTGGCCTTTTCCCTGCGGTTACGCGCAAGCAAAAGGCCATGACGCACGAGCGTGTGGTCAGCTGAGGAGGCTGCTGCGCTCGCTCGCATTCTCCACCGTGGGCTCATGCACGCGCCTGCATGGACAAAGATTGCTGCTCTCGCCATCTGTCCAAAGCAGACAGCATGCGCGGGTCCGTGGGACAGTGGACAGCCCGCCGCCATCTTGTTCACGCCGGCTTCCTTCAACTCTGGCTCACGGCGTGCTTTCACTTTAAACAGTGCACACGCGCGCGCCACGGACCCAGAGTTGAAGGAAGCTCTCTCCTGTGTGTCGAGTGCTGGCTTGGAATCAGGTTTGAATCCTGGTGTGGGGTCAACATCCTGTGATCCTGGCTGGGCAAATCACCTCCTCTACCCCTACTTAAAATATAAATAGAAAAAACCGAACATGACTTTCTGTAAAGTAATCCGGGTCTCAAGTAAAGTGCTCCGATACCATCAGGGCCGTTTTGCGCTATAGACTGCAAAAAATAAATAATAACCTTTGGATAGGAATACTGTTAGTAAAGGGCAAGGTTCGAAAACAATCCTTTTAATATGGCGTGCGATGCATCTCAAACTCACTTTGATACCTTGGCATGATTTTAGATGAAATTTCAGTACACCGTTTGTTTGACTGTTTCTAGTGACTTAAAAAGTCACACAGTCTTTTCACATTTAAAGTTCATATATGTGATTTCGATGTGGTCAAAGTGTCTTGGGCATGACTCGCTACAGCACATGGACGCTATAAATAGGGTGCCCAGATTTTAAAAAGCAAAAACCAGGACAAGGCCAACCTGCCGCCAGTACCCCCCTCCCCCCCACACGGACCATGAACGACGGGCCGGGCGGAGGCTGCCGCGGTGCTGCTTGAATGAGGCTGATGCAGCCCAGCCTCAGGAACAACACGCTCTGCTTCACACTACAAAGGTGCACGAGTGAGAGGATATACAATAATTGAAAAACTCACTGCACTTTCTTCAAAAGCTGGGACACATATTTGAAATGTAGTTAAAAGTGTTAGGACACCGGGATAGAGCTGTTAAAACCGGGACTGTCCTGGGAAATCCAGGACGTCTAGTCGCCCTAACACTGTGCATCCTACTGTATTTCTTGCCCACATAAGTGCTGACCACATTAACCCACTTTAAACTGTGCACACCAGCCTTCATCTTTTTGTGCCTTGTAACGGAGGCAAAAATAAGTACAACCAATCGACACCTTAACGCAGGATAGGAAACTGCTTCTTCAAAAGTTGCATAATGAAAAAGCAACAATACAATTTGTTGGTTATGCTTAGTCCTCTGAGATGTTGGCCCACGTGCCCTGTGCAAACTCTTCTTGAGTGCCAGTTTAACACACACTTGTGAGTGCGGGAAATTGCCCTGCAGGATTCTTAGCATTTTGGATTCCAGGGTCCGAGGGCCTCTTTGCCTCCACCCATCTGAGTTGCCCCCCACACCCACCTGCCATAAAAACAAGCATTGGCATAGCTAATAGGTCTCGCTTTTGGGACCTTATAAGTGTTTACCCATGCAACAGTTGATGTTGTTGCACCAAGGATATTGTGCTGCATAACTAAATACTTATAAGGTCCCAAAAGCGAGACTTATTGGCTATGCCAATGCTTGTTTCAGTGGCCATGGCTATAGTTTACTTTGCTTCGAACCTTATGGAAGCCTCCAAAGACAGTCAGTTTCTACGAAAGATATTTAGGCGTATCTGGGTGTGGAACCTTACAGGTTGAATAGGAAGTTTTACACATGCATTTTGCCTCGTTCTGAACAATTTTAGAGAGGAGACTCTACCACACAGCATATCACACAGAAAACTACTACATGCACCCCTGGCTTCCAGGTTTGTGGTACGTTCCACGAGCAGCCCGGTCACAGAAATGTCCCTGGGGATAATCCACGGTTAAAAGATCGCCCTCAGACCCGGCGAGCATATAACACTAAGAGCAGTAACAACTGCTGCACCGCCAAAGAAACCTTAAAAAGTTGTTTGAGAACGCGAGAAAGAAATCAGAAGAGGCTCTTAGTGGAAGACTGCTCGACATATCGAGGACCAAGAACATGGTTTAAAAAAAAAAAAAAAAAATCACAGTTTTATATAGCGCGAACTTGACCCGAATCGGGTATCAGAGCGCTTTACATAGCACCAGTTGCATTACATGAGGACACATTCATTTTTGTTAGGCACGGGGAGATTACGTGATTTGCCCAGAATCACAGGATGTTCAGCGTCATTGCCGAGACTGGAATCTGGCTCCCCAGATTCGAGGTCGACCCCCCCTAGCCGTTAGGCCAACTCGTCTCTGAAGGCAGAGGGCCGCAGGGCCTAATCCTCCATTGGAGGACCCTATTTATGGGACACCTCTCACTGAGGCAAATATGACCAAAATGTTAAGGTGCGTCACAAAATAATACCGTAAAATAACATGGCCTAACATAGCACGACATAAAATAAGGAAAGATAACATCACATAAGTGACATGATGTAGCATAACATACATAATACTCACACGTAATCGGATTCCTCCTGCTGCAGGATGGATAGCAACCCCGGCCCTCCATTTTTGGCCTTATTTGGCCAGGACAGACTGGAATTGCGCCATCTGTCCGTCCTGTATTGGGTGTGTATTCCAATCGTTTTTGTAGCACACAGCAGACCGAACAGATGTGCGACGCTTTAATAACGCGGAATTCAGCGGTGATTATTTTAGGGACCCCATATAAATTTAATAATCATGAAAGGTTGAGCCGGCCTCGTGGATTATCAAAGCGGTGTCTGAGTTTAAGAATACTTCGGATTTCACCAATAGCCACCAGGTGTTTGCTCATTTCTCCTGGTCTCCGAGTGATCTTGCAATTTCGCGGGTAGTTACATTTAGGTTATACAAGGATCTCAGCAGCAGGTGCTCAGCCAAACGCACTGTCTAACCGGCTATTCTCTATATTGCCTGCATTTATTTTCTGGAAAGGGATTGTCCCCTAATAGCATCTCTGCACTTTCTTGTCGTTTCTCAATGACTCTGCCCCCTCCGCCCCGATACTTGTGGCTTCCAGTGCACCAATTCCTTAACATCCATCTTTGACGGGTCTTGTCCTGCTGCAAGCCTCCCCTGTGCCCTGGTTGGACAACCAAATACAGACGTGATTTGGGTACATGGGGCCCCTATTACCACTGCACCTGCTGCACTTTTGAGAGCTACACCCATGCATTTGAGAGGCAAAACTTCGTGGGAGAGTGGGTGGCGGCATGTATCCCACCCACCAGAGGTGACCCCTGCCAATATTTAGAACTCAAGGAATCTCAGAAACTCAAATGCTTTGGCCGATTCCCAGTTCCTTCCTTCCCACCGCCCTTGCCTCTCTCCCGCAGTTCCATCCGCGGGGCATACAGGGCCCGTTACGAGCTGTAGATGAGCCGCGGCCTCAATCTCGGTTCCTGGATTTCGCGCACGCCCTAACGCTAGCTCTCCACTAGGTGGCGCCGCAGTGACTGATAGAAGCACGATCCAGAAAAGACCAATCCCGCACCCGTAGGCACAGAATGTACAGGTGCTCCTCCGGTGCCTGCTTCAGTGACAACATGCACGGGAGAAAAGAGCACGCGTTAGATGGCTGTGGGGGACATAGGGGTTCACATAGGGAGGCGTCCTGTCTTCACAGCCCGCGTCTTCATGGCGTTAAATCCTTCCAAACCCCATGTGTTCTCTCACTGTAGTGGGTGGTGATGAATTATCCAAGCCCGCGCCCTTCACTACCGGGGTTCATTTCCTCTTCCAGCCCTTGTCTACTCACAGGGGGTTACATCCTCTCCCAGCCCTTGCCGTACAATGAAGGGTTATATCCTCTTCCTGTCCGTGCCCTACTCTACAGGGGTTTATGTCCTCTTCCAGCCAGGGCACAAGTCCTAAAAAAAGAAGTGGGGGGACGCTGACGTCACGACAAGAAGTGACGTCACGAAAGGTGGCTTGCACCATCAGACTCATTGCCTCCCCTCGCTCACTCACCCCTTAGATGCGATTGCATCAGAGAAGCCAGCGCGTGAGCAGCGTTCTGAATGAGCGCCGATCTCGCCCCAGAGAGGCCAAAGAGTGAATGTGTGGCTCCATTTGCTCCAGTTATCGAGCTCCCGGTAAAATAAGTGGGGGGACGCCGTCCACCCGCGTTGTACCCCGACTCGAGCCCTGCTTCCAGCTCATTCCCTACACTGCAGGGGGCTAATATCCTCTTCCAGCCCGTGTCCTACACGGCAGGGCGTTAAATCCCCTTCCAGTCCTTGCCCTACACTGCAGGGGGTTGTGTCATCTTCCAGTCTTTGCCCTACACTGCAGGGGGTTGTGTCATCTTCCAGTCCTTGCCCTACACTGCAGGGGGTTGTGTCATCTTCCAGTCCTTGCCCTACACTTCAGGGGGTTGTGTCATCTTCCAGTCTTTGCCCTACACCGCAGGGGGTTGTGTCATCTTCCAGTCTTTGCCCTACACCGCAGGGGGTTGTGTCATCGTCCAGTCTTTGCCCTACACTTCAGGGGGTTGTGTCATCGTCCAGTCTTTGCCCTACACTTCAGGGGGTTGTGTCATCTTCCAGTCCTTGCCCTACACTGCAGGGGGTTGTGTCATCGTCCAGTCTTTGCCCTACACTTCAGGGGGTTGTGTCATCTTCCAGTCCTTGCCCTACACTGCAGGGGGTTGTGTCATCTTCCAGTCTTTGCCCTACACCGCAGGGCGTTAAATCACCTTCCAGTCCTTGCCCTACACTGCAGGGGGTTGTGTCATCTTCCAGCCCTTGCCCTACACTGCAGGGGGTTGTGTCATCTTCCAGTCCTTGCCCTACACTGCAGGGGGTTGTGTCATCTTCCAGTCTTCGCCCTACAACGCAGGGGGTTGTGTCATCTTCCACTCTTTGCCCTACACTGCAGGGGGTTGTGTCATCTTCCACTCTTTGCCCAACACTGCAGGGGGTTGTGTCATCTTCCAGTCTTTGCCCTACACTGCAGGCGGTTGTGTCATCTTGCAGCCCTTGCCCTACACTGCAGGGGGTTGTGTCATCTTCCAGTCTTTGCCCTACACTGCAGGGGGTTGTGTCATCGTCCAGTCTTTGCCCTACACTGCAGGGGGTTGTGTCATCTTCCAGTCTTTGCCCTACACTGCAGGGGGTCATATCACCTTCCAGTCCTTGCCCTACACTGCAGGGGGTCATATCACCTTCCAGTCCTTGCCCTACACTGCAGGGGGTTGTGTCATTGTCCAGTCTTTGCCCTACACTGCAGGGGGTTGTGTCATCTTCCAGTCTTTGCCCTAAACTGCAGGGGGTTGTGTCATCTACTAATCTTTGCCCTAAACTGCAGGGGGTCATATCACCTTCCAGTCCTTGCCCTACACTGCAGGGGGTTGTGTCACCTTCCAGTCTTTGCCCTACACTGCAGGGGGTTGTGTCATCGTCCAGTCTTTAAACTACACTGCAGGGGGTTGTGTCACCTTCCAGTCCTTGCCCTACACTGCAGGGGGTTGTGTCACCTTCCAGTCCTTGCCCTACACTGCAGGGGGTCATATCACCTTCCAGTCATGCCCTACACTGCAGGGGGTTGTGTCATCTTCCAGCCCTTGCCCTACACTGCAGGGGATTGTGTCATCTTCCAGCCCTTGCCCTACACTGCAGGGGGTTGTGTCATCTTCCAGTCTTTGCCCTACACTGCAGGGGATTGTGTCATCTTCCAGTCCTTGCCCTACACTGCAGGGCGTTAAATCACCTTCCAGCCCTTGCCCTACACTGCAGGGGGTTGTGTCATCTTCCAGTCTTTGCCCTACACTGCAGGGGATTGTGTCATCTTCCAGTCCTTGCCCTACACTGCAGGGGGTTGTGTCATCTTCCAGTCTTTGCCCTACACCGCAGGGCGTTAAATCACCTTCCAGTCCTTGCCCTACACTGCAGGGGGTTGTGTCATCGTCCAGTCTTTGCCCTACACTGCAGGGGGTTGTGTCATCTTCCAGTCTTTGCCCTACACCGCAGGGCGTTAAATCACCTTCCAGTCCTTGCCCTACACTGCAGGGGGTTGTGTCATCGTCCAGTCTTTGCCCTACACTGCAGGGGGTTGTGTCATCGTCCAGTCTTTGCCCTACACCGCAGGGCGTTAAATCACCTTCCAGTCCTTGCCCTACACTGCAGGGGGTTGTGTCATCGTCCAGTCTTTGCCCTACACTGCAGGGGGTTGTGTCATCGTCCAGTCTTTGCCCTACACTGCAGGGGGTTGTGTCATCTTCCAGTCTTTGCCCTACACCGCAGGGGGTTGTGTCATCGTCCAGTCTTTGCCCTACACTGCAGGGGGTTGTGTCATCTTCCTGTCTTTGCCCTACACCGCAGGGCATTAAATCACCTTCCAGTCCTTGCCCTACACTGCAGGGGGTTGTGTCATCTTCCAATCTTTGCCCTAAACTGCAGGGGGTCATATCACCTTCCAGTTCTTGCCCTACACTGCAGGGGGTTGTATCATCTTCCAGTCTTTGCCCTACACCGCAGGGGGTTGTGTCATCTTCCAGTCCTTGCCCTACACAGCAGGGGTTTGTGTCATCTTCCAGTCCTTACCCTACACTGCAGGGGGTTGTGTCATCTTGCAGTCCTTGCCCTACACTGCAGGGGGTTTATATCCTCTCACAGTCCATGTCCACGCACTACTAGAAGTCAAATCCTCTTCTATCACAGGTCCTCGCGCTACTGGCAGTTATATCCTCTCACAGCCCTCACACTGCAAAAAGGACATCCTTTTACAGCCCTTGCCCTACGCTGTAGGGCGTTCTACCCTCTTAGAGCCGATGCCCTCAAAGTGTAGTGCTATATTATCTGCTCTGTCAGGCCATGTCCTGAAACTGCAGGGGGTGGGGGTGATGTATCCTCTTCCAGCCAGTGCACTCTCACACTGCAAGACGTCATACCCACTTACAACCCAGGCCACTGCACTGCAGGGGGTCTGCCGGCTCACAGCCCTTGCCTTCACACTGTGAGTGTAAGTTACTCACAGCCAATGCTACTGACCTTGTCCTGATACATACTTCAGGGGCTTATAATGAACACATTCTGCACCTGCACAAAGGCGTAGAGTGGACCGCGTTCCTCTTTTTTTTAACAAAATGGTCCTGTATGCAGCACATGCTCTAATTCTATCTGCATAATACTGCAAGCGTCACCTGAGCAGTAACCAGCACAGCTCTGCATAATGGAAGAGCGGAAATTCTCAGTGCCTCTGAGCGGAGGGCAGGGGCCGTTTTACAGCAAATGCCCAGTTTTTAATTTACAAAAGAATAAGCACCAGGGACCTCGTCAGGAGGCCACTGCCGCTTGCACCACCCACTGCCCTTACCAACACCACCAATTACAGTGCCAACACAACTATTAACCATCACACACCTACAAGTGTGAAATTCAGACTATTCCAGACCACAAACGCTATAAGAATTTCTTAAGCAACAGGTATTAGTCATTTTTAATGTATATTGTATTAATAAATAAATGTTGAGACATTAATCTCTAAATTAGGCAAACAGTGCCACCATGTGGTAGACTGTCATAAGTGCCAGTGCTGAGAATTAAGTGCTGGTGCCGAGCACCAGAAACCACCAGCTCAAATTAAGCACTACAAATGCCCCAGGGTTGCAACATGTGTTTGCACACGTTTTTGCCTCTTTGGTGTTACAGAAGGGACTAAAGACACCTGTGTGCCCCTCCTCCCCCTGTAATATGGATGGGCAGTGCACATTTTGCACCCGGAATCCCATTTAGGTTATCCTCCATTGTATGGAAGCTTGGATCCATGAAAATGAGGGAATGCCTTTGCCCCTGTGCCCCTGCTGAATTACAGGTGTGGAAAAGAAAAACAACAATAGTTCCTAGTGGAGTGGTTAAACAACAAGCAATCATCAATGAATAAAGGCATTCACTTAATTCAATCATCAAATGACACAATTTATCAAGCATAGTACAGAAGAGCAAATAAATCAGTGACAATAGCCATACATTTAACTCAAAAGTACATTATTTGAGTTTTCATAGCCGTGCTCTGTGCTTTGGTGATCACAGTGCATAGGGAATTGATGGAAATAGGCAAGTGTGAGTGACATAAAAGAAGCAATAGACAAACAGATCACCCATTGTTGTTTCTACAAAACCTTGCTATCTAAACAAAACAATTTGTAATCAATACAATGTCTCCTATTCCCCACAAAGCCGATGGTGTTTCGGCCTGCAATTAGTCAAGGGTCATCATCAGGACTGGGAAATTTTGAGCATGAGCAAGGGTCTGTGAATATCAGAAAGTGGAAGGTGTGAACAAAATTGAGAAAAATGTGAGGTGTTTAAAGTTTAGATAAAGCGAGGCCATGTCACTAAAGACAGTGGCAGAGACCGAAAGTCACAAGGATCAAAAGACGGTTCTGTGAATAAAAATAGGGGACAATTACCAGGAGCCATTGATAGAGCCGTCACCACAAGGGGAGAAAAATAAAGAGCAAACTTACATGTAAAATCAGCAGCCCAGGTTAGTCTGCACTGGGAGTGAGCAGTATTGAAATGCATACCTGCCAACTCACACGGTGCCACAGTGTGACACAGGGTGTCGGCTCCCACCACACGGTCACCCGGTGAGGAGCCAACATCACATCGTGGCAGAGAAAAGGAGCTGAAAATCACTGTAAATAGTGGATTTCCAGTTTGTTTTCCGAGGCTTTGAACTGCTGATGTTCATTAAGGGGTGTGAAAACACCCTCAGGACATTGGCACCAACCTCAGCAAGATATATATATTTTTTTCTTTGAGGAGGGGGCTTGGGTGAGGGGTGGGGGCCCCGCCCCCTCCTCACACGATGAGATTTTTGGTAAAGTAGGCAGGTCTGGAAAGGTGGAACAGCGGTTTTAAACCCCTGGACCATCTTTCAATGCAGAGGGACCAGCGATTCGCTGATCAGGGGCTCTGTTCTACCCTCACGAAAGATACCCCATCTGCTTGTTTGCCAGTCTGCCCACATCTTTACACAGCGAGGAAACAGAGCAGAAGCTTTCCTCCATGTCCATGCAGCTAAACCCCCAATCAAATGAGGGAAAATCTCCTTCACACCGAACTGGCCCCAGAAATGCGCCGCTGCAATTCTTAGCAAAGATGGCGCAATCCCTGTTGCGCACTGGGGGCCCTTTCTGTAATATGCTCGAAATGTAGAAACCAGTAACTAATTGTACAAATGATAGCGTGGCAGCACGCTTGCAAAAGAAGGTGCACACCTCAATGTTTGCACAGATACACAATGTTCTTGACAGAGCCCCACGTCCTTCTAATTAAATGAAGAAGCCCTGCCAACTTCTGTCATTCATTAAGATTCAGGCGTAAGGCACTTTACTCAATCTCTTGCCCTTTGCACCTTGCACTTATTGAAGCACTTTAATCAACAGTAAGGCACATTACTTAATCTCTAGCACTTTATAGCAAGGTTTCCTTAGTATAACATACTTAAACCTTATGTTTTATATCCACCATTTTGGTAATCTATGGGATTTTAGAAATCTATCTTATAAATAAAAACTTTATGGGGATGTCAACTAGGATATTGTAATAATATTATGCTTTATTATCTGTTGTCATTTTATTTTCAAAGGTATATTTGAAATGAAATGCAATATTTTGTGGAGAATTTTAGATGTACTGTATGTAGGTATTTCCATCTTCCTTTTTTGCATATTTATATGAACTCTGATTCTCGATTGTAATGTTATGGATCTGCTCAATTAAAACAAAAATAATAATAATAATAATAAAGGTTCAGCGACATTCTCATTACAGAACACAGAACTAGCCCAGATATCATGTGCCCTGAAGAAACCACTTCCTGGTACCCCTGCCTCTTAAGCATTCCGAATAGAAAACAGGCAGATGGGGAGACAACGGCGAAATGGTGCCGAGAGAATAAGACACGCCGAATTCAAGCCCCCCTCCCTCCTCTGCCTATCTGGCAGGAACACTGCAGTGTTATCGGTGAATTTTTGGGCCTAGATTTCCGCACTGTAGGCGCACGTTTTCCAGATGCCTGGAAGGAGCCTGCCAAAGGCAAGTCCCAGTTATCTCGGACAATGTTCTCTAGAAACCTAGATAAAAACTGTCACAGACCACCATTCTTCCACCTGTGTTCTGCACTGCTGTTTAAAAGTGACCCTTTAAAGGCATGCTGGCATTGTCTGACAGGCAGGCAGGCTCACAAGAAGCTTTTGTGGGGCTCAGGTCACAAAGGTGA
This sequence comes from Calotriton arnoldi, assembly GCA_963921515.1. NCBI lineage: Eukaryota > Metazoa > Chordata > Amphibia > Caudata > Salamandridae > Calotriton > Calotriton arnoldi. Next base: position 1,288,458 of record CAWUFW010000661.1, read on the forward strand.
TGCCGGGTCCTTCTTTGGTTTTATGATGACCCCTAGTTGTGGCTAAGGTTAACTGCCTTATGGAGAATGAATTACAAAAGCCGGCTATGCCTTCTTTTGTGATACATATACAGAATTTAGCAGTGCAGTGCTGGGCCCTGAAAAGAGTGGGGCCTGGGGCAAATAGCAACACAACCCCCTCCCCCCCCCCCCTTGTGAAGGCCCTGCCCACAAACCCAGATAGAACAATATCTAAAGCGCTCTCTATAAAAACGTTGAGCCCTTCCTGGTTTATAGAGACTGATGATACCTGATAATGAAGCATGCCACCAGTGCCTAATTTGAGCGGTGGTTTTCGGTGCTCAGCACTGGAACTTAATTGTCAGCACCTGCACTTATGACAGTCTGCCACATGGTGACACTGTCTGCCTAAATTAGAAATGAGCACAACAACAGCTGTTCATTAATTCAATATACACTAACAATGACTAATAACTGCCACACAAGCCATTCATAGAGCTTTGGGGACCTGGAATACTCTGAATTGCAACACTTGTAAGAGTGTGAGGGTTAGTAGTTGAGTTGGTACTGTCATTGGCAGCGCTAATTGATAGTGTAAGCTGCAGTGGCCGCCTGGCAAGGGCACTGGAATTATTTTTATTTTTTTTAAATTAAGCACTGCATGCCACTATTAGAGTGGGTGAGGGTCTTTGAGATACAATAATGTATTTCATATTAGGGTTCCAGTTCCTCAATGTTCGTAATTTTTTCTGGGTTGCGGGATACCTGTGTACATTTGGCCATGCTGGCATGCCCCATCGTAAAATTGGACACCAACACACTTCTAACGCCTTCTGAAGAATCATACTAATGATCCTTTGTATCTAGCCAGTTTTTTCTATAAACACCACCAAAAGTGGAAGGCTTCTGACCCCATCACAAACCAGGCCAATATTGTTGTTTCTTTTGGCTCTTTGTGCCTATGCAAAGGCAGCTTTGCAAAAATTTAAGCTTTAACTATGCACAAATGTTTTTTGGGAATTGGGCTACTTTATTTATCATTTTCCTTGAACAACACTCATGTTTGGTCCAAAGCATCAGCTGGTCATGCTTCTTTAGAACACCCCTTTTTAGGTCTCGCCCTGAAAGCCAGTGCTTCAGCGCTTGCTCTGGGCGAGACATTTTGTAGTGTGGGCTTGCAGAAATGCGACCACAACTTTTGGCTGGCCTAGAGCATGTGAGAACGCGCGCAGTCAAGTGCATTCCTCGCATGCTCCAGGTGCCATATGTTCCCTCCCCCACCACAGAGCGCTTCTCGGGGCGCGCGGCCGTGTCGCTTTCACGGCCACGCGTTACTTGCTCTCCTGCTCCTCCCCCCTCCCCCACCACAGAGCGCGTCTCGCACGGCCAATGCTTGTCATAGACAAGATTGTGAGTCACATGCTCGCTTCACCCTCCCCCTTCCAGCCTAGCCGTCCCTCTCTCTTTGCCCCGCTGCGCGTTGCTCAATGTTGTTAGGACATTATGTTTCTAGTACGGGACGGGGCTTGTTTCTTTTTGCCCCATTGTTCCACTTTCAATGCTCATTCCCTTTACTTCAGTTTTATTTGATTTTTCCTTTATCTATGATTTCTTCGTTTATTTCCGTGTTCTGGTTGTGTTGAATTTCAAGACCATTCTTCGTGCTTTCTTCCTTCATTTGCTCTGTGTTCATTTCTTACTTGTCTCTTATTGCCCTGTCTCTCTTCATACTGTTTACATGATGCAGTTATCCCTACCATTTGTTTCATTTTTTGCTCTCTCATTCCTTTTTCCTGTTCCACTTCTCTTCCCACCATTAATTTTTGATTCCCTGTTATAACCCGTGTCTTCATCTTTTGTTGGTAGCTAGTGGCTGCTTTTGTCAATCACTTTCTGGATGCCTCTTTCAGTTGCTATTTACTTTCTTGATTTCCTCTGTGTTTCTCTGTCTCTCTCTCTCTTTCTCATGCGGCAGAAAGGTCCTATGCTATTATACTCGTAACCTAGGAATCCTGACAGCAACACTATTCTAATCCAATGCACAGAGAAAGTGGATGAGGTGTTACTGTCCAGGTAAGGCCCTCTCTGCACTCTTGGGGTGTTATGCATGCATCACATGGAACAGACTGCTGAGTGACGCAGTCTGCAATTCCTTCCAGTGGGGATTCCTTCTGGTGGAGAGTGGTTTACATAAGTCTGATCTTGGCATTTGCTGTCCGCTTGAACTATGAACTTCCTGGGGAGTCACATGGTTCATGGCTGAGCATTTAAACATAGCAAAGGTAAGAACTGATGCCTGATGCCTTCAGGCTAGCTGCATATTTTTATAGTAAACCCCATCTGATGCACAGACCTGAAATAAGCAGAATTGCCATTAGCTTTCTCTCCACCATCGCCCCTGAATTGAACCCACGCTACCACAACAATTCATAAGAGTCTCTTAGAAATCCCGATTATAGTCCTGATTCTCACTGTGAGGAAAATGTGTGATGTTCAGGACCTGGTATCTCTTCCAAGGTTTATTATTAACTGGATGCAAAGAGAAGTAGGTTGAGCCACGCCACTCAGCTGCGGGTATCCTGCAGACACTTCTGCAGTATTTTATTTTTGAGTGGCATTCAGTAGGGCACACTGAGAATTCAAAGGGCCCAATGCTGTGCAATTGAGAGAAATCAAGGGGGGAAATGGCAATGGTCAGAAGAGAGAGAGCAATAAGAAAAGGGGTCGCAGCGGGGAAGAAAGTGATGGGTCAGAAGATGAGGGTCTGACGATGGGATGTATCTACACATACGACTTCCTCTTTATCAACGTAAGGCAAAATAAGTTATAAATGAGCCAACACGCTTTGGCTGCCTTCAGATACATTTCATCTATCTTGCGGCTGTTAGTCCTCTTTGCTTTACTTCTCTGGTTCTTTGACATTTCTCTGAAATGTATTGAGAGAAAGGACAAATTGTTTGTGTGTGTGTGTGTGCGCGCCCGCAACTCATCGGAGGGACAGTGTGGGCCCCACTATATCTGGGTTTTTCCATTCTGGAGAAAGACTGAAATGACCCGAGGAAGCTCCACGGTTGCACGGCACTGGCGTGGCCAGCAGCCAGTGAAGCCATGTACTCTGAAGTATAGGATGGCCGACCCCAGATATACATTAAGGATTGTGCAGTTCCTTCAGTTCAAGTACATTGTGAGCCCTGTTGTTCCCAACTACTTCTTGACGGTAGTTTCCCCAGCACAGCAGCATAAAAAGTTTCCTAATTCCTGCAGTGTGGCACTACAGCTAGTATGGACTTTGATCCTTCGCTCCCCCCGCATTGCACATCAAGGTCAGATGTAACTTATTTAAACCAGTTGGCACTTCACCAGGAGACACCAAAGCTCTAAAAATTCGAAACTTTCTGAAACTTGTTGTGCAATTAAAAAACATGCTTTCTTTTTTGTGACAGATACCTGTACACCTACTTTTTTCAAAAAGGGTTGTACCTCTATACCTACAGCTTATTGAATTATTTGGGACTCTTCTCTAAAGTCTTTTTAAAGATATCACTGATCAAACGCCAAACCTAAACAACTTTTTTAAAGTCTTGTATTTCTGATCTTTCCGTTCCATTTGCAATTTAGAAACGACTGCAGCAACCTTGGCCAAAACTGTGCCCAGAGGGAAAAAATCGTTTAAATATGTTCATGTTTCTCGACTATTTGTAGCTATCTTTCAAGGCTATCTTTGGCATTTTCACAGTAATCAGATCTGGGTCGATTGTGAAATTTGTGACTAGCAGATTAATAGAAGATAGCATTTTATAGGTAACACTATTAAATATATATCAAACAATTCATATATTAAAAAACTGAGTAGTCACCTTAATTCATTAACCAAAGTGTGTATTTTAGTCAAATGCAAAATTGATTCTTAAATCAAACTTTACATATTTGTAACATAATTTACAATATTGAAGTAGACCACAAAAATGTATTTTCTGAAAATGGAAGAGTACAAAAATGCTAATGTGATGTGGGTATATTTTGATTTATTTCAGCACAGGATTTGCTGGTAAATATGAATTGCTACACCCATCCAGTGTGCCAATATGTCTACTTTCACTTGCCATCCCGTCCGACATGGTCTCCAATTGTACTCGGACTTGGTTTGTTCTGTTGCTCCTATGCGCCTGCCCATCCATTTTTTTAAAAATTAATTTATTATTTGAGTCCTCATCACTTCTTCCTCGAAGCAGTTGTGCTCTTCTGTCTTTTTGGTCAAAATATATATTTGGTAAAACTGGCTAATGTAATCACTCCATATCCACTGAAGCTTCCCGAGGATCACAATATCTCCTCTTCTGATGATGCTCACCCACTGAAAACCAGCTTCCTTGTGTGGTGTGTTTTTATTATTTTGTGTTTTTATTCTTTAGAGCTAATTAGCCATTGCCTACTAGGCTGGACCCGCTCCTAAACAAACCACGCCACCTCTTCTTCTATTAGGCATCATCTTCTGTGGAAAAATATAATATTTGCCTATTATGTCATGGTTTCTGCTGAATAATACATTTTGAATTATTATAATTAAATCTCATTATAAATTCTCCCATTGTGAACCACTTTGGCTGATTCCACCCTCTTTTCTAATTGTAGAAGGTCTTCAAAGTCAGTTTTGTGCCTCACATCGCTCTTACCCTTCCACAAAAAAGTAATATAACACGTTAAATAATCCAGCAGACACAGCTGCTGTACTGAAAGTCCATTTTCAACCAGAATTAGCATTGGCTAGTTAATCTGCTTTTGATTTATCTGCAGGCTTGTACGGTCCGGTGGCTGACATCTGGCCGGCGTATTGCTTCAATGCACAAATGTGTTTTATCTGAGAAACCGCCGAAGCTGTAGAGTGTACTTGATTTGGAAGCTGACAAGGACCTTCAGTATACTTACTTCTAACTAACATCTGAATCTTGCAAGACATTTGCGATTGTAGCTTTACAGAAGATTGATGCACTTCGACCAAGTCACGTACATTTATTGCCAGTGCCTCTTAAATTTCTCACCTACCTAGTTCTTCATAAAATTGGCAGAACAGGTTCCTTTCTGCAGCAGGCCACTTTGCGTCTGTCACTGGCTTCTAACCACCTCTTGTGTGTTTGAAATGGACCCATCAATGCACCACCCTTTTTCGTCAGGGAGAAGCTGGGCTGTACAAGGACGGTTGGCACCCAGAACCTGCCCTCTTTGTTTGCTACAAATGTAGCAATAACACTGTTCAGTTTCATATTTTCAATGTTTTGCCTTTTTTAATGAACTATATAAGAAATGTATGTATTTTCATCGTTTTTATGTTTATTTCTCAAGTTTTTTTAACACTTTAGATTTCGATTTAGAAATGATCCCCAAAAACAAAGGGATGCTGCTATTTCACCTTTAGTTCAAGTTTATTCACTGATGTATCAAAGTATCAAGAATTAGTTACAACCTCTGCCTCTCCCATTCCTGCATCAATAATGCAACATCGGAATGACACGATTCAAGTGTAGAGCTCTAGGGACCAGTCTCACCAGGGCCGTGTCAATGCTTAGGTGACAAAAGAAATAGCCTATGGTGCTTCCCCCCTGCAAGACAATATGAAATTGAAGTGAAAACGAAGAAAGCATTACAATTGGCACCCTCCTTAGATATTGCTGTGAGTTATTTTCTATAAAATCAATTCCACAAACTTAAAAACAAAACATTTTAAAATGATATATGTATATTATTATTATTTTACAAAGGAGTGCAATATTCCTTTTTTTCGTTCTCCTTCAACAATCATATTGCCATGTGTTACACACCCCTCCTACCACCCCCTTCAAACAGAATTCTTTAGAATCTAACGACTGGACGAGCATGTCATCTGAACAACCACCATTCCTGGTCCCAACTGGGGCCCCTGCTTGCCTGCTGAGAGGAGAGACCCAATTTAGGGCCCAATTTAGAGCTAGCTAGACAGGGTATTCTGTCACAAACCCAATGGAGTACTCTGTCCACTAAACCCTTGCTCTGACCGTCTCATTTAGAGATGGGCTGACCTAAAGATTTCCATCAATGGAGTCCCCAGTGACTTTGTTGCCAGAAATGTCTCTGGCGGCGAACAGAGTAGAGGCATTTGGAGGAAGGGCATTACACTGCCTGCCCTTTTTAGGGTACAACGTGTAATGTAAAAAAAACAGAACAGAACAGAAAACAAGCATTGGCATAGCCAATAGGTCTCGCCTTTGGGACCTTATAAGTGTTTAGTTATCCAGCACAATATCCTTGGTGCAACAACATCAACTGTTGCATGGCTAAACACTTACAAGGTCCCAAAGGCGAGACCTATTGGCTATGCCAAAGCTTGTTTCTATTTATTGCAAACACACTCATTTTAGGTCAAACACCTGCTTACCATTTTCTGAAAATACACTCGTTTTAAATTAAAAAGCAATCTTCTCATTTGTTGATAAGCTATTTGTTCTCCAAATATCATTTTACCCCCTTTCTGAAAATGTACACTTTTTGGCCATATGCCAAGGATGCCCGCATGGCTAGGAGTATACAAAAAAGTGATGGATGGAATGCTTGAATCAATCTCTGGGCTGCAATCCAGTCCATTGTTATTTTGCACACCATGCCACCTCAGTTTGGACCCAGCCATATTCAAATCAGTCTTGACCCTGCTCCAATGGGAACAATCCAGCCCGAACTGCCAGGCCAGGTCCTCCCTGAACTGGAGTACAAGCCATCTAGGACCCATTTCGCCCTAGTTAGGGCTCATCAGCCAGGTATAGCTTGGTTCCAGTGACACAGTGTGCACGGGACCCACATCTGGGCATACACTTCCCACTCGGACTAGATCCCAGTTCATTGTTATTTTGCACACCATGCCACCAAGGCCAGACTGGCCGTAAAGGGCAATGGGGCATTTCCCCAGGTGGCTGGAAAGGTGGGGCATCAGTTTTGTTAGTGGGGGCCGGTTTTGTAGCAGTGCAGCAGTTTTAAAAGCACTTCAAAGTTCCTTGTATATTCAGCAGTTTTAGGGCATGCATAAAAGTGTTAAATTAACTCTAGTGATTAATGTACCTGCTGGAGAGAGATTGGAGTTTTGTCTAGGGGCAGTTTTGACTCTTCTTAGGTAGCGCAGAGGGTTAATATGCCTGCTGCAAAGAAGGTGTGCTATGCAGATCACAGAGCAATATTTGATGTGCATAGCTCAGTGGGTTACTTCTTTTGTCACATAGATTCTTTTGTTACTGTGCAGTTCATAAGTTATAATCATAATCTAGCACAGTGAGCTATGACATGTCATCAAAGGACTGCATGCAAGCTGCATGGTACAGGTTAGAAAGTTATATTTTTTCCCAGTCTTTCATTATCCTGATGTTGCTAAAAAAGGTTTGTTTGGGTAGAAATACATTCTTATGAATCAAGTCAACCCTAACCATTGTGTTATGTTCTGAATCCCGAGTTTGTGCTTCTCCAGACCAAGCACTCTTAAAAACGTGCCTACCAGCATGGATGGCATGCGAATCCTACACCCTGTAGTCCCCTTTGCCTTATGTAACATTTTCTATACAGTGACATACACACATACGATTCATAGTCTCTGTATGTGTGTGTGTGATCTAAGGTGCTCTGACACCCTACACTGGTATCAGAGGTGCTATAAAACAAATAAAATACATGTGAGAGAGGGACTATGGAGAGATGAGAGGAACTTTTGAAGGGTGATAGAGAGGGAATCATTAAAGAGCCCCAATAAAGATTGTCGTATCCTGATGCCAGTAAGGTCATCATTCACTAAGCTTTCAAAACTATACAATTATATATATAAAGACAAAGGTAGAATGCACCTTTTTTCCAAATTTCTTTGGAGGGGATAACCCCCCAAAACCCCCTTTGTAATGGTCAGGTTTGCTCGCTGCACTCGCTATGCACCGTACGGGGGCTGGTCTGACAAAATTTGCCAGGGATGCTTTGTTTTCCCAGACCGGTCCTGCATGCCATCTCAGTTTGGACCCAGCTATATGCAAATCTGTCTTGACCCTACTCCAATGAGAACAGTCCAGCACAAACTCCCAAGACAGGTCCTCCCTGAACCGAACACAAGCAACCCAGGACCGGTTTTGCCCTAGTCAGTGCTCATCAGCCAGGTATAGCTTGGTTCCAGTGACAGAATGTGCAAGGGACCCATGTCTGGGCATACCCTTCCCACTTAGGGCAACACACTACAGTATACAAAAAAATGTGATTGAACTAATCTCAGCTAGTGGTAATTACTTGGGCCGCAACCCAGTAAATCCTTATTTCGCACACCATGCCACCTCAATATGGTCTCAGCTATACGCAAATCAGCATTGACCCTGCTCCAATGGGAACAGTCCGGCTTGTACTGCCAAGCCAGGTTCTCCCTTAACCAGAACACAAGCAACTCAGGACCGGTTTCACCCTAGTTATAGCTCATCAGCCAAGTATAGCTTGGTTCCTGCTCAGCCACTTAGTGGAGGAGACAAGGTATTGGGAGCTTGCTTGAGCACACACCAGTGCCCATGGCAAGACACATTGGGAATGATGTATAAAAGGGTTTTAACCATTATTTGGCTATGGAGAAATGCGTCAGTACACAAGGCCCCTAACGTCTTAGAGTATTGGCAAACCTACCATTCATGGCAGTGGTTCTTGCCCTCGCCCTTGCCTTAAACACACACACTGGGTGTGAGTTTGAGGCAAAACTGAAGGTGAACAACATTCACATGCACAGTGTGTGTTCTTTTGCATTCCCACTTTCGCCTGTCCGTAGGCCTGCCAGGGGAGTGCTGCACAGCAGTATGCTAGCTGACTCCTCCTCTAAAGGTGGCGGGGCTCTACCACGAAATACAATAGGCTGAACCACTTGTGGGGGGACCCATTCAGTGAATGGGGGGAGACAAGGACTGAGCCATCAAAAGATCACCTTTCAGATGCGTTTATTTATTTAGAAGTTTATTAAGTACCCCTAACCTAAAGCTCGTTACGGACACTGGGCAACAAAACACAAAGTAACAAACGTGTACATCAATAACTAGTAATGAGTAGGAAATAGATATAATATAATCTAAAATAAAAACAGCAAATAAAAATCAGAACAATCCATTAATAAATCATTTGGCCAGTTTAAGCAAGCATTGGCACAGGTAGGAGGTCTGGCTTTAACCCATGCAAACACAGACATGCAGAAAATATATTTTAGGCAATGTAGCACATTGAAGCCAGAACTATTGCCTTTGACAATGCTTGCTTGAGGTGGTTGTATTTGTTGTATTGGTGGTGTTACTTTAGGTGGTGATGTTAGTCGTGCTACTGAGGATAGTAGGGACTGCAGGAGTGCTAATTTGAGCCGGTGGTTTCTGGTGGTCAGCACCAGCACTTAATCATCAACACCGGAGCGCTTTTCATGAGCACCAGTTAAGGATACATTCATTTATGGTAGGCACAGGGAGATTAAGTGATTTGCCTAGAATCACAGAGTGTTGAGCCGATGCCGAGACTCGAAGCTGGTTCCCCAGCTCTGAAGTCGGCAATTCTAGCCATTACGCCACATCCTCTCCACATTTTCATGGTTAGAAGGAAATGGGCTGGTGCAAGCTGCCTCCTGACCAGAGCCCCAGCACTTATTTTTTTTTACAAATAAACCACAGTGACACTGCAGTGTTGGTGGTATTTGTGTTGGCATTGGTAATTGGGGTGATGGTGGTAAGGGTGGTACTTCTATTGGCTATCAATGTCGTATTGGTAATGTTGTGCCATGGTAGATATATTGCAGGTGGTATGGTATTGGTGGAACTGATGGTTGTGGTATTATTGGTGTGGTATCAGTGGTGGTGAATTTTGGTGGTGATATTGGTAGTGGTGGTATTAGAGGTACTGGTGGTGGAATTTGTGTTTTTGTTGGTAGTGGTATTGGTGGCACTCTTTCAGGGCCCCACACTCCTGCTGCCATGGCATGTGTAGATTCTGTAGCAAGCCTGCCTGCCACATTTATTAATGAGGAGCATCTAACACAGCAATACCACTAGATGTCACCAGATACTGCAGTTGCAGTCTTTTCTCCTTCCCTGGCTGGTGGACACATATATTGTAACTTAAAAACAGGCGTTCCTACTATGTGGCCCCAAATGAATTTATGACTTGGGCACCGCAAACACGTGTAACATGCCTGTGACCTGCTGGAGCTGTATGTTTGATTCTCAGCCCGTTAGCTTGACAGAGAAAAGGCTGGAAGACTGTGGCAAAGATTGGACCAAAGAGGAAGAACAGGGTTGAAATGGATGTGTTTTCCATGCCCTCACGCCACATCTCAGAAGTTCGTGAGCATGTGCCGGTGAGCACTAACTTTTGCACTGGGCCTTGAGTGACCTTGCTGACCTTAGTTTGAAGCAAATGGTTCTCAGGGCAGGAAGACTAATGGATAATAGACAGTGCCTCTGGAATTATGCGGCAGGAGAGGGCTAAATTATGCGGCAGGGTTGAGCAAATTATGCAGCAAAAATGTAAATTATGCTGCACAATGTGGTACATTTTTAATAGTATTACTTCAATTATTTTGTACATTTTACACTTGTTAGCACTATCTGGGCATTGGGTGAACCTCATTAGTACCAGTTTAATTCCCAAATATAGCAATAAACTACAGAAAGGTAACTAGTCAACCTTTGCAAAAGGCATTCCACTGTGCGGCGACACGTATTACTGCGTTTTTAGTAACTTCTCAACCGTTTGAGCTAGAAATTTTATTTTTGTTAAAATGTGAAGATTATGCAGCAGATGATGGATTATGTGGCAAAGGCGGCAAATCTATAATTTTGCGGAAATCCCCGTAATAGGGGAGAGATGTCACTGGGGGTAGGAAGTCTGATAAAAGGTCTTGAATAATGTGCAGAACAGACACATATGGCCCCGTTAGAGTAAAATTCGACAGATATCAGGTCATTGACTCCGGTAAATGAGACAAAAGAAGGTCTGCACTTAGGCCCTGTGACATTTTATGGAGCTGAACGGCTTGGTGTGCACAGCGCTTGGAAGACACATTGCTATGAAGAACCGGTGTGGTGCTAGAAGGGTACAGAGCGTATGTTTATACTTTCGACTGCCTTTGCGGGCGGACTGGAGAAACAATAAGAAACTGGATGAGAGCTTACACCCTTTCGCAGTTGGTCTCGACCCTGCAAGGCGGTTTTATCCTGTCAAAGCGCTCGTGCTCACACTGCAGGGGAGCTCCTGTACTCTCACAGCTCGTGTGCTCACACTGGAGGGGAGTTCATATACTCCCACATCCCACGTGCTCACACTGCAAAGGAGTTCATATACCCTGACATCCCACGTGCTCACACTGCAGGGGAGTTCATATACCCCCACATCCCACGTGCTCACACTGCAAAGGAGTTCATATACCCCCACATCCCACGTGTTCACACTGCAAAGGAGTCCATATACCCTGACATCCCACGTGCTCACACTGCAGAGGAGTTCCTATACCCCCACGTTCCATGTGCTTATACTGCAGGGGAGTTCATATACCCTGACATCCCACGTGCACACACTGCAGGGGAGTTCATATACCCCCACATCCCACGTGCACACACTGCAGGGGAGTTCCTATACCTCCCATCCTACGTGCTCACACTGCAGGGGAGTTCACATACTCTCACAGCTCGTGCGCTCACACTTGAGGGGAGTTCATATACCCTCACATCCCACCGTGCTCACACTGCAGGGGAGTTCCTATACCTCCCATCCTACGTGCTCACACTGCAGGGGTGTTCACATACTCTCACAGCTCGTGCGCTCACACTTGAGGGGAGTTCATATACCGTCACATCCCACGTGCTCACACTGCAGGGGAGTTGCTATACCTCCCATCCCACGTGCTCACACTGCAGGGGAGTTCCTATACCTCCCATCCCACGTGCTCACACTGCAGGGGAGTTCATATACCCTCACATCCCACGGGCTCATACTGCAGGGGAGTTCCTATACCTCCCATCCCACGTGCTCACACTGCAGAGGAGTTCCTATACCTCCCATCCTACGTGCTCACACTGCAGGGGAGTTCACATACTCTCACAGCTCGTGCGCTCACACTTGAGGGGAGTTCATATACCCTCACATCCCACGTGCTCACACTGCAGGGGAGTTCCTATACCTCCCATCCCACGTGCTCACACTGCAGGGGAGTTCCTATACCTCCCATCCCACGTGCTCACACTGCAGGGGAGTTCATATACTCTCACAGCTCGTGCGCTCACACTTGAGGGGAGTTCATATACCCCCACATCCCACGTGCTCACACTGTAGGGGAGTTCATATACCCTCACATCCCACGTGCTCACACTGCAGGGGAGTTCATATACCCTCACATCCCACGTGCTCATACTGCAGGGGAGTTCATATACCCTCACACCCCACATACTCACACTGCAGGGGAGTTCATATACCCCCACATCCCACATGCTCACACTGCAAATGAGTTCATATACCCTCACATCCCCCGTGCTCATACTTCTGGGGAGTTCATATACTCTCACAGCTCGTGCGCTCACACTTGAGGGGAGTTCATATACCCTCACATCCCACGTGCTCACACTGCAAAGGAGTTCATGTACCCCCACATCCCACGTGCTCACACTGCAAAGGAGTTCATATACCCTCACATCCCACGTGCTCACACTGCAGGGGAGTTCCTATACCTCCCATCCCACGTGCTCACACTGCAGGGGAGTTCCTATACCTACCATCCCACGTGCTCACACTTAAGGGGAGTTCATAAACCCCCACATCCCACGTGCTCACACTGTAGGGGGTTCATATACCCTCACATCCCACGTGCTCACACAGCAAAGGAGTTCATATACCCTCACATGGTTACACTGCAAAGGAGTTCATTTACCCTCACATCCCACGTGCTCACACTGCAGGGGAGTTCATATACCCTCACATCCCACGTGCTCACACTGCAAACGAGTTCATATACCCTCACATCCACGTGCTCACACTGCAAAGGAGTTCATATACCCCCACATCCCACGTGCTCACACTGCAGGGGAGTTCATATACCCTCACATCCCACATGCTCATACTGAAGGGGAGTTCATATAACCTCACACCCCACATGATCACACTGCAGGGGAGTTCATATACCCCCACATCCCATGTGCTCACACTGCGAAGGAGTTCATATAACCTCACATCCCAGTTGCTCACACTGCAAAGGAGTTCATATACCCTCACATCCCGCGTGCTCACACTGTAGGAAAGTTCATGTACTCTCACAGCCCTTCTGCTCACACTGTAGGAAAGTTCATGTTCCCTCACAACTCTTGTGATCACACAGCAGCGGAGCTCCTGTACCCTCACAGCTCTTGTGATCACACTGCAGCGGAGCTCCTGTACCATCACAGCTAGTGTGATCACACTGCAGCGGAGCTCCTGTACCCTCACAGCTAGTGTTCTCACTACCAGAGAATTCCTATACCCCGACAACCCACCTGCGCACACAGCAGGGGAGTTTATATACACTACATCCCACGTGCTCATACTGCAGGGGAGTTCAAATACCCTCCCATCCCACGTGCTCACACTCCAAAGGAGTTCATATACCCTCACATCCCACATGGTCACACTGCAAAGGAATTCATATACCCTCACATCCCACGGGCTCATACTGCAGGGGAGTTCCTATACCTCCCATCCCACGTGCTCACACTGCAGGGGAGTTCATATACTCTCACAGCTCAGGCGCTCACACTTGAGGGGAGTTCATTTATCCCCACATCCCACGTGCTCACACTGTAGGGGAGTTCATATACCCTCACATCCCAGGTGCTCACACTGCAAAGGAGTTCATATACCCTCACATCCCACATGGTTACACTGCAAAGGAGTGCATATAGCGTCACATCCCACGTGCTCACACTGCAGGGGAGTTCATATACCCTCACATCCCACGTGCTCATACTGCAGGGGAGTTCATATACCCTCATACCCCACATGCTCACACTGCAGGGGAGTTCATATACCCCCACATCCCACGTGCTCACACTGCAAAGGAGTTCATATAACCTCACACCCCACATGCTCACACTGCAGGGGAGTTCGTATACCCCCACATCCCACGTGCTCACACTGCAAAGGAGTTCATATAACCTCACATCCCACGTGCTCACACTGCAAAGGAGTTCATATACCCTCACATCCCACGTGCTCAAACTGCAAAGGAGTTCATATATCCTCTCATCCCGCATGCTCGCACTGTAGGAAAGTTCATGTTCCCTCACAGCTCTTGTGATCACACTGCAGCGGAGCTCCTGTACCCTCACAGCTCTTGTGATCACACTGCAGCGGAGCTCCTGTACCCTCACAGCTAGTGTGATCACACTGCAGCGGAGCTCCCGTACACTCAAGGCTAGTGTGCTCACTACCGGAGAATTCCTATACCCCGACAGCCCACCTGCTCACACAGCAGGGGAGTTTATATACACTACATCCCACGTGCTCACACTGCAGGGGAGTTCTTATACCCTCACATCCCACATGCTCCCACTCCAAAGGAGTTCATATACCCTCACATCCCACATGGTCACACTGCAAAGGAATTCATATACCCTCACATCCCACGGGCTCATACTGCAGGGGAGTTTATATACCCTCACATCCCACGTGCTCATACTGCAGGGGAGTTCATATACCCTCACATCCCACGTGCTCATACTGCAGGGGAGTTCATATACCCTCACATCCCATGTGCTTACACTCCAAAGGAGTTCATATAACCTCACATCACACGTGCTCATATTGCAGGGGAGTTCATATATCCTCACTCCCACATGCTCATATTGTAGGGGAGTTCATATACCCTCACATCCCATGTGCTCACACTGCAAAGGAGTTCATATACCCTCACATCCCACATGCTCACACTGCAAAGGAGTTCATATACCCTCACAGCCCTTCTGCTCACACTGTAGGAAAGTTCATGTACCCTCACAGCTCAGGTGATCACACTGCAGCGGAGTTCCTATACCCTCACAGCTAGTGTGCGCACTACCGGAGAATTCCTATACACCGACAGCCCGCCTGCTCACACAGCAGGGGAGTATATATACACAACATCCCACATGCTCATACTGCAGGGGAGTTCATATACCCTCACATCCCACGTGCTCATACTGCAGGAGAGTTCATATACCCTCACATCCCTCGTGCTCATACTGCAAAGGAGTTCCTATACCTCCCATCCCACGTGCTCATACTACAGGGGAGTTCATATTCCCTCACTGCCTACGTGCTCATACTGTGGTTGTCATGCACTCTCACAGCTCACGTTCTCACACTGTAGGGGTGGCCATTAGGCCATATACCGTCACAACCAATGTGATTACGCTTTAGGGGGTGTCATCAATGTTCTCAGCCTGAGTGCTCACACTGCAGGGCAGTTCATGTACCTTCTCAGCCCATTTGCTCACACTATAGGATGGGGGAAGGCATAAACTCTCACGGGCCACGTTCTCACACTTTAGGTGGTTTTGCAAACCCTCACAATCCATATGTTCACACGGTAGTTGTCATACACCTTCACATTCCACGTTCTCTCATTGAAAGAGATAGCCATATACCCTCACAAACCAATTTACTCACTCTTTTGGGGGTGGTATCAAACCCTCACACCTAATGTACTCACCCTGTAGTTATACACCCCCACAGCCATGTTCTCACACTGCTGGGGTTGGTCATATTTTCCCAGAGCCTCATGTGCGCCAACTGCAGATGGTGGTGACACACCCTCACAACAGTGCTAACTCCGTTGGAGGTGGTACCATACCCTCACAACCAGAAGGGCTTATACTGTAGAGAGTGGTCCTATTCTCATACAGCCCTCTCATACAGCCATTCACTCCTCATGTGGTCATACTATAATGGGGTTATATATCCTCAAAAACCATGTTCTCACACTGTGGGGGGTAGGAATATAAGCTCACAGCCCATATGCTCACGCTGTAAAAGGTGGTCATGGACTCTCTTAACCCTCGCAGCTCATCTTCTCACTGTGTTCGGGGATGTGTGTGTGTGGGGGGAGGTTATATATCCTCATAGCCCATGTGCTGCCACTGCATAGGGTTGTCACATACCCTCACATGCAATGTGCTCGCTCCGCAGGGGGTGGTTATATGTCCCCACAGACCATGTGCTTACACTGTAAGTGGTGACCATATACTCTCGCAGGACCTGCACTCATGTGTGGCCACAAACTCTCACAGCCCGTGTGCTTACACAATAGGGGTGACCATATACTATCACAGTCCCTCCACTCAGGGGGTGGATATAAACCCTCACAGTTCAGGCACTTACATTGTAAGTGGTGAGCATATACTCTCGCAGCCCCTGCACTCACGAGGTGGCCACAAACTCTCACAGTCCATGCGCTTACACAACAGTGGTGACCATATACTATCACAGCCCGTGCACTGACAGGGTGGCCATAAACCCTCACAGCCCATGCGCTTACACAATAGGGGTGACCATATACTATCACAGCCCCGCACTCAGGGGGTGGATATAAACCTTCACAGCCCAGGCGCATACACTGTAGGTGTTGACCATATCCTATCACAGCCCATGCATTCATGGGGTGTCATAAACCCTCACAGCCCATGTGCTCACCCCCTGGGATGGGACCGTCACACTTCCCTTTTCTCACCGCAGCACACAGCAGTTCCAATCATCTGCACTTGTCACATAATTCCTTGACAGTGGTCCCTTGCATCACACTCCTGGGGAAATATCACTCAGCTGCACCACAGCCGGGAATTGGTTACATTTCTCAGCTTTTATCAGTGTGACATCCTCCCGAGCAGTGTGGCACTGGTGCCAGTTCACTGATGGGCGCTCAGAGGAAGTTAATGCAGCCAGGGACGTGGCTTTCATTGGTGCAGCAGCTGCAGTGGCACCGGGGCCCAAAGGTCCGAGTGGCCTACTGAAGGAACCCTGAAAGTGGATGTATTTTATAATTCCAACAACAACCAAAGGGACCATCTCTTTCCTTTCACTAGGGCCCATGACAGAGTGTCATGGGCCCTAGTGAAAGGAAAGTGAGGAAATTGCTGCATCTGCCGTTCGACCCTCCTGTTTGCAGGTCGTAAGGTGAGCTGAGTTGGGGGAGACTGCCTTATTGGGGGAGCCTCCGCTTGCCCCTACCTGAGCACTGCTTGCAACTGTCTAATACTCAGCATCCCCCAGCTGAGAGGGGGGGTGGCAGCTGCCTTGGGCTAAGTGAGCTCTAACTGGAAGGATAGCCTTTGGCTTGGCGGAGTGGCGGAGTGGCGGAGTGGTATAGGTGGGGGTGGTGCACTCGTGAGCTTGGTAGCTCCTGACCCTGGACTTTGGTCCCCCGCTCTCCGGCCTCCCCACGACTCCTCGCCCCAGATCCCTTGACCAAATTTTCAGTTGCTTAAGGCCTCTTTTCAATCGAGCTTTTGCGAACTCAACAAAAGCCACCAGTTGGTTTAATACCATCAAGGAATACCATCAAGGCATACTTCGAGGCGAAACTGAGGCAACACTGCCCTCGGAGGCAGGCAACGCAGCGCAATGTAGTGCAGCAGACTGCACGGTGGGCACATGGCGATAATGAGTTTCTTCTCTGCTGCGGCACATGGAGCCGCAAACATTTGATTCACGCGGTTGAAGCGCTCCCCAGTGCGGCTGTAGCCGCAAAAGCATTTTTTCTTTCACGGTTGAAGCCGCGAGTGCTTCTCAGAGGCGGTTGGAACCGTTCTAAAAACTTCTTTCTTGGTACGGCAGAAGCTGCGTGTGCAAACAAAAGTGGTAGGAGCCACCTCAGTTTGCTCCTCTTCAAACTGCAGAGACTGCAATTCCTGCTTTTGGAGGCAGAAGCCGCAGTGTAACGGATCTGAGGTTGTGGAGCAGAGCCCTGGGCTGGGCTGGGCTGGGCTGAGGACAGAGGTGGACTTCTCAAACGGTTGGCAGTCTGAGGCTGCAGATGAGCTGGTGGCCGTGATCACTTCCGAGAACTGTAAGGTGCCCTGTGCTTTGTGAGGCACCCTTGGATCAAGCCCACTGCAGGGGTACAGGATATAACTCAGTAACTCAGTAACCGGATATTTTATACTTTGCCACCTTTAACACCTTTATCACCATAATACGTGTGCCCGCACTATTTGGCTATCTTGATAGAAATTACGGCAGCTACGGCAACCACAGCTACTATAGTGCAATACCGTACCCGATGAACGGCTGAAGTAGGAGAGAAACAGACACTCTCCAGACACTCTCCACCACTTCCATTTTAAAGTCGGGGGGCCCGTATGTGATCGCTGTGTGAGCATATTGGATCTCTCATATTTATATATTCCTCTTTTTCTTATATAGAGAGAATCATTTGTGACTGTGACTGCGGGAGAGCAAATCTTTGACGAATATTCGCCTCGAAGGGTTGAACAGGCCTCGGCCTAGGTTTGAGTCTGGGTCTGGGTTATTCTCTGTGCTATCTACAAAGAAGTACAAAGAAAGGATTGCTCTGGTCTAAGTTGCTGCGGAGAGAGTACTTTGAACCAAAACTACGAGAATATGTAATTAAATCTCTGATAAATACATAAATTAGTCCACAACAACCTATAAGGGTGTATAAGGGGATATAAGGGTATATAATCTGACGAGAAAGCTTGAATATCTGAAATTGCAATTTGAGAACTTGCTCCCCACGCAGTGCACATTTTGCAGGTTTTTAATAATGATGACAAAAAAACTAAGATCAGGGCATCTATTGGTGGGTAGGACCTGTGCAAAAACCAAATCAAATCCCCTACGTAACAAGGACATTGCAGACATGCAATTAAAAGGAAAAAGTCAACTATTTAGTCTATGGGAGAGGGGAAAGGAAAAAAATCTTCAAGTTGATAGGAGTACTTCAAACACCTATAATGAGGGAGATAATATGTCTGGGAGTAACGATGGGATGGTTAATACTATCGTTACCGCCACTGTTACTAAAATAGTTGATATGGCTGACAAGGTTCAGGTCATAGAATTGCATACTACAAATACATGTGGTGCATGTGGAGGAGGAGATCCCATAGAATCCCAGAGGCATCCAGTACTGTGCCCTGGGAGCCCAATCGGTTCTCCACTCCACTGGATACTTCCTCGATCTTCCTCATCATCCCCAAAAACGGCAAATGTAATCTCATATAGTACATCACTTACTCCTCACGGAGCCAAAGACGAGCCCCTTGGTCACTATTTAGTAGAGGATGCTCAAAATAAAGATTTTACTCTTCCCGATCTAGATTTAGAGCTCTGCAGAAGGTATATTTCTCTTGATCCTAGCAAGTTTATGGAACCAGCAAATACTCCAGCAATAGCAGTCCCTATAGGACTAAAACTATTTAGTAGCACCCCATCTAACAAATCAAATAAATCGAATTATTCCCTTTTGCAATCACACCCCTCTTTGACCCCTGACTTAAATATTTGTGATATCCAATCGAGCGAATGTGTAAGGAGGGATATATTTGTTTCAGACTCACTAGTATCCTTAGAACATTTACTATCCTCTATCCTAAAGCTGCTTGAAAAATTTGTAGGAGGTTCGGATTGTGTGTTGGAAACCGTAACTCAAATACTGAAAGTATTGTTACAAAAAAATCTGGAGAAGGAGGTTAATTCAAGTGTATATACTGAACAAATAGAAGTGGAAAAAAATGGAGATAAGGCCTCAGAGAATATATTTGAGAATGTTAGTAATCAATCCACAGGTCCTGGTCCGGTTGTCAA
Source organism: Calotriton arnoldi (assembly GCA_963921515.1). Taxonomy (NCBI): domain Eukaryota; kingdom Metazoa; phylum Chordata; class Amphibia; order Caudata; family Salamandridae; genus Calotriton; species Calotriton arnoldi. The sequence continues at coordinate 1,308,285 of CAWUFW010000661.1, forward strand.
TTCCCATTTTGATAAGATAGAGAACAAAGATGCGTTGCAAGAGGAGAGCTCTGAACTCTCATCGGAATCCATACTGGCTATTTCTGACTCAGCTCAAAAAGTTAAAGGTTTGGTGGGCGCAGCAGTAAACTAGATCAGGAAGTATTCCCTATCTTTAAAACCCAGCTAAGCGAAGATAAAGACAAAAATCTTAGGTGTTTCTCATATGGAAAACAAGAGAAAGGGGAAAAAGGAAACGAATAGAGGGAAAAAGGGGAAATCAAGACGAAGATTCTTAAAAAAGAAGCAAAGGAAAACTCGTTTTAAAGAAAACTTCGAGGTTTCAGTTAGTATGGAGACCTCTTCACAGTCCCTGCAAAATACATCACAAAATATAGAGTTGGTAGATGACACTGTTTCTGTGTACCCTGTGAACACAAATTTGACAACTCAATCAATGATGATTTGTGAGGTTTCCTCCGCGAATATTGCACACTCTATGAGAGACTGTACAAACACCGAAATAGGGGGGCCCCCTGTATCTACAATACCGGAGCAGCCGAGGCAAACAATCCCTTTTCCATCAGTACTTAACCCCCTGGCTACCCCATTTTTCGACACTGAAAATAAGAGAGGTAAACCGGAGATAGCAGGCGTTGAACCCCTTTGGGAAAGTATGGATACACACCAGTTAGTTTTTATTCCTCTGTTTGACACAGATTTAATCTTAAATAGGACTTCACTTCTTAAATGTCTTTTGGAGATTGATAGTTTGAAACTTATCCAAAGTAGTGACATAAGTTTAGTTTCCATTTTAAAAACAGAAGTTGGTTATAAATCGAGGGTGAGGTTTAATTCCAAAATCATTGTAAACCTTATTTTACAATGGTCAGAAGGCCTGCAAAGCAGAGGAATTGACGTCATTCCTTACTTTGAGTTACCCCGAAATAGAACCCTCAGTAATAGCCCGCCGTTAACTTACCCACTCTCAGATAATAGATATAGTATGTGTGCATCAGAGGAATTAAAAATCTGCATTACAAAAAATGGTCGACAAGTAAAACTTAAAGACGACCCTCCATTGTCCTTTAAATGGAACTCTAAAGAAGAGAGCCCTAAATGGAACTGGTTACCCGGTGTACTATCGAGCATATCTAACAGTAATCATTTACAACAGCCATCTTTCTAGCAATGAACTAAAAATAATATCTTGGAATGCTGCAGGAATAAAGAATAGTAGGGAGAAGTTACAATATCTTTATACGTTAGATGCAAATGTGATTTGCCTTCAGGAAACCTGGTGCACAGAGGATCTGTTATGTAAGGATTTTTTTGTCTTAGACTGCAATGCAACCCCGTCCAGGAGGGGACATGCAAAGGGTGGGGTGGCCTGCCTATTGTCAAATAAGATAAAATGGAATTATGATTATTAGAAAGACCCCAGTAATCTCTTCTTGGCAATAACACTGTATAATTTTGATAATAACGTAAAAGTCCCCTACTAATGTTGATAAATGCTTATATTCCGCCGGATGCTTCTTTTGATGTTCTCTTAAAAGCAGTTTTTACCCACATTAAAAAAGTCAATGAAGTAAATCTTCCCCCAAAAATAATTCTGGTAGGGGATCTGAATTGTAAAATTTCTAATGCTACTTTAGATATATTTCGAAATAAAGAAACGGAAGAATCCTTGCAGATCCCACAAGCATTATTTCCACAAAATATTAGAACAAATAAGAGAGGGAAAATTCTTATGGGTGAATTATTGAAGGCTGATGGTATCATAGTAAATGGAAGACTCCCTTCGGATACTCCGGCTACTCTAACTTGTAAATCTTATAGCGGAGAATCTATCTTAGATTACGTAATAGTGGGATTCTCTTCCTTCTTTTTATTAAAAGATCTAAAGGTCTCTAATTCCCCCTACAGTGACCACAAAGTACTAACTCTCACTGTAAACTTAAGTTTGCTTTCGCAGGACCCATGGGTATTAAATGGTGAATCCGTTACTTTTTCTAAGAAAACAGGAAGATGTCATTGGGATAGTAAAGCTATCTTGGGCCTTGACAGCGTATTGGAGGTTGCTGTAGAAAATTTGTCCAGTTGGAATGGAATAGAGATCGCCAGTTTCAATGTATTAATGAATAAAGCGATAGAAATTGCAAAGATGTCAAATAGGATGAAAAGTACTAAGGTAGTCCCTAGATCCATCTTGTCGCTTAATCGCGAAATAAACAAATTAGTTAGGGAACAATACTTAAATTGTTCTTCGGAAAGATATCACAGATTATTAATATTGAAAAGGAGGAGGTCACGGGTAAAGGTTAAGTTAAGAAAAGAGAGCGAAGATAATATGTGGATTAAATTGAGAGAAGCAGCCTTTAAAGGCCAAGTAAGAACATTTTGGTCTCTCATTGGGGAGGGATGTGGTGCTAGATCTCGTCCACTCCCGGTGGCTATTGAGGAGCAAAAATGGGTCAGCTTTATCCAGGATTTATATGCAGACAATGCAAATGCGATCAAGCATATTGAATTAAAGGAGGACTCCCTTTTGTATGGGTCACCATCTGAAAAAGAAATTGAAAGGGTGATCAGGGGGATGCGTTCCTCCGGGGCGATGGGCCCGGATGAATTACCCATCACAGTGTTAAAACAAAATAGTATACTGTGGAGTAAAATTCTCTACCCAGTATTCAAGTATTGTTATGCAAACAAGATGGTTCCCTCTTCTTGGAAGGGGTGTATTTTAGTTCCTCTGTTCAAGAAAGGAGACCGAAGTGTCCCGCATAACTATCGTCAAATTGCACTTCTTGATGCAGTGGGTAAAGTCTTTGCTAAATGCCTTTTGAGCCAAATTAATGATTGGCTGGATATGGCGAAGATCTTGCCACTGGAACAAACTGGGTTTAGGTCAAAGCACGGAACAATCGATAACTTAACCGCCCTACAGGTAATAATCGAAAAATATGTTAAAGTTAGAGGAGGAAAAGTGTACACAGCCTTTATAGACTTCTCCACAGCATTCGATAAAGTTGATCATTTTTTACTGTGGAGAAAACTGTCGGATCTGGGTATGCCTGTAATTCTTTTGGAGTTAGTCCGTGCTCTTTACTCGGAAACTTGGTGTAAAGTCCTGATGGGAGGGGAAAGGGGTCTCTCCCAAACTATCCCTACTGCAAATGGCCTAAAACAAGGATGTTTACTGGCTCCTTTACTCTTTTCTTTATATATTTCTGACCTTCCTCATGATTTGGCGTTAAGTGAGGGCATAGCCCCCTTATTGGGGGTAAAACCGATAGTTTGCTTACTTTACGCAGAAGACATAATAATATTTGACCAAACGCCGAGAGGTTTAAATAATCGTCTACAGGCATTACATAATTTTGCAGAGGCACACTATTTAAAGATTAATATATCAAAAAGTAAAATCATGTGCTTGCATGGAAGAAAAAAATTGCAGTATGGGAATTTTGTATGGTGGGTTGGTGGCCAAAAACTGGAACTTGTAAAATCGTATGTTTTCCTGGGAAAAACAGTGTGTGGTAATCTAAGTAATAAAGCGTATATAGAAAATAACATTCGTAAAGCTACATCACAAGGGAAAAGCTTGGGCGCCCTTTATAGATCAACTGGGAAAAGACACTTTGCACTGTTATTAGAGGTTTTCCGCGCAAAAATCCCTGCGTCTTTGTTGAATGGTATTGAGTTGCTTGATATAGAGAAATGGGGTTTCTTAAACACAACAGAAGGAAAAAATTTTAAGGAGTTTAGCTTCAGTCAACTCTGCTTGTCCTGTGGCAGCCCTAAGGCTAGAATTTGGCTTAAGAAGTAGCTGGGTACAGGGTCTTGCGGGGATAGTGCGATGGGTTGTAAGCTTGGTAAAGAGTGATCCCGGTTCATTAAGATCCTTAATTAAGAAAGGAGTGTTAGAAAATTTAAAGGAGCAGTCTTTAATCTTTAAAAATTTTAGAATTGCGGCCGCCTTGCTACAATTAGATGAGTCTCTGTTTTTCACCCTATCGCCATATCAATTAAAAGCCACTTTGAAACAGGCCACTTGGGAATTAAGCTTCACTAGGGATAGGGAAGTTCGTATCTTAAAGAAGGGTATCCACCCGGCCATAGACTCTTGTATGATAAATAAGGCACAGGCTTATATTTCGTGGAACCTGCCTCATGGGGTGCGCCGGTTTTGGCTTCTTCTGAGGCAGGGTATCCTTCCTTTAAATAAAACACTGTGTAAATGGTATGGTTCCTCTGAGATTTGTAACTTGTGTAATAACTCTATCCAGGACATTAATCATGTGCTATTTATCTGCCCCGCTCTATTATTATGCAGGCGTAAATGGGTGAGACCAATCTGTTTACAATTATCTATTCTTTCGGCCTCCGCACTAACTGACTCTATTTATGAGCCTCCCAATGAAATGTTCTGTCACAGGATTTTTAATTTTTTTAAGTGCTTTTTAAATCTATACTAATGTATCTAATATGATGTTTGCAATTATTAATTCTGATTTTACTGGATTTTTATACAGTATTAAGGGCATAAAGGATCGTTATATCTTTTTAATTGCATAAAATATTATAATGTCTCGTAATTTTGTGATTTTTTACTGTTGATTCTTGCTTATATTTGTAGAAACTTTGTTGTACAAATTTTTTGTTTTTATGTGTTGTTGGTTTATGTGGATCTCTTCGGAGTTCCAAGATCATAAATAAATAAACTTGAAACTTGAACTTGTGTAGCAAAGGATTGAAATGTATCCATGTAGCTGGTCCACCATACTTAGGGTTCCAATTTCGGGCCAGTATCATCCTCATTTTTTGTGGTTGTTTGTCTGCTCGTCGTGGGTTCTTCTACAGAAAAAATAAGGGCCTCATTTACAATGATTTGGCGTGGGGCAGCACCGCAAGTCTTTTTGCTGAGGTGCCCTAAGCCAAATCGAAAGGGCAGGAATGCACAGTATTTACGAGATACGGTGCATTACTGTCCTTTCAGCCGGCGCACACTAGGGTGCCTAGTGCGAATGCAGGCACCCTTGCACCATGGTTCAAGGGTGTCTGCGTTGTTGGCTGGATTTTTTTGTGCATGAAGGGACACCTTCCTCAACAAAAACAATCAATGGAGGCATTTTCCTCTTTCTATGTGTTCTGAAGAATGCAGTACACAAAGAAAGAGGAAAAAACGAGGAGAAATAAACATATTTTTCCTCACTACGCCTGCCCTGGGAGGCGTACAGTTTTGACGCATTCCCAGATTTACAGATCTTTGTAAATCGGGGAATGCGTCAAAACCCATGAGTGTTGCATGGGTACACCCAGTGCAATGCCCATGGAACGCCTCCCTGACAGTGTAAGGCAAAGCAACGACTTGTGCTGCGTTGCCTTACACAATATCTACGAGGCCATGAAAAGCCATGCAAAGTGGCTTTGTGTGGCCACGTAGATATGGGTCTGCACTCTACGCTGCCGGAGCATCTAAAAAGTGATGCATGGGCGGCACAAGTAACGTGTAAATAACCCCCTAAGTCATGCTACGTTTCTGAATTCCAGGTGGTCTTCGAAGGTTGTATTTAGCACATATGGTTGTATGTTTTTAATACCTGGGTGATTGTATAATTTCAAGTGTATTAAGAAAATTGATTGAGACTTCCTCAGAGATCAAAAATACATCCATTAATGGACAAGCATCTAAAATGTATAGTAATACAAACAGATTTCAATAAATATAAGATAACAGTTCATAATTCTTCCTAAAATATTGGGAAAAAGCTCCTAAATAATTTTAATATAGAGAAACATACTTGTTCATTTGGTGGACGAGTAATTAAAAATACCAAGTCTTGATGCATAGTTAAGTTAAAGCGCTACATTAAATTAAATAAAAAACGCTTTTGAACACCACTTAATTCCAGGCAAAGATGGAGTACATGAAAAAGGTTTTGTGGACCCAAAGCACACACATTACTATCAGCAGAATCAACTGAGGCTCTTTTCCTTCAAAATAATAAAGATAAGGGGAAGATACTCTATTCATTCAGCGGCCAGACTGCTCTACCAGCTTCCCAAACATGCCTCAATTTCACACCTCCTTCTTGAACTGCACTGGCTGACAGTCTCTAAACGGATCCAATTTAAGACTTTTTTTTATATATGTATGTCTAAGGCCAAAGCTAGAACAGGGCAATACTACATCCAAGACCTAGTGACATCTTACATTCCATCTCGTCCCTTGAGGTCCTCCAACTTGGCTTTTTGCACTGTACCAAGATTTCATCTAGAAGTGCTTGGTCCGAAATTCTGAAACTCCCTTCTAAAATCCCTCAGGGACAGTATCTCTCTTCTTGCGTTCCGCAAAGATTTGAAGACATGGCTATTCTAAGTAGATAGTTCTTTTGTTTCATCATGAAAAGTGCCGGGAAACCCTTAGGGGTAGCTGTGCGCTTTGCAAAACTATAAAATAAATAAATAAATACTCTATCCGAAGAAGCAAAATAAGGTGTTTCACATTGTATGATATTTGATAAGATAGGTATGGGGTTCTCATCCCAAAGCTAATATGTGCTACCTACCAGGCTATTATCAATTTTCAAATTTCTGCCATAGTCTTGGTCATGAATATAAATTAGCCTGCCCACTTGATCTTTCAGAAAGTGGTATAGCTGCCCAGTGCTTCACAATTTTAAAGTGGCCGTATCACAATTAAAGAACCCAAATGCACAGGACAAATTTTTAGCAAACGTGCAGGTAAGAGCCGGGGGGGTTGAGGGGGGAAACTTCCACATTCATTTCAGATAGTCCACTGGGCATCCACCAAATGCTAAAGGCTGTACATCACCTACAGAATTGGCAGGGCAAGAATGAGGAAGCAGGCAGAAAAGTGACCTGTCAATCAGGGCATTAGGTTGCTCTTAGTGTCCTGGCAATGGGCACAATTTGCTCTCTAAACCGGCACCATCTGTTTAACATGCTTTCTTCTTCACTTTATCCCCCAGCACAGGGACACCCTCTTCCTGTGTACTTCTGTGCTTTATAAATGTCTCAGTCTAGTCTTTCTGCCTTTTGTCACTTTGTCTTTACCTATATTCTCTCTTCCTATCCTAACTTCTCTGCCTGCCACCTCCATTCTCTTTCCCTTCTACCGATCCCCGCTCCTTCTGACTTTAACTTTTATTCTCTCTACTTTTCCACACTCTTTATGCCTATAGATTCTATTCTCTTTAACTGTCCTCATTTTCTGTAACCTTTGAACCATTTACCTGTCCTAGCTATTTTGCCTGCAACCTCTATTTTTAATTCCTGCCCTCACTTTCTCTCCCTGACACCTCTATTCTCTTTGTCTGCATATACTGTCTTCGCTTGTAACCTTTTCCCATTCATCTGACCTCACTATTTCTGCTTGTGACTTATCTTTTTACTTCCCGACCGCACGTTCTCTGCCTGTAACCTTTATATTCCCTGCTCTCTCTGACTCTAACCTTCATCCCTCTATCTTTCCTCACTCTCTTTGCCTGTAGCATCTGATCTCTTTACCTGTACGCCCTCTTTCCACCTGTAACCTGTATTCTCATTCTGTACTAGTACTTTCTGTACCTGTACCTCTCTTCTCTTGGCCTGGTCTATCTCTCCTTGCCTTTTGCCCCTATCTAGTTCACATTAGGTTACAGGGGCTCTTTGTTTTCTTAATATTATGTACTCCTAACATTACCCATCAGATGGTTTGTTCAATTCTTGTAAACTTGTCTCTGCGTTGAACCTCATTGGCTCTCAAGACAATTTATCATTGAACAGACAAAGCTACAATCCGTGTTGCCCTCTTTCATGAAGTAGGCTGTTATCTCGTTGACATTCTGTGCTACACTGGTGCCTACTTCGTATAACGAGTATTTATTACTTACTTACGTGTTGCAGGATAGTGCCAGCATGGCGACTTTGATAACTTTGGGGAAAGATGCACCTCACTCAGACTTCCACTCACGAAATTGAGGCTCAAATATGATTAGTACTCATATAGGGGTGCCATCCATCCTGAAAAGGGGGTTTTAGGGTGTCTAGACAGAGACTTTTTAAGGCAGGGACAAAGTGGGCTCTGGCCCGGGGCCCCTGATAGAGCCAGCTCTGTTCTGTAGTGAGTCCTGCCCTGATGACCTTGAATAATTCTTAAACAGATTGTTTTAAATGCCATTTTTCTTTAATATATTTTTCATGTAGATAGCGTGTTTTTCTCACAAACAGTGTGTTTATGTTTCATTCAACATCCATATAAAAAGTTTCTTTTAGATGAAAACAGGACCTAACATATGAGAAATGGGCGGGTGTCACAGAGATTATTTGCAGTAATATTAGTGAGCTGTTGCTGCTGTGTTACAATATTGAAATGACATGTAAACACATTTAGAATTTGGACCAGGGGGATTGTGCACTGTCAGTGACCTGGCCAAAGACTGCATGACAGAGCTGAAACTGGATCATAAATTCAAATCTGTTCTAAACAAGGCCCCCCGAAAATACGTTTGGCCCCAGGACCCCAAAATCATTAAGACGTCCTTATGTCTAGAAGAAGAGTCCAGACCCCTGTGAGAGGGGGTGGGGCACTTGATCAGCAGAATACGAGACTTTATGTGTATCGAGGGCACCCAGGGCGCAGGAGCCTCAGAAATCAAGGTGTTGAAGTCCGGGAGCCTAGTGCGTCACTGGGTGCGAGCCCACACCCAGCAGCCTTCCCCTCACCGGCTCAGCACCGAGGTTCAGGCCCGGGCCTGCAGTCCCCAAGGCTAGGAAACAACACACTTCAAATCTGATGTTTTGATCGCGTGTTGTCAAACACTGGAGGCCCTATCAGAGACCGCGAGTAGCAGGCGTGGGGTGGGGTGGGGGCACGGCCGCCCCCAGAGGATACTAGTCATACTCCTGGCTCGGCCACGTGCCTGAAAGCGGCCTTCCTGAAGGTATGCTCCCCTGGGGCATGTACACATGCACGTAAAGGTGTTTGTTTGTGTGTCGGTTGGATAATATCGCGTCTCAAAATCTGGTGGAAAAATGTGGTAAATCTCAGCTAAAACTGTTCAAACTTGACACCGAAAAGCAGGAAGTTGCTGCCTTTTAAGGAGCTGTCTCCGGGGCACGGGCCTCAGCCGTGTAGATGCTTTCTTGACTGATGTGACAGAGCGGTCAGTCAGTCCGTGTTGGGCTGTCTGGAGTCTCATCTGCCCTGTCCGGAAAAATCTGGATCTTGAACCTCACATCCTACAAGAAAGAACTCAAATACACTGGGCAGCACCAGTAGACTAATGGGCAATGTGACACCCTACACTGGGACAGACACCCTACACTGGGACAGACACCCTACACTGGGACAGACACCCTACACTGGGACAGACACCCTACACTGGGGCAGACACCCTACACTGGGACAGTCGGATACTCAGATCAGAACAATGGTGAATAGGATATGCTGCCTCAGGGCAATCAGATGAACTGAACAAGCAGTGTTTAATTTGTAAAAAGTAAGTGTCCGGGTCTGTATCAGGAGGCCACTGCAGCCCGCACCACCCAGCGCTGCCAATGACAGTACCACCACAACTGCCACTCCTACAAGTGTAACAATTAAGACTATTCCAGGCCTTCCAAAGCTAAAATAATGGCTTGAGTGGCAGGTATTATTCTTTTTTAATGGATATTATCTTATTAAACACTGCTGGTGTGCTCATCTCAAAATTGGACAGATCACGCTACCATGTGGTGGACTATTACTAGATCCGGTGCTGACAATTAAGTGCCATTGCCGAGCACCGGAAACCACCGGCTCAAATTAAGCACTGCTGGAACAAGACAACAGCAAACCGACAAAGTGATATCCTACATGGAGCCAGTCAGGAAGAGAGATCAGCACCAATGGCCTATCGGATATTGTGATATTATACATGGTCTTATACATTGATCAGCATCATGGACTTGACGGAGAACACAGTATCTTACAACGTGGTACTCTACAGATTCACAAGTCAGAGCTATGGAGAATGTGTCATCCTGCCGACAGCTAGCCAGAAACACAGGTTGGAACCAGCTGTCTAAGAAAAAATGCAATTTCCTACGGGAAGGCACTCCAAGAACAGATCTACAAAAAAAGTGGGGGAGCGAGAGGACGTGGGCTGGGGCCACCCTCCAAAGTCAGAATTATTTATAGAAATAAAGGACCCAACCTTATCTACGCAAGGACAATCTTGTTCCTTCACCTGGGAAAAACCTTAGGTTTTTTGTAAAACCCTCACCCACCAGGATTACCCCTTGGTGGCATGCTTCATCATAGGGTCCTTCCCGTTCCGCTACGGAATGGGGCGTGCTGCGACCAAACGGATTACGCGGGAGCACTGATTAACTGACTATGAGAGGCAGATGTTCCTGCTAGGAAAGAGTGAAGTAAAAAGGAAGTGTTGTTAAAATTGCCTGGCTAGTGGGTAAAGTATTTTATTCCGACCCCTAGTCGGCAAGGTTAAAAACAGGGAAAGAATAGGGTCACTGGGAATAATGTTCCCACACCCTAATGGTCGACATGTTTCTAGCTTATCCCTCTCAGCTATTCTTCAGGACCTAGTACTCAAGTGCAACAATCGCACATGCACGCACAGGTGTACAAAATTTCATACCACCTGATCCTTGCATTGTTCTAATATGTAATTAATGAAGCCCGCGCTAATGGTTATGCCGCTCGGGAACCGCAACGGCATAACCATTAGGTATTTCAGAGGGGTACGGCTGAGATAAGTGTAAAACTAGAAGCTGGACTCCCCGCCGGTGAAACCATGAAGCGCGGGCTTCATTAATCAGTGTGCCTCCTGAACGCCACTGCGATTTCGTTCATGTCTATAGTACAGCACAGGCACAGAGGCAGAAAATTTCCTCATTTGCATAGGGCTGCACCGAAATGCAAATGAGGGAACACCCCCTTGAGATAGTGCTGGTTCTTTGGGTATTATAGAAGTGGTCATGCAAGCTTCTATAATTATGGCTGTATGGGGCACTCAGATGTTGAACAATATGCTTATTTAACAGTGCTAATTAGATGGAACATGTGAGTGTCTGTGCCTACTTGCATGTTGTGTATGTGTGCGTGAGGTGTATGTGTGTTTGTGTTTAGGTGTATGCCTTTCTGTGAGTATGTGAATATGTTTGCATTTATGTGCTTGAGTTGTTATGTGTGTGTAACATATTTAGAAGCCTTTCCTACACCTAACCAAGCCCCAAAACGTTTTATGGTTGACCGAGTAAATCTCTACTCCTTTTGTTTAGCATGCTGGGAAGAGTTTTGGTTGAGGTCTGAGTTAAGTGTAATATAATTTGGTGAGAGTTTAAGGCTTGGAGATATGCTCCAAACTCACTGCTGCGGCATTTTGCAGCATCTCTGATGTGAGATGGGATGCGAAAAGAGACTAAGGAATAGATTTGCAAATTGCATATATAAACCCATATCATTTTTGCCTCAGTTAAGTTTAAATCATCAATTGGCGAACAATCTGTATTGCTTTCCTGAAATGTAGGTGACTGCTGAAGATCCTTATTGTTTTCAGCAGCGTGTTCGAGAGCTTGCGTGTATTGCCTTCAGTAGCGTGTTCCAGAGCTTGCGTGTTGGTACAGAGAAAGAACTCCCAGCAATGCAGGCTTTTTGCAAGTTTGTGTGTGTGTGTGTGTGGATGTTTGTGTATGTATGCAGACCTATTATCAAATGCATTTTTCTGTATCCATTGTGTATGTGAGTTTCTGTCTGTGCCTATCTGTGAAACTTTTTGCCTGTCCCATGAATGTCAGGCGGTCTGTGTATGTGTGTAATTGTGTGTGTGTGTGCGTGCGTGTGTGTGTGCAGTGACGTAGCAAACGTGTCATGGGCCCTGATGCGAGCAAGCTACATGGGCCATCTAACCTGTGATTTGGTAGTGAAAGACAGCCATGCACAGGGGCGCTGAGGGCCCCTTGCACCCCTGAGCCCTGTTGCCTCTGTATCTGTTTCCCCATTGGTAGCTACGCTCCTGTGTGTGCGTCTTTATCAAAATATGCATGTAAAGCAGTATAAATGTATGTGTGGGTCTTCGTATTTGGGTTTGTTCGCTTATGTGTAGCAACATTTGGCTGTTCATATTGGACAAGTGTTTGCATCAGTGCCTATGAACTTGTTTGTTTTCATGTAAGTGAAGCAGTATGTGTGTATGCGTGCTGGTTTGTGTATGTGTGTTGCATATGAGAATTGTGTACATATGTTTGTATGTGTGTCAGACTTCCCAACTTTAAGAAAAATCTAACCATGTGAAAGGAGGGGGCTTGGAGGTCTGAGGAGGGCCGAGGCCTTGAGCCAATCACTCTCACCCGTCCTGAAGGGGCTTTGTGCTGAGCACTGCCCAGTGCCCTGTCCCCACTGCCCGGCTCCTTTGCCTCAAAGAAATGAACAAAATCTTTGACGTTTGTCGCTGATGGTGTGGGAAGAATGCAAAACCCCTGATGGACATTAGTTGTGCACAGCCTCCACGTAGAAGCTGGAAATTAACTCTGCACCGAGGTTTCCAGCTCACGTTGTCTCCCTCCCTGTGATATCAGCTGTTCACTGGGAGTCTGTGCAAACAGAGCCTATATCGTGTGACACACGTCACCGTGTGAGATGGCAAGTCCGTGACCGTGTGTACCTCTCTGAAAATAATTTCTGCTTTATCCTTGTGCTGTACCATTCATTTTCTATCCATACCTGTTTGTGTGTGTGTTGGTGCCTGTCTGTAAATATTTCTGTATCTGTGTGTGTATGCGTGTGTGTGCACTTGTGAGAGTGCGTTTTTGTACATGCACGTGTGTACCTCTATGTAAATACGTCCGAATCCATGTGTGTTGGGCAGTTTTTCTGTACATGCATTGTGTATTTGCGTGTGCTTGTACGTATCCATGTGCGTATGTGTGTTACTGTTTTTATTTTTGTGTTTTCCTGTTAATACTTTTGTGGCCATGTGTTCATGCATGGTTTTGGGCGTCACTTTAAATCTACGCCTGCCTACATCCGTGTGTGTCGGCCAGTTTGTGTATATGCCTGGCTGTACATGTATTTCTGTGCTGTCTGTTTGTAAATACGTCTGCCTGTATCCATGCGCGTGCGCGCGCGCGTGCGTCTGTTCTAAACACGTCTCCCTGTATCCATGTGTTTCGGCCGTCTGTGTGTCACTGGCCATGACTAACTCCCAGTGTTCCCTTTTTCCCTGCTTGGGACTTTTTCATGCAAAGTGACACATGCAGCTCTTGTTACACGAATGACAAACACGTCCAGCCTTAGGGAGTTTTTACAGCGCCTTCGTTTCCGGTGCAGCTTGCCTCGGGACCGGTGAATCTCGGGGATTTTCCTCAGCCCTGGCCCCGCCCACTCTTTTCTGAACTCACAGACAGGGTGTAGGAGTCTGGTCTGAATGTCTTCCTTCAGGCGACGTAAACACACGAAGAGATTGGCAGCGTAGACACCTGTGTGGGAGGCTGGGAGGCAGGTGCAGCCAGGTGCTTGTCACTCATATCCGCGAACTATTCTGTAGGACCCATTCCTGTACAGGGAGGTATGATAAATGCACACAAACATTTCCCTTTACCGAGAAGTTCAGGCTCCACAACAAGACATATTCAAAATTGGAGGAGGTGGACCTTTCCCGTAAACATATGCTAAATAGGGGGAACGAGGCCGCCCCCAAACATGAGATTTAATTGAGCTGTTTGCCATCTTTCCCAGACATATTTCGTAATGGAGATGACAGCCACACCTCACTCAAACACACCTCTAAATTCAGGCAACCCCAGACATACCTGTACAAAGGCGCGGGTAACACCTCCAAACTCCTGCAAATGGGAGTACGGGCACCGCCCCTGATGTACTGACAGTAAATAATTGAAGTGGTGTGGCAAACCCCTCTCAGACGGCCACTGGGCCAGCACGAGATACTAGGCCCACCTGTGGGAGGTTGAGGCCTTTTACTCCTGATGACCCAGGGCCCGATCTCCTATGGGTCCTGAGTAACTGGGCCAAGTACTACTTCTCAGCACTTAACCCTCAGTGGTAGTGTGCGTCGAGCAGTCCATTGCTCTTCGAGGGGGAGGTAGGTGTGATGCATGCACAGACTCAAGACTCACACACTAACAACAATATGATTGTCCAGCCAAATACTTGCTTTTATGGGAAAAATAGTATTTTAATGTGAGCACACAAAGCGTAGAGGTAACACACTAAGTAACAGCCACAGTCTCTTAAGGTTGGAGCGTTAGCGTTGTCCTAGCGGTATCCCCGAGTCCCACCACCCCTTCCTAGTGAAACTTTGGTATACTTGGTACTAGAGGGGACTCTAGATGCAGTCCACTCTAGTCCCACACAACAAAACCTCAGTTTGAACTTAAGAGTCAGGTTTCACAGCGTTACTTGCAAAGTTTGTGCCAGTCCACAGCAGGCCTGCTAGCCTCAAACAGTCTTACTTGACCTAATGGCAATCAGCAAGTGCAGGTGGACCCGGCTGCATCCCAGCAGGCTCCGTTCTCCTGGGGCTAAGCGTCCGCGACCCTTCGCCGTCTTTTCCCAATGACACATCAGGCCTCCTTCAGTCGACGGACAGTCTGCGTCCGTATTGAACGTCCTCCTCTGTAGCTCCTCGCAATCGGTAAGCATTCCTCACAGGGGTCTGGGCACAAAGGGCCCATACAATGGTCCTGCTTCCATGACGGCCTTCCTCCTGGAACACAGGGGTTGCTGGTGGCTCCACACATGGGAGATGGCCCTCACTTCACAGTGGCCCCATCCTGGCATACAGGGGTCGCTGACTGGCGCTGCACCAGGGTGACGACCTTTACTTCACGGTGGACCCTATACCTGACACATGGGGGTTGCTGACTGGTGCTAAAGCAACAGTCCTGACCAAATTGGTCATATCACCCTTTACTCATCCGGATCCCCAATGGACCTCGCTTCTTCCAGGCACTTTCCTCCTTCTCACAGGGTACGCTGGTCTTGGCAGCCAGGCTGAAGGCAGGTGCTCCAAGCTCAGGGCAAGTGGTCTTGATTTCTGGGTGATTGCTCCCTCACCTGGCAGAGAGACTAGCAGACCTTGGTCCCTAGCCCCGGTTCCAGCAGCTAGAAGTTTTTGTGATCGCCTCTGTATCAACAGTGCTGTTGAACAAAGTGTGGGACTCATGCTCCCAACTTTTATACTCCAGATCCAGACACAAATGTGATTTAGTGTCTGATCCTTTGACAATCAGGTGATGGGTGTCAGCTCCTTTGAAGTCCTTTCTCCTCTGCACTGCCCTTTGTCAAAGGGACAGTCTGCCAGAGCAGGTGAGGCTTCAATTCTGATTGACCAACAACAGCCCGAAGGAGTAACTGGGGATCACACTTGACTTTCAACCTCCACTTAAATATGTCCCGTAAAGGTTCAAAGGCCTGAGTCTTCCTCTCTGCCAAGATTTCCTGGTCCACAGTGGCAACTTTATCAGTCTCAACATCTCCCTGACAATGAGCCCAGGCCCCACTGACTAGTAACTCACCCTGGTATCAAAGAGACCTTGAATGTTCAGAGAGGATGCCCTGCTCCCCTTCCTTCATTGTGTGCGTTCCCACTCCAGCCCTCTGGAATGGCAGCAATCCACATCTCCTGTCTGGGGTTTGCAGTCCCCACCTCCAGTAGACTTTCTAGGCCCTGTCTTTTCAAAATGGAACCCACAGGCCCCCATGTCATGTACCATCCACAGGCACACACAAGCATCCCAACATGCACATGTAAGTATCACATGCTGTCTAGCTGTACACACAATCCAATCCATGCAGGCCATAGGTGAGTTATGTAGATTGCCACAGAACTCTACTTGAGGTGGCCAGTAGGGACCACTCTAGTGACATAGGTAAAAAGGCCTTTTCCTACTACTAATTTCGACTAAACCCAAAATGTGTACACTGCCACCATAGTGCTCGTGTCACTTAATTCCCAGTAAGGGCAGTCGCCATCTACCATCACAAGGGTAATGCTTGATGCACCCCTCCCAGTCTAACAAGACTACATTACCATAAAACGGCCCTAGACTTTCGTGCAAACACATAATCTGTGTTCGTGCATCACTACAAACCATTACCGGGGTCCAGATATTATGCAACTGGGGCATCTAGGGCAGGGGTGCATGTTTTCAACATACAGGGGACTTTTCAGTCCCAATAAGGTGCATTTTGAATCCTGCTCCGGAGGCAGCCCTGAATCCAAAAACAATACTTGCAGATGAAAGGGAAGCCGTCCTCTCTCAGGGAATATATGACGTTACAACGCAAACAATTACAACGCATGCCTTTACAACGCGGATTTTATATCGCAACTACCATTACAACGCATACTATTACAACGCATACCATTACAATGCATAATACTTTTGGGGCAACAGTGGGGTAAGTGTAGGATAGTGTAAGGGTAAACATTACTATTCCCACTCCAGTGAGTGCAACAGTAGGGTAAGTGTTGGATAGTGTAGGGGTAAAAATGACTATTCCCACTCCAGTGAGTGCAACAGTAGGGTAAGTGTTGGATAGTGTAGGGGTAAAAATACTATCCCCATGTACCCCAAAACCCATACCCACCCTAAAACTAAAAAATCCCCATTACTTACCTTATAATGTGTTGTAATGGCATGCGTTGTAATGGTATGTGTTGTAATGGCATGCGTTGGAGTGACATGCGTTGTAATGGCATGCGTTGTAATGGCATGCGATGTAAAGGCAGCTGCGTTGTAACAGCTGCGTTGTAAAGGTAATGCGTTGTAATGGCTACGTTGTAATGGTTGTTTCCCCACTCAGGTCTAAATTTAAAAGAGATCTTGAGTTCCTCTCCCCCTCACACAATACCTATAAATGGAGAAGCGTGCCCAGTCCACAAGATACAAGTAACATCAAGATTCTAACTCAACAGATAGATCTATGAATGGAGGTGTGAGTACAGAAGGCATACTCGTAATTCATGTGTGCCTCCCGACCCAAAACGCAAAAGGTATAAAGAAGCACAAACCCCACATTTATAAACATATTCATTTCATTAACTATTTTGTAAAGCGCTAAATTGTTATCTTATCATATCTTTGATGTGTGTGCTCATACAACAATATGAAGAAAGGCTGAAATACAGTAAGAAATTAAAGAAACATCCTTATTTACATGCTGCAAATGGAGTTGTCATGCTCACTCTGCCAAGATTACCTGTAAGTAGAGGGGTGCCCCTGCTACCCAAGACATAGTACTTCTCATTGAAGATGTTTGTCCCGCATCTCTAGACATACCTGTAATGATATGATAGAGCCCAACTGCAGAGGCATTACTGTAAATGATTGTGGGAGCACTGCCGTAATCAGAAACGACTCAGTGGAGGCGTATATACCACCCTGTAGATGAGGGATATTTTAAGGTATTTTTGCTCTAGTGCATGGGTACTCACAAACATTTCCCCGGAGGCCGCAAAGTACTGTCTGTGGCATGCCCGAGGGCCGCACCGATGTCAGCAATGCGAGGGTCGGGGAGATGAAAGGTGGGCATAGGGGGATGCGAAGCAGATGCATGGTGTGGACAACAAACCGAGCCTTCCCATGACTTCTGTCTGCCACCTATGCTCTATTCTCATGCACCAAGAATGAAAGTCAAAGCATTAACTTCTAATGTAAAACATGACAGGGAAAGAGATACTCATCTGGTGGCTGAATTGTAAAATGTAAAACCAGAAAACCTGGTATAAGTCCTGGCTTCCTCACTTGACGAAATTGTGTGATCCTAGGCAATGGGTTAATTTCACTTTGCCTTCTATTTCTTCATTAACACGTATGAGAGCCCCTTAAGATATCAGGATATGTACGGTACAAAACCTTCTTTTCTTCCTTATGGTTACTTTAGCTAATATGTAAATAAAGTATGCCTATTTGTTCCTGCTCTGTCAAGTGAACAGCAGCTCAGTGCTGCTGTTCACTAGGGGGCCGCAATCAAAGGTCAGGAGGGCCGCATGTGGCCCCCGGGCCGTACATTGAGTATCCCTGCTCTAGTGTATAGTTCAACCATCATGAAGGTTGCAGAGTTAACTGGTTTGCCTTTTCCGTCGCACGAGCTAAGTATATTTTCCTGTATTTGCTTTGCAAGATGACTTTTACCACATAGCGAGAACATTTTCATGTATTCAAACCCAGCCAACCTGTAAAAGGTATGTAGAACTTTTCTATGCAAGTTTGCATTTTGTAGAACTTTTTTACGCACTAAGGGTACCATTTTGAGTTTGGCAGATGTTTGTGGTCTGCCAAAAAATGTTGGATGCCCTGCGACCCAAACTCACGGCATGCCCACCCCATTTGGAGGGGAGGGACCTGCAGGGCTTCAGACAACAGAAAATCAGCTGGCTCCGCCTTTGGAATACCTTGACTGACAGTCCATCTGCCAATAGGCCGCAAGGTCACAGTAATAGTCACCAAGGCTTATCTAGGCCCTCACTTCGATTTTTCCGAACAGGTTTGCAATGTGAAAGATAGTGGTTCCAGGCAGGGAATCAATCAATGGCCCTGGCACGAAGGAAGAAAAGTTTCTGCATGTCGGCTGCATTACTTTTATTCCTTATATTCAGGGCCACTGGATTTAGGCGACAGGGGAGGGTCAAATTATGCAGCAGGGTTGAGTAAATAATGATGCGAGAAAAGACAAACTAAGTGGCTTAAAGCAGCCCTTTTTATGATAGTATGACATCATTATTTGTTGTTTTTAGGTCTTGGCTAGACAGCGCATACTCTGTTTTGAAGAGACATGTTGGATTCAGTATGTGGGATTCAGCCCACCCATAATCTTAACATTTGCTCACTCCTTCATCGCTCTCGTATTCGTCATTTCCGTTGGTCCATGGCATGCATAGGTCATGCGTCTTCTTGTGTTCAGCCCTCCCCTGGAGCATGAACCACTTACTTCTTTCAGACTTGTATCCATCCACTGCTCCAGTTTTAGGAGCTACTTTGTTCTTTGTTTTTGAGCACTTCACACCAGCACTCCTGTTTTGACTTGCTTCCTCCATCCGTATTGGGTCGGTGTCTGCACCCGTCCCTGCCTCTCCACACGTCAGTCCTTGTGTTTTTTTTGCAGTGTTGTAAAGCACTCAAGTTCGCGCTATATAAGACCACCATAACATTGATTTTGTAAAAATCGTATTTTATTTAGGCACGGGGACATTACATTATTTTTTTTGTTTGTTTAGGCGCTCCACAGAAATGTGCACTAATGCCTCCCTCCCCCCCCACCCCCAATCTCGCCAAGCAAAGCTGCTATCCAGCTGCCAGCCAGACCCTCCTAAACCAAGCAACTGGATCATGCCACGGTGCCTTTACAGCGCAGGATTACCAAAAACGAAAACAAATCCTCACTTGGCCTTAAAGAGCAGGATGAACAGATACATGATCAAAATGCATTAATGTACTCATTAGCACTGAAAACCACAGCGAGGATGGGGTTACTCTCTGCAGGAGGGGAGGGGAGGCATATCCGCCTTTGTCTAAACTTCATTACCGGAAAACCCCCAAATAGAGGGATACAAATTGTGTTCGTTTACCTTCCCTTTTAAACTAGTTCAAATTCGAAACTCTACATGGTTTATTCACCTTTGCATCTCACTTACCTGTAAACCGTAGAGAAACACAGAATATTCATATGAAACGCACAGTGTTGTCTCTGTACATTGTATATGTTGGTCACATCAGCTGAGAGTTTACAAGCAACGCTGCAGAATAAGTGAGTATTCACACGACCGGTTAAACGTTTAATAGAGACTACAAAACAATGCAGAAGTAATTGACCAAAATGTTTACTGTCTTTCACCAGGCGCAAGGGAACATTCCACAATTAAAAGACCATAGAATAAGCTGACATCTAACATTTGGCTGCTTGGGTGTATCCTGCCTGGACATACAGACACAGACAGACAAACTGCTAAACCGGCACACGCACAGAAACTGCTACACATAGAGGCACATACACCCTGCTAGACACACACACTCTGCTAGACACACCTGCACAAACAAGCACACACTGCTGGACACTCAGGCGCACTATTAGACACACAGACACACACACTCTGCTGGACACACGTGCACAGACAAGTACACACTGCTAGACACTCAGGCGCGCTATTAGACGCACACAGGCACAGATACGTAAACACTGCTAATCGCACATGCACAGCCAGTCACTCTCAGGCACATACACGTTTCTAGACACAGTTCCACTGCTAAACAAGCACATACACACTGCGAGAAACATTTAGGCACACACGAACACACTGCTAAACTCACACAAAAATACACTGCTGGACACACGGACACAGAGAAACTGCTAGACACGCTTTGGTACACACACACAAACACAGCTACACATACATGCACATACCCACTGCTAGACGCACATGCACAGGCATGGACACACTGCTAGACACAGCCACATGCACACTTCTAGACACAAAATTAAATAAACACACATATGTGTTGCAAGAGACACATGCACACTGCTAAACGCACACATACACACTGCCACAGGCACAAAGGCACACACACTGCTAGATACTTACAGACACAGCACATTCACACTATTATACCTACTGCTCAACACACATACACACTAGCACAATCACAAAGGCACAGGCACACACTGTTATACACACAGCTCAACACACAGACATACACACTGCTGGACACACACATGCACACATGCACACTGCTAAACACATACAGGCAGAGATACACTAAGCACACAGACACCAACACACATGCACTGCTAGACACACATGCACTGTTAGACACTCATACACAGCCAGACACTCTCTGCTATAGATACACAGGCAAAATCACACACCCAGCTAGGCATTCAGACACATGCGTACTGCAAACCACACACAGGTACAGACACACACAGGGCAAGACACATAGAAAGCAACACACACATGCTGCCTCAAACATTATTATGCTATTTTTAAGTTTGTTTTTTAGATGCTTGGTGGTGAATATTGAAATCCCATTCCCAGAAAGGCCGCTGCCTTTGGAAAGGAAACAAATTAGGCTGGGGAAGAGTCGGTTATATTGCTATAGTATTAGCACGTTTTGTATACAGTGCTTCTTACCATGGTTTGTGTTTTCTTAATACTATGAATACCAAATGTTACTATTAGAAATGCAATTTTACTTAATTTACTTGCAGTGGAATGATGAAAGGCTGAATTGGCCTTGACAGAAGCTGAATATGTGATCCGCAGAGTCAGTCTGACCTATAGGGCAGTCTGGCACTGTCAGGAGGGCTGGTCTGACAGGCTAGTGTGTGGGCAGATTTCTTTTTTTTTTATTGGCTGGTTTCTGGTCTGGTTGTTCATGCAGACATCCATACCTTGTAAAACACCTATACAGCATTTCATTACAAGTTCATAACTGCCCTTATTTGTAGAATGTGTACCACTTTTTAGGTTTCACCTGCGCCGGTGCATGCACTCACTTGCAAGGGCTATTCTATTGTATACAACAAGGGTCTTTCAGTCCGCCCATTTGATTACCATTCATTGGTTGCAATATCACTTATTTGTTGATTTCTAATTGGCCAGTGTGTGCTGGCTTCACTTCTTCTTTTGACTGGAGCATGGCCAAAGTACTGAATGCTCCAGCTTGATTGCTGTCCTTCTGCTGATCGCACTATGATTGAGGTATTTTTATTTCTTCTTCTTTCCTTGTCGTCCGTGGGCCCGATTCACAGAACTAACTTAAGACAAAATCCTAAACTTACTACCATTTTGGTATTCACAGAAGGCACTTACTTACTCATTTTGAATAACTTACTCATTTTGTGTAACTTACTCATTTTGGTATTCACAGAAGGCACTTACTCATCAATGAGTAAGTGCCTTCTGTGAATACCAAAATGAGTAAGTTACACAAAATGTGTATGTTACTCAAAATGAGTAAGTTACTCAAAATGAGTAAGTAAGTGCCTTCTGTGAATACCAAAATGAGTAAGTGCCTTCTGTGAATACCAAAATGGTAGTAAGTTTAGGATTTTGTCTTAAGTTAGTTCTGTGAATCGGGCCCCTTGTCCATGGTGTTTTTTCCCTCCTACCCCGTTGACCATGTTGCTTCCTCACCTCCCATCCCCGTTGTCTGTTATTTATTCCCTTCTCACCACAATCCCTCTGTCTGTTACTATTTCCCCTTTCTATACCCCCCCATTGTCTGTGTTGCTTCTTCCCCCTCCCATACCCCCATTGTTCGTGTTACCCACCACCCGCCTACCATGAGAAAGATGTGCCATGGTGCTCCTCAGTGTGATTTTTTCTCCTGTATTTGATGCTTTTGACATTGTAATCAAGGACTCTCTTTCAGTCCTTCAGGTAAGCCCTTTTGATTGTTTTAAGGTGAGACAATCCTCATAAAAGTCCACAATTATAAGCAAAGAACCCAGAGACGTCCAAAGACTCATTGAGCCCGATTCACAAAAGTAATCTGAGACAAAATCCTAACTTTACGACTTTTGGTATTCACAAAGCGCATTTAGGAGTAGTAAAGTTAGGATTTTGTCTCAGTTAAACTTAAGTTGTGGTCTAACTGAGACAAAAGTTTTGGTCTTAAGTTTAACTTAAGACCAAAACTTAAGTTTAACTGAGACAAAGTTTTTGGTCTTAAGTTTAAGTTTTGGTCTTAAGTTTAACTTAAGACCAAAACTTAAGTTTAACTGAGACACAGTTTTGGTCTTAAGTTTAAGTTTTGGTCTTAAGTTTAACTTAAGACCAAAACTTAGGTTTAACTGAGACAAAGTTTTGGTCTTAAGTTTAAGTTTTGGTCTTAAGTTTAACTTAAGACCAAAACTTAAGTTTAACTGAGACAAAATCCTAACTTTACTACTCCTAAATGCCCTTTGTGAATACCAAAAGTCGTAAAGTTAGGATTTTGTCTCAGATTACTTTTGTGAATCGGGCCCATTGTCTTTATAATTTCCTCTTTCTGTATTGCCTCATGAGTGTTAAACCTCTTGATGGCTGTTTTTAAGTCAAGTCTACCAGATATAACAAAGTGTCTGGTTGTAAAAGACCTATTGTGGCCTTCTGATGTATTTACAGAGGCTTACAGACTGCCCATTGATCACCACTGGTTTGCTTTATTGTCACTGTCGTTTGCTTGCTTCTTTTTCAATGTATTTCCTTGTCCCAGCTTGTCCATCTTGTCCATCCCACCACTGCACCTCTTTACAATCTCTTGATTGGCTGCCCCAGTCCCTCCACTGCTCACTTTTAGGGAACTATTTTTTTTATTTTTGCATAAACACTCCATGACAGTGCATGTGTTTTACATCTCTCTCTCCCTTTAAATATCCGCCCCTCACTCTGTCTTCCTCATGTTACACGTTCTCTCTTTTGTGCTCCTCCACCAAACTCCCTATCTCTCCTGCGCTCTGTTGTTTTCTAATTTATGTGCTTCTCCCACACCCCCTTGTTGCTCTCCCTCGTGTGCTGTTTTCCCCTCCACTATCCACTCTCCTTTGTTTTTCCCTTTTGCTCCTCTGTTGCCACCCCACCTTCTTTTAAAAAAATATTTTATTTTTTTATGTCTTTTTGGTGGGAAGGACAAAACAGCAAATTGCTGCTGTTCCTCTGCTTTAAAAAAACACCAGTACAGCAGATCAGCATGGCCAAAAGTCATTGGCAAAGCCAATAGTTCCAAAAGGTGAGACCTATTGGCTTTACCAATGCTTGTTGATTGTTCTAGAGAATGAGTGCTCTATTAGTTCCCCTTCTTTCAGTGGACAGTTTGGTGCATGTACAAGTCCAATTAGTTGCCCTGTTTTGTGTCCCATTGATCTCCGACTTAAAATGGAAGATTGGAAGATAGTGACTTCCAATTGTTTGTGCTCAGTCATTTACTGTAGATTTAAGCATTGAAAAAAATGAATGATTTCCACATTTCTAAGCATGGAATTGTATGACTTCTTCTACCACAATATTAACGGAAGGGCTGCTTCCCCCTCACATCTCTGTTAAAGATGTACATTCTGTACATTATCCCATGTCTGAACAATTGGCATACACTATCTAGCCACAAACAATGGGTGGATTTTATTATCACATGCATCATCACTATCACTTCATTGAAAACAAACCAATCATATAAGTCAAATGGCAACATACTATATGTTTTACATATTTGTACACAGAAGAGAGCATTTTTCTTTACATAGCAAATGAACAAGGTAAGTAGGACATCTTAGCAGTTACGGGCAGGCACATATAGATAGGACAGGGTAAGCTTGACAATGGATCATAAACAATAGAGGGCATTACATTAATTCATCATATACACATATATGCACAATTGAAATAAAAGAATGATGTCTAGATGTTGTTAAGACAATTCTTGCAAGAAGAGGTGTTTCTTGAGAGCAGAGTGACTCAGCAATTTTCAGCTGGACAGAGCTCCAGTGTAATGGACCCAGTGACTGAACCTAGAGGCTGCTGTTTTCATGGAGGCATGTGCTCTCATTCCAACAGTGGCATTATGCTATGTAGATATCAAAAAATTACACCAGGGGCAAGGAGGATGAGTCACATGGACTGCCGGTGGGAAGGATCCACTATTAAAAAAATATAGATTGGTTGGAGCTCCTTCTCTGAACCAGCATGCAAGCTCTGGACAAGGTGACCTCCCTACAGGTCATTATGAACACTATTTCCAGGCCTGGACTTTTGTGTGATAGTCTGATAAACTTTGGGGTTTGTCGTCTTGTTTTGCTTCCATTGAACCAATTAGACTACTAACACACATTAAAACAGCGATCTCTAGTTGAAAAGTTCAGGATTAGAGACAGATTCCTTAGTGACTTGGAATTAGGTTGTCACCCTAACTGTGGAGCATACTCTAAAAATTGATAAGGATGTTCAGGAAAGCAATAAAGACTTGTCTGGCCCCAAAATCATGATTCAGCTGACCCAAAGCTTCAATTTTGTTCATTTATTTGCAGTTTAATATACTTCAGACAAGACTCATGGTGACGAGCGCCCACAAGATCAAAATCAGACCAAAAACATTTATGTACGAAGAACATATATTATGTACAGTTATGCACCCTGAAATTGAATATGTTGAAGTGTGTGCCACATCAAACAAAATACTAAGAAATACTACATAAATAATACATATACATAATTTGGACCGTATAAGGTATGGTTACATGCAGTAACAATTTAGTATACAGCGAGCCATAACCAAGTGTCCAAATCCATGAAAATAAACAATAGTTACAATAATAGTAACAGAAACTATCATGGAGAATGTTAGGATTGGTTGTACCTTGTTATATAAATTCTTTAACCGAGAAATAGCATCAGTTCATTTTTAACACTTCTAGTTACATCACTGTGAATTAGTAGTGCGGCCCTAAAAATGCATTACGTGCGATGTTGCTTTCAAAAACACGTTTTTTAAAAAATTTGAACAAATATGCTACAAATAAATTTAATATTTATCAACATACCTTAAACACATTTCTAGCAATTCACTAAACAAATGTAATTATAGTAGTTACCACTTTACTCCAACATCCTTACCCTATATTTTTCTTATATCCTTAACTATAACCCTATAACAACACCCCTACACCCTTAACCATAAATCCTTAACCCGACACCAATCTCCTTAACCCCAATCGATAACCCCACACCCTTATCCTCTATAACCTATGCCATAGACATCTATTAGCCTTAACCGCCTTACCCATAACACCTTTACCTTGTACCCCAAATTCCTAAACTGACTACTGATATCCTAAACCCCTAACCCCTTAAAGGTATACCCTAGTATAACTCCTTAACCCTATATCCTAAACCCTTAACTTTTGACTCTTAACCCTACACCTGTGACCCCAAATCCTTAATCCTTAATTCATAGCCCCATATCCTACACCTTGTACCCCAAACCCTTAACCCTACAACACAGGTCCTTAACCCTTTATCTTTAGCCCTATACCCCTAACCTTAACCCATATCTCCATAACCGTAACCTCTAATCTCTATACTTTGTAGCCTATATCCTTAAACACTAACCCTTAAGCCCTGTGCCTCTGTCACGCTGTCCTTTCTCCAATTTATTTTGGGCACAAACACTTAGGGAAGTGTTCTATTTTTGCAGTATTTGTTTTTTTAGAACTAATAATTGGGAAGTGTTACTGTCAAAGTTTTGAGGTGACATCTTAGGGTTAAAGACATTCCCAACCTCATAGTATTCATTATTTGTAGTGGCGCTGTGATACTAGTTTTTGAAGTTCTTGAAAATAGCCTTAGAACCCACCATAGCGGGCTGTACGGCCATTAAAGGCCCGCTCCAGTGTTAAAGGCCAGAGCCGAAGACGAGGGCCTTTAACAAGGGAGCGGGCCTTTAATGGTCGGCAGAGCCCGCTATGGAGGGCTCTAAGGCTATTAGAACATTCCGCCCCTAGAGGGCAGAATTTTCTAATTTGTAAAACAAAGGCCTCACGTAGTCCGAGGGGATTGAAATCCCATTGGGCTCCGAGAGGCCTTTGTTCACAGCAATAGCTGTGAACAAACATTGGCATGTTGGAGCTCCGTGCTTCTACCGGCCATTAGAAGCCCGGAGCACTCCATTGTTTTAAATGGAGCTCCCAACATTCCAATGTTCTAATAAATGTTTCATAGGATGTATTGTTCGAATGATGGATGGAATGCTGTTCCACACTCTGGTCACACTTCCTGGAAAGGATTGCTTTAGTGTTGGAATCTTCTGAAAAGTTAGGAGCTCAAGAAGAAGGGCGTGTGTTCTCCAAAGTTGGTGTTGACCTACCGCAACTCCTGAAAGATACTCCTTGCTTCTGAAGGATGCTACATTAGTGAGATCAGAATGGGCAAATGTTGTCAACATGTCTTGCTCCCTTTGTCTTCCGGACCACAGCATGTAGAGCTGTTTTAATGAGGGCGGGTGTAGTTTGTGAACCCTTAAGAGTAGGGAGATACCAAAGTCCATCTTTACTAGCAAGAGGGATTAAACTACATGTTTGACATCTGGACCATTGATGAAGTGTTTGAGAACAGTGGAGACCAGACCACTGGATCATGAAACAAATCTAGATTCATTTATTCTTTTTCATGTATTTTATTTTTAATTTTTGCAGTTTGATATAGAGTTAACAAGATCTAATAGATATCACTGTGCTCTACGTAAGGACAGTTTATTGTGACGTTTCACATATGCACGGTTGCATATTGTTTATTTGTACTTTCCACAGGAGGGATACACAGGCATTTCATTGATACAAACAGTTCAACCAGCTGTTGGTGTAACCAAGCTTGAGAAGTTAGTTGTTGGTGAGGACATCCTTCCTCGTCAAAGATGTCCGGCCCCACGTGACTTTTAGTGAGGCTAACCCAATGTGCAGGGAGGCAGTCTCTACTTGTGGATTTGTCTTCCTTTCTGAGAGAGGCAAACATGGCTGACAGCGTGAAAACGGAAGGCATAATTTATGACAACCCTCCAGGTCAGGGCAGGGACCGGATGAGCCAAGGGGGAGTGCCCATTTTCATACAAGGTGATCGTCTGCAAGTGTGGGCAGACTGGGGGTCTCCTCAGCTGCAAAGACCTTTCAGTGTGCGTATCCTGCAGCTCTGGGCAAGACCTGAATGAAATGCAACTCTAGGCTGAAAGATGACTGCTCTTCATTCCAAAAACCAGGCAGAGTGGCCATTCAAGACGCAAGGGCACATTTCCAGGGGTGGTTTATTTAAAGACCTTCCGCATCCTTGGTATTTTGTGTCTATATGACTGCTATATTTATCCCTATGCAGCATTAATAACAAAATACTTAAGTACACTCATAAAGCAGAAAGGTTCATGCAATTAACAAATAACCCAAATCAGACGAAACACACTGCAGCAGGGATGGAGGGGTGAGAACTCTTGGAAAAAGGACAAAGGAAAATAGCTACAGTAAAACACAGGAAATGGGGATACAGGCCAGACAGAGTACAGTCCATGACTCCAGGACGGACTGGAGCGAATTGACCGAACTAGACAACACAGCAAACCCCATACCTAAAAAAAAGTTCAGGCCACCCTATTAATTAACATTCCCGCCAGCCCCACATACAGAATGGGACACAGAAGCAGAGAAGCTCTGTAATTTGGGTGGGGATTGATGACGGAGAGCTGAGTTTTTCGACACGCTAAGGCGTTATAGGCAGACCCTACTGCTGTGATGGGACCACGCAAATAACTACTAAGTCGAATTCATGGCTGGTATTTTTTTTATTTTTTATAAAACACAATAGCAGAGTGACATATATCTTTCGGTCATGACGAATGCCTTTGAACTTTATTGAGTCTTTCTTGGCAGAAACATGTTGACCACATAAGATAGGGTCGTCTCATTACATCCTGTCCACTCATAAGTTTTAACTTTATCCAATGGGGGCACCAGAATAAAGGACAATTTCCGCCCACCACAAGATAGTTTTATCTACACTTCACACTATTTTTGCACTCTGCCCCTCACTTGAGTACATCTACATTGCTCATCTTAAAAAACAAAACACCTCCACTCCTCCCCTTTCGCTTTTGGGGAGTTGTAGACCACACTGGGCACCTCGCGGTCCCAGTGTGTGGAGGGAACCCAGTGATGACGCATGTCACCTTCTGCAGAGGCAGGGTTCTAGTCCTAACAGCTAAGTGCTCTCTTTCATTGTCCGATCACCCCTTTCAGGTCACTTTTTAGGTCTCGCGCCTAGCGTTGCAGTGCGCAGCACGAGACCTCTTGTATGGGCTTCAGAAAGCTAACCACACGCTCATGCGTGTGGTTTTGCTTTCGGAAGCCCACATTGGCTGTAGCGTCCTTTTTAAAAAAAAAAACAGCACGCAATTGGGCAAAGGCGGGCGCATGTCCCGCCTTTGCCCCGCCCATTCCCACCGGTGTCTAGCACGCGCAGCAGCGCGCGTTCGCCTCGCTGCCGCGCTCCCTTTCCCCCCCCCGCTCCTCTGTGGTGCGCGCGCACCACTGGTTCCTTTCGTTTCTCTTGCAGATAGGAGGCAGCTTCGCGACACTGGGCTCGGCATGGAGGGGCCTGTGGCGGCTGCCATATGCCCCGACCTTGGGCGGGGACACTCCCGAGTGTGTCTGCAGTGAAGGAGCGTTCGGAGGAAGAGGGGTACGCTGGATCCCCCGGTGACCTTGCGATGTGGGGTCACGGCTGAGGTCAGCGGGTCCAGTATCCAGCGGGTCCCAGTGGGCTCGGAGGCTGAGGACCCCATTGCAGTGGCCATGGGGGAGCTCAGTAGGTCAGGTAAGGTTTGTCCGGGGTCGGGGGTGTGAGTGGGAAAGTGCACCGAACCTCTCCCGCCCAAGTGTGAACTCGTAATGGGCATTAGTGTAAGCCCAGTCCTGTCATTACAATGTAAATAAATATTCGTCCCAGACTCAGTGCAGCACCTAATCCCTCGGCCGGCCATTCCCAGGGCCACGCTTTAGTGTTTTTCTACACACACTTAAGAAAAGCTTCTTTAAAGGCTGCGTTCAGGGGCTTTACAGTCGAGTCGAAAACGTGCCCACGTCAATCTTTGGTTTAACTTTAATTGCGCTCGTTCGCAGTAAGTAAAGTATATGTTGTGTGTGTGCACCCCAAGACTTGTTTTCATTGTGCTCACCATTTTGTTTGGAATTTAACTGCGGAGAGTAAATTGCCTTTCCATATGAGATGCCCTTTCCATCTGTTTAGCTCCGAACTGCATTAGATAACAATGAAGATATGGTAATACTACCAGTTATTAATCGTGCTCATCACGCGCGTGTGTGCTTTGAAATAGTTCTCTACTTGGTTGTATGTGAGGCTCCCGCGCTCAATGACTGGGGACGTGTTGTAATTTACAAACACTCTGTTGTTTTTATCATCTACCGAAGTAACCCCCTTTCCTGGGGGAAAATCCGATGCTAAGGCAGAGTCGGCGCACATGAACGCACTACCCAGAGAAGGGGCAAAGTCTGGCAAAAGGAATGCAGAGGGCAAAGTCAAGACAAAGTGTATCGAAGGGAAAGTAAAAGAATGAAGTGTCACCTCGCGTTCACTGACTAGGGTTGGCTTTCCAAGAAGAGCAAACCAGACCCTTCACGAATGAAAACACTACGGCAGGATGTTGACTTCGGAGGCGCTGACGTCTCTTGTTTATGATCTTACTGACAAGGTCGCACGCGGGGCCCTGCACAGGTGCAGCGGAGACACTAGCTTTCTATGGTTCCCATCGAAGTGTATCATCAGGCACGCAGGTGAAACGCCATTAAAGTAATTAGTAAAATAACAGCTTTAGGAAAGCCAACAGGTATGACTTTCCCTCATTGAAAGGGCTTTTTAATTGATGGGTGCATTTACCTGTGTGTTCGAAGAGGTTGCATGGATGGGCAAGTCGGTGAATGAGGGAGCTGAGTGAGTGAGTGAGTGGGTAAATTGGTGGGTGAATATCAGAGGCACTACCTAATGTCGGTGAGTGAATGTGAGTGGATGCGGGGTGGTAATGTTCGGGAGGTGGGTGATGGAAATTGCATGAACGTGTACATATAAAGAAGATGGGTTTGTGTGTTTCCGGTGGTTGGGGGAGAAGACGACATCTCTGTTTACATACCACCTTGCATTTTTTCCGGGTAGCTGCTAAGGGCATCGTTGAGTGCCAGAGTCCCAGGGAGCTAGATAGCTACTGGAGAGGGTTCAGTGCAGACCTTCTCTTAGAGTCACCACAAAAGGATGTTTCATGAGAAGTAAATCCTTGTTCAGGGGCACATAGGGCTGAAGAGAAAAGTAGTATTTTTAACACCCGACAGACCCTAAAATCAAATACCGCCTCGCAAAATCGTGTAAATAAAAACATTTTTAGAACACATTTTCGCAAGGTCCACAAACATATTTTCTTCCATTCCTATTCAGAATGAAATCCCCCGTCTAATTCTTCAATGACATTAGTGCCTGGCTCTGGAGCGTGCCGTTGTACATAACTACAGGGGCAGTGGCCGACGCTAAACGGTGTCTGGACCATAAATGCTGAGCTCAGCGGCGGGCTCTGGTCTTGTCGCCTGTGAGCCGCCCAAACTCTCCTGAAGTTGTTGATTTCTTGATTCGATCGCTGCCACTTCTCTCCCTGCCTGCAATGTCTGTGGTCAGGTGGCGGATAATTCTGCTGAAAAGCAAAATAGGGTTGTGAACGGCAAGTGCGAAATTTGCTTTCGGTTGTAGTGGTAGGCCCGTATTTATCAAAAGGAATGGACACTAGCAAAGAACAAATGGGACACTAATAGTGTATGGCACGCAAGGAAAGAGCCGCGCTGGTCTGCGTACATTCGTAGCTCTTGACTACTCCGTCTGTGATTGCTAAACATCTCCGAGTGAGGTATGCGTGTTTCTAGTGTGTGAATGTGTGTGTAGGGGCTGGAGACTGATGTTCGTGTTTGTTGTGTCTGTGCTGTGTCTGTGTGACGTGTCTACATCCGTGGGTCGCCAAGCTGGTCTTTGCCGACCATGTAAATCAGGTGTCTTCCTCCTGTTTCTTTACACACAAAGGCTTGAAGAAAATTCGCCATTTTCTTCCCTTAGAGCCTCGAAAAGCAGTAATTTTAGCTTTGGTCATTTCGAGGCTAGATTACTGTAATGCTCTATATGTAGGCTCACAGCAGCGCCTGCTAAGAAAATTACAAACACTTCAAAATGTTGCAGTTCGAGTGTTGCTGAAGGTTCCTAAATTTAGCTCCACCTCACATCATGCACCTGCATTGGTTACCGATCAGAGAGCGGATTAAGTTCAAGGACCTGTGCTGGGCCCATGAGGCACCACACAAGGTTGGCCCTCTTTCCTTTCAAAAGATTTTTAAATGGTATGTACCTGCATGTAATCTACGATCCACCACTGCTAATAAGGTAGAATTAGAAAGGCCCAGTGGGGAGGAAGGATATTCTTCCATACCACATGTACATGATGGAATGTGTTGCCTGGCCCCCTCTGGTCGCAGGCCAGGCTGTTAAGTTTCAGAAACCAATTAAAAACCTGGCTTTTTCCCTCTGGTCACTAATTAGGTGCTAGTTGCCCTGTTTCAGAATACTGTATAAACACTAGCGCAAAGACACCATCTCTTTCGGTATTCGTGCGCTTTATAAATTAACATAACATCTGTTTATGATGTCAGTCCATGGCTGAGGTCGAACTAGGCTGGATTGTAGGGGCACGAGGTGCCCATACTTTTTAATTTAAGAAACCCAGTTCCGCTACTTTTTGTGCAAAGATCACTGTCCTGGGACGGTTAATTCCAAGAGGTGAAATGCTTCAGGTAAAGGGCAAGATAGGGATTCTCCTGTGCTGTGAGGGCCAGACAGCTTAATAAGACTTCTTGCCAGGGTGCCTGCTTGCCTCAGAGAAATGTAAATGTGTTCAACTTGTACATCGGCAAATGTAAAGGGTGCTTGGAAGCCGGTATTGTCTTTAATGGATGGAATCACTTGAAGTTTCCTGATGAGCCATATTTATTCTTTTTGAGTGGTACTGCAAGGGTGTGGCACTACATACAGTCTGGGGATTACTAAAATCTATATTTTGTAACACTTTTTTTATCTTAAACCTTTTTACGCATTATGTAGCTGCCTATCTTATACTGTGTGTAATGCAAGTTTAAAATAATGACTTGCTTACATGTTCACAGTGCTTTCTGTCACAGACTGGGACCCCACAGCACTAAACATACACAAGTCACTATTCTCCACTGCAACAACCAGGATTCAATTTAGTGGCTCTCTTTTTACAGACACAGACCTCTGCAGTGCACTAATAGAGGTTTCATAATGTAGAATACTGCATTTCCCACGGATTAACTTAATTTGCATTTATTTTTCATTTAAGCAGGTCCTTACTTGATATGTACTTACCTGAAGGTGAAAGACCAACAAAGTTACAGATTATTTTGTCTTTTTGGCAATGCTTTTGACTCTACCCTTATGCTCACTCACCCCACCCCCTTTGCGCACAGCATCACAGTTCACATACTTTTTTAAAATGCATTTCGACCACTAGTCTATGGACTGCTGTTTGTTGGTGTATTTGTGTTGTTGGTTTACTTTTTTAGTATCCCTGCTTCTGCGGAAGCATTTGTGTCCTTGCACGGCATTGTGACAGATGTTTTTATTAAATACTATTAACAAATCTTGTAAACAACGCATAAAATAGACGTAGATGCCCAGCAGTCATTTTGCGCGATTCACCATTCATGCAAGTCGTTTAATGTATGTCTGAAAATGTACCATTCTTTTTCGACTATCCCCACTGACGATGAGTATACCAGATCTGCCAACTCACACAGTGCCAACACGTATCACACAATATCAACTCTCTTGAAACGCATTCACTTGGTGAAGAGCACACCAAATACAACTGTCATTACCTCACCCTTAATAAGACAGATGCAATTAAAATCATCTTACAGACGAAGCCATCTGGAATTATGCAATTTTGCAGCTGCAGCGTTTTCTGTATAATTATGGATTTGTAACTTTGCCATCATCTGCTCCATAATCTGCAGATTTTAACAAACAATTGTTTCTAGCTCAAATAGATCAAAAGTTCCTAAAAACGCAGCAATATGTGTTGCTGTGCAGTGGAAGGCCTTTTACAAAGGTTGACCGTCCAACTTTCCATTGACTATTTCTGTATTTGGGTGTTAAACTGGTACTAATAAGGTGCAACCTTTCCCAGACAGTGTTTACCTTCATAAAAAAGTGACAACACCAGGAAGTAATACTGTCATAAAATGGGCTGCATTTCTCTGCATAATTTGCATCTTCTTGCTACATAATTTAGTCAATCTTGCTACATAATGTGGTCCTCTCCTGCCGCATAATTCCAAAGGCCCTACTTATAGTTGAGGTGATTGCAATGCAATAGGTCTCACATTATTAAAGTTTGAGCTATTGGTGTTGCATTATTTAGCAATGCCAATAGCTCAAACTTTAATAATGCGAGACCTATTGCATTGCAAATGCTTGTTTCTTTTACACTCAGACCACCAAGATGTACATATTGTGTGTTAGTATCACCCTAATCATGTGACAACTCAAGGTTCAGCAGAACAACTACCCAAGGGCAAGTAGCAGCTTGCACTGAAACTCTGTCATGTGGTGTGCTTTATATACGTTTCAGAGCTCCTTATGTTCTGCATTTGCTCATTGTGGCTTACGACCACAAATGCTGCTATTCATTCGAAATTACAAACTATTTCTTATGCATTTATGCTTATTGTCGCATAATGATTTATGCTACTTTTATTGTGCATTTTGCTAGTGAGCAAAAAAGCAATGGAAAAGCCAAGTGTCTTTAGAGTGAATGTGTGAGTGAGTTCCCATACTTTCTTCCCACCTTACATCATGTACCACATGAGTATTTCATCCACCTAATTTCATAAAATGATCATTTGCAGTTCTCTCAGAGGGAGAGAGAGAGGGTGAAGCTTTGGATTCGAGAATAATATGCAGTTCTAAGTGTAACTGCAACAAGGTTGTTAGGAGACAACAAACGTAGCCACATAGGCACAATCTAGCCTTGTCCTGAAGACAAGCTATTCAGCTGTAAAATGTTTTAAGTACAAGTATGCAAAGCAGTTCTTAATTTGAGCCTGTGGTTTCCGGTACTCGGCACCAGCACTTAATTGTCAACACCAGCGCTTGTGACAGTCTGCCACAAGGTGGCACTGTTTGGCTAATATAGAGATGACCACAAAAACAGTTCATTATGAATTCAATATACATAAAAAAATTACTATTACCTGCATCCAAGCCATTCTTACAGCTTTGGGGGCCTGGAATAGTCCGAATTGTCACACTTGTAGGAGTGTGATGGTTAGTAGTTGTGTTGATAGTATTATTGGCAGCGCTGGCAGGGACAATGTGTGGTGCAAGCTGCAGTGGCTTCCTGACGAGAGCGCTGGCACTTATTTTTTAACAAATTAAGCACTGATGCAAAGGCAAACATCCAAATACTGAACCCTCGTAGAAGGGCAGGATCTTTGTGATAACATGTTTATTAGTTAGAATGGTGAGATACAAAGGAAATCTATAAACAGTTTCATGGTGCCTGTTTATATAATTTTTACACTCTGTTTATATATAATTCTTACAACTCCTTTTATATTTGCACTGATAGTGTTACATACACCCTGCACTAAAATTGAATTTATATTAAGCCTTTTATAACTAATAGTGTGGATTTCTTGTGTATGCTCACTTTGGTGGGAAAGGTGACAGTGACTTACAACAAATAATGCAAATAACCAGTGCTTAATGTGTTAAAAAATAAGTGTCAGGGCTCTTGTCAGGAGGCCACTGCAGCTTCCACCACTCATTGCCTCTGCTATGTTGCCAATGATAGTAACAACACAATTACTAACCATCTCACTCCTACTACAAGTGTGACAATTTGGACTATTTTGGGTCCCAAAAACCATACAAATGGCTTGGGCGGCAGGTAATAGTCATTTTTAATGTATATTGAATTATTAATTAAATGTTGTTTTGGTCACCTCTGCCTGACAGTGCCACCTTGTGGCAGACTGTCACAAGTGCCGGTGTTGACAATTAAGTGCCAGTGCGGGGCACCGGAAACCACCGGCTCAACTTAAGCCCTGCAAATACCTGAGTCTCTGACAAGTTTGTTACATGCTTAACACGCATTCTCTTCAGGTAGGTTTGTGAGAGATACATGGGTAATAATTTGTCTGTTTTCCCAGCTCAAGTTGGTAAGTTGGTCTACCTGGGTTTACTTGAAGGTTAGAGGGAAATCTACTTGGTCGTGATCAGGGAAGACCATCATATTATCAAATCTACATCATTGTAAATATAGTGCATTAGGGTGATTTTCTGAGACCTTATGACCTTCAGTCGATTTGGTTCTATCTGAGATAAAGCAAGAGGGATTTCTAGCGGGAGGAGCCTTGGAAGCAGACAAAAGACCATGCCCTTGATTAGAAGTGAGTGGTAATGTAAAATTTGCTGTATGGATGTGACATGTCCTGTACTGAAGACATTACAAAAGTTGAATTACAGACATAGGAATTACTATTGCCATCTTGTAGTATGGCAGTGGTAATTCTGTTGAGGTTATCACAGCTGATGAAAGATTTACCGCATCTGCAATGAATAACTGGATTTCCATCACCCGAGGATGGCTCAGTGAGCTGAACATTCACCATTGACAAAAGGACAGCTCTGGAGGTCATAATATCGGAACCTCCTTCAATTCTTCCGGATAGGGAAAGTAAGTACCATCATTTAGTTAATAGTGACATCTGCTGTTTAAAGTGCTCAGAAAGGGCAGAGGCACACTATTTAGCACTACATAGAAACAAGCTGTTATTATTACATCACCATCTATGCCTAATTTAAACTGTTTGCCCCTTGTCCCACCATCACCTGATATCACTGACTCATGGCTTTAAGGGCGCTATTTCCTCTTTGACTCATCACTCGGGACTTTCCATCAATGCTTTTAAACTGGGTTGGAGAGTCGGATCTGTGCGAGAGTCAGTCCAAACTCATATCCTTTGAGAGAACTGTGCGTGCATGTGCTAAAGGGGCTGTGATCCGTAGGGTGTGTATTGAGAATCTACAATCCTATGCTCCCAAACCCACCCTTTGCTGCACTTGGAAAGGGCTAGGGCGGTACACATAAAAGTCCTAGGCCTGTCTTTGAATTGTGGGGTGGCCCTAGAGCTGCTGGCTTTTATTTAAACTAAAATATTGTAGGAAGTAAGCTTAGAATAACATTTTGGCTCTTACATGATCCCCAACCACAGCCAGTAAAACAGCATCTTCATTACAAAAACAAACATTGGAAAAGTCAATTGATCTGGTTTTAAGGGAGGTAATTGCCTCATAATGAGCAGCATCCCTAAGAAGCATTGACAAAGCCAGTATATCTCGCCTATGCAAGAGCTATTGAAATTACCAATGTGTTTTAGCCATGTTGTTCACCAGTGTGGCTGCTGTTCAGCATGGCTAAAAGTTAATCGCATAAAGGAGGGTGGCATGGCGTGGAGTGTCGTAGAGTGGCATGGCCTAGAGTGTCATAGAGCGTAGTGGCGTAGAGTGGTGTGGCGTAGATTGTCATATAGTGGCATGTCGTAGAGCGGCGTGACATAGAGTGTCTAGAGTGGCGTGGCGTGGCATGGCATTTAGCATTGTAGAGTAGAAGGTCATAGAATAGAGTAGAGTGTCGAAGAGGGAGTGCCATAACATGTCGTAGATTGGATATGTGTAAAGCAGAGTGGAGTGGCATAGAAGGAGTTGCGTAGAGTGGAGCAGAGTGTTGTAGAGTGGTGTAGATTGTTGTAGAGTGGCATAGAGTGGAGTAGTGTAGTAGAGTGCAATGGCATAGAGTGGAGTAGGGTGCAGTAGCATGGACTGGAGTATTGTAGAGTGGAGTGGCATAGAGTGTCGTGAAGAGCATAGAGTGGAGTGGTGTGGAGTGGAGTAGTGGTGTGCAGCAGCGTGGAGTAGTGTTTCGTAGAATAGAGTGGAGTAGAGTTGCATGGAATGGCATAGAGGAGGTTGCATAGAGCATCTCAGAGTGGACTAGAGTGCCGTAGAGTGGCATAGAGTGTTGTTGAGTAGAGTGGCAAAGAGTAGAGAAGAGTGGCGTAGAGTGGAATAGAGTTTAATGGAGTAGAGTCTCAGAGTGGAGTATCATGGAGTGTAATGTAATAGAGTGGAGGGGAGTAGATTGGCCTGGATTGAAGTGGCAGAGTACAGTGATGCAGAGTAGATTGGCATAGAGTGCAGTGGCGTAGAGTGCATTGATTTTGGGTAAAGTGGTGTAGAGTGCATTGATGTAGAGTGCAGTGACATAGAGTGCAGTTGTTGGAAGCCGGAGTCCCTGTCCCGCGCCACTGTCACAAATGCGAGACCCGGGACTCCCCACTCAACGTTAGGCCAAGTAAGGACACCGTTTGAGATAGCTTGGCACGAGCAGCCAGGCCTATCTCCAAGGCACGAGTGTACAGTATGTGCAACCACGCTCACAGCAACCCACTGGGGACACCACAAATGGACTCCACACGAGTTTGATAAAAACGAGTATAAACTTTATGTAAAAAGATATACGATCAGACCACACGATACATAAGCCAACATATAATAAAGGGTAATATTCGTTCCGGCTGGTTGGTAGGTTCAAATCCCAACCACCGCTTTCACAATGCTATGCTGGTCGTAGTGCTAGAATCACACACATTGCAATGGACAAACAATAGTGCGTTGCGTAACAATACAATCCTGTGCTGGGCACAGGAGAAATAATACAATGCGTAACGATACACCCCGGTACCTGCAATGGTAGAAATAATGCAATGCTTACCGCTACAATCATGTACTGCGCAATGAAGGAATAATGCAATGCGTCACACCCCAATCACGTACTTTGCAATGAAGAAATAATGCAATGCGCACCGCTACAATCATGTACTTTGCAATGAAGGAATAATGCAATGTGTAGCTACAATCCTGTACTTTGCAAGGGAGAAAAATGCAATGCGTAGCGCTACAATCGTGTACTTCGTTATGCAGAAATAATGTCAGGCGTCCTAAGACAGTCCGGCAGTTCCTTAGCAGCAATATTGGCAATGTGTATTATGATAGTCACCCTCTTCGATAACAGATGCCCCCCACACGTATCAACAATGACATAAAGTACAGCTTCTCACTCGGGCCCCAGCACTGCCACTCCTGACCGCAGTACGGGCCCCAATCTGAGCCGAAGCAAAGGCTCACACCGCCAGAAGGTCTGAGAGGCCGAGAGAGTGTCCCTCCGAGCCCGCACCCTGCCCAGGCAGTGATCCACGTTACCTGGGGGCGTGACCCCACTCTCCTCTCCTCCTTCAGCGAACTGGGCCTTCCGTGTAGAACTTTCTCAATGGGCCTCAGCGGCTCGGCCTGGCAGCTCAGATCCTCCGGGCTGCCGGTCCGGGCCGCGACTGTTAGGAAGGTCTCAGGCGGCCGCAGGGCACACGTACCCCACGCCCCTGAGATTACGTTACTCCGGGTGCACTTCACCACAGCACCCTCTGGGTCTCCTCTGGCACGAAGCCACACACACAACGCTGATGGGATTTCACGTCGACTCCGAGTGCACGCTCACCAGGCACTCCTTCCTGCGGTCTCAGTTGGCACCAAGACCCACACACCACGTTGCAGAGACTCACTTTTCTTCCGGTGCACACGATGCTCAGCCGATCACCTCCACAGTCCCAGGTTGCACCAAAGCACGCACACTGCTTCACTGAGACTTACTCCAACTCCGGTGCCCCGATATCCAGGCGCTCCTCACCAACGCCTTCGGCCGCACCCTGACACGCTCACCGTGTCCGAGCCTCACTTCTCCTCCGGTGCACTCGACGACCAGGCGCTCTTCACCAGCGCCTCCGGTGCACCCCGACACGCACCCTGCGTGTCCGAGACTCACTCCACTTCCGATGCACACGCTGACCAGGCGCTCCTCACCAACGCCTCCTGTGCACCACGACACGCACCCTGCGCGTCCGAGACTCACTTCACCTCCGATGCACCCGCTGACCAGGCGCTCTTCACCAGCGCCTGCGGTGCACCACGACACGCACCCTGCGCATCCGAGTCTCACGTCACCTCCGATGCACACGCTGACCAGGCGCTCTTCACCAACGCCTGTTGTGCACCACGACACGCACCCAGCACGTCCGAGACTCACTTCACCTTTGGTACACACGTTGACCAGGCGCTCCTCGCCAATGTCTCCTGTGCACCATGACACGCACGCAGCGTGTCTGAGTCTCACTTCTCCTCCGTGTTTCCAAGATCACAGGGCACACCTTCCGAGGGTCTCAAGCTGCCACAACACGCGCCCACCGCGTCGCTTGAAACTTCTTCGGAAACTTTTATGTTCCTGTGTTTCCAAACAGGGAGCCAGCTCAACTCGGGCCCTTGGGGTAACAAGACACAGCACAAAGCACAGTCTTCTTCAAGCAGGGGGACCCAGCGCACAAAGCACAGTCCCAACAGCCTCTTCCTTGGTTAAAACAGCAAACTGCAGACCAGCCCCAGATCACGAAGCAAGGGTTGGTCCTTCCCAGCAGTCTCTTCAGTTGTTCCTTCCTTAGCAGAGTTTCCTCTTGACCACGAAATGGGTCCAAGCCTTTTCAGTCTCAATTCATTTCTATTCCAACGTTCAGGGTCTCAGCTCTCATAGTTATACCCCTAAATGTCTTTGAAGTTCGTTGTGCTCAGGGGTCCCTGACCCCTGCCTAAATCAGTTCTGGGTGTCTCCCTCCCAGTGTCACCTTTCTCCCTTTGATACTGGGGGTCTGGATCCTTAATCACTCAGCAGGAGATGGGTCAATTGTTTTATAGCTGCAACCCAGGCCTCTTCACCTCCCGGTGCTTTTCCTCGCCTACTCTCCAGATGCAGGTCAGCCTGGTGCCATCTCAACCCCTCCCTGGGTCAAGACCTCCCCCAGCTCCTCTCCCCTCTCAGATCCAGACAGTCAATCCACATTCAGCAGAGACACACAGAAATGCTTAAAGCACAAAACTCAGCCACTTTCTAAAAGTGTGGCTTCTGAACACACAGTGATAAAACCACTTTCATAGAAAGATGTGTTATGCCGCTGTGAGTTCATACATACTAAACTTCACCTCTCCATTTTAAACTTATGGGAAACTAGGCTAACAAACACAATACCCAGCCTCCCCCATTCTGTCCTATGGGCAGAATGGCCTTTCACCAGTGAAAAACAAAATGGAGCGTTTTCCACTGTCAGGACCTAACACACACCTCAGTATATGTCCTGCCCTTTACCTACACTGCACCCCGCCCAGGGGCTACCCGGGACCTACCACAGGGGTGCCCACTGTGTACGCAGAAAGGGAAAGTAAGGCCTGACAAGTGGTTACACACCACTAGGGACTTTACTAGTAAGGCAGCATAATAATCATGGCCAACCAATTACCATTACACTTTACACAGGGAACACTTGTACTTTGACACTGATCAGCAGTGGCAAAGTACCCAAAGCATCTAAAAGCAAAAAGTCAGGGGTAATCACGCCAAGATAGGCCAGGTCTAACAGCAGTGGTTTAGAGTAGAGTGCAGTGGAGTAGAATAGAGTATCAAAGAGTAGAGTAGAGTGGCGCAGAGTGGAGTAGCGCAGCATATATTGCAGTGGCGCAGAGTGCAGTGACACAGCGTAGAGTAGAGTGCAGTGGCAATGATTGGAGTGGTGCAGGTTCGAGTGGAGTGGTGTAGAGTAGAGTGGTGTACAGTGCAGTGGCTTAGAGTAGAGTGGCCTAGAGTGCAGTGGTGCAGAATGGTGGGGTAGAGTGCAGTGGCATGGAGTGCAGTACAGTGGTGTGGAGCTGAGTGGTGCAGAGTAGAGGGGCATAGAGTTCAGTGGCAGAAATTGCAGTGTTGCAAAGAAGAGTGCCGTGGAGTGCATTGGACTAGAGTGGAGCAGAGTAGAGTGACGCAAAGTACAGTGGTGCCGAGTAGAACAGAGTGACGTAGAGTGCATTGGCGTAGAGTGCAGTGGCATAGAATAGAGTTTTCAGAGTATAGTTGCTTAGAGTGCAGTGGAGCAGAATAGATAGGCGTAGAGTGCATTGGTTTTGAGTAAAGTGGTGTTGAGTACATTGGCGTAGAGTGCAGTGGAGCAGAGTAGAGTGGCATTGAGTGGAGTGGCGCAGAGTGAAATGGTGCAGAGTGGAGTGGCGCAGAGAAGAGTGGCACAGAGTGGAGTCAAGTGGCGTAGAGTGCAGTGGGGTAGAGTGGCATAGAGTGCAGTTGCATAGAGTAGATTGTTTCAGAGTAGAGTGAAGTTGCGTGGAGTGGTGCAGGGTAGAGTGGAGTGGTTCAGGGTAGAGTGCAGAGGAGTAGGGAGGCGGATAATGCAGTGGTGTACAGTAGAGTGGCATAGAGTGCAGTAGTGCAGAGTAGATTAGAGTGGCATATAGTGGATTGGTGTAGAGTGCAGTGGCATAGAGTGGAGTGATGCAGAGTAGAGTGGGATAGACTTTAATGGTGCAGAGTGCATTGGTGTAGAGTGCAGTAGAGTGGCGTAGAGTAAAGTGGTGCAGAGTAGAGTGCAGTGGCATAGAGTACATTGGCATAGAATAGAGCAGAGTAGAGTAGAGTGGCATAAATTCTTTGATGAAGATGGAGGCACCAGTAATCCGTTACTTGCGCTAAATCATACTGAAAAAGTGTTAGAAGAGCGACTTATGAAAGAAAAATGTAGCCGTTCACCACAGTATTAGAGTTGGAAGCAGTCCCCCATTGAAGTTACAAGATATATACGAACTATCACCAGCCCAAAGCCCTGAAGAG
This sequence comes from Calotriton arnoldi, assembly GCA_963921515.1. NCBI lineage: Eukaryota > Metazoa > Chordata > Amphibia > Caudata > Salamandridae > Calotriton > Calotriton arnoldi. Next base: position 1,350,702 of record CAWUFW010000661.1, read on the forward strand.
AACCTTCAGAGACCAGTGGTTCGAAATGCGTTGGCCACAGGCCACAATTGTCGGAGATTCCGTTTACTTTGCATCTATATGGACAGCTGAATTAAGATGAATAATCATTTATCCATCCATATTAGATGGTTAGGAACCCAGTTGTCAGTTCCGATAGGGCTAGGCTACCATGATATAACCCTTCAGATTAAAAACACTGGACTGGTTTGAACAATTTTTGTGTTTTTTCATGCAATTAATTTTTTGTTAATTTTTGTTATGATCATTCTCACATTTAAGCATTGTTAAGGTTAAACCATTATTACCAATCTGTCTATGGATTTACTGTCATCGGTATTGTGGTACATGTGATCTATTTGATTTATTTGATTGGTGTTACAGAAGAGCGTTTTTCCTTTTTATGACTTGTTATATACGCATTTATTGTATTCAATTAATTGTGATTTGTTGATCATCGACACTTCGAACGCACCTTGTGGCCCCGGGTTCCTCCCGGGGCTATGCCTGTCTGAGGGTCGCTCTTTTTTTTTTTTTTGTGGAAGCTGGCAGAAATTGTGACTATTTTTAAAAAGGGGGATCGTGCCCTTCCGGTGAACTATAGGCCTATTAGCCTTATTGATTCACTACAAAAACTTTTCTGTAAACAGGTTCTTGCCCGCCTCCAGGAGTGGATTAGAGAAGGTAATATTATTTCACAGTGGCAGGCTGGCTTTAGGGAACATGTAAGCACCCTGGACCAAATTTTTCGTTTTATATGTATTTTTTGGAGGGAAGTCACTATCCGCAAGGGCAAACTATATGTTGCCTTTGTGGATTTACGTGCCGCTTTTGATATGGTACCAAGAGCAAAACTGTGGGAAGTCTTAGAAAATATGGGTGTGCCAGCCCCTCTTCTTAACATCTTAGTAAGACTTCATGTTAACACTCAGGCACAAGTAAGGTGGGATGAAAATGGGGCCCTAACAGAAGTGATTCATATTGACAGGGGAGTCAGGCAGGGGTGTTTATTGGTGCCCACCCTGTTTACCCTCTTTATCAACGATGTCATTGGAAGTTTGAGCAGGGATGGGTGTGATGCTCCAAAAATAGGAGGGCAATGGGCCCCTGCTCTCCTATTCGCCAATGATACTCTGCTAATATCCAAGACACCGCAGGGGCTCCAGCAGCTGCTGGATGACTTCCAGGAATTTTGTTTGGGACGGGGGCTGGAGCTAAATAGCACCAAAACAAAATGTATGCTCTTTTCATCCAACCTGAAGACCAAATTGCATGTGGGCGGTGAACCACTTGAATTAGTGAAAGAGTTTGACTACCTGGGTATCAAACTCACTCAGAATATGAGTTGGGCCCCACAATTGGCTAAAGCGCAGTTAACTCTGATATACCAAACGTCAAGTATAGTTAAAATCCAAAAGAGAACTATATCTAGGAAGTTGGCTCCAGCGCTAGAAATTTACAACACTAAAGCCCTAGGCGCGACCCTATATGGTGCAGAGCTCTGGGGCTGTTCCAACTGCAACAACTTTCTAATTACTGAACATAAGTTTCTTAGGTCTTTAGTGAACCTTCCAGTGTCTACTCCGTTGAGTCCCCGCTATTTAGATCTCGGCCAGAAGAGGGTGTCGCATAAAATTGGTCTGCGGATACTTATGTTCTGGCATCGGTTGTGGACCACCGTAGCACTTGCCCCTTAAAGAGTGGGGCTTCGGGAGCTAATGACAGCATCCTGTGTGGACAGGATCCCCTGGATGCTCACAGTTAAGAATTTGTTCGGTAAGTTAGGTTTGGCTGCCCACTGGAGTGACCCAGAAACCTTGAGTCAGATAAATAAATCTAGTCTTAAAGCTGTGTACTGGGGCTCTATCGAAACCGACCTGATAATGAATTGTAAGGGATCGCTTTCGATTGATTTTATGAATTTTAAGCAATCTGTGCTATTTGAGCCCTCACTGGATGAAATTGAACCTCATCTAGCAAGGAAGCTGTACCTACAGTTTAGGTATGGCTGTTTACAGCTTAATCAATTCAGAAGGAACTGGAGTGCAGTAGGGGAGAGTGGTGACGAATGTTGCCCCTGCTGTCAAGGGATTGCTGAGTCACCTGAACATGTTTTATTCTTCTGCCCCCTATACTCCCGATCGCGACTTAAATGGATTGCCCCCCTTTGTAGGAATCTGGGAGTAAGGAGATACAAGGATGCATATAGAATAATGAAGACAAACACAATGCGTATGATTGTATTTTGCATAGCAAAGTTTTTAATGGCTGCATGGATCAAGCGTACCAAGGTGCCTATTACGATGGCGGTCGGAAAACCTCCCTGACCGCCATGGTAGCGGGAAAAGACTGCCCGCATGGACCGCGACATCACCGCCGGTCGGATTACGATGACCCGCGGTCGAAATCCGACTGCGGCGGTCGGATTGCGGGCCTTAACATTGTGGCGGTTGCTGCTGCCCGCAGCACCGCCGCGATGCCGAAAGGAGCATGTCCTGCATTTCCCTGCACTGCGTGGCAGGCACTGTACAGTGCCTGCCACCTGGTACAGGGAAATGTAGGGGTACCCCCCCGAGTGCACCCCCCCAACACATTGGGGGCCCGCAACGGGACCCCAGAAGACAATCTCCGCATGCCTTTCCATGGCGGTTTGACCGCTGAGGAAAGGCTGGCTACCCCCGGCATCATAATCCTGCCGGCGGAGCCTGCTCTGCACCACCACCATTTTCCCGGTCCTGCTCCATCCGCCAGGCAGGAGTGCGGATGGCAACCGGCGGAAAAGCGGCGGTCGGAATTTCCCACCGCCGCGGTCACCACCGCCATCCTAATTTGACCGGCGGTTTTCTTGGTTGCGATCGCAGGTGGATGTCCACCGCCGGCCCGGCGGTGGTCATCCGACCGCCATCGTAATAGACCGCCAAGTATTCCTCTGAAAGTTTTAAGGGTGTAGTCTATACGACATAGGGGCCGATTCCGATGTCGGACGGACTCAGGTCCGTCCGACATCGGTCAGGAGCCGTAACCGACCGACCTGCTGTCGTCGGTTACGGCCCTGCAAGTACGATGTGACCGAACCCTGTTCGGTCGCACTCGTATACTACACAATGGGAGCATGCATTCCGAGCGGAATGCATGCTTGCATTGTGGAAAGCAGGAGTGCAGTTCATCCCTGCACCCTGTGGCCGGCACCCCAAGGTGCCTGCCACCGGGTGCAGGGATCAACAGAGGGGCACCATAGGTGCCCCCAGGCCGCCATTCGGCGGCCTTGCACCCATGGGGGCCCTACTGGGGGCCCCCAAAGACAGTTACCGACTGCCTTTTCGTGCCGGAGAGACCGGCACGAAAAGGCAGTGAGCTACTGCCATCGTACTCCCTCGGTCGTGAAGAGGCGGCCGGGGAGTACTGAAGGATTTCCGGATGGCGGACGGGCTCTCCGAGCCCGTCGTAAGCCATCCGGAAATCCCAGTCGGATTCCTTTCCGACCGAGCTCATCGGAATGGCTCGGTCGGAAAGGAATCCGGCCGGCACGTTCCGATTCGGTCGGAAGGGCTCCGACCATCGTTCGGTGCCCTTCCGGCCGAAATCGGAATCACCCCTTAGTATTTTATGTCTTCTACTATAGGTTTTGTCCTATTTTATTAGCACACAGATTTCTACAGTTTTAACCTTTTTATATCTCTACAAATGTAGTTTTAGTATATACAACCGTTTCCTTTAGGCAAACCTATGAATTTTGCAACTGTAAATAATGATGTTACTTTTAAAATTATGCTGCTAGAACATGGAATTTTCTTCCTTTTGCACAAACACAAACGCATTTTGATTGAACTGTCTTGCTGTGATTGTAAATAGGCTGTGATTGTTTATTTATATTGAAATGTCCCATTTGCATTGTGTGTTTGTAATTGTCTAGTTTTATGGTGTACTTTTATGATCCACAGAGATCGAAATAAAGTCATTGATTGATTGAGTGGCATAAAACACAGTGGTGCAGAGTAGATTAGAGTGGCGTAGGGTTCAGTGGCGTAGAGTGTTGCAAAATATAGTATAGTAGTGTAGAGTACAGTGGTGCAGAGTAGATTGGTGTAGATTGCCGCAGCGTAGAGTGGCACAGAGTAGAGCACAGTGGCATAGAGTCGAGTGGTGCAGGGTAGACTGGAGTGGGGCAGGGTAGAGTGGAGCGTAGTGGATTAGCATAGCGTGGTGTAGCGTGGCATAGCATAGCATAGATATGAATGGCACAGAGTGGAGTGGCCTACAGTGGATTGGTTCAGAGCAGAGTGAACTGGCATAGAGGGGAGTGGTGCAGGGTAGCGTGCAGTGGCATAGAGTAGAGTGTCATAGAGTGCAGTGGCATAGAGTACAGTGTCATAGAGTGCAGTGGTGAAAAGTAGATTAGAGTGGCATAGAGTGCAGTGGCATAGAGTGGACTGATGCAGAGCAGCATAGAGTGTAGTGGCATACAGTGCATTGGCGTAGAGTGCAGTAGAGTGACGTAGAGTAGAGCGTGCAGAGTACAGTGCAGTGGCATAGAGTACAGTGGCATAGAGTATAGTGGTGCAGAGTAGAGTGGCATAGAGTTCAGTGGTGGAGAGTGCAGTGTTGCAGAGTAGAGTATCGTAGAGTGCATTGGTGTATAGTAGAGTGGTAGAGTGCATTGGTGTAAAGTGCATTGGCTCAGAGTAGAATGGTGCAGAGTAGTCTAGAGTGGTGTAGAGTGCAGTGGCGTAGAGTACACTGGTGCTGAGTAGAATAAAATGGCGTGGAGTGCAGTGGTGCAGAGTAGATTGGCGTAGAGTGCAGTGGCATACAATGCATTCGTTTTTAGTAAAGTGGAGTAGAGTGCATTGGTGTGGAGTGCAGAGTTTAGAGTAGAGTGGTGTAGAGTGCAGTGGCATATTGTAGAGTGATGCAGAGTAGAGTAGAGTGGCATTGATTGGAGTGGTGCAGCGTAGATTGCAGTGGCATAGAGTGCAATGGTGTGGAGTAGAATAGCGTAGAGTGGAATTGCGTAGAGTGTGGTAGAGTGGCATACAGTGCAGGACGTACAGTGCACTGGCATAGAGTAGAATGTTTCAGAGTAGAGTGAAGTGACGTAGAGTGGAGTGGTACAGGATACAGTGCTGTGGCATAGAGTGCAGTGGCAGAGAGTAGAGTGGAATAGAGTGCATTGGTGCAGCATAGATTAGAGTAGCGTAGAGTGGATTGGTGTAAAGTGCACTGACGTAGAGTGGAGTGACACAGGGTAGAGTGCATTGGCATAGAGTGCAGTGGCACAGAGTGTAGAGTTGCAGAGTGGAGTGGCATAGAGTGGAGTGGTGCTGAGTAGAGTGGAGTGGCCTAGAGTAGTGTAGATTGCAGTGGCGAAGAGTGCAGTGGTGCAGAGTAGAGTAGAGTGGCATGGAGTGCATTGGCATAAAGTAGAGTGGTACAGAGTAGAGTAGAGAAGCATAGAGTGAAGTGGCGTAGAGTGGAGTGGTGCAGAGTAGAGTTGGGTGGCCTAGACTGGAGTGGTGTAGAGTGTAGTGGCTAAGAGTGCAGTGGTGCAGACTAGAGTATAGTAGCGTAGAGTGCATTGGCATAGAGTAGAGTAGTACAGAGTAGAGGAGAGAGTCATAGAGTGGAGTGGCGTAAAGTGGAGTAGTGCAGAGTAGAGTGCAGTGGCGTGGAGTGGTGAAGAGTAGAGTGGAGTATCCATGGTGTGGTAGCGCACTGCCATTACAGACAACAAATCTTCAATTGAAATGACCATTACATTTACACAGACATACTGGTTTACTGATAAAAGTATACAGCTCACAAACGATATTGTGTGGAAATGTCATCACCTAGTGTATTGATTTATTTTGATCGTTTTAAAATATTTGTTTTCACCACACATCAGAATTAGCAAAAAAGTGCTTAATTTGTGCTTTTCTAATTCTGATATATTTTTAAATATCTGCACAGTTTTTATACAGACATTTACATTTTGTCCTGTGCTAGAAAAAAATAAAACTCTACAGCCTTCCTATAGCACACCCCCCAGTAGCCAGCATGGTTCACTGACATAACATCGATGTAAACAATATTGATGTAAAAAACATCGATGCAAAAATATAGACAACAAAAATATCGACTCCTATACCTAAAGAGGTAAGTACAAAAATATTGACAAAAAAATATCGAAGTAAAAAATATAGATGTATAAAATATCAACTTTTATATAAATATAGAATCAAATAATATATATTAAATATATTACATATTACATATTAAATATAATTTTAACAAAATAAAAAAATTATAATATACAATTTGATACAAAATATAACAAAAAATAAATACAAAAAATAAACACACAAACAGAATAATTTATATATATATATATATACTTTAAAACAATTAATAAACTATTATTTTTAATTTACGTTAAAAGTTTAAAAATATATAAAAAATAACAATATATATTAATGATTTAAAATATTAAAAAGAAATCTGTAATAAATTAAAACATTAAACTATTAAAAAATATTTAAACTTAAATTTCACAATACAAGTGTTGGATAGCAAAGGGGTAAAAATAACTATTCCAACTCCAGTGAGTGCAACAATAGGGAAAGTGTTGGATAGCAAAGGGGTAAAATTTACTATTCCCACGCCAGTGAGAGCAACAGTAGAGAAAGTGTAGGATAGCGGAGGGGCAAAAATTACTATTTGCACTCCAAAGAGTGCAACAGTAGGGAAAGTGTTGGATAGCGGAGGGGTAAAAATTACTATTCCCACTCCAAACAGTGCAACAGTAGGGAAAGTGTTGGACAGCGGAGGGGTAAAAATTACTATTCCCACTCCAAAGAGTACAACAGCAGGATAAGTGTTAAATAGTGGAGGGGTAAAATTACTATTCCCACTCCAAACAGTGCAACAGTAGGGAAAGTATTGGATAGCGGAGGGGTAAAAATTACTATACCCACTCCAGTGAGTACAACAGCAGGATAAGTGTTAAATAGTGGAGGGGTAAAAATTACTATTCCCACTCCAGTGAGTGCAACAGTAGGGGAAGTGCTGGATAGTGGAGGGGTAAAAATTACTATTCCCACTCAAGTGAGTGCAACAGCAGGGAAAGTGTTGGATAGTGGAGGGGTAAAAATTACTATTCCAACTCCAGTGAGTGCAACAATAGGGAAAGTGTTGGATAGCAAAGGGGTAAAATTTACTATTCCCACGCCAGTGAGAGTAACAGTAGAGAAAGTGTTGGATAGCGGAGGGGCAAAAATTACTATTCCTACTCCAAAGAGTGCAACAGTAGGATAAGTGTTGGATAGCGGAGGGGTAAAAATGTTATTCCGACTCCAGTGAGTGCAACAGTAAGGAAAGTGTTGGATAGCGAAGGGGTAAAAATTACTATTCCCACTTCAGTGAGTGCAACAGTAGAGAAAGTGTTGGATAGCGGAGGGGTAAAAATTACTATTCCTACTCGAGTCAGTGCAACAGTAGGGAAAGTGTTGGATAGCGAAGGGTAAAAATTACTATTCCCTCTCCGGTGAGTGCAACAGGAGGGAAAGTGCTGGATAGTGGGGAGGTAAAAATTACTATTCCCACTCCAGTGAGTGCAACAGTTGAGAAAGTGTTGGATAGCGGAGGGATAAAAATGACTATTCCAACTCCAGTGAGTGCAACAGTAGGGAAAATGTTGGATAGTGGAGGGGTAAAAATTACCATTCCCACTCCGGTGAGTGCAACAGTAGGGAAAGTTCTGGATAGCGGGGAGGTAAAAATTACTATTCCCACTCCGGTGAGTGCAACAGGAGGGAAAGTGCTGGATAGCGGTGAGGTAAAAATTACTATTCCCACTCCAGTGAGTGCAACAGTTGAGAAAGTGTTGGATAGCGGAGGGGAAAAAATTACTATTCCAACTCCAAAGAGTGCAACAGTAGGGAAAGTGTTGGATAGCGGAGGGGTAAAAATTACTATTCCCACTCCAAACAGTGCAACAGTAGGGAAAGTGTTGGACAGCGGAGGGGTAAAAATTACTATTCCCACTCCAAAGAGTGCAACAGTGGGGAAAGTATTGGATAGCGGAGGGGTAAAAATTACTATACCCACTCCAGTGAGTACAACAGCAGGATAAGTGTTGAATAGCGGAGGGGCAAAAATTACTATTCCCACTCCAGTGAGTGCACCAGCAGGGAAAGTGTTGGATAGTGGAGGGGTAAAAATTACTATTCCAACTCCAGTAAGTGCAACAATAGGGAAAGTGTTGGATAGCAAAGGGGTAAAATTTACTATTCCCACACCAGTGAGAGTAACAGTAGAGAAAGTTTTGGATAGCGGAGGGGCAAAAATTACTATTCCTACTCCAAAGAGTGCAACAGTAGGATAAGTGTTGGATAGCGGAGGGGTAAAAAAATGTAATCCGACTCCAGTGAGTGCAACAGTAGGGAAAGTGTTGGATAGCGAGGGGTAAAAATTACTATTCCCACTCCAGTGAGTGCAACAGTAGAGAAAGTGTTGGATAGCGGAGGGGTAAAAATTACTATTCCCACTCCGGTGAGTGCAACAGTAGGGAAAGTGCTGGATACCGGGGAGGTTAAAATTACTATTCCCACTCCAGTGAGTGCAACATTAGGGAAAGTGTTGGATAGCGAAGAGACAAAATTTACTATTCACACTCAAACAGTTAAAACAAAAAGTAAAAAAAATTAAAAATAACAAAATCATTAAAATAAATAAACAATATTTAAAAAATGAGAAATCAAATATATTGAATATATAAAAAGAAAACATATTATATTAATTACATATAACAAAAACCTACAAATAATATATAAAATAAAATAATAAATACATTTATTTAAGAAAAATCTTTTACACTAGAAAATATTGACAAACAAAAAAATTAATTAATACATAAATGTCTTAATTTTATTTCCTACCCTATAACACCACACCAATAACAAAAGACTTCAACATTTTTAATTAAATTTACTTCCATAATTAACATAAATAATACTCAATTAAAAAAATATTATTAATAAAAAAACTAATAAAGATTAATTGACTACACACACTTTAACACTATAATATCCACAACACACACCTAAATTAAACTATAAAATAATAAAACACAATTAAAACTTATTTTTCAATTAAAAACTATTACTATTAACAACTAATAATAAGACAATTAACATGTACCTAATACCCACCCTTTACCCCTTTAAAAGTAAAAACAAAACACAAAAAAATTAACAACTACCCAAGTATATATTAATTATTAAATAAAAATTACTTCCCACTTTTTACTCCAATAAACACCACAACACACACCTAAAATTAATTACACAATTACCATAATTAATTACCAATGAATTAATTAAAATGGATTAACAACCAATAATTAATTCATACATTAAAAATAAATTCCTTCCCACCCTTTACACCTATAAACACCACAGCACACACCAAAACTTAATTGCAAAATTATCATAATTAATTACCAATTAATTAATTAAAATTAATTAACAACCAATTATGAATAAATTAATAATAAATTACTTCACACATTTAACACTATAACATCTCAATTAAACAAATATGAATAAATAAAAAATAATAATTACATTTAATATAATTAAATTACTTCCCTCCTTATTCCTCTAGAAACCGCCAATCTGATACTGAACTAAAAACGCAAAATTCAAATAATTTTTTTTCATAACTACTAAAAATGTAACACATATATTAAAAATACAAACAATTCTTATACAAAAAAACATACAACACATACGTATAAAATATATACTAAAATACATAACATTAATAAAAAAACGATATTTTTAACAACTATGGGGCCCATTACGATGGCGGGCGGAAGCACTACCGCCGTGCTGGCGGATGCATAAACCACCAGTTACCGCCCGCATGCCGCAGCCCACACGCCCGCCAAATTACGATGTGAAAAGGCAGCCTAACACCGCCGGCAAGCCAGCGACGCCGTCCGCCATCAAAGTGCGCCCGCTCACGTAGCGGCGCAGCCCAATGGAGACACACCGCCAGACGAAATCACGTACCGCCCGGCGTACAAATTACGATGCCGCAAACAAACAGCTCCCACGGCTAAGAGACACCGCACGCGAAAGTGAGGCGGAAACCCGAACGCCGAGCACAGACACCGAAGAGGCGACCCCCCGAGCATGAATCCAGCACTGCAGGCCCTCCCCATGCTATACCTGATGCACCACCAAGGAGGCAACGTACCGCGGAGACGCAGGTAGGCACACACACAACAAGGGCACGCAAACAGCGCACACAGTGCAAGGGCGGAAAAGGAGGACATGGCACCCCCCAACACCCATGCGTGGACAAAACACATCCACCACTGCACCCACAAATGTAACACAGGGCAAAGTGCAACATCTCGCAAATATCATGGGCACACCACCTGGGACCAGGAACTAACGACCCCGTCACGGCACAGCAGCACAGCGGCGATGACGCAGCCACACATGCGCACAACTCAGCGCCCAACTATAACGCCATGTATGCGTCGCACACAAACAACACAGGGACACAACCAAGCACCACACACACGAGCCACACCCAGAACGCACATGACACGTGACAGGCCTGCCACAGTCATGACCCCAACGCCCAATTCACGGACAACACCCAACGTCACACAACCGACGCCCACATGTCAGTGAAGTCACGCAACATCAGGACACACCCCTGTGTGACAAACATGGCGAAGCACACAGCGGCGGCAACACCACCCAGTAGAACATGGGCCCCGTCGGGAAGAGGTACGCCAGTACCACACAGAAACACCCATACCACCCTGCACCCATGAACCAGACATACAAAACGGAACACCAAAGAGCCCGGGGACCGACAACAGGTGGACCCAAGAATGACACCCACACACAAGGCCCAACGCATAGCGGAAACACAGCCTGCCGCCCACACACGGGAGAGCAGACAGCACTGAATGACCTTCCATTCCAACTCCGTAACCACATCCCGACTAAACAAGCCGGAGAATACAGCCATTGTCCCAAAAAAAGACCAACACAGGCATGCAGAGGAAACCGACCACAGGGCAGATAGCGCATATCACCTAAGAACATACCGAACGGGAAAGAAAGGAATATATAAAACTCCCCCATGCCGTTCCCATGCAAGTTATCTGGAAGGAGTCACACACCACTGACCTTGAACATTCAGAGAAGCACGTGGGATGAGGGCCCGTGTCCTCCGCACAAGCTAACAGAACACAAGTCCTGCCCCCTACGACCATCACAGATCTCACAGCAACCTCGGAGCCTGCACACTGCAGACTGCACACACAGCCGGAGCACGCCACCACATCGCCCCGCAGCAAAATGGCACCTACAACACACCTGCCCAACTACGCCAAACAGGTCAAGCTGTACAAACACAACCTGATACAGCTACTGGGATGCGAACCCCTATCCCTGCTGAACGTAAGTTACCGACTGACTTACCGCATCGCATTGTTCAGCTGCGTCATACCCGTCTTCTACTGTCGGAGGTGTCCCTTCCACCATCCTGTGGAGTTGTGCCTCTCCAACCCGGCATGTCCAAGGGCGGACCTGCTACCACTATTCCACCCTCTGGACGCACACGACAGGGCCTGTTCAGCCTATAGGGGCATGGCGTATGTGGCGAACATCGGACCCACACTGCAATGGGACCACTGTACCTCCACACGACGGATCATGGATCACAGCTACATCGAATGTCACCCAGCATGCCCCATCATGCTCCTACAAGGGACAACCTACGAACAACACCGTGACAGCCACCATCCGCTACATTGGCTGGCAAACATGTATACCACCAATGATATGGAAGCCCTGCAGGAAGCCATCGCATACCTGACAACCTGTCAATTCGTAGGACCCCGGCGCAATCCCCCAATTGAGCCATGATGTCCGACACTGTACCCATGCTTAGCTTCCGCACGGACTGGCCAGTAACCACCACAACAGCCATACCAAACGACCTGCAACTGATACCACACCATCAACGACACTGCCATGACATCGGATGTGTCCGGGACATGCACTCCGTTCCCCATCACATCCAGGAACTCTGCATGTATCGGGGGAGGCAGTGGCATGGGATATGTGTATCGCACCCACATGGACAGAACTGCACGTACAACTATGCCATGACATGGATCCTGCGCCCATGGACATATGCACCGCCCAGTGTACAGGAATCGCCCGGCTGGAGTATGTGAGAGCTGCACCCCTTTTCCCCCTCCCGGAAATCCCGTAACAGGACCATTGCATGGACGACAAGTGCATACAACAACAACACGACCCCAGTGACTGTGACATGTCCAGTATCCACCATATGGCAACAACAAGTGGGACGCCGTTGCATGCACGTAAGCCCATGCCCTGATGTCAACTCACACGCACGCGTGCATGAGTAACAACAGCAGCACACCTGTCACATGGAACTGAGATGGACTGTGCCCATGATGCCAAGCGGTCTGGTAGGCTAAATGTATCCCGTCTGTGTCAAAGTCCGCAGCACCGCAGCCACTTGCAAATGAACATTAGCACAGCAACAGCCAAGCAGATGTAACTCTGAAGCCCACATCCCACATGCAACAGCTAATCACATGTACCCCTACACCCTTAGCTATGTGTAATCATGCTCAGTATATCCCCCACATGCATACCGCTGCCAGTAGTGTCCACTATACTGCATCACAGAGGACATAAGTCACAATACATGGTTTGAAGAAAGAAACTGTCTCTGCTGATTCCTTTCACAAGTACGAATGTGAGATGATGAGAGTGTGTGATGTACACGGCAGACGTGACATGACTATGTAGTCCACTGTCATTCGATGTCAACGCAAATGAGTAGCACAACTGTGGAAGACACACATGTGTCGTGTGAAGCGGGGAGACGCTTCGCTCAGGTGGGTGGGTGTGACGGGTAGATGCGCACATGCAAAGTTGAAACACGCTGTGTCGGGAGGGGTCCGGAACTGCACATTACCGCTTCCCTGGGCAATGTCAAAGGCCACATGTCGGGGGGGGGGATGTGAACACGTGTGTGCACAGCAGCCGGGCACACGAACAATGCGGTATCAGGCGTACACGTCAGCCCACCCTCTGTGGACAAGCTGGATCCTGTTGTGCGCCCGCCAGGCCCTTGACAAGGCACACACAGCCCCTGCCGACCAGGTGTATCCCCAATATTGTCAACCTGCACAGGCAATCCAGGGCACGGGATGGCAGTGGAGCATGGTGGGGGAGAGGAATCGGCGCGCTCCTCCGGGACACATCACGCAGGCAAAACATCCTCAATGTGTAGCATGGCTCAAGTCATATGGAAGTATTGGGGGACGCACACATCACGAGCAGGAGTGACGTCACGGAAGGTGGCTCGCACCATCCCACCCATTGCCTACATCTCCACACACGTCACATGCCGTTGCAACAGAGAAGCCAGCGCGTGCGCAAGCACCTCCGAGCCCGCCCCAGTGAGGCAAAAGAGTGAATGTGTGGGTCCATCAGCCCCAGATGGACGCGGCATGGGCCGCTAGGGCAGCTACAGCCTCTGTGTGTCGCAGGTGGTGTATCCGGACTGCGGAGACTGCTATGCATTGTCTATGTTGCCCGTGTCTCGAGTCGGGGCACCACGCAGGTGGACGGCGTCCCGCCACACATCATGCCGTGAGACAGACCACTCGTTCAACTGGACCCACACATACACTCCTTGGCCTCTCCGGGGCGAGCTTGGGGCTGCATCTGCATGCGCTAGCCCCACAGTTGCAAATGCATATTGTGGGGAGCGAGGGGAGGCCATGAGAACATGGACAAAGACGACTGTATTACTGTCAGTGAGTTCAAGGAATGACCCTGATGTGGACAGGAAAAGACGTGCCCCGTGTGTATTGCAACTAGTCGCGAATCCGATCACCCTCCCATGTCCTGCATGTAAGCCCGCACCTAGCCCCGCCCACCCACCACATTGAAATTAGCACCAGCACAAAATCATTCACATTCGAAGCACTGACTGGGGGTGACAACCATCGGACACACTTGTTGAGGCCACCCACGCGTACATGTGGGCCCTCCATGATCCATGTCACCTGCGGCCAAGTGATGACATGCGCAATGACGGAAGTGAGGAGAGCTGTCCGCCCCACGCACAGATGGTGCATCAGCTCCACAGACCCAGCAGCGAGTGCAGCAGGGGTCACATGTGCAGGGGCAGCTGTGCCTGGTGTGAAGGCACATTCAAATTGACAGCACATCGACCAATGTGTAGTCTGCCCACATCTACAGTCCATTATCATGCGGACATGGAAAATGAACATAGGGCAACACATCTGTGTGGGTGCACCCACTGTGACCAACACTGCGCAATCATCGACGTACTCGCCCTGTGCATGGCCCACCACACAAAGGAGGTCACATTCAGTGCCACCATCCCACACACACATCCCTATCACGAGACATGGTGTGTCCAATAGTCAGTACTGAGTTAGCGCCCATCTGGAGGGTCCTGAACAGGAGACACATGCAACCCAGGCTTGCTGGGACTGAGAGGGGCAGCATGGCCCAGCCTGACATCCACACGAGCAACAAGTGCACTGAGACCTGCATTGGCAATTGCAGACGTTGGCCTGCACCCAGCTGGCCCGGGACGCCTACCTCCATAGTGGAACACGCAGGGTGCAACCGCGAGGGTCATCGGAGTTGGCCGTAATGGCCTGGCCCATGTTGGTGACAGTCCGCTGATGCCATGTGCACCACACAGTATGATGTGCGTGGCCATGATGTGCGCGTGGGTGCAGGTGCACAATGGACGGGGCCACAACATGCCGTGTGCATAGGCAGGGACGGCCAGTGGCCGGCCCCCACATGTCTGTTAGCATGTCATCATCTGCACATTGGCATGGGTGCATGGTATACGCATATGCACACGCATGTCATCTCTCACTATGTACATCTGCCACTTGGCACGTGCAAGGTTACGTGTCACATGTGATGTGTATTTGCAAGCACACAGCCGTGTTGGCATGGGGCTGTCAATGTGTACACCTGACAATGCTTCTGGAGGTGTGATCCGTACAGTGCTGCACATAGGGTGCAGTGGTGACACCAATGACTGTCTCATATCCCCTCGTGCCACAGGTCCCACTTGTCTTGGCCGCTCAGCCTGTGCCCACATCGTCGTTGGTGTGTGCCATACTCATCCGGCCTCGGAAGCAGTGTGATGCACAGCAGGCAGTCATGTTGCCGTGGTGTTGCCGCTTACCGAATATGCAGTCAGTCCCCATCAGCACGCCTCACAGGTCATTGAGGCCTGGATCCCCATGTGCATGCACATAGCAATGGTTTGTGTCACTGCTCATTGCTATTGGTGGGAGACCTGTGTAAGTGTATTGTGGCTGTGCTGTCCCTGCATGACAGCTGTTCTGTGACTCATGTTCTTGCTCTGTCATATCAGTTATGTGTATGTGAAAATGCCATGTGGCGTGTTGCTTTGACATGTGTCCACTCCCATCTTTCCTAGGCGGAGACCAAACATTTACCGCCCTTACCAATTGTTGGCGGACATGGAGGATTCTGAGGTCATCCGGAAATTTCGTCTGGACCGACCAACCCTGCATCGACTATGTGCCATGTTGGAACCCCACCTCCGTCCTCGCAGGGTGTATCCGACAGCATTCACCCCCACGGCTAAGGTGATGGCTGCACTGCATTTTTTCGCCACTGGGTCATTCCAGCACACAGTGGGCAGTGGAGGTGGGATGTCCCAGCCCATGTTCAGCATGGTGCTGAGGGATGTACTGGCAGCCATGATGCTGTACAGGAACAGGTACATCAGATTCCCCAGGGCACGTGAGTTGGCGGCAGTGAAGGGTGCATTCTATGCCCTTGGACGGATCCCACACGTCGTTGGTGCCATTGACTGCACCCATGTTGGCCTTGTCCCACCACAGGCCACTGAGCAGCTCTTCCGCAACCGGAAGCACACGCACTCCCTGAATGTGCAAGTGGTGTGCCTTGCGGACATGGTCATCTCCCACGTGTGTGCAAAGTTCCCAGGCTCGGCCCATGACGCGCACATCATGCGAAACAGCATATTACCACGACTGATGACCAATCTGCAACAGGACCGTGGCTGGATTGTCGGTGAATATGTGGAGTTGTGTAGCGTGCTGGCTTAAGGATGCTGTCTACTGTCCTGTTTGAATTGCAACGGTTCTCTGTGTCCCCCACGCCCAGGTGACTCGGCTTACCCGAATGGGCCCTGGCTGCTCAGTCCATTACGAAATCCTCGGACCCCAGCAGATGACCGCTACAATGAGGCACATGGGAGGACCAGACGTGTGGTCGAGCGTACCTTTGGCCTCCTCAAGTCCAGGTTCAGATGCCTGGACCGCACCGAGGGTGCGCTGGCGTACTCCCCACAGAAGGTGTGCCAGATAGTGGTGGCTTGCTGCATGCTGCACAATCTGGCCATTCGAAAGCAGATCCCCCTAATTGTGGATGACGGAGATCAACCAGGGCCCCAGCCTGCACACCAGGACAGCTCCAGTGAAGAGGACAGTGGAGAGGATGAAGCTGTGAATGTGCGTCAGCAGCTCATCGCCCGCTACTTCACTTGACGGTTAGTGACCATGTACGACGGCTGATGTAGCTGTAGTTGTGCAGGTGTATGTGTGCTCTGTTACTGGGGCCTTTTGTTCACTGAGTGCTGTGTGTCAATGGTCCATGTCCAGGTTGGTATGCCACTGTCAGTGGCTGTAGCATTGTGCCCTGTTGCTCTGTGAGATGTGTGTGCATTGCTTGTAGTTGGTGACAAGTACTGTGTGATGAGTGTGTGACACACTCATTGAATGTACTCTTGTTCTGTTTTTCACCCCTAGGTCCCTGCAGCCTCTCCTGTCCCATCGACATGCCACACAGCAGATGCTATTCTGCTCATGGTGGCGATTGCACATCTTGGAATAAACCCAGGACACATTAAGCCGATTGTGATCAAGGTGTATTTATTAACAGCGGTGACATGTGATTGTGTGCAAGGTGATGACAAATGTGGTGCATGCTGTGACAATGAGTTGACGGTCATGGCTGCGTGATGGTCAAGGTGTACCCATGGAGTTCTATGTCCACAGTCCAACAGACACATGCCATTCACATGGCAGTGTGGGCTAGGATCGTATTCCAAGTCAATGCAGTAGGTGGTCAAGGTGGCTGGCTGACTCACTGGCGTTTGGTGCGGGCGAAGTCCTCTCTGGACACCTGTTTCCTCTTCGGACGGCCCCTTCCACGTTTGGTAGGGGGGGGTGTTGATGTTCCGCTGGTGGTGGTTGAGGAGTGCTCACTCGCTGTGGACGCAGGGGAACGCGATGCTGCACGAACCTGCGCCACAGCAGGTGGTGGCGGAGGTGGTGTTGCTGGCCTTGCTTGTGCCCTCCCCCCCACCACCAGCTGGCCCATGAGGTCCGCGATTTGGGCCATGTGGGCGTCCATGGACCTCAACACCGCAAGGACCTCCCGCGTGTCGCTTGCCGACCTGGCCCATTTGCCTTGGGCCTCCTCATAGGCCCCAAGGACTCTGTCGATTGGCGGCAGGGCTTGGCTCCCAGGCACAGTTGGCGTTGGCCTGGCCCTGCTCCTCCTACCAGTACTGCTGCCACCGACCTGCCCACTGGCCACATTGCTCAACACGGTCCTCGCTGTGGCTCCCAGGGTGGACCCAGTCGGCCGGACCACCACTTGCGCTGGGGCTGGGGCCAGTGATGACGTGGTGGTGGTTGGGGCAGTGGGAGTGGCCGCAACGACCGTGGGAGTGGCCGCCACAACAGTGGTAGTGGCCGCTACGACAGTGGCAGCAGGGGGCTGTGAGTGGTCATCAGCCCTGGATGATGGGTTGGTGGGTGGGAGGGTGCCTGGGGTGCGGTTGGGCCCTGCCACACCAGATGGGCCTGCTGGGTGGTCCGTGTCCGAATCGGAGGACAGATCCTCCAAATCCGTGAGTCCTTGTTGGGGGCTTGCAGGCTGGCTGTGCTGGCTGCTGTCTCCATCTCCAGCATCCAGCAGTTCGTCACCTGTGGGGGAATGAGATATGTTATTGTGTTGCACATGACAAAGTATGTATAGGTTGTCTGACATCCACAGTTCGTGCACAGTCGTGCACAGGTTTCCCGGAGCCGTGTGTGTGGCTGTGCTATTTGTTGTTGTGTGGGCATGCCAATGGGACTGTGTGCTGTGGACATGTGGCATGGGACGGATTGGCAATGCCGATGGGTGTGTTGCTGTGCTCCTGCTTTTTGTGGCTCTGGTGTATGCGGACTCCAGACCCATCGTGGAGGTTGGTTTGTACTATGCTCTTGGGGTTCAAATGTAACGCTTCGAAACGCAGATGGCAAAATGGGGGTCAGCCCCTGAAACGCATTTGAGATGAACTATGCTTTGGGGGTACATACTGTGAGCCATGGGTGCAGAACGTGACATGTGTTGTGGCAACATGACAGTGCATGGTCTGAGGTGTGTGTATGTCTGACATACCCTGCATATTTGCTGTCTGTTGTGATTTCTGGCCATGTAATTGGACGCATTGTTATGAGTGAGTGATGGTTGTGTGCCACACGACGTATTGCAGATGGTCCAATTCCTTGGTGTGCGTGCTGCCCTGTGCCATGTGCATCACTGCAGTGCTCGGGGGTGTGTGGCCCATGTTATGTGTGTAGTTGCTCACAGTGTGACGTGCGCTTCATTCACTTCTGGCACATGATTTATCATGGGCATGTTTCTTTGCGTGACTACTGTATGTGGACCAGCTGTTCGGATGACATACCTTTCATGTGACTGGGGCTGACGGATGAGATGGATGGTATGTTGTATGTGCATTGTGTGTCTGTGTGTTTGATGGGTCCAGTGGTGTTCGTGTGCATTTATGTTGTTCCACGCTGTTGCGTCTAGTGTGGTATGTCTTACATGGGCGTAGTTGTGGGATGTGTGGTTGACAGGCAGTAGGGGCTACATGGACAGGACTTCGATGGTGTTGCAGTTGTGTGTGATGGGTTGCACTGTGCCTGCCGTGTGGTTCTGTAATCAGTGTGACTTGTGCATGCAAACGTGGCTCCTTGGGTGTTGCTGTGTCTGTGATGGGTCATGTGGGGTGTGACTCTGTGGTTCATGTCCGTGTGCACATTGTTCACATGGTTGTGGCAGGGAGCTGTGCTGCGTGTTCCTCTGCTATTTGACATGTCCCATGTGTTAGTCGTAATTCAGTCCTCATGCCTCTAGTCACCCCGCCCTGTCCAGTTTCCCACCTGCAGGTTGTTTTTGAGCGTGCACTGGACTGGATGCAACATGGTTATGGGCGGGGGTGCTCCATGTTGCAGGTCTGTGGGGGTGGGGGCGGTGTTATGGGTCGTGGTGATGGCTGGACACCCACTGACACCGTTTTTCCTGGGGCGGGATGTCTACCTGTCGGCTGCCGGTGTGCACTGCAGTGGCTGCTACGTGGGTGTGGGGTGTGGGCTGTGCTCCTCCTTGCTGTGCTGTGGGACTAGGGGCCTGGTGGGTGTTGTACTTCAGCTGTCCCCCTCCCACCCACTGCGCTTTGTGTTGCGGCTACTTACCTGTTACTTGTCGGTTGGTGCAGCTACGGCTGCCACATGGGTGTGGGGGTGCTCGTTGTGGCGCTTCTGGAGTACTAGGGGACCTGTTGGTAGTTACGTGGCTGGCTGGGTGTACACATGCCTCCATGGTTTTGTTAGTTGATATGTTTGGGCTGTGTGTGTGGTGGTGCCTGTTGCATGTGTGAGTGATGTGTTGTGTATTGTGTACTGGACATGGGGGTGTTTGTCCCTCGGAGCTATGGCATGGTGGTAGTGCATGTGAGTACATAGCGGTGTGCTGGTATACATTTGTTTGTACTTACCAGCCTCCACTCCCCCTGGTAATCCGGTGAGGATCTCCGGATGGATGATGACTCGCACCTTCTCCTCCCACGCTTTGAAGGTCTTGTAATGCGCGGGATTCCCTCCGCCAGTCGTGGCAGCCAGCTCTCGGTTTTGCTCTCCTTCTTCTTGACCAGGCTTTTGATGTCGTTCCACCGTTTGTTTATCTCTCCTCTGTTTCTGGGTACGGTCCCGACTGCATTGACCTGGTCTACAATTCTGTTCCACATCCTTTTTCTGGTGGCTAGTGGGGTGTGCTGGACCTGGTTGCCATAGATTTGTGTGTGCACCTTGACGATCTCGTCGACCATGACCGTCAGCTCAGTGGAAGTGAACTTGGGCATTCTGTGTGATGCCATGGTGTTTGTGGTGCTGGTGCGGTGTGTGATGTGTGATGTGCAGGGGGTTTGTGGTGCCGGTGTTTGGTGGTGGTGGTGGTGGTGGGTGTGATGTGTGCGTATCTGTGGTGTACTGCTGTCCTTGCTGTGTCACTGTGTCCTCTCCTCTCCTCTCTGCTTTGCAATGTTGCAAGGGGTTGTGGTCTGTGGAGGGGCTGTTTTTGTACTTACCTGTTTGGGTGTGTCCTGATGGTCTGTTGTTTTCAGGTGTGTTGTGGCTGGTGTTCTGGGCTTTGTGGTTTATTTGTTTGTCCAGGGGTGGTGTGTTTTCGGGATGTGTACTTTGTCTGTGTATTTGTGCGTGGGTTGCTGTGTGGACTTGTTTGCCATGTTGTGTGTGTTTGTTTGAGTCCGGGGCTGTTTCTGTGCAGGGACGTGGCCGCCATGGCTTCTGCCGTGTCCATTTTCTTCAGTGTTGGTTCCGCTGGCGGGCGGTGTATTTGTTGTTTTCCGCGCTCATGTCGGTGCGATCGTAATTTCACGTGCGGTGTCTCGACCGTGAGGGCGGGCGGTTTTGTGTTGACGTGCGTCTTTCCGTCCGTGGCGGGCGGTTTGACTCCGACTCGGGCATGGGCGGGCGGTATTCTGTGTGTTTTTACCGCCGCTGGCGGGTTTCGGTTCGAGGCATCATAATTGCTGGGTCGGTATTCAGAAGGTGTAGGCGGGCGGATTTTTGCCGCTTTCATGGGTGGCGGATTTTTTTACGCCCGGTATCGTAATGGGCCTTTATATTTTTGTAAACAATATTAAACACTTCGATATTTTTAAAATCGATATTACTTACCTTAAATCGATATTCTTGACCACGATATTCTTGCTGTTGAGGTTTCTGAACCATGATATTAATGACTCGATATTTGTGCAATTCGATATTTTTTACTCGATACTCTGTCTCTGCACCAGCCAGCATGATTGTCACATAAATCCTCTCACTTTGAAGTCAGAGAAAGAAAGGTAAACACCAAGCTCCCTCAGAAGACAAAGCCTACCTTTTGACCTTTATCTTTGAATACACAGCAAATATGACAAGATAAGAACAAGATTTAAAGGCCTGTTTACAGAAACCCAACACTGGTGGAATGATACAGTATACAGGGCTCTACGAGAGGGATGAACTCAAGCTGGACAGCCTAAAACAAATAAAGCCAACAAATAGAAAGCAAGCAAACGTGAGTTAAAAACCACAAAGGTAATGGTAAGCAATGGGCGGAATGCATTCCCAGGGAAGCTTTCCAGATGTCCCCAAGATGTCTTTAGCAGACCATTCGGCGGCACTGTCTGGTTGGCCCTGACCTAAAAAGGACTGTTAGTCCGAATCCACCAATGAAATGCCGAGAGGCTGGTAAGTCAAATACTTCTCTAGGTTGAACCAACATGCTACTGGCTCTATCTTTAAGCAAAGGCTGAAGAAAAATTATGTTTTGCATTTTTCTTGATCATGACAAAAGGCTTTGTCTATTGCCAGACATAACAACCATACAGCGTCCCTGAACAACACACACACACACCCACACACCCACACACACACACACACATACTGATGTGCTTATATTACCTAATCACCATTGCAAAAATTATCTGCTAGAATGACCGACCATTACATTGACTACGGCCATTATTCCCTCTTGGCTCTAGGAGCCAAAGGCTAGGTCCAGAGTAGGAAATTTGTCTTGTTGAAGTACTGACAAGTTGAGGTAGTCTCCACAATAAAAGGAGACCACACCCTGCTTCAACTGCCAGTTATTGAGTCTCCATCCAACAAAGTAGCAGCATTCCTTGAGACAAGATTTAAAGGGATTAAGTTAAGCTTCTATTGAGGAAAAAGATGTTTTTTTAAAAGACAAAAACTCAGAAGACCAAGACAGTGAGATTTCTCAGGGAGAGAAAATTACTTTTTTAACTTCCCTGGCGATAAGGAAATGACATTGTTTAAGGTAGTGAGTGAAACTACATGGGCTGTGAATCTGACATTTTGTTTGTGAATTCTTGGGAAGACAAAGACTTATTTTTAAAGCGTGAAGGATCTTTTTTTTTTAAAAGGTGAAAGTAGTTTGAGTGACTGCCATTCTCAAAGGATCAGAAGATTACCCTGAATAGTGAAGTATGAGAAACAAAGACTAAAAAGACAGATTACAAGCATAACAGAAAGATTTTATTTTCTTGAATAATGAGAATCGCTCACAGATTCATTGCCACACTTGGGACTGCAGAGCTTGTAAAGAATCCACATGAAAAGATTTAATTCAGAACGTTTGGCAAGAGCCTAAGCAGGTACTCTGAGACTTTGTTTGAATGAGAGCTAAGCATATGAGATGAGAGCATGAGTCGCACTCTCATTAAGGTCAATGTGATTGTGATTATGCCTATGTGACCTGGTCGTTAATTTTTATAGACCGGCATCCAAATGGTTCGTCTCAGGCTCATACGTCCTTCCAACACCACACCGGGAAAAGGGTAGAGGGTTCATTCTCCACTGTTGGTTTTGAAGTCCATCCATCAAATAGGAGAGATCTTTAATTGTATCATAATCACCAGTTCGAGAACGAGTTCCAAAGACCACACTCTAATGAGGCTTCGCCCTCAACAGGATCTACTCTCCGGTGTTCCTTTCTTAATCCCCTCCCCTCATCCTTTGAGCCAGTTCGCCTTCTGATTTTATCCAAGGCTGCTGAAGCAAGGTACAGACAGCGAGTGGTTGCATTCTGCTCCCCCATAAGTATTCACAGGACCTGACAGTATGTAAATACATATATTTGGGATATGTGTAAGTCGCCTTGTATTGGGATGATTATGAGAGTTTGTGTGTTGAGGGAGGCTGACTGTAAATGTGTTCTGTATGATGCAGAGAAGCAGAGTTTTGTTATGTTTTGTTATGGCAATGTTGCATAACTTCATTGTATCTCAGCTCCTACTCATTCAGCTTAGTCTGTGGCACACAAGCCTGGGAACGTCCAATGACGGGTTACTAATCTGAGCTGCTATTACCATCCACGACCGTTCATTAGGAAATAGTCAATTTTTGCAAAACCGGCTTGAACCACGTGGGCTGAGTATTGCTCAGCACTAAACAGCGCTTAACAGGTATCCGCTTTGCTTTTATTTACAAAGAACTTAAACCTATTTAAAAAAATGTATAATACATTCCAAGGTCTACACAATTGCAGACCAATACAGCGAGTGTCTGATTAGTTTGTCTACAGTGTTCATTAAATGGGGACACCTTCGGCCTGCCATGTTTGGGTATGAGATTACACAAGTGACTTTGAGGACTGGGGTGCGCGCCTCTCTCATACAATGCGTCCCAAGACGAGATAAGAACACCTCTGTGGTCACTCACACACAACACTAAAACACTTTTCACGTAAGCTCAAAACAAAGACAACATTCTTGAAACCACACTCTCTGCACTATGTGCAACCTGTGTGGATAACAGCTTCATCAGCTCAAATAAAAGTAGTAGGCGCTATATAAATGCTTCAATACAACACAATTGTGACATCGAGTAAACACACTGCAGAGCAATGCAGTTAACTGTGAAAGTGTAGCTCAAAGATGAGTATTAGATAAGATACGTTTCCTTGTAAGACAATGTATACACTCTCAAGGAGTCCTGTTATTTGTGAATTGTGAATTTGTAGCTCAAAGATAAGTAGTAGATAAGATAAGTTTCCTTGCAAGGCAATGTCAAAGAGTCCTGTTATTTATGAATTTTTCCCCAGAGCTCCGATCGTGGGAATGGAATAAATTCCTCCTAACTTCTCAGAAGGAGGAGGTGAGCGCAGTATGATTAAGATGGTGGAGCGGTTTATAGCAATGTAAAGGAATTGAGTAATAGGAGGGCCATACTCTCTTTGGTTTCACAACACAGAAGCATCAGTAAGTGAACTTATGTCTCATTTC
Organism: Calotriton arnoldi; assembly: GCA_963921515.1. Taxonomy (NCBI): domain Eukaryota; kingdom Metazoa; phylum Chordata; class Amphibia; order Caudata; family Salamandridae; genus Calotriton; species Calotriton arnoldi. The sequence goes on from CAWUFW010000661.1 coordinate 1,374,954, forward strand.
AACAATGGGGAAGAAGGATAGAGGAGAAATTATGTTGAGCCAGTGAGGGAATTAAAACATTGAGTCTCGACTGCTTACTAAAGGGATATTAAAACAAATCATATCAAGTGGAGTCCATTTCATTGATGTCTAGAGGATGGTACAAAAGAAGAAATATCTATATGGAGCTTGAAGAAGATGTGTGGTTGAGCTGGTGTGTTAAAAGATATATGTGGAAGTTGGTGTGTTACAAAATGTGCTTGGAAAGGGTGTATTACAAGGGATACGTATAGATGTGTATGAAAAGTGGATTTACAAGATGATGTTTTGAGAACATCTGTTTGGGATGGTTGTGAAAAGATGCGTTTCAGGGATTGGGGAGAGGAGCTGGCCTAACGGCTAGGGCCGTCGACCTCAAATCTGGGGAACCGGGTTCAAGTCTCGGCAGGGACGCGCAACATCCTGTGATTCTGGGCAAATCACTTAATCTCCCCATGCCTAACAAAAATGAATGTGTTCTCATGTAACGCAACTGGTGCTCGTGTAAAGTGCTCTGATACCCGATACCTTCGGGTCAAGTTTGTGCTATATAAAACTCTGTAAAAAAAAAAAGGTGCGTGCAGTTTTGTTGTATGGGGCAGTGTGAATAGATGTGTTTGGATGAAAGTGCATGAGGCTATTTGAGTGAAGGTGCCCGTAGATGTGTTTGGATACATTTGTGAGTAGGTGAGTTGTGGGTGGTGGTATGGGTAGATGTGTTAAGGGTGGTGAGTGAGCAGATGTATTAAGGGGTGGTGTGTGTGCAGATGTGTTAATGGGTGGTGTGTGAGTAAATGTGCTTGGAGGTGTGGTATGAAATACTTTTGTTCTGATGGAGTGTAAATACATGTATTTTAGAAGCAATATCTGATTAGATGGGTTTGGGGTGATGCACAAATAGTCATGTTTTGGTGAATAAATGTGCGAGTATATGGGTTGGGTGCTGGTGTTTGGGTATGTGGATAGGGTGTATGTGTGTGTTTAGATGTGTTTGTTGGAATGGTCGGTGTATATGTGTCTAAGTGAAAATGTGTAGATATGTTCAGGAGAAGATCTGTGAGCATATGTCTGCATGTTTTCTGACTAGATGTGTTTGTGGGATTAATGTGTTTGGGGTGGTTTGCGAAAAGGTGTCAATAGGGTGGTGTTTAAGTTTTAAGTAGATATGTTCATGAAGACAGGTTGGTGTTTTGACAGATGGCTTTGGAGAAGAGTGTATGTGTGTATACATGTAATGTGCTTGTTGGAATATTGTGCAAATAGACATGTTTGGTTGAAGGTGTGAGTAGTTATGCTCCAGGGATAATTGGTGAGGAGGTATCTTTGCGGGTGTTCTGGAGAATATGTGTATATGTTCATGTCTATGACAAGATGTGTTTGAGGCATGGTCTGTGTGTGGATGTGTTTGAGGAACATGCAGATGTGCATGTGAGACTGTCTGATAGTAGATAGGTATGGCAGGTGACATGAGTGGAAGTGTTTTTGGGATGGTCTGCGTGTAGATATGATTTAGTAAAGATATGTGAGTCAGTAGCTGATGTTGGGGACAATGGCCCTGAGCTATAGTTTGTGTATTTAGAATTCTTCTGAGGAACATGTATGATTAGATGTTAGTGGTAGTTTGTTTATTTGTGTTTATGTGTGTGTCGGTGTTTTTTGAAGAAGATGTGTTTATAGGGTTGTAGAATTGAGTAGAAGTGTTGGGTCATTGTCTATGAGTGGATGTGTTTTATGATGCTGTGTGTAAGTAGATGTGTGTAGGGGATGGTGCATGATGTCTCCGAGTTTGCTCATTTGTGGATGGTCTTGCGATAGATGCGTTAGTTGAATTAGTGTTGCTGTCCTAGATTATGTCTCAGTGTGGGTTTTTAGTCATTGTGCATGAGTGTCTTTGAACTGAGAGGATGTTTCTAGGGGTGAGTGTCTGCCAACAGATTTATTTTGTGGAAGGATCATATGTGTAGATGTGTTTGTGGTTGGGTGCGCTAGTACACACCTTTATGGGGGCTCCATGAAAAGATGTGTTTGTGAAATTGACTGTGGGTAAATGTGCTGGGTAATACCTGGGTGTTGATGGTCAGTCTGTGAGAAGCTATATTTGTGGGTTATGTGTGATAAGATGTGTTTGGTAGTGGCGTGTAAATATATGTATTTCGGAAATGTTACAGGGATTTGTGAGTGCTGGTTTTTAGTGATTATGCATGAGTGTTTTTGGAGGAAAAGACTTGACAAGGTTTGCACTGGTCTGACAATTGGTTTATCGAAGGATCAATTGTCGGAAGATATGTTCAGTGGACTCCTATGCAAGTGGGTGTGCGTCGAATTGCTTAGGCTTGGGAGATGCGTTTAAGGATGGTGTGTAAGCAGATGTAGGGTATCAAGAAGTTCTGTCAGAGTGTTTAAGGTCCGTGTCTGCTTTGTTGAGGGTACATTTCCTGGTTCGCTGGAAGTATGCTGTTCTTGTTGACAAAATAATGACACAACCTTGCGGTGTGTTGCAATTTCCTGAGTGCAAACTATATTTTACTATAAAGTCCCTGCCTCTTCGAGGACCTCTGCGGCGCAGAGTGGGGAAACAAAGCTGTACAAATCTCAGGCAGGATTTCTCATCTGCCCGAGCGCGGGAAAATGTGTGTGTGGTGTAGGGTTGCAACAGCGAACATTCATGGCCACTGTCCTCGGGTGTTGTCCACATCGCCGTGATTTCTCGTAGGAAGGAGCTGGTATGCAACCTAAAATCAGCCGTGGGTGGTTTTTTTTTTTCTTTTAAATCAACCACATGCTGCCCAGAGAGTTCCGGCAGGCTTTGGGGTGAAGGTCGCCTCTCCTCATAGAAGATGCTTCAAAAACGGTGCGCACATATTCATTTCACAGCATAGTCTAAGCTCTTAGAAGGGTGGTTTTTTGAAGCAAAATCCAAGACATACTCAGCCGCGGCCCGTGCAGGTAAGAGCAGGGTGGGGGGCGGTGGGGCCGGGTGAAGGAGGATTTCGACGGAAGATGACGAGGGAAAATTAAATAAATAATTAATTTTCCCTCGTCATTGTCCGTCGAAATCCCCCCTCACCCAGCCCCACCGCTCCTACCTGCACGGGCCGCGGCTGGACATACTTCATGCGTCTGGCTCTTTGCCCAGAGACATTGCTTCTCTGGAGCAGCAAATTTTGTGCAGGGCCGGACTAGCCATTCTGCCCCACTAGCAATTCCCAGAGAGGCTGCAGGCGAGTGTGCTGCTTTCAGAGCAGGATGGGCAGCCATAACCCAAGCATGCTCCAGTGCCCTATGCTAGCCAAGGGGCCGCTTTATGAGTGCAAATAGAATTAGTTACACCCGATAAAATCCAAAACCACTGGATTTGATATTTATTGGGTGGAATACATTCCGTTATTTTAGGTTAATGTGGAAGAATATGTGAAGATACCGGACCAAAATCTGCATGTCCCAGTAAATATCAGTCCTTGTTCAGGGGGTTTTACCTGTCGATTTGTATCAGGGGATGCAGACTTTATTGCACCTGGTAATCCGCGCAGCGGACGCGTGCAGCGGGCGCGCCGCCGGTGCGCCGTAGGCGCGCCAAAGGCAAGCCCATCTGCGCCCGTCCGCGCCCGATCGGCGCCAGGGGCCAGGAATTCTGCTGGATTTGATAAAAATATACTCTCCTACACCTCAGAACAACTAAAGGGTTGGATGGGCGCACCTCAGAGCAAGTGCCTACACCATATGTTGCCCGATAGCGAGACTAGCCACTGCCCCCACTGTCTGTTCAGATTCTGCCCAAGGAACAGGCCTCCCACAGTCACCAATCACAATATGGGGCTTAAAATGTTCTTACTTAATTGCTGATCTATGCCGAAACATGCCCTAGAAATTCACCTACTACTTGAGGAAGAGAGCCCGGAGGTGCTGTTTTTAACTGAAACTTGGCTCAACAGTGAGGCTAATTTCCCTATTGTCCAAGCACTCCCGGCTGGCTACGCTATTCAGAGGCTTGACAGGGGTACAGGAAGGGGTGGTGGTCTTGCGATTATTCATAAAACGGAATTTGACTGTCGCACTACCGCAAGCCCGCTAACCGATTGCGAAAGCCTTGCCTTTGCAATTCGTATTTCCCATGTCTGCACATTCTCGGGGATTCTGATCTATAGACCCCAGGACCCCTCAATCAATTTAATAATGAGCTCCTTGAGACAGCAGCCAAGCTGGCCAATGGTAGTGCTAATCTCACGCTGCTAGGGGACCGTAATCTTCATTTTGAGGACATCCTACATTCAGATGTGTGCGACATAACTGATGGGCTAGCTGTATTCCAACTTACACAAAAAGTAGCTGGTCCTACCCACATGAAAGGCCACCTACTGGACCCCATTTTCTCCAATTTGGAGAATCTCTTAGTCGGAGATCCCGTTAGGCTGCCTTGGTCCGACCATTTTTTAAACCCTTTTACTTGGACTCCGCAAGCGATTTCCACAGCGACCATGGGACATAGGAAATGCTCACGCACATGGTCTAAATTACCAATTGAATCATGGGTAACAACGCTGGAAATGTCCAGACCCACTTTTGACCCTGATCCTGTAACCGCGTACAACAAATTTAACCATTGGGTGGAATCTTCACTGAACTCTGTCCTTCCTAATAAAATGACATTTAACAAGGCAGAAACCAAGCGTAATCCGTGGTATTCCCCGAAACTTAGTGAACTTAATAAAATTTGTAAGAGAGCTGAAACGAAATGGAGGAAGGATTTTTCTGCCAGCCGCAAACAAACTTATAGAGAGGCCATAAAAACTTATAAAATTGAAATTCAACTGGCCCAAACTCTATACTACGAAGAGAGAATCCTAGCAGCTGCTAACTCCCCTCGTGAAATCGTTCGTATTGCTAAGGGCTTACTTACCATCCCCTCCCCCTCTATTGTATCTGAAGACACTTTAGCGCGATGTAACGCCATGGCAGAATTCTTTTCCAACAAAATCCAAGTCATTTACTCCTCCTTCCCTCAAACAACATCTCAACGACATATCGGAGATCAGGAGAACTTGGTCAAAGGGAGAGTTAGCTTAATTGAGGAAATTCCCCCTCTTAACTCGTCCACGTTGCTTGACATTATGAGTAAACTAAAATCTGGCTCCCCCACTGACCCTGCCCCCCCCAACATCTTAAATCTGGCCTCTGAAACCCTTTCTCCAGTAATCCTTGATCTGATCAATGTCTCTCTCTCCACAGGCATAGTCCCCCCATTGTGGAAACGGGCTATGGTTAAAGCCTTATTGAAAAAACCAACCCTGGACCCGGACGTTTGGAGCAATTACCGCCCCATCTCCCTGATGCCGGCTATCAGCAAGATCGCCGAGAAATATGTGAACTCTGTTCTATCTACCTTTTTGGAGAGCAATAACTGTCTCCATTCCTCCCAGATGGATTTTAGACCTCAACAGGGTACCGAGACGGCTCTTCTGGTGGTAGTGGAAGAGGCGAGAAAAATTCTAGACGCAGGAGGCTGCGCGGCTATCATCCTTCTAGACTTAAGCGCAGCCTTCAATACGGTTAACCACCAGCTGCTGATAAAAAGACTAAGCGAGGTGGGAATTGCGGGGTCTATGCTCAATTGGCTGCAGTCGTTTTTAGAAGACCGATCCTTCGAAGTTCTTGAAGACGGTATTTCTTCTAAGCCCATACCTCTGAATTGTGGGGTTCCCCAGGGCTCCTCCCTGAGCCCCACACTTTTTAACGTTTATTTGAGGTCCCTGGCAGAGATGGTGCTACCTTTCGGGATCCAGATCATCACTTATGCTGATGACACCCAGTTGGTTGTCTCTGTCAACCAACGGAACCCCTCCAGCTCTGGTCTTGCCCTCTGTCTGGAAAAAGTATCAAGGTGGATGGAAGAGTCATTTTGAAACTCAATGGATCAAAAACGGAATTAATGCTCCTAGGGAACAAAGAAAAGACAGATCTTGGGCTACTCTGGCCCAGCTCCTTTGGTCCTGACCCTTCTCCAAAAGACCAAATCAAAAATCTGGGTGTCTGGCTCGACCAGAACCTTGATTTTTAAAGAACAAGGGCAAAAAGTAGCTGCAAGCTGCTACGGGATCCTACGAATGATCCGTAAAGTGCTCCCACTACTCCCTTTCCCAGCAAGAAGAGTCCTAGTTCAGGCTCTCATCCTGACCCGCCTTGACTATGCTAATGCCCTCTATCTCGGAGCCCCTGGCTCCTCGATACGAAAGCTACAAATTGTTCAAAACTGCACTGTGCGCATGCTCATGAACATCCCAAAGCGGTCCTCTGCTAAACCAGCTTTGGCATCTCTACACTGGCTCCCCATCCGTGAGCGCATTAAGTTTAAGGCATTATGCAGGCAAGGGATCCTTGGCTATTCAGTCCCTCATCCATCGGTACCGTCCAAATAGAGCCCTCAGGTCAGAAACTAAACATCTACTGTCAGCCCAAGAATAATGAGCGCACGAAGTGGCGGCCGCCTCTTTTCGTATAATGTGGCTAAAATCTGGAATAGCCTGTCCCCCGCAGATCCGTGACCAACCTAACTACCTCATCTTCCGGAAGCAGATTAAAACATTACTCTTCCCTAAATGAATGGCTTACAGTTCAGTGTGCCAGCAGGCAACAGCGCGGGGATGCCCTTGGGTAACCAGGCGCTTTACAAATCCTGTTTCAATTCTATTTCAATTTCAATTCCAACCCCTGCTCAAACAAGAGTTTGCGCAGAGCTCAGAATTTTCCAAGACACACATAATCAGGCCATTGGCCTCCTGCAGCGTGGGGCTGGTTTCAACAGTTTTGTCAAGCCTAATTTTGTATGTGTATAGGATATTTCTGTGTGCGGCTCCGTCATTGCTGCTTTTACGGTTGGACGAGCTGACGCCCATCCAGACGGGTCACAAAGTAACTTCATGCTGCCCGACCTGGAAATCCAGCTTTTGGGGGCTGAGGCCGGGGTTCTCCCCAGGGTGTCATGCCTTTCTTCCGAAAACCATTCACAGGGATTGGTAGGTGAAGGGGGGCAGCGGCACTCCTTCCGGCACCTGGTCCCAGGTGCCTCCAATGATTGCCCTAAAAGCTTTGCAAACTGCGTAATCTTTTCACCATTAGAAAGAAATTCAAGTTGTATTCCACTTCCTCCAGGTGTTTACAAATCTAAAATGAGCTAAAATGAGTGTGGTATTCCATTCTTAAAGTTTTGTTACCTCAAAAGTATCATAAACATGACATAATAACTTGATATAATAAATATGAGCAAGACCCAGGATCTACAGCATAGGGGCCTATTCACAAAAGCATTTCGGAGTGCGTAAAGTAGTACTCGTAGTAAGTTTCACTAACCCTTACATATTATTTATGAATATTCCACGAATAATCCTGTTTTATTCCCATATTAGAATTTTTAAACACAATTCACAAAGATATGTTAGAATAGGTACCTTAATGAGTTCTAGATGAGCTTTTGTGGCACTCTATATTTAGCTATTTACTGGCAGATATGGACTAGAGATACCTTGAGATAGTCTTGATATACCCTTGGCTCTCTCTATGAGAAGCTTGGCTGAATTCAATGCGTAACATGTGCTGGAAGTGCTTGAGGATGCAGAAATGCAATACAAAAGGCCTAACATAAAAAAAGGTATATGAACACGCTGTAAATGTAATATATTGTATAGTAGATTTATATAATGCTTACTACCCCAGTTGAGATTTGGAGGCTCTTTACAGGTTGAAGGACTCTACTCACTGTAGCTCAGAGTTTGTTTGTAGTGTTAGATGTAAGTGTTGCAGTTAATTGTACATTGTGCAACATTATTAGAGTTTTAAAAAAAACATTTTTATTAGGTTTCCTTTTAAAGGCTAGTACAGTACAACAACATTTCAGATTCACTACAATCAAGAGGTGAATTTGTCAGAACAATTGATACCTGAAAGAATACACATCAAAAGGATGTAACAATCAACCAAACTGTGGGCTGCACTCAATATTACAGCGCTATACATTTAAATCCAATGTAAACAAACCAGACCCATATAGAGGTTCACGCAGGGGTGGAGGGAGGTCATATCCCTACCTGCGTCATACCCAGCATACACCCCCCGTTATGGCTCCTCCTCTCCACCACCAGTGAGCTTTCCTCCGATTCCCACAAACCTCAAGCATTATTTGGTTTAGCCAACTCCCAAAATATGCAACATTATTGGAGGCATTATGCTAATTGCATGCAGTTTCTAGTCTAGAGGGCACTTTGTTGTTAATTATTATTATAATTATTATTGTTACAGCTACTTTACGTTTGTATTGATTTTACATGCCTAATTGCGTCTCTGTTGTTTATATTACCAATGACCATAAAAAAGTTGAAACTGAAAGTTGCAGAAATAAGAATACCAAAATCTTGTCCTGTTCACACAGCAGACCTAAGGGGCTTCTTATAATTGTTTATGACAGGAGCCCACTAAAGCCATTTGGAGGATTGGACGTGGTCACAGAGCATCTCTACCGGTAGCTGCAGTGGATCCAGGATCAATGGGCAGGCAAGATCATGAGTTGACCCGGTCAGCTTGGGGCTGGAGGGCTGGCCTGAGAGAAAAGCTACCTGAGACTTTAAGGATTTACAGAGGTTATCAGGGTTCGTCCTAAACTGGTTCACCGCATTTCTCCACAACAGAACCGAAAATATCAAGGTTAATCAGACCCTGTCCAATTCCACACCGGCCACACTAGGGGTCCCACTCTCATCCACTCTCTTTAACCTGTTCATGGAGCCTTTAAGTGAAATTCCGAAATTATCCAACATCTACTATCACACGTATGCCGATAACACCCAATTGTACTTGAAAATCTCTTCCCCCGAAGATATCCGGTCTCTCAACATAACTCTACAAAAAAAAACTGGATGACAGGCAACCACCTCAAACTTAAAGCTGTCAAACGGAATTCATCTTAATAGTCCCACCCAAACAGTCACCCGATATCGGAGAATAGATGGAGCAACTAACAACTAACAGCTCTTAACTGCTTAACAGACGTTATAGGAATAACACTAGACAAGAACGTGAACATGCAGGAGCACATCAGTACTGCCACCAAAGGAGCTAACTTCCAAATGAACATCTGAAGAAAAGTGAAAACTTTCCTCTCCCTCGACAACTTCAAATCAGCTGTTCAAGCCCTAGTGATTTCCAAGTTGGACTATGGAAGTGCAGTCCTCTGCGGCCTACGTAGATCTAAGTTGGCTCCACTAAGGGACTCTCTTAACTCTGCTGCAAGGCTCATCACAGGATCTAAAAGATACAACCACATCACTCCTGACCTGCACTCTCTAAACTGGCTCCCATATGAGGCAAGGATTCAGTTGAAGATTGCCTGAATGACTCATAAAACCCTACACTTCAACACCCCGTGGTACCTAGCACTAAAAATTGAGCTATTGGGCTGCTGCAGATCCTCTAGAAGCACCAGCACCTTATTGTTGATACCACAAAAAGTTTATGAAAAGAAAACGCACCATCAAGCATTCTTGGGTATTGCCCCGAGAATCTGGAACTCCCTGCCCCTGAAATCAGTCTGAACCCCTCAACTGCATCATTTAAAAAGGAAGTTAAAGTGCTACTGGTGAACACATTTCTGCTCTAGAGCTCACAAACTCTACTTGCCGGGCCCCAATTGGGCAGAGTGCCCACACCCATGTAAATTACTCGTCTGTTATGATCTTGTTTTCTGAGTTGGCGGCCTGGACCTTGTGGTGGTATCTTCCCTCAACTTGGGAGCTACCACATCCTGTGCCGCTCTTGATTATGCTGTTGTCTGTTTTACCTGTTTCTTCTTTCTTGACCATTTGTAAAGCACTCTGATACCCCCAAGGTCATGTTTGCGCTATATAAAACTCTATAAATAAATAAAACAGAGCTCGGTTCACTAAAGCCGAGACTCTGGCCGACAGTGTCCAAAGTGGGTTCTAAGGCGTTGGAATGACCCAGAAGAGGGTGTCATGAAGCAAATTTGAGATGAAGCAAAAGGTTCAAGAGGGAGAAGACATGCTAAGACTGAAGTAGGAAACAAGGTTCTATGATGTATGCAGTATGGTTCTCCAGACTGATCTTTGAGGCTTGTGGAGGTAAAATCATACAGTTCGAGTTTAGTTGTGGAGTTCGATCTCACACACACCTTGGTTCCTGCAGTGATGGAATGTATGCAATCGACACAAGCGCAAACTTGCTCTTCAGTCCTTTGAGGTGGTGGAACACCACACTTTGAGGTGATGGTAATGTAAGCATAGAACCTTAACCTTTGTGGGGGAACCAATTGTATCTGTCACAGTTGGAATGCAAGGCTACATTCACAGTGGAGAAGCCCTCTTTTGTGACCTTGTCTTTCTTTGTTTCCCATCCCCAGCACACCACACCCCAGCAAGCACACACCATTACACACACACGTGCACGCACACGCACATGCACACACAGGCACAACACTGAACTGATGAGATGGAACAACCTATGAAAAAAAGAGAGGCCCTTTCCTAGGTATGACCCTCTTAATGTTTATTATTCTAACTGTCGATATTTAATTACTGCTTCTAGTTTATTTCATCTGCATGCCTCATCGTTTTATTATTTGTGTTCATTTGGTTTATTTGATTCTTTATTCTCTTGGTCCTGTAAATGTTTTTCGCATATATATTGCTTTATATTGTCTTCCTTCATGGCCCAATCATACCAGACCCGGTGTTCCTGCACCCACGTTTTCTGGGTATGTAGAACACCGGATGCAGTTTTATGGGGTGCATCAGATGAAATCGCTGCTAAGCATGGCAGAGCTGATGGAAGCGACAAAGCTTGGCGCCAACTGATGCCTTCAATGAAATGGAAGGACGGGCATGGAACGCTCCCCTCTGCCTGGCACCAGCCTCCTCTGGCACTGGATGCCCTCCACACACCCTGCCATGCAGCTTTCATGCCTTCCATTTACCACCTGCTAGAAGCAGGTGGTACATGGGAGCAGAAAGTTGTCTGTTGGATCCACAGGTTTTATTTTCTGACCTGGCAAATGGAGTTGGCAGGGTTTTCCTCATTCGAGGCAGAATAACTTGTAATAGCCACATTTAGATTTGGCAATACAAGCTGGAAACATTAATTCAGGCCACTTAGTATCCTCGCACCTAAATCTATCCAATTTATAACCAGCTCTACGTAAGCACAGAATCAATGTAATGGCTGCTAGAGACTGACTATGCGGACTTCCAATCCCAATAACCCCTTCCTTCACTTTCTTAGTCTTTATACAGTTTCCACTATTTATATTTGTGAATTTACTTCATGTTTTTCTTTCATTCGTTATTTTTTTATTTGCGTCTTTATCGAGCGCATTTTTATGCTATGTGATTTTTCCTTCCTCTTTCCCTTCTTTCTTTCAGTTACCTCTTCAAGTATTTCTTTCATTAAGTCATTGTTTCATTCTTGACTGTTTTGTTTACTTTCCTCTTTCTTCCATTCCTTCTCAAATATTTCCTTTCTAAAAAATCTTCCTTTATTTCTTTGTGGTTTTCCTTTTATTCTCTCATGTCTTCATTTGATTGTCTTTCTTTATCACTGTTTTGACTGTTTCTTTTGTTCCCTCTTTTGTGTTCTTTTCACTTAAAAACGTTATCATTGATTTTCATATATTCATTCATTGTTTCCTGTTTTGCTTCCATTTCTTTATTCCTTTTTGGCTTGTTTTCTTCCTTTCCTTTCTCCTTCAATCTTTCTCTCATTCGCTAAACACCTCTTTTGCTTGCTGTTCTTTTTCACACTTTCTTTTCGTTCTTTTTCTTAATGCTACCCTCTCATATCCCCTGTTCCGTTTTTCTTCCGCTTAAACGTTGCACAACATCAAACAACAAAACACTAGTTTGAGGTTTCTGCCTTGACAACGTCAAAGAAAAAATATTTCATAATCATCATAAAAAGATAAAAAGAACAAAAACCGATTCTTTGAACTCCGCTCCAAACCGGTTTCTAGCAACTCCATCTGGGGGGCGGATGGGAAGTGATTGCTCACCTGGGTACGGAGGGGGATAAAAACCGGAAGTCGGGGAGGTTGGGTTGGGGAGGGGGCTTTATTATTATTGAATGGCGTCCGTTCGCCACGAGCTGCACCCGCGACGACGTCAGCGCCAGTATTTTGCTTCCACAGAACGCCGCCCTCGAGCCTCAGTCACGCCGCGTGCCAGAGACTTCCTGCTTCTTAACCCCTGTTTTAGTTTAAAACCCTGGGCCAGTCTGGTCTTTGGCTCCCCTTCCACTTACAAAGGCCCTGACGCTGCACAGTGGTGGATAGAGGCTGAGGCATTCTGACTCACGCAAGAAACCCCTGGTTTCCAAAATCTGCTGCTTTTGCAAAAAACAACAACCCGAGGAAGGGAGGAGGAGGGCAGGAGGAGACATTAAATAATGTGGTGAAGAGCTGAAGAGGGGTGTGGACAGGTGGGAGAAAAGGCAAAGAGGGGAAGAAAGGTCAGAGAGAGCAGTGTGATTAGGGCAGTGCTTAATTTGTGAAAGAAAGAATGCCGGTGCCTGAAACACTGCTCAGAAGCCCACGGCCAGTGCAATTAAACATAGGCATGTAAATACCAAGGCTGGTCGTTTTAAAACAACCTCATACCTTTTTAATCCACTACCAGACACTCCCTTCCCCTTTATCTCACTTCTTCAGGTTCCTGCTTCCTCCTTTTGTGACCGTTTTGCCGTCTTTGTCTTCCTCCATCTTTCCAATGTGTGTAATTTCTCTCTCTTACACTCGATAAATGAACAAGGCGGAAAAATAAGCGCCGGTATCCAAAAAATAAGTGCTGGTACCCCTGACCAGCAACCACCGGCTCAAATTAAGTACTGTTAGAAACCTAGGAATAAGCCAACTCGGAGATAAGGTTAGGGGAAGACAATGAAAGACCGCCATGACGAGGAAGAAGAGAATGTGAGAATGTTGTGAGGGGAGAAAAATAAAAATATAGCCTGGTTGTGGGCGAGGGGAAGGGGAGGTGGGGAAGCAGCACTCGAGGGAGACAGTAAAACAAGAGCTGGGCGAAGCACACGAGGGAGAGAGCAACATAGAGCGTGGGGAGCAGGTATAAGTCAGGAGGAGAAGTACATGAGAGAGCAAGCAGCACAAGACGGAGGGAGCAATATTGAGCGTGGGGTGATGGGTATGGGCTGGAAAACACATGCACTCTCATGATGTGCTTAACCAAAAGAGTAGTTCCCTAAAAGTGGAAGATACCAACTACCTAATCAAAAGGATGGTAAAGAGGGAATGCTCCAAGAGAGGGAAAAACACAAGTAGAGGAAAGCAAGACATCAAATTAGAAGCATATAAATAAAGTGTGACAATAAAGCAAGCCAGTCATAAACAATGTATATGGTGTGCTGAATGTTTAATGATTCAAGAGAGGTTGGGAAGTTTAAATAATCCACCTGTATGTTGTTTTGAGAGTAATGTGTGAGCATTTGCTTTTGATTCCATATGAAGTCTAGTTAGCAGTTTGGGGAAAAGGTTGTAGTACCCATCTGCATGTTGTTGTGTAGATACATACTGGTTGTGCGTGTTCAAGTGCAACCTATAAGGGGAAGGGCAGTAACCCATTGTTAGAGATATGAGTGCGGTACACTTGAGTGTGTGTCGGCGCATGCTGGCGAGAGAGCAGTACTCTGTCTCTAGAGGTTGCATGTGGCATTACCCCATATTATCTGAAGTTGGAGACGTGTAGTACCCTGTTGTGAGGAGATGCATGTGGAGTAAGTACATTATGGTGTGTTAAGTTAAAGTAATAATAGAACCCGTTTGTGAGAGGTTGCTTTGGGGGGTACTTTGTGGAGTGAAAATGTGGGGCTCTGTAGTACCCTGTTGCGAGAAGGTGCATGGGTGAGTACCCTGTTGAATGCTAAGTTGGGGAAGAGTAATACCTTGTTAGGAGACGTTGTATGTGGAGTACACTGTGGTGTGTGATGTGGGAGAAAGAAGTACCATGTCACAAGCGGTTACAAAGGGAATTACCCTTTGGAGTGAAAATGTGGGGAAGTGTAATACCCTGTGCTGCTGTGGGTGATAGTCACACATTTTGCCAGAGTGTGCTCTGGGACCAGTCTTTATTCTGTCCAAATGGGAAGATTTGACAAGTTTGTGGTAGATGAGGCATAGTATGTTTGTGATTGGTTTGTGGTACGTTTAATACAGGTTGAGCATAATGGAGTCAGTCACTGTTGTGTTTAGGAGTGTTAGATGTTGCTCTATTGTGTTGTGGGTAAGTACTGCTTTACCTGATGACTTGGTCTAGTGTTAATGGTTGTAATGTTGATGGTTGTAATCAAGTCAAACACTTGAGACTCCTCTAGTGTTTGATTGCATTGTTGTGTCAATACGTTTCCACTGTGCATCTACTTTAGACTGTCATCGTTCTGTTTGGAAGACATCCTGACTTTTTCTGGTGCAGTTTCCACACGACGTGGAAGTTGGAATGAGCTGAGAGGGCAACAAAAGAAGGTGTGAAAGAGAAGGCAACAAGGAAGTGAGCAAAACAAGAGAGCTGGTATATGTACTGGCCTCTATAGCCAAAAGGTTGGAATTGTGTTAGAAGCGAATGTGCTACCTCGGGTGTCTGGGTGTTGAGTGGTGATATCCACACTCCGGCGTTCTGATAATTTTTCCTCTCAGTAGCACCTGGCATAATCAGGGGTCCCATAATATTCATCCCTACCACAAGGGCCACAATCACCTTGTCCTGGCATTGATGACAGGTGAAACAGGCAAACGTGTATACCCCATTGTATGTACTGTGGAAAAATCAGTTTCAAAAACCACCTTGGGAAATACCATTACTGCATGGTGTCTTTTTTTGCTACGTTTTTCAGTATGCAATTGGAATCTCTCATGATCAGTATTACTTTACGCCGTTCCCCTTTACACATTGTTTTCATTTCTAGCCTGCCCATGCTGTTGCTGTGGGTCAAGCCAATACTGCTGTAAGTCTTGATTTTTTCAGCTACATTATGGTGGAGGCGTAAACCAACAAGGCCCAGATAGGAAGATTTGCAATGATCTAACCCACTTGTCCCTTTGGCTCCCTCCACTGATCCTCTGTCCTGCAAATACATTGAGGTTGGCATAATTTTTACCGCTATGGCTGACAGAAACTGGCATTTCTGTTAATGCAAATTATGGTGCCAAAGTGACATCTGTGACCAATAAGTCACCGAAATTCTTATCCTTGGTGTGAACTGTGATGATGACCCCAAAAAGGATCCTATTTATGAAAAGAGGGGGACTCTAGGAGCTATTCTAAAAGGTCCGGTGACCCGTGCTCCCGAAATTAAACTTATACCAAAGGGAGTCACCGTTCCTGAGTGGAGATGGAGAGCTCCTCGTCGGGCCGGCATTGCAGCGCCGGCCCGACGAGGAGCAAAAGCCCAATGATGAAGCATGACATCCTTCGGGGTGTGTGAGGGCATCAAGATGAGGACACCCTGCCTCCCACAAGCAGAGTAGCACACGACAAGAGTACCCCCTACTTCCCTCCTCTCCATCTCCACTCAGGAACGGTGACTCCCTTTGGTATAAAACCCCAAAAAGGAGTCAAATGTGATCCAAGAGAGAATTTGACTAATTTCTGAGCACTTAAAACAAATATGCTCACTTTGGTCGTGGCTGAATTGAGATGAAGCCTGCCAGACATCATTCTATGTCGAAGGATGCAAGACAGTGAATTAGTCCTGAGAAGTGATCAATAGAGGGTGGGCTCCGTAGGCATGGGAGGGGGATGGAATGATGAGAATATATATAACACATCAGTTAATAGTATTAAATGACTCCACGGTGTGGACTTGTGAAGCAGTTACAGATAATGCGTCAGTGGGAGAGCCATGTGAAACTCCATATGTCGAATAGGCGGCTAGTGATCAATAGCTGGCAAAGCTAAAGCTAACAGGTCCGTCAAAATAAAAAATAGAAAAAAGCCAGAATGCTGTCTGTGTCATTCCACTGACGTGCATATGTTTCAGAATGCATATGCGTGCCAATGGATTGACATGGTCACCATTTACTTTCATGTTTTATTTACCCATCCAAGATGTAGACTCGACCTAAAAAGGGTGCTAGCCTCCAGTTATGACTTCCAAGGGCAAATGACCCAAACTATTTCAGTGCTTTAGGTGAAACTAAACATTGGAAAAAAGGTTGTCCAAAGCAGCAGAAAACTCCAAGAGGATAATTCAGAACAGAAAGGAACAGGACAGAAAGGGCAAAAATTAACTTGTGAGGAAGGGAAAAATGTGAGTGTTAGGAAAGGAAAACGAAGGCAGATGATGGGAGGGGTTGAAATGCAAGTGGGGTGGAGCCAGAAGGAAAACAAATGGTGGGAACACGAAGAAAGGAGGGATGGAATCAACAAACAAAGGACAGGGAGTAATAAAAAGGAAAGCAATGAGTATAGCAAAAAGAAAGAGTGAAGGGAGAGACAGGAAGAGTGAAGGGAGAAACAAAAAGAAAGAAGAGATGAAACCAAAAAACAGAGCCAAGGAGGTGACAACAACGGGGATGAGTGGGTGTAACAACAAGGAAGAGGAAAGAAGTGGACAGAAAGAATGAAGGCATGAGACAAAAGAGAAGAAGAAAATGGGGACAAATTGAGAAGAGCATTACAAAAAGGTCGAGGGAAAGAGGGAAAGAAGAGACGAATGGAAAGATGTGAATATAAAGGTTGGGAGGTGACCAAATAAAAGAAGAAATGAAAGAAGGGCAGGGGCAAAAAAGAGAGAAGGAGAAAGAATGGAAGGAAAAAGGGGATGAGAGGAAACAGTCCTCCAAAAAAGGAAGAGGCTGAGAGGTGTAGGAAAAAGCAAGAAAAAGGGTAGTGCCAAAATGAAGATGAAACGAAGGGACAAAATAAAAGTAAGGGGAGAAAGGTAGAGGATGGTAGGAGATGAAAGGGGAAAAAGATGGAGGCTAAACGGAAGAACAAAGTTTGGAACAGAGATGAGGATAACGGTGAAAATTAAAGAAGGAAATGGAACAAAAACTCAGAGGACAGTATGGGCCGATAAGTGAGAGGAAGGGACACCACAAACAGGAAGAGAGAAGAAAAGAGAACAATAATAAGATGGAAATCAGTTATAGGAAAAACGAGGGATGGTTAAAAGAAGGACGAAATTAGAGAAAGGTGAATGAAAGGGGGAAGGAAGAGATGAGAATAGAAGAATAAGCAGAGAAGTGAAAGGAAGGGCAACAAGAGTTGCAGAAATATGTACGACAAAGATATATGAGGAACTGAGAAAGGGGAATGGAAAGAATAAGGAGAAAGAAATAGAGAAAAGGTATAGCAGAAATATTGGAAAGAGAATGAAAAGTAGAAAGGAGAGGTGATCAGAGGAGTTAGGTTAGGGGCAATAAACAAAAAGATTTGGCAAAGTCAACAGGTCTTACCTGCGACACCTATTGGGTTTGTCAATGTTTTTTTTGCCAGTATGGTTACCTCAAATGCGCTTGTATTTGTGGTGGTCATCTCAATGAATTAATTTTCTTAATCATGATGCGGTTAATTAAAACCTTTACATGATAAAAGAATGGTTAAAAATAAAAAAAAACACATAAAAAGCATAGACAAAAACTGTGTGCATAATCAAGGAGGACCTTTTAAAAACATATTTGATCAAGTCTCTTCAAATTGTGCAACATGATTGAGAGGACTAGTCTTGAAAGTACAGAAGGGTCAGTTGATGATAACTGCTGTGCCGGCTGGTTGTTCGTGGAAGTACTGGGCACTGTTGCCATTGTGCTAATACAGTGATTGTCCAATGATGGTATGATGCCACACAATTAAAGAGTCGCTGCTTGAAAATTGCAATAGGGCACAAGTGAAAAGCCCAGCTGTGGCTCTTGGTTCAAGTCACAATTGCACTCAGGTGTAGTCGGGATATATGTGCGTTCTAAGAACGCTCGAGTGTGTCAAGATGTTTTGGATCCAGGTTTGAGAAGTTTCTCAGCAGTGATGGTAAACTTTGCCAGGCAGACTATTACCTGGGCGCTCAAGCCTTGCAAGCAGAAAAGAGGAGCATGACAGCATGTCCTGATTCCATAAGTGTTGAAGATGTTGCGTAAGAGCTTTCTACCTTCGCTTTGCAAAACTGGGCAAACGCACAGTATGTGTAAGAGCTTTTCTTCTTGTCCCAGGCACAGTCCGCATAGCGTTGAGGTAGGTTTTGCGGCCCATGTTGGCGGTGCGTCACTTGTTGGTGATAGGCCAAACCTCAGAGCTAAAAACCTGGATTTATGAAAGCCTTTAATTATTTTGAACAGATAGCTCTGTGAGTTTGGCGATTTGTACTGTTTACACACGTCCAGGAGTGTTTACATTTTTTAAAAGATTCCTTATCTTTGATACCAGACAGTAATTTAATTTGTTTATACATGGCGAGCTTGAAAGCGTTGTGGGGTAAGTTTGCTTCCCAAAGATGGTGCTCATCTTTGATTGGGATTTCTTCAAAATGTAACAAAATGCATTTAAAGATTGCTGGCAGCCATCCTTGATTGGGATTTCTTCAAAGTATAACAAAATACACTCAAAGGTGTCTGCTGTGGATGTGTGTGCATCTTTGGTGGCCATATTTGAATGCATTTTGTTATATGGGAACAAACCAAATTAAAAATGGCCACCGTGAATACATGCGCATCCGAAGCGGCCAGCTTTGATAGGGATTTATTCAAAAATAACAAGCTGCACTTAAAAAAGTGCTAGCCATATATGTGTGCAAATACGCACACACAGGTGGTCATCTTGAAATTGTGAAAAAAAAATTAGGGGCCTGAAGTGGAAAGTGACCATTTACTGGAGGGGTGGAAAGCGTGGTTTATAAAGTGAGAGGTGGTGGATGAGTGGAAACAGAGAAAGAGCGTGGTAGGAAAATATTCCCTCATATGCACCTAAAGGTGAGCTCTGACCTCAGAGTGAAAGGAAACATCATCCAGTGAAAATACTGTGAGACCAAAATCTATTGGGCACGAAATACACAAGAATAGGTTGGAAAACCAATGAATTAGGAGCACGGATGTGAGATAGACAACAAAGTCATCCAATCATGAGAACATTCATGTAAGTATATGTAAAGTATTGGAAACATTAGTTCTCCCACAGACAGCTAAAGGTACAATGACAGAGGCAGGGTAGTGCATGAATGGGAGGGTGGCAGACAGGAAGAAACATGAATTAGTCAAATGACAGAGATGGAAAGAATATCAGTCTTTTGTGATTAGCTCTTTGTAGGACCTTATGACAGCCTTTCTCCACTTTCTTTTCTCTCCCATATTTCTCCTTTACCCCCTCATCCCGCACTCTCTTCCCTATCTGTATACCGCTCCGTTCCTTTAATTGATATGGCCTACTCGTTCTTCCTACTCTCATTTTCGTCCCTTCTCTTTTTCTCTCTCTTCACTCTGCTTTCCTCCTTTCACTCTTATCTGTGTCCCTCTGTCTATTCCAGGTCAACACACTCATTCTCTCACCCCCTTGTCTCTATTCTTTCTCTCTCTTCTCCACCTCTCACTCTTTGTTCTCCCTCCACCACTCTCCACCTCCCATCCCTTTTTCTCTTCATGTCCATTCTTATTCCTTTCTTGTGCATCCCCCTCCACTTACTTTCTCTTCTTGCACTGCTCTCCTAGTCTCACCGTCTTGTTTACACCTTTCATGTTCTTACATCCTAAAACTCGCTCTTTCTTGCCATGCCTCCTCTAATCCTTGTTTCCTCTCTTCTCCACTCCTCCCTCCTTTTCCTCCCTTTTTTCGCCAGCTCTTTCTCTCCCCCCCTGTCACTGTCTTCTCCTCGCTCTCCTCCTTTCGTCCCTATCTTTTCTCTCACACTTCTCCTCCTTTCATCCCTCTTTTTCCTCTCACAGTTCTTTCCATTCCTCACTTCGGCCCTTTCATTTGCTCTCCTCTCACACTCTCGCCCTTCTTTCCTTCGGAGCGGTGCTCTCCCCCCCTCTCCTCCTGTTAACGTGGCTCCGTGGTTGAGAGCCTGCGGTTTCCCTCTGAACTCGTCTCAGAGCAGCAGCTGGAGGCCTGTGGTTAATTGCTGAGAAGCCGCGCAGTCAGAAGGCACGATGCTTCGGTGTGCGCCCGAGTACAACATCGTCGCACACCGAGCTCACATCGATCCGGCACTCTCGCAGCAGGGCCCCACTGCTCCGCCACAGATGGCTACAGAGCCCCACAGCTTCCTTGTGCCCCCCTCTGGCCCCGCTCCCGCGGCAGAATATCACGGGCGCATGCGCACCACGGACAGCATACCTACACCGAGTGGTGCTGAAACAATTTTCAGAGAGGAGTTGTTACCGTGAATGTTGCATCACTGAAGTAAGAGAGATTACAGCCAGAGCTGCAGATTTTGGAGCTGGGCGAGCCACTGAGTCTGAAACACGGCTCTAGCTCAGCTCGAGGTCCTGTCAGAACCTCCAGCTCATAACGAGCCGAGCTTTCATGTGGTTTCTGCCTGACTTCCTCCCTCTACCCAGAATGTAGCGTTAGGGCCAGTGCTGTCGACTTTGAGACTGAGGAACGAAGTTGGAATCTCGGCATCGGCTCAAAATCCTGAGATGCTGCGCAAATCGCGTAATCTCCCCATGTCTATAGGCAATGAATATGACCATGTGAAATGTAATTGATGCTCGTCTATAGCGCTCCAATTTGGCATTTGAGTCGAGTTCACGCTATATAAAAAACGCACAAAGAGATAAAATCAAACCCTTAATATAAAGAAAGACAAAAAGATACCCATTTCCTGGCTGATTTGTCAAAGTGAAATCGTAAAACCGGAATAAATAGCGGGTTAACTGCTTACATTGTGTGATCTTAGGCAAACATTTTATTTCACCAAAACTCTTTTCATTTATTAATGTCAAAGATTCACATGTTAAAGAAATAGACTTTTTTGAATTTTGAAGCAGCTTCATCATATTTTATGTGTTGTTTGTTGTGTGATTTACATAGGAAACATTTTCAGGGCTCATCTGGTGCACGGACTTGAAGATCTGAGTCAGACCCTTAGCTCAGCTCTCCCTGTGAATGTATTGGCTTCCCCACCTCTAGGAGCCAGGTTCGAGTCCAAGCTTCAGCTCAACATCTTGTGATTCTGGGCAAATCACTTAATCTCCCTGTGCCAACAAAAAATGAATGTGTCTAGGTGTAATGTAACTGCCGCTCATGTAAAGTGCTTCAATACTTTTGGGTCAAGTTTGCACTATATAAAACTACAATTTTTTTGGGGGGGAAATCCAGACACACAGAGAACAAGTGGAGCAATTGAGCCACATCCATTCAGCAGGAGAGGGGTAAAGTGTGGTATGTAGTCGGCAGTAGCGGCCCGTGGTGGGAGTGCTGCCGGGCGGTGAGGTGGGGCGGGGGAGGGGCAGGGTGGGGGGGTAGTAAAGTACGGAATACGGCCGTATAGAGGTAAGTAGACATATAAATAAATAAAACGAATTTTGTTGCGCGCGCTGCATCGCATTTGGCGACGCAGCGCGCGCAACGAAATTCGTTTTATTTATTTATATGTCTACTCTCTATACGGCCTTATTCTGTACTTTACTACCCCCACCCTGCCCCTCCCCCGCCCCACATCACCGCCTGGCAGCACTCCCACCACGGGCCGCTACTGGTAGTCGGTGGTCCACAAATATATTACTAAAGCAGAGTGTGGTAGACACTGTCACCTACAGACAGCTGTTTCCATTTTTATTTACTACAAAATGTGCACAGACATACAGTTTTACTGATAAAACTATAAAAGGCATAAACGATAAATAACATATGGGATTTTAGCCAATATTTTTCACTTGTACATCACCAAGTAAAGTGTCTTGATTTGTTTTGATCATATTAAAAACTTTGTTCCCATCACACTTCAGAATTACGAGAAAAAAAATGCTTCATTTGTACTTTCCTAACTGTTGAAATGTTTGCACAGTAGATTTAAAGGTATTTACATTTTGCTGTGATTTCAAAAATAGGCATCCTGAAGCTTTTCCTTGTACAATCCCTTCAGGCCAGCAAGACTGTCACATAGTTCACTTTACAAAATCAAAAATTAAAAGCATCATTTTTGCTCATTCACCTTTTGACCACCAGCATGGTTACTTTGGGGTTGCTGCTGGACACCCGCAACACAGATTCCAGCGCCTAACACTACATGGTTTCGTAGTGCTCCGGCCGCCTTCACAGCCTGTACCCTAGTGTTCACCTGGCTGTGTTTTTCTACCGGCTTGGCATGTATTTTTAAGTACAGGCTGGTAAAGATATTGGGAAAAACAGCGAAACACATTTTTTCCCTTCTGTAACATAAACCTAAAATAATAGCTGTGTGCATAAATCAATTAAAATGTCTTAGAGCGCTAAATCATTTTAGAATGGTTAACAGTGCAAACAAAGGGAGAATAGCCATGATATAAAAGTATCCTGACTATTTTAGATGAAATATTATTTCGCCTGCCAGCTTTTAGCTGAACGAGAATAGCAAAACATAAACTAATGGCTGGTATTTTTTTCTGATAAAGGTGGCAACTCCCAGCAGTTTCCAGTCATTATCTCGTTCATGCCACAAAGAACAGTTTTACCACATTCGTCACCCAGATCAGATTCCTACTTCTTCACAGCTCCTTAATACCTCCCACTACCACCACTCCCTCACCATGTCCCTACAGGTGAGCTGCGAGCAATCATCTTACACCGGTTCTCTTGAGCACCTGCCTTTTTCTCAGCTAATGGTACTCAAACGTCCCTAAAGAACCCTGTACACAGCTCTCACATGCTAGTGATACCCCTGCTATCACTCAACAAGATTAGCAGTTGTGCTTAATTTGTGCTGGTGTTTTCTGGTACTCAGCACCAACACTTAATGACAGTTGACCACATTGTGGCACTGCCTGAGTATTTTTGAGCACAGGGCATGAGCACAGCGTTTATCAATGCAATATACAAGATCAATCTATCTATCTATCTATCTATCTATCTATCTATCTATCTATCTATCTATCTATCTATCTATCTATCTATCTATCTATCTATCCTCTAACTTTCTGTCTATCTAGTCCATCAAATGGACCTCACAGTGTTCAATTCTCAAATTGCTACATGCCGGTATCTCATATAGACTACTTCAGCGGCGGTTCCTTCATTAGGGCAAAGGAGAGTCGCCCACACAACTGCCAGCACAGCAACATGAACAATAAAATGGCAATAAAATGGTTTTATTATCATTTTATTTTTCAGTGAGGCCAGTCCGAGCCTTTGTCAGGGTAGCATATGCAAAAGAAACAGTTGATGGACGGAATGCTGGACAATGCAAACATTCACCCCCAGTCACAAGGATCTGGGTTTAATCCATCATTCTTTTGCTCACCACACCACCCCAGTTTGGACCCAGCCATATGCAAATCAGTCTTGACCCTGTTCCTTGTGGGAACAGTCCAGCCCGAACTGCCAAGCCAGGTCCTCCCTGGACCGGAAACAAGCATCCTGGGACCGGTTTCAGGGCATCACCCTTCCTCAGCCAGGCTAGCTTGAATCCAGTGGTGTAGTGAGCACGGGACCCACGTCTGGGCATACCCTTCCCACTTAGGGCGACATATGCAAAAGAAACAGTTGATGGACGGAATGCTGGACAATGCAAACATTCACCCCCAGTCACAAGGATCTGGGTTTAATCCATCATTCTTTTGCTCACCACACCACCCCAGTTTGGACCCAGCCATATGCAAATCAGTCTTGACCCTGTTCCTTGTGGGAACAGTCCAGCCCGAACTGCCAAGCCAGGTCCTCCCTGGACCGGAAACAAGCATCCTGGGACTGGTTTCAGGGCATCACCCTTCCTCAGCCAGGCTAGCTTGAATCCAGTGGTGTAGTGAGCACGGGACCCACGTCTGGGCATACCCTTCCCACTTAGGGGCGACATATGCAAAAGAAACAGTTGATGGACGGAATGCTGGACAATGCAAACATTCACCCCCAGTCACAAGGATCTGGGTTTAATCCATCATTCTTTTGCTCACCACACCACCCCAGTTTGGACCCAGCCATATGCAAATCAGTCTTGACCCTGTTCCTTGTGGGAACAGTCCAGCCCGAACTGCCAAGCCAGGTCCTCCCTGGACCGGAAACAAGCATCCTGGGACCGGTTTCAGGGCATCACCCTTCCTCAGCCAGGCTAGCTTGAATCCAGTGGTGTAGTGAGCACGGGACCCACGTCTGGGCATACCCTTCCCACTTAGGGCGACATATGCAAAAGAAACAGTTGATGGACGGAATGCTGGACAATGCAAACATTCACCCCCAGTCACAAGGATCTGGGTTTAATCCATCATTCTTTTGCTCACCACACCACCCCAGTTTGGACCCAGCCATATGCAAATCAGTCTTGACCCTGTTCCTTGTGGGAACAGTCCAGCCCGAACTGCCAAGCCAGGTCCTCCCTGGACCGGAAACAAGCATCCTGGGACCGGTTTCAGGGCATCACCCTTCCTCAGCCAGGCTAGCTTGAATCCAGTGGTGTAGTGAGCACGGGACCCACGTCTGGGCATACCCTTCCCACTTAGGGCGACATATGCAAAAGAAACAGTTGATGGACGGAATGCTGGACAATGCAAACATTCACCCCCAGTCACAAGGATCTGGGTTTAATCCATCATTCTTTTGCTCACCACACCACCCCAGTTTGGACCCAGCCATATGCAAATCAGTCTTGACCCTGTTCCTTGTGGGAACAGTCCAGCCCGAACTGCCAAGCCAGGTCCTCCCTGGACCGGAAACAAGCATCCTGGGACCGGTTTCAGGGCATCACCCTTCCTCAGCCAGGCTAGCTTGAATCCAGTGGTGTAGTGAGCACGGGACCCACGTCTGGGCATACCCTTCCCACTTAGGGCGACATATGCAAAAGAAACAGTTGATGGACGGAATGCTGGACAATGCAAACATTCACCCCCAGTCACAAGGATCTGGGTTTAATCCATCATTCTTTTGCTCACCACACCACCCCAGTTTGGACCCAGCCATATGCAAATCAGTCTTGACCCTGTTCCTTGTGGGAACAGTCCAGCCCGAACTGCCAAGCCAGGTCCTCCCTGGACCGGAAACAAGCATCCTGGGACCGGTTTCAGGGCATCACCCTTCCTCAGCCAGGCTAGCTTGAATCCAGTGGTGTAGTGAGCACGGGACCCACGTCTGGGCATACCCTTCCCACTTAGGGCGACATATGCAAAAGAAACAGTTGATGGACGGAATGCTGGACAATGCAAACATTCACCCCCAGTCACAAGGATCTGGGTTTAATCCATCATTCTTTTGCTCACCACACCACCCCAGTTTGGACCCAGCCATATGCAAATCAGTCTTGACCCTGTTCCTTGTGGGAACAGTCCAGCCCGAACTGCCAAGCCAGGTCCTCCCTGGACCGGAAACAAGCATCCTGGGACCGGTTTCAGGGCATCACCCTTCTTCAGCCAGGCTAGCTTGAATCCAGTGGTGTAGTGAGCACGGGACCCACGTCTGGGCATACCCTTCCCACTTAGGGCGACATATGCAAAAGAAACAGTTGATGGACGGAATGCTGGACAATGCAAACATTCACCCCCAGTCACAAGGATCTGGGTTTAATCCATCATTCTTTTGCTCACCACACCACCCCAGTTTGGACCCAGCCATATGCAAATCAGTCTTGACCCTGTTCCTTGTGGGAACAGTCCAGCCCGAACTGCCAAGCCAGGTCCTCCCTGGACCGGAAACAAGCATCCTGGGACCGGTTTCAGGGCATCACCCTTCTTCAGCCAGGCTAGCTTGAATCCAGTGGTGTAGTGAGCACGGGACCCACGTCTGGGCATACCCTTCCCACTTAGGGCGACATATGCAAAAGAAACAGTTGATGGACGGAATGCTGGACAATGCAAACATTCACCCCCAGTCACAAGGATCTGGGTTTAATCCATCATTCTTTTGCTCACCACACCACCCCAGTTTGGACCCAGCCATATGCAAATCAGTCTTGACCCTGTTCCTTGTGGGAACAGTCCAGCCCGAACTGCCAAGCCAGGTCCTCCCTGGACCGGAAACAAGCATCCTGGGACCGGTTTCAGGGCATCACCCTTCTTCAGCCAGGCTAGCTTGAATCCAGTGGTGTAGTGAGCACGGGACCCACGTCTGGGCATACCCTTCCCACTTAGGGCGACATATGCAAAAGAAACAGTTGATGGACGGAATGCTGGACAATGCAAACATTCACCCCCAGTCACAAGGATCTGGGTTTAATCCATCATTCTTTTGCTCACCACACCACCCCAGTTTGGACCCAGCCATATGCAAATCAGTCTTGACCCTGTTCCTTGTGGGAACAGTCCAGCCCGAACTGCCAAGCCAGGTCCTCCCTGGACCGGAAACAAGCATCCTGGGACCGGTTTCAGGGCATCACCCTTCTTCAGCCAGGCTAGCTTGAATCCAGTGGTGTAGTGAGCACGGGACCCACGTCTGGGCATACCCTTCCCACTTAGGGCGACATATGCAAAAGAAACAGTTGATGGACGGAATGCTGGACAATGCAAACATTCACCCCCAGTCACAAGGATCTGGGTTTAATCCATCATTCTTTTGCTCACCACACCACCCCAGTTTGGACCCAGCCATATGCAAATCAGTCTTGACCCTGTTCCTTGTGGGAACAGTCCAGCCCGAACTGCCAAGCCAGGTCCTCCCTGGACCGGAAACAAGCATCCTGGGACCGGTTTCAGGGCATCACCCTTCTTCAGCCAGGCTAGCTTGAATCCAGTGGTGTAGTGAGCACGGGACCCACGTCTGGGCATACCCTTCCCACTTAGGGCGACATATGCAAAAGAAACAGTTGATGGACGGAATGCTGGACAATGCAAACATTCACCCCCAGTCACAAGGATCTGGGTTTAATCCATCATTCTTTTGCTCACCACACCACCCCAGTTTGGACCCAGCCATATGCAAATCAGTCTTGACCCTGTTCCTTGTGGGAACAGTCCAGCCCGAACTGCCAAGCCAGGTCCTCCCTGGACCGGAAACAAGCATCCTGGGACCGGTTTCAGGGCATCACCCTTCTTCAGCCAGGCTAGCTTGAATCCAGTGGTGTAGTGAGCACGGGACCCACGTCTGGGCATACCCTTCCCACTTAGGGCGACATATGCAAAAGAAACAGTTGATGGACGGAATGCTGGACAATGCAAACATTCACCCCCAGTCACAAGGATCTGGGTTTAATCCATCATTCTTTTGCTCACCACACCACCCCAGTTTGGACCCAGCCATATGCAAATCAGTCTTGACCCTGTTCCTTGTGGGAACAGTCCAGCCCGAACTGCCAAGCCAGGTCCTCCCTGGACCGGAAACAAGCATCCTGGGACCGGTTTCAGGGCATCACCCTTCTTCAGCCAGGCTAGCTTGAATCCAGTGGTGTAGTGAGCACGGGACCCACGTCTGGGCATACCCTTCCCACTTAGGGCGACATATGCAAAAGAAACAGTTGATGGACGGAATGCTGGACAATGCAAACATTCACCCCCAGTCACAAGGATCTGGGTTTAATCCATCATTCTTTTGCTCACCACACCACCCCAGTTTGGACCCAGCCATATGCAAATCAGTCTTGACCCTGTTCCTTGTGGGAACAGTCCAGCCCGAACTGCCAAGCCAGGTCCTCCCTGGACCGGAAACAAGCATCCTGGGACCGGTTTCAGGGCATCACCCTTCTTCAGCCAGGCTAGCTTGAATCCAGTGGTGTAGTGAGCACGGGACCCACGTCTGGGCATACCCTTCCCACTTAGGGCGACATATGCAAAAGAAACAGTTGATGGACGGAATGCTGGACAATGCAAACATTCACCCCCAGTCACAAGGATCTGGGTTTAATCCATCATTCTTTTGCTCACCACACCACCCCAGTTTGGACCCAGCCATATGCAAATCAGTCTTGACCCTGTTCCTTGTGGGAACAGTCCAGCCCGAACTGCCAAGCCAGGTCCTCCCTGGACCGGAAACAAGCATCCTGGGACCGGTTTCAGGGCATCACCCTTCTTCAGCCAGGCTAGCTTGAATCCAGTGGTGTAGTGAGCACGGGACCCACGTCTGGGCATACCCTTCCCACTTAGGGCGACATATGCAAAAGAAACAGTTGATGGACGGAATGCTGGACAATGCAAACATTCACCCCCAGTCACAAGGATCTGGGTTTAATCCATCATTCTTTTGCTCACCACACCACCCCAGTTTGGACCCAGCCATATGCAAATCAGTCTTGACCCTGTTCCTTGTGGGAACAGTCCAGCCCGAACTGCCAAGCCAGGTCCTCCCTGGACCGGAAACAAGCATCCTGGGACCGGTTTCAGGGCATCACCCTTCTTCAGCCAGGCTAGCTTGAATCCAGTGGTGTAGTGAGCACGGGACCCACGTCTGGGCATACCCTTCCCACTTAGGGCGACATATGCAAAAGAAACAGTTGATGGACGGAATGCTGGACAATGCAAACATTCACCCCCAGTCACAAGGATCTGGGTTTAATCCATCATTCTTTTGCTCACCACACCACCCCAGTTTGGACCCAGCCATATGCAAATCAGTCTTGACCCTGTTCCTTGTGGGAACAGTCCAGCCCGAACTGCCAAGCCAGGTCCTCCCTGGACCGGAAACAAGCATCCTGGGACCGGTTTCAGGGCATCACCCTTCTTCAGCCAGGCTAGCTTGAATCCAGTGGTGTAGTGAGCACGGGACCCACGTCTGGGCATACCCTTCCCACTTAGGGCGACATATGCAAAAGAAACAGTTGATGGACGGAATGCTGGACAATGCAAACATTCACCCCCAGTCACAAGGATCTGGGTTTAATCCATCATTCTTTTGCTCACCACACCACCCCAGTTTGGACCCAGCCATATGCAAATCAGTCTTGACCCTGTTCCTTGTGGGAACAGTCCAGCCCGAACTGCCAAGCCAGGTCCTCCCTGGACCGGAAACAAGCATCCTGGGACCGGTTTCAGGGCATCACCCTTCTTCAGCCAGGCTAGCTTGAATCCAGTGGTGTAGTGAGCACGGGACCCACGTCTGGGCATACCCTTCCCACTTAGGGCGACATATGCAAAAGAAACAGTTGATGGACGGAATGCTGGACAATGCAAACATTCACCCCCAGTCACAAGGATCTGGGTTTAATCCATCATTCTTTTGCTCACCACACCACCCCAGTTTGGACCCAGCCATATGCAAATCAGTCTTGACCCTGTTCCTTGTGGGAACAGTCCAGCCCGAACTGCCAAGCCAGGTCCTCCCTGGACCGGAAACAAGCATCCTGGGACCGGTTTCAGGGCATCACCCTTCTTCAGCCAGGCTAGCTTGAATCCAGTGGTGTAGTGAGCACGGGACCCACGTCTGGGCATACCCTTCCCACTTAGGGCGACATATGCAAAAGAAACAGTTGATGGACGGAATGCTGGACAATGCAAACATTCACCCCCAGTCACAAGGATCTGGGTTTAATCCATCATTCTTTTGCTCACCACACCACCCCAGTTTGGACCCAGCCATATGCAAATCAGTCTTGACCCTGTTCCTTGTGGGAACAGTCCAGCCCGAACTGCCAAGCCAGGTCCTCCCTGGACCGGAAACAAGCATCCTGGGACCGGTTTCAGGGCATCACCCTTCTTCAGCCAGGCTAGCTTGAATCCAGTGGTGTAGTGAGCACGGGACCCACGTCTGGGCATACCCTTCCCACTTAGGGCGACATATGCAAAAGAAACAGTTGATGGACGGAATGCTGGACAATGCAAACATTCACCCCCAGTCACAAGGATCTGGGTTTAATCCATCATTCTTTTGCTCACCACACCACCCCAGTTTGGACCCAGCCATATGCAAATCAGTCTTGACCCTGTTCCTTGTGGGAACAGTCCAGCCCGAACTGCCAAGCCAGGTCCTCCCTGGACCGGAAACAAGCATCCTGGGACCGGTTTCAGGGCATCACCCTTCTTCAGCCAGGCTAGCTTGAATCCAGTGGTGTAGTGAGCACGGGACCCACGTCTGGGCATACCCTTCCCACTTAGGGCGACATATGCAAAAGAAACAGTTGATGGACGGAATGCTGGACAATGCAAACATTCACCCCCAGTCACAAGGATCTGGGTTTAATCCATCATTCTTTTGCTCACCACACCACCCCAGTTTGGACCCAGCCATATGCAAATCAGTCTTGACCCTGTTCCTTGTGGGAACAGTCCAGCCCGAACTGCCAAGCCAGGTCCTCCCTGGACCGGAAACAAGCATCCTGGGACCGGTTTCAGGGCATCACCCTTCTTCAGCCAGGCTAGCTTGAATCCAGTGGTGTAGTGAGCACGGGACCCACGTCTGGGCATACCCTTCCCACTTAGGGCGACATATGCAAAAGAAACAGTTGATGGACGGAATGCTGGACAATGCAAACATTCACCCCCAGTCACAAGGATCTGGGTTTAATCCATCATTCTTTTGCTCACCACACCACCCCAGTTTGGACCCAGCCATATGCAAATCAGTCTTGACCCTGTTCCTTGTGGGAACAGTCCAGCCCGAACTGCCAAGCCAGGTCCTCCCTGGACCGGAAACAAGCATCCTGGGACCGGTTTCAGGGCATCACCCTTCTTCAGCCAGGCTAGCTTGAATCCAGTGGTGTAGTGAGCACGGGACCCACGTCTGGGCATACCCTTCCCACTTAGGGCGACATATGCAAAAGAAACAGTTGATGGACGGAATGCTGGACAATGCAAACATTCACCCCCAGTCACAAGGATCTGGGTTTAATCCATCATTCTTTTGCTCACCACACCACCCCAGTTTGGACCCAGCCATATGCAAATCAGTCTTGACCCTGTTCCTTGTGGGAACAGTCCAGCCCGAACTGCCAAGCCAGGTCCTCCCTGGACCGGAAACAAGCATCCTGGGACCGGTTTCAGGGCATCACCCTTCTTCAGCCAGGCTAGCTTGAATCCAGTGGTGTAGTGAGCACGGGACCCACGTCTGGGCATACCCTTCCCACTTAGGGCGACATATGCAAAAGAAACAGTTGATGGACGGAATGCTGGACAATGCAAACATTCACCCCCAGTCACAAGGATCTGGGTTTAATCCATCATTCTTTTGCTCACCACACCACCCCAGTTTGGACCCAGCCATATGCAAATCAGTCTTGACCCTGTTCCTTGTGGGAACAGTCCAGCCCGAACTGCCAAGCCAGGTCCTCCCTGGACCGGAAACAAGCATCCTGGGACCGGTTTCAGGGCATCACCCTTCTTCAGCCAGGCTAGCTTGAATCCAGTGGTGTAGTGAGCACGGGACCCACGTCTGGGCATACCCTTCCCACTTAGGGCGACATATGCAAAAGAAACAGTTGATGGACGGAATGCTGGACAATGCAAACATTCACCCCCAGTCACAAGGATCTGGGTTTAATCCATCATTCTTTTGCTCACCACACCACCCCAGTTTGGACCCAGCCATATGCAAATCAGTCTTGACCCTGTTCCTTGTGGGAACAGTCCAGCCCGAACTGCCAAGCCAGGTCCTCCCTGGACCGGAAACAAGCATCCTGGGACCGGTTTCAGGGCATCACCCTTCTTCAGCCAGGCTAGCTTGAATCCAGTGGTGTAGTGAGCACGGGACCCACGTCTGGGCATACCCTTCCCACTTAGGGCGACATATGCAAAAGAAACAGTTGATGGACGGAATGCTGGACAATGCAAACATTCACCCCCAGTCACAAGGATCTGGGTTTAATCCATCATTCTTTTGCTCACCACACCACCCCAGTTTGGACCCAGCCATATGCAAATCAGTCTTGACCCTGTTCCTTGTGGGAACAGTCCAGCCCGAACTGCCAAGCCAGGTCCTCCCTGGACCGGAAACAAGCATCCTGGGACCGGTTTCAGGGCATCACCCTTCTTCAGCCAGGCTAGCTTGAATCCAGTGGTGTAGTGAGCACGGGACCCACGTCTGGGCATACCCTTCCCACTTAGGGCGACATATGCAAAAGAAACAGTTGATGGACGGAATGCTGGACAATGCAAACATTCACCCCCAGTCACAAGGATCTGGGTTTAATCCATCATTCTTTTGCTCACCACACCACCCCAGTTTGGACCCAGCCATATGCAAATCAGTCTTGACCCTGTTCCTTGTGGGAACAGTCCAGCCCGAACTGCCAAGCCAGGTC
Source organism: Calotriton arnoldi (assembly GCA_963921515.1). Classification (NCBI taxonomy): domain Eukaryota; kingdom Metazoa; phylum Chordata; class Amphibia; order Caudata; family Salamandridae; genus Calotriton; species Calotriton arnoldi. The sequence continues at coordinate 1,407,240 of CAWUFW010000661.1, forward strand.
CTCCCTGGACCGGAAACAAGCATCCTGGGACCGGTTTCAGGGCATCACCCTTCTTCAGCCAGGCTAGCTTGAATCCAGTGGTGTAGTGAGCACGGGACCCACGTCTGGGCATACCCTTCCCACTTAGGGCGACATATGCAAAAGAAACAGTTGATGGACGGAATGCTGGACAATGCAAACATTCACCCCCAGTCACAAGGATCTGGGTTTAATCCATCATTCTTTTGCTCACCACACCACCCCAGTTTGGACCCAGCCATATGCAAATCAGTCTTGACCCTGTTCCTTGTGGGAACAGTCCAGCCCGAACTGCCAAGCCAGGTCCTCCCTGGACCGGAAACAAGCATCCTGGGACCGGTTTCAGGGCATCACCCTTCTTCAGCCAGGCTAGCTTGAATCCAGTGGTGTAGTGAGCACGGGACCCACGTCTGGGCATACCCTTCCCACTTAGGGCGACATATGCAAAAGAAACAGTTGATGGACGGAATGCTGGACAATGCAAACATTCACCCCCAGTCACAAGGATCTGGGTTTAATCCATCATTCTTTTGCTCACCACACCACCCCAGTTTGGACCCAGCCATATGCAAATCAGTCTTGACCCTGTTCCTTGTGGGAACAGTCCAGCCCGAACTGCCAAGCCAGGTCCTCCCTGGACCGGAAACAAGCATCCTGGGACCGGTTTCAGGGCATCACCCTTCTTCAGCCAGGCTAGCTTGAATCCAGTGGTGTAGTGAGCACGGGACCCACGTCTGGGCATACCCTTCCCACTTAGGGCGACATATGCAAAAGAAACAGTTGATGGACGGAATGCTGGACAATGCAAACATTCACCCCCAGTCACAAGGATCTGGGTTTAATCCATCATTCTTTTGCTCACCACACCACCCCAGTTTGGACCCAGCCATATGCAAATCAGTCTTGACCCTGTTCCTTGTGGGAACAGTCCAGCCCGAACTGCCAAGCCAGGTCCTCCCTGGACCGGAAACAAGCATCCTGGGACCGGTTTCAGGGCATCACCCTTCTTCAGCCAGGCTAGCTTGAATCCAGTGGTGTAGTGAGCACGGGACCCACGTCTGGGCATACCCTTCCCACTTAGGGCGACATATGCAAAAGAAACAGTTGATGGACGGAATGCTGGACAATGCAAACATTCACCCCCAGTCACAAGGATCTGGGTTTAATCCATCATTCTTTTGCTCACCACACCACCCCAGTTTGGACCCAGCCATATGCAAATCAGTCTTGACCCTGTTCCTTGTGGGAACAGTCCAGCCCGAACTGCCAAGCCAGGTCCTCCCTGGACCGGAAACAAGCATCCTGGGACCGGTTTCAGGGCATCACCCTTCTTCAGCCAGGCTAGCTTGAATCCAGTGGTGTAGTGAGCACGGGACCCACGTCTGGGCATACCCTTCCCACTTAGGGCGACATATGCAAAAGAAACAGTTGATGGACGGAATGCTGGACAATGCAAACATTCACCCCCAGTCACAAGGATCTGGGTTTAATCCATCATTCTTTTGCTCACCACACCACCCCAGTTTGGACCCAGCCATATGCAAATCAGTCTTGACCCTGTTCCTTGTGGGAACAGTCCAGCCCGAACTGCCAAGCCAGGTCCTCCCTGGACCGGAAACAAGCATCCTGGGACCGGTTTCAGGGCATCACCCTTCTTCAGCCAGGCTAGCTTGAATCCAGTGGTGTAGTGAGCACGGGACCCACGTCTGGGCATACCCTTCCCACTTAGGGCGACATATGCAAAAGAAACAGTTGATGGACGGAATGCTGGACAATGCAAACATTCACCCCCAGTCACAAGGATCTGGGTTTAATCCATCATTCTTTTGCTCACCACACCACCCCAGTTTGGACCCAGCCATATGCAAATCAGTCTTGACCCTGTTCCTTGTGGGAACAGTCCAGCCCGAACTGCCAAGCCAGGTCCTCCCTGGACCGGAAACAAGCATCCTGGGACCGGTTTCAGGGCATCACCCTTCTTCAGCCAGGCTAGCTTGAATCCAGTGGTGTAGTGAGCACGGGACCCACGTCTGGGCATACCCTTCCCACTTAGGGCGACATATGCAAAAGAAACAGTTGATGGACGGAATGCTGGACAATGCAAACATTCACCCCCAGTCACAAGGATCTGGGTTTAATCCATCATTCTTTTGCTCACCACACCACCCCAGTTTGGACCCAGCCATATGCAAATCAGTCTTGACCCTGTTCCTTGTGGGAACAGTCCAGCCCGAACTGCCAAGCCAGGTCCTCCCTGGACCGGAAACAAGCATCCTGGGACCGGTTTCAGGGCATCACCCTTCTTCAGCCAGGCTAGCTTGAATCCAGTGGTGTAGTGAGCACGGGACCCACGTCTGGGCATACCCTTCCCACTTAGGGCGACATATGCAAAAGAAACAGTTGATGGACGGAATGCTGGACAATGCAAACATTCACCCCCAGTCACAAGGATCTGGGTTTAATCCATCATTCTTTTGCTCACCACACCACCCCAGTTTGGACCCAGCCATATGCAAATCAGTCTTGACCCTGTTCCTTGTGGGAACAGTCCAGCCCGAACTGCCAAGCCAGGTCCTCCCTGGACCGGAAACAAGCATCCTGGGACCGGTTTCAGGGCATCACCCTTCTTCAGCCAGGCTAGCTTGAATCCAGTGGTGTAGTGAGCACGGGACCCACGTCTGGGCATACCCTTCCCACTTAGGGCGACATATGCAAAAGAAACAGTTGATGGACGGAATGCTGGACAATGCAAACATTCACCCCCAGTCACAAGGATCTGGGTTTAATCCATCATTCTTTTGCTCACCACACCACCCCAGTTTGGACCCAGCCATATGCAAATCAGTCTTGACCCTGTTCCTTGTGGGAACAGTCCAGCCCGAACTGCCAAGCCAGGTCCTCCCTGGACCGGAAACAAGCATCCTGGGACCGGTTTCAGGGCATCACCCTTCTTCAGCCAGGCTAGCTTGAATCCAGTGGTGTAGTGAGCACGGGACCCACGTCTGGGCATACCCTTCCCACTTAGGGCGACATATGCAAAAGAAACAGTTGATGGACGGAATGCTGGACAATGCAAACATTCACCCCCAGTCACAAGGATCTGGGTTTAATCCATCATTCTTTTGCTCACCACACCACCCCAGTTTGGACCCAGCCATATGCAAATCAGTCTTGACCCTGTTCCTTGTGGGAACAGTCCAGCCCGAACTGCCAAGCCAGGTCCTCCCTGGACCGGAAACAAGCATCCTGGGACCGGTTTCAGGGCATCACCCTTCTTCAGCCAGGCTAGCTTGAATCCAGTGGTGTAGTGAGCACGGGACCCACGTCTGGGCATACCCTTCCCACTTAGGGCGACATATGCAAAAGAAACAGTTGATGGACGGAATGCTGGACAATGCAAACATTCACCCCCAGTCACAAGGATCTGGGTTTAATCCATCATTCTTTTGCTCACCACACCACCCCAGTTTGGACCCAGCCATATGCAAATCAGTCTTGACCCTGTTCCTTGTGGGAACAGTCCAGCCCGAACTGCCAAGCCAGGTCCTCCCTGGACCGGAAACAAGCATCCTGGGACCGGTTTCAGGGCATCACCCTTCTTCAGCCAGGCTAGCTTGAATCCAGTGGTGTAGTGAGCACGGGACCCACGTCTGGGCATACCCTTCCCACTTAGGGCGACATATGCAAAAGAAACAGTTGATGGACGGAATGCTGGACAATGCAAACATTCACCCCCAGTCACAAGGATCTGGGTTTAATCCATCATTCTTTTGCTCACCACACCACCCCAGTTTGGACCCAGCCATATGCAAATCAGTCTTGACCCTGTTCCTTGTGGGAACAGTCCAGCCCGAACTGCCAAGCCAGGTCCTCCCTGGACCGGAAACAAGCATCCTGGGACCGGTTTCAGGGCATCACCCTTCTTCAGCCAGGCTAGCTTGAATCCAGTGGTGTAGTGAGCACGGGACCCACGTCTGGGCATACCCTTCCCACTTAGGGCGACATATGCAAAAGAAACAGTTGATGGACGGAATGCTGGACAATGCAAACATTCACCCCCAGTCACAAGGATCTGGGTTTAATCCATCATTCTTTTGCTCACCACACCACCCCAGTTTGGACCCAGCCATATGCAAATCAGTCTTGACCCTGTTCCTTGTGGGAACAGTCCAGCCCGAACTGCCAAGCCAGGTCCTCCCTGGACCGGAAACAAGCATCCTGGGACCGGTTTCAGGGCATCACCCTTCTTCAGCCAGGCTAGCTTGAATCCAGTGGTGTAGTGAGCACGGGACCCACGTCTGGGCATACCCTTCCCACTTAGGGCGACATATGCAAAAGAAACAGTTGATGGACGGAATGCTGGACAATGCAAACATTCACCCCCAGTCACAAGGATCTGGGTTTAATCCATCATTCTTTTGCTCACCACACCACCCCAGTTTGGACCCAGCCATATGCAAATCAGTCTTGACCCTGTTCCTTGTGGGAACAGTCCAGCCCGAACTGCCAAGCCAGGTCCTCCCTGGACCGGAAACAAGCATCCTGGGACCGGTTTCAGGGCATCACCCTTCTTCAGCCAGGCTAGCTTGAATCCAGTGGTGTAGTGAGCACGGGACCCACGTCTGGGCATACCCTTCCCACTTAGGGCGACATATGCAAAAGAAACAGTTGATGGACGGAATGCTGGACAATGCAAACATTCACCCCCAGTCACAAGGATCTGGGTTTAATCCATCATTCTTTTGCTCACCACACCACCCCAGTTTGGACCCAGCCATATGCAAATCAGTCTTGACCCTGTTCCTTGTGGGAACAGTCCAGCCCGAACTGCCAAGCCAGGTCCTCCCTGGACCGGAAACAAGCATCCTGGGACCGGTTTCAGGGCATCACCCTTCTTCAGCCAGGCTAGCTTGAATCCAGTGGTGTAGTGAGCACGGGACCCACGTCTGGGCATACCCTTCCCACTTAGGGCGACATATGCAAAAGAAACAGTTGATGGACGGAATGCTGGACAATGCAAACATTCACCCCCAGTCACAAGGATCTGGGTTTAATCCATCATTCTTTTGCTCACCACACCACCCCAGTTTGGACCCAGCCATATGCAAATCAGTCTTGACCCTGTTCCTTGTGGGAACAGTCCAGCCCGAACTGCCAAGCCAGGTCCTCCCTGGACCGGAAACAAGCATCCTGGGACCGGTTTCAGGGCATCACCCTTCTTCAGCCAGGCTAGCTTGAATCCAGTGGTGTAGTGAGCACGGGACCCACGTCTGGGCATACCCTTCCCACTTAGGGCGACATATGCAAAAGAAACAGTTGATGGACGGAATGCTGGACAATGCAAACATTCACCCCCAGTCACAAGGATCTGGGTTTAATCCATCATTCTTTTGCTCACCACACCACCCCAGTTTGGACCCAGCCATATGCAAATCAGTCTTGACCCTGTTCCTTGTGGGAACAGTCCAGCCCGAACTGCCAAGCCAGGTCCTCCCTGGACCGGAAACAAGCATCCTGGGACCGGTTTCAGGGCATCACCCTTCTTCAGCCAGGCTAGCTTGAATCCAGTGGTGTAGTGAGCACGGGACCCACGTCTGGGCATACCCTTCCCACTTAGGGCGACATATGCAAAAGAAACAGTTGATGGACGGAATGCTGGACAATGCAAACATTCACCCCCAGTCACAAGGATCTGGGTTTAATCCATCATTCTTTTGCTCACCACACCACCCCAGTTTGGACCCAGCCATATGCAAATCAGTCTTGACCCTGTTCCTTGTGGGAACAGTCCAGCCCGAACTGCCAAGCCAGGTCCTCCCTGGACCGGAAACAAGCATCCTGGGACCGGTTTCAGGGCATCACCCTTCTTCAGCCAGGCTAGCTTGAATCCAGTGGTGTAGTGAGCACGGGACCCACGTCTGGGCATACCCTTCCCACTTAGGGCGACATATGCAAAAGAAACAGTTGATGGACGGAATGCTGGACAATGCAAACATTCACCCCCAGTCACAAGGATCTGGGTTTAATCCATCATTCTTTTGCTCACCACACCACCCCAGTTTGGACCCAGCCATATGCAAATCAGTCTTGACCCTGTTCCTTGTGGGAACAGTCCAGCCCGAACTGCCAAGCCAGGTCCTCCCTGGACCGGAAACAAGCATCCTGGGACCGGTTTCAGGGCATCACCCTTCTTCAGCCAGGCTAGCTTGAATCCAGTGGTGTAGTGAGCACGGGACCCACGTCTGGGCATACCCTTCCCACTTAGGGCGACATATGCAAAAGAAACAGTTGATGGACGGAATGCTGGACAATGCAAACATTCACCCCCAGTCACAAGGATCTGGGTTTAATCCATCATTCTTTTGCTCACCACACCACCCCAGTTTGGACCCAGCCATATGCAAATCAGTCTTGACCCTGTTCCTTGTGGGAACAGTCCAGCCCGAACTGCCAAGCCAGGTCCTCCCTGGACCGGAAACAAGCATCCTGGGACCGGTTTCAGGGCATCACCCTTCTTCAGCCAGGCTAGCTTGAATCCAGTGGTGTAGTGAGCACGGGACCCACGTCTGGGCATACCCTTCCCACTTAGGGCGACATATGCAAAAGAAACAGTTGATGGACGGAATGCTGGACAATGCAAACATTCACCCCCAGTCACAAGGATCTGGGTTTAATCCATCATTCTTTTGCTCACCACACCACCCCAGTTTGGACCCAGCCATATGCAAATCAGTCTTGACCCTGTTCCTTGTGGGAACAGTCCAGCCCGAACTGCCAAGCCAGGTCCTCCCTGGACCGGAAACAAGCATCCTGGGACCGGTTTCAGGGCATCACCCTTCTTCAGCCAGGCTAGCTTGAATCCAGTGGTGTAGTGAGCACGGGACCCACGTCTGGGCATACCCTTCCCACTTAGGGCGACATATGCAAAAGAAACAGTTGATGGACGGAATGCTGGACAATGCAAACATTCACCCCCAGTCACAAGGATCTGGGTTTAATCCATCATTCTTTTGCTCACCACACCACCCCAGTTTGGACCCAGCCATATGCAAATCAGTCTTGACCCTGTTCCTTGTGGGAACAGTCCAGCCCGAACTGCCAAGCCAGGTCCTCCCTGGACCGGAAACAAGCATCCTGGGACCGGTTTCAGGGCATCACCCTTCTTCAGCCAGGCTAGCTTGAATCCAGTGGTGTAGTGAGCACGGGACCCACGTCTGGGCATACCCTTCCCACTTAGGGCGACATATGCAAAAGAAACAGTTGATGGACGGAATGCTGGACAATGCAAACATTCACCCCCAGTCACAAGGATCTGGGTTTAATCCATCATTCTTTTGCTCACCACACCACCCCAGTTTGGACCCAGCCATATGCAAATCAGTCTTGACCCTGTTCCTTGTGGGAACAGTCCAGCCCGAACTGCCAAGCCAGGTCCTCCCTGGACCGGAAACAAGCATCCTGGGACCGGTTTCAGGGCATCACCCTTCTTCAGCCAGGCTAGCTTGAATCCAGTGGTGTAGTGAGCACGGGACCCACGTCTGGGCATACCCTTCCCACTTAGGGCGACATATGCAAAAGAAACAGTTGATGGACGGAATGCTGGACAATGCAAACATTCACCCCCAGTCACAAGGATCTGGGTTTAATCCATCATTCTTTTGCTCACCACACCACCCCAGTTTGGACCCAGCCATATGCAAATCAGTCTTGACCCTGTTCCTTGTGGGAACAGTCCAGCCCGAACTGCCAAGCCAGGTCCTCCCTGGACCGGAAACAAGCATCCTGGGACCGGTTTCAGGGCATCACCCTTCTTCAGCCAGGCTAGCTTGAATCCAGTGGTGTAGTGAGCACGGGACCCACGTCTGGGCATACCCTTCCCACTTAGGGCGACATATGCAAAAGAAACAGTTGATGGACGGAATGCTGGACAATGCAAACATTCACCCCCAGTCACAAGGATCTGGGTTTAATCCATCATTCTTTTGCTCACCACACCACCCCAGTTTGGACCCAGCCATATGCAAATCAGTCTTGACCCTGTTCCTTGTGGGAACAGTCCAGCCCGAACTGCCAAGCCAGGTCCTCCCTGGACCGGAAACAAGCATCCTGGGACCGGTTTCAGGGCATCACCCTTCTTCAGCCAGGCTAGCTTGAATCCAGTGGTGTAGTGAGCACGGGACCCACGTCTGGGCATACCCTTCCCACTTAGGGCGACATATGCAAAAGAAACAGTTGATGGACGGAATGCTGGACAATGCAAACATTCACCCCCAGTCACAAGGATCTGGGTTTAATCCATCATTCTTTTGCTCACCACACCACCCCAGTTTGGACCCAGCCATATGCAAATCAGTCTTGACCCTGTTCCTTGTGGGAACAGTCCAGCCCGAACTGCCAAGCCAGGTCCTCCCTGGACCGGAAACAAGCATCCTGGGACCGGTTTCAGGGCATCACCCTTCTTCAGCCAGGCTAGCTTGAATCCAGTGGTGTAGTGAGCACGGGACCCACGTCTGGGCATACCCTTCCCACTTAGGGCGACATATGCAAAAGAAACAGTTGATGGACGGAATGCTGGACAATGCAAACATTCACCCCCAGTCACAAGGATCTGGGTTTAATCCATCATTCTTTTGCTCACCACACCACCCCAGTTTGGACCCAGCCATATGCAAATCAGTCTTGACCCTGTTCCTTGTGGGAACAGTCCAGCCCGAACTGCCAAGCCAGGTCCTCCCTGGACCGGAAACAAGCATCCTGGGACCGGTTTCAGGGCATCACCCTTCTTCAGCCAGGCTAGCTTGAATCCAGTGGTGTAGTGAGCACGGGACCCACGTCTGGGCATACCCTTCCCACTTAGGGCGACATATGCAAAAGAAACAGTTGATGGACGGAATGCTGGACAATGCAAACATTCACCCCCAGTCACAAGGATCTGGGTTTAATCCATCATTCTTTTGCTCACCACACCACCCCAGTTTGGACCCAGCCATATGCAAATCAGTCTTGACCCTGTTCCTTGTGGGAACAGTCCAGCCCGAACTGCCAAGCCAGGTCCTCCCTGGACCGGAAACAAGCATCCTGGGACCGGTTTCAGGGCATCACCCTTCTTCAGCCAGGCTAGCTTGAATCCAGTGGTGTAGTGAGCACGGGACCCACGTCTGGGCATACCCTTCCCACTTAGGGCGACATATGCAAAAGAAACAGTTGATGGACGGAATGCTGGACAATGCAAACATTCACCCCCAGTCACAAGGATCTGGGTTTAATCCATCATTCTTTTGCTCACCACACCACCCCAGTTTGGACCCAGCCATATGCAAATCAGTCTTGACCCTGTTCCTTGTGGGAACAGTCCAGCCCGAACTGCCAAGCCAGGTCCTCCCTGGACCGGAAACAAGCATCCTGGGACCGGTTTCAGGGCATCACCCTTCTTCAGCCAGGCTAGCTTGAATCCAGTGGTGTAGTGAGCACGGGACCCACGTCTGGGCATACCCTTCCCACTTAGGGCGACATATGCAAAAGAAACAGTTGATGGACGGAATGCTGGACAATGCAAACATTCACCCCCAGTCACAAGGATCTGGGTTTAATCCATCATTCTTTTGCTCACCACACCACCCCAGTTTGGACCCAGCCATATGCAAATCAGTCTTGACCCTGTTCCTTGTGGGAACAGTCCAGCCCGAACTGCCAAGCCAGGTCCTCCCTGGACCGGAAACAAGCATCCTGGGACCGGTTTCAGGGCATCACCCTTCTTCAGCCAGGCTAGCTTGAATCCAGTGGTGTAGTGAGCACGGGACCCACGTCTGGGCATACCCTTCCCACTTAGGGCGACATATGCAAAAGAAACAGTTGATGGACGGAATGCTGGACAATGCAAACATTCACCCCCAGTCACAAGGATCTGGGTTTAATCCATCATTCTTTTGCTCACCACACCACCCCAGTTTGGACCCAGCCATATGCAAATCAGTCTTGACCCTGTTCCTTGTGGGAACAGTCCAGCCCGAACTGCCAAGCCAGGTCCTCCCTGGACCGGAAACAAGCATCCTGGGACCGGTTTCAGGGCATCACCCTTCTTCAGCCAGGCTAGCTTGAATCCAGTGGTGTAGTGAGCACGGGACCCACGTCTGGGCATACCCTTCCCACTTAGGGCGACATATGCAAAAGAAACAGTTGATGGACGGAATGCTGGACAATGCAAACATTCACCCCCAGTCACAAGGATCTGGGTTTAATCCATCATTCTTTTGCTCACCACACCACCCCAGTTTGGACCCAGCCATATGCAAATCAGTCTTGACCCTGTTCCTTGTGGGAACAGTCCAGCCCGAACTGCCAAGCCAGGTCCTCCCTGGACCGGAAACAAGCATCCTGGGACCGGTTTCAGGGCATCACCCTTCTTCAGCCAGGCTAGCTTGAATCCAGTGGTGTAGTGAGCACGGGACCCACGTCTGGGCATACCCTTCCCACTTAGGGCGACATATGCAAAAGAAACAGTTGATGGACGGAATGCTGGACAATGCAAACATTCACCCCCAGTCACAAGGATCTGGGTTTAATCCATCATTCTTTTGCTCACCACACCACCCCAGTTTGGACCCAGCCATATGCAAATCAGTCTTGACCCTGTTCCTTGTGGGAACAGTCCAGCCCGAACTGCCAAGCCAGGTCCTCCCTGGACCGGAAACAAGCATCCTGGGACCGGTTTCAGGGCATCACCCTTCTTCAGCCAGGCTAGCTTGAATCCAGTGGTGTAGTGAGCACGGGACCCACGTCTGGGCATACCCTTCCCACTTAGGGCGACATATGCAAAAGAAACAGTTGATGGACGGAATGCTGGACAATGCAAACATTCACCCCCAGTCACAAGGATCTGGGTTTAATCCATCATTCTTTTGCTCACCACACCACCCCAGTTTGGACCCAGCCATATGCAAATCAGTCTTGACCCTGTTCCTTGTGGGAACAGTCCAGCCCGAACTGCCAAGCCAGGTCCTCCCTGGACCGGAAACAAGCATCCTGGGACCGGTTTCAGGGCATCACCCTTCTTCAGCCAGGCTAGCTTGAATCCAGTGGTGTAGTGAGCACGGGACCCACGTCTGGGCATACCCTTCCCACTTAGGGCGACATATGCAAAAGAAACAGTTGATGGACGGAATGCTGGACAATGCAAACATTCACCCCCAGTCACAAGGATCTGGGTTTAATCCATCATTCTTTTGCTCACCACACCACCCCAGTTTGGACCCAGCCATATGCAAATCAGTCTTGACCCTGTTCCTTGTGGGAACAGTCCAGCCCGAACTGCCAAGCCAGGTCCTCCCTGGACCGGAAACAAGCATCCTGGGACCGGTTTCAGGGCATCACCCTTCTTCAGCCAGGCTAGCTTGAATCCAGTGGTGTAGTGAGCACGGGACCCACGTCTGGGCATACCCTTCCCACTTAGGGCGACATATGCAAAAGAAACAGTTGATGGACGGAATGCTGGACAATGCAAACATTCACCCCCAGTCACAAGGATCTGGGTTTAATCCATCATTCTTTTGCTCACCACACCACCCCAGTTTGGACCCAGCCATATGCAAATCAGTCTTGACCCTGTTCCTTGTGGGAACAGTCCAGCCCGAACTGCCAAGCCAGGTCCTCCCTGGACCGGAAACAAGCATCCTGGGACCGGTTTCAGGGCATCACCCTTCTTCAGCCAGGCTAGCTTGAATCCAGTGGTGTAGTGAGCACGGGACCCACGTCTGGGCATACCCTTCCCACTTAGGGCGACATATGCAAAAGAAACAGTTGATGGACGGAATGCTGGACAATGCAAACATTCACCCCCAGTCACAAGGATCTGGGTTTAATCCATCATTCTTTTGCTCACCACACCACCCCAGTTTGGACCCAGCCATATGCAAATCAGTCTTGACCCTGTTCCTTGTGGGAACAGTCCAGCCCGAACTGCCAAGCCAGGTCCTCCCTGGACCGGAAACAAGCATCCTGGGACCGGTTTCAGGGCATCACCCTTCTTCAGCCAGGCTAGCTTGAATCCAGTGGTGTAGTGAGCACGGGACCCACGTCTGGGCATACCCTTCCCACTTAGGGCGACATATGCAAAAGAAACAGTTGATGGACGGAATGCTGGACAATGCAAACATTCACCCCCAGTCACAAGGATCTGGGTTTAATCCATCATTCTTTTGCTCACCACACCACCCCAGTTTGGACCCAGCCATATGCAAATCAGTCTTGACCCTGTTCCTTGTGGGAACAGTCCAGCCCGAACTGCCAAGCCAGGTCCTCCCTGGACCGGAAACAAGCATCCTGGGACCGGTTTCAGGGCATCACCCTTCTTCAGCCAGGCTAGCTTGAATCCAGTGGTGTAGTGAGCACGGGACCCACGTCTGGGCATACCCTTCCCACTTAGGGCGACATATGCAAAAGAAACAGTTGATGGACGGAATGCTGGACAATGCAAACATTCACCCCCAGTCACAAGGATCTGGGTTTAATCCATCATTCTTTTGCTCACCACACCACCCCAGTTTGGACCCAGCCATATGCAAATCAGTCTTGACCCTGTTCCTTGTGGGAACAGTCCAGCCCGAACTGCCAAGCCAGGTCCTCCCTGGACCGGAAACAAGCATCCTGGGACCGGTTTCAGGGCATCACCCTTCTTCAGCCAGGCTAGCTTGAATCCAGTGGTGTAGTGAGCACGGGACCCACGTCTGGGCATACCCTTCCCACTTAGGGCGACATATGCAAAAGAAACAGTTGATGGACGGAATGCTGGACAATGCAAACATTCACCCCCAGTCACAAGGATCTGGGTTTAATCCATCATTCTTTTGCTCACCACACCACCCCAGTTTGGACCCAGCCATATGCAAATCAGTCTTGACCCTGTTCCTTGTGGGAACAGTCCAGCCCGAACTGCCAAGCCAGGTCCTCCCTGGACCGGAAACAAGCATCCTGGGACCGGTTTCAGGGCATCACCCTTCTTCAGCCAGGCTAGCTTGAATCCAGTGGTGTAGTGAGCACGGGACCCACGTCTGGGCATACCCTTCCCACTTAGGGCGACATATGCAAAAGAAACAGTTGATGGACGGAATGCTGGACAATGCAAACATTCACCCCCAGTCACAAGGATCTGGGTTTAATCCATCATTCTTTTGCTCACCACACCACCCCAGTTTGGACCCAGCCATATGCAAATCAGTCTTGACCCTGTTCCTTGTGGGAACAGTCCAGCCCGAACTGCCAAGCCAGGTCCTCCCTGGACCGGAAACAAGCATCCTGGGACCGGTTTCAGGGCATCACCCTTCTTCAGCCAGGCTAGCTTGAATCCAGTGGTGTAGTGAGCACGGGACCCACGTCTGGGCATACCCTTCCCACTTAGGGCGACATATGCAAAAGAAACAGTTGATGGACGGAATGCTGGACAATGCAAACATTCACCCCCAGTCACAAGGATCTGGGTTTAATCCATCATTCTTTTGCTCACCACACCACCCCAGTTTGGACCCAGCCATATGCAAATCAGTCTTGACCCTGTTCCTTGTGGGAACAGTCCAGCCCGAACTGCCAAGCCAGGTCCTCCCTGGACCGGAAACAAGCATCCTGGGACCGGTTTCAGGGCATCACCCTTCTTCAGCCAGGCTAGCTTGAATCCAGTGGTGTAGTGAGCACGGGACCCACGTCTGGGCATACCCTTCCCACTTAGGGCGACATATGCAAAAGAAACAGTTGATGGACGGAATGCTGGACAATGCAAACATTCACCCCCAGTCACAAGGATCTGGGTTTAATCCATCATTCTTTTGCTCACCACACCACCCCAGTTTGGACCCAGCCATATGCAAATCAGTCTTGACCCTGTTCCTTGTGGGAACAGTCCAGCCCGAACTGCCAAGCCAGGTCCTCCCTGGACCGGAAACAAGCATCCTGGGACCGGTTTCAGGGCATCACCCTTCTTCAGCCAGGCTAGCTTGAATCCAGTGGTGTAGTGAGCACGGGACCCACGTCTGGGCATACCCTTCCCACTTAGGGCGACATATGCAAAAGAAACAGTTGATGGACGGAATGCTGGACAATGCAAACATTCACCCCCAGTCACAAGGATCTGGGTTTAATCCATCATTCTTTTGCTCACCACACCACCCCAGTTTGGACCCAGCCATATGCAAATCAGTCTTGACCCTGTTCCTTGTGGGAACAGTCCAGCCCGAACTGCCAAGCCAGGTCCTCCCTGGACCGGAAACAAGCATCCTGGGACCGGTTTCAGGGCATCACCCTTCTTCAGCCAGGCTAGCTTGAATCCAGTGGTGTAGTGAGCACGGGACCCACGTCTGGGCATACCCTTCCCACTTAGGGCGACATATGCAAAAGAAACAGTTGATGGACGGAATGCTGGACAATGCAAACATTCACCCCCAGTCACAAGGATCTGGGTTTAATCCATCATTCTTTTGCTCACCACACCACCCCAGTTTGGACCCAGCCATATGCAAATCAGTCTTGACCCTGTTCCTTGTGGGAACAGTCCAGCCCGAACTGCCAAGCCAGGTCCTCCCTGGACCGGAAACAAGCATCCTGGGACCGGTTTCAGGGCATCACCCTTCTTCAGCCAGGCTAGCTTGAATCCAGTGGTGTAGTGAGCACGGGACCCACGTCTGGGCATACCCTTCCCACTTAGGGCGACATATGCAAAAGAAACAGTTGATGGACGGAATGCTGGACAATGCAAACATTCACCCCCAGTCACAAGGATCTGGGTTTAATCCATCATTCTTTTGCTCACCACACCACCCCAGTTTGGACCCAGCCATATGCAAATCAGTCTTGACCCTGTTCCTTGTGGGAACAGTCCAGCCCGAACTGCCAAGCCAGGTCCTCCCTGGACCGGAAACAAGCATCCTGGGACCGGTTTCAGGGCATCACCCTTCTTCAGCCAGGCTAGCTTGAATCCAGTGGTGTAGTGAGCACGGGACCCACGTCTGGGCATACCCTTCCCACTTAGGGCGACATATGCAAAAGAAACAGTTGATGGACGGAATGCTGGACAATGCAAACATTCACCCCCAGTCACAAGGATCTGGGTTTAATCCATCATTCTTTTGCTCACCACACCACCCCAGTTTGGACCCAGCCATATGCAAATCAGTCTTGACCCTGTTCCTTGTGGGAACAGTCCAGCCCGAACTGCCAAGCCAGGTCCTCCCTGGACCGGAAACAAGCATCCTGGGACCGGTTTCAGGGCATCACCCTTCTTCAGCCAGGCTAGCTTGAATCCAGTGGTGTAGTGAGCACGGGACCCACGTCTGGGCATACCCTTCCCACTTAGGGCGACATATGCAAAAGAAACAGTTGATGGACGGAATGCTGGACAATGCAAACATTCACCCCCAGTCACAAGGATCTGGGTTTAATCCATCATTCTTTTGCTCACCACACCACCCCAGTTTGGACCCAGCCATATGCAAATCAGTCTTGACCCTGTTCCTTGTGGGAACAGTCCAGCCCGAACTGCCAAGCCAGGTCCTCCCTGGACCGGAAACAAGCATCCTGGGACCGGTTTCAGGGCATCACCCTTCTTCAGCCAGGCTAGCTTGAATCCAGTGGTGTAGTGAGCACGGGACCCACGTCTGGGCATACCCTTCCCACTTAGGGCGACATATGCAAAAGAAACAGTTGATGGACGGAATGCTGGACAATGCAAACATTCACCCCCAGTCACAAGGATCTGGGTTTAATCCATCATTCTTTTGCTCACCACACCACCCCAGTTTGGACCCAGCCATATGCAAATCAGTCTTGACCCTGTTCCTTGTGGGAACAGTCCAGCCCGAACTGCCAAGCCAGGTCCTCCCTGGACCGGAAACAAGCATCCTGGGACCGGTTTCAGGGCATCACCCTTCTTCAGCCAGGCTAGCTTGAATCCAGTGGTGTAGTGAGCACGGGACCCACGTCTGGGCATACCCTTCCCACTTAGGGCGACATATGCAAAAGAAACAGTTGATGGACGGAATGCTGGACAATGCAAACATTCACCCCCAGTCACAAGGATCTGGGTTTAATCCATCATTCTTTTGCTCACCACACCACCCCAGTTTGGACCCAGCCATATGCAAATCAGTCTTGACCCTGTTCCTTGTGGGAACAGTCCAGCCCGAACTGCCAAGCCAGGTCCTCCCTGGACCGGAAACAAGCATCCTGGGACCGGTTTCAGGGCATCACCCTTCTTCAGCCAGGCTAGCTTGAATCCAGTGGTGTAGTGAGCACGGGACCCACGTCTGGGCATACCCTTCCCACTTAGGGCGACATATGCAAAAGAAACAGTTGATGGACGGAATGCTGGACAATGCAAACATTCACCCCCAGTCACAAGGATCTGGGTTTAATCCATCATTCTTTTGCTCACCACACCACCCCAGTTTGGACCCAGCCATATGCAAATCAGTCTTGACCCTGTTCCTTGTGGGAACAGTCCAGCCCGAACTGCCAAGCCAGGTCCTCCCTGGACCGGAAACAAGCATCCTGGGACCGGTTTCAGGGCATCACCCTTCTTCAGCCAGGCTAGCTTGAATCCAGTGGTGTAGTGAGCACGGGACCCACGTCTGGGCATACCCTTCCCACTTAGGGCGACATATGCAAAAGAAACAGTTGATGGACGGAATGCTGGACAATGCAAACATTCACCCCCAGTCACAAGGATCTGGGTTTAATCCATCATTCTTTTGCTCACCACACCACCCCAGTTTGGACCCAGCCATATGCAAATCAGTCTTGACCCTGTTCCTTGTGGGAACAGTCCAGCCCGAACTGCCAAGCCAGGTCCTCCCTGGACCGGAAACAAGCATCCTGGGACCGGTTTCAGGGCATCACCCTTCTTCAGCCAGGCTAGCTTGAATCCAGTGGTGTAGTGAGCACGGGACCCACGTCTGGGCATACCCTTCCCACTTAGGGCGACATATGCAAAAGAAACAGTTGATGGACGGAATGCTGGACAATGCAAACATTCACCCCCAGTCACAAGGATCTGGGTTTAATCCATCATTCTTTTGCTCACCACACCACCCCAGTTTGGACCCAGCCATATGCAAATCAGTCTTGACCCTGTTCCTTGTGGGAACAGTCCAGCCCGAACTGCCAAGCCAGGTCCTCCCTGGACCGGAAACAAGCATCCTGGGACCGGTTTCAGGGCATCACCCTTCTTCAGCCAGGCTAGCTTGAATCCAGTGGTGTAGTGAGCACGGGACCCACGTCTGGGCATACCCTTCCCACTTAGGGCGACATATGCAAAAGAAACAGTTGATGGACGGAATGCTGGACAATGCAAACATTCACCCCCAGTCACAAGGATCTGGGTTTAATCCATCATTCTTTTGCTCACCACACCACCCCAGTTTGGACCCAGCCATATGCAAATCAGTCTTGACCCTGTTCCTTGTGGGAACAGTCCAGCCCGAACTGCCAAGCCAGGTCCTCCCTGGACCGGAAACAAGCATCCTGGGACCGGTTTCAGGGCATCACCCTTCTTCAGCCAGGCTAGCTTGAATCCAGTGGTGTAGTGAGCACGGGACCCACGTCTGGGCATACCCTTCCCACTTAGGGCGACATATGCAAAAGAAACAGTTGATGGACGGAATGCTGGACAATGCAAACATTCACCCCCAGTCACAAGGATCTGGGTTTAATCCATCATTCTTTTGCTCACCACACCACCCCAGTTTGGACCCAGCCATATGCAAATCAGTCTTGACCCTGTTCCTTGTGGGAACAGTCCAGCCCGAACTGCCAAGCCAGGTCCTCCCTGGACCGGAAACAAGCATCCTGGGACCGGTTTCAGGGCATCACCCTTCTTCAGCCAGGCTAGCTTGAATCCAGTGGTGTAGTGAGCACGGGACCCACGTCTGGGCATACCCTTCCCACTTAGGGCGACATATGCAAAAGAAACAGTTGATGGACGGAATGCTGGACAATGCAAACATTCACCCCCAGTCACAAGGATCTGGGTTTAATCCATCATTCTTTTGCTCACCACACCACCCCAGTTTGGACCCAGCCATATGCAAATCAGTCTTGACCCTGTTCCTTGTGGGAACAGTCCAGCCCGAACTGCCAAGCCAGGTCCTCCCTGGACCGGAAACAAGCATCCTGGGACCGGTTTCAGGGCATCACCCTTCTTCAGCCAGGCTAGCTTGAATCCAGTGGTGTAGTGAGCACGGGACCCACGTCTGGGCATACCCTTCCCACTTAGGGCGACATATGCAAAAGAAACAGTTGATGGACGGAATGCTGGACAATGCAAACATTCACCCCCAGTCACAAGGATCTGGGTTTAATCCATCATTCTTTTGCTCACCACACCACCCCAGTTTGGACCCAGCCATATGCAAATCAGTCTTGACCCTGTTCCTTGTGGGAACAGTCCAGCCCGAACTGCCAAGCCAGGTCCTCCCTGGACCGGAAACAAGCATCCTGGGACCGGTTTCAGGGCATCACCCTTCTTCAGCCAGGCTAGCTTGAATCCAGTGGTGTAGTGAGCACGGGACCCACGTCTGGGCATACCCTTCCCACTTAGGGCGACATATGCAAAAGAAACAGTTGATGGACGGAATGCTGGACAATGCAAACATTCACCCCCAGTCACAAGGATCTGGGTTTAATCCATCATTCTTTTGCTCACCACACCACCCCAGTTTGGACCCAGCCATATGCAAATCAGTCTTGACCCTGTTCCTTGTGGGAACAGTCCAGCCCGAACTGCCAAGCCAGGTCCTCCCTGGACCGGAAACAAGCATCCTGGGACCGGTTTCAGGGCATCACCCTTCCTCAGCCAGGCTAGCTTGAATCCAGTGGTGTAGTGAGCACGGGACCCACGTCTGGGCATACCCTTCCCACTTAGGGCGACATATGCAAAAGAAACAGTTGATGGACGGAATGCTGGACAATGCAAACATTCACCCCCAGTCACAAGGATCTGGGTTTAATCCATCATTCTTTTGCTCACCACACCACCCCAGTTTGGACCCAGCCATATGCAAATCAGTCTTGACCCTGTTCCTTGTGGGAACAGTCCAGCCCGAACTGCCAAGCCAGGTCCTCCCTGGACCGGAAACAAGCATCCTGGGACCGGTTTCAGGGCATCACCCTTCCTCAGCCAGGCTAGCTTGAATCCAGTGGTGTAGTGAGCACGGGACCCACGTCTGGGCATACCCTTCCCACTTAGGGCGACATATGCAAAAGAAACAGTTGATGGACGGAATGCTGGACAATGCAAACATTCACCCCCAGTCACAAGGATCTGGGTTTAATCCATCATTCTTTTGCTCACCACACCACCCCAGTTTGGACCCAGCCATATGCAAATCAGTCTTGACCCTGTTCCTTGTGGGAACAGTCCAGCCCGAACTGCCAAGCCAGGTCCTCCCTGGACCGGAAACAAGCATCCTGGGACCGGTTTCAGGGCATCACCCTTCCTCAGCCAGGCTAGCTTGAATCCAGTGGTGTAGTGAGCACGGGACCCACGTCTGGGCATACCCTTCCCACTTAGGGCGACATATGCAAAAGAAACAGTTGATGGACGGAATGCTGGACAATGCAAACATTCACCCCCAGTCACAAGGATCTGTGTTTAATCAATCATTCTTTTGCTCACCACACCACCCCAGTTTGGACGCAGCCATATGCAAATCAGTCTTGACCCTGTTCCTTGTGGGAACAGTCCAGCCCGAACTGCCAAGCCAGGTCCTCCCTGGACCGGAAACAAGCATCCTGGGACCGGTTTCAGGGCATCACCCTTCCTCAGCCAGGCTAGCTTGAATCCAGTGGTGTAGTGAGCACGGGACCCACGTCTGGGCATACCCTTCCCACTTAGGGCGACATATGCAAAAGAAACAGTTGATGGACGGAATGCTGGACAATGCAAACATTCACCCCCAGTCACAAGGATCTGGGTTTAATCCATCATTCTTTTGCTCACCACACCACCCCAGTTTGGACCCAGCCATATGCAAATCAGTCTTGACCCTGTTCCTTGTGGGAACAGTCCAGCCCGAACTGCCAAGCCAGGTCCTCCCTGGACCGGAAACAAGCATCCTGGGACCGGTTTCAGGGCATCACCCTTCCTCAGCCAGGCTAGCTTGAATCCAGTGGTGT
Source organism: Calotriton arnoldi (assembly GCA_963921515.1). Taxonomy (NCBI): domain Eukaryota; kingdom Metazoa; phylum Chordata; class Amphibia; order Caudata; family Salamandridae; genus Calotriton; species Calotriton arnoldi. The sequence continues at coordinate 1,427,412 of CAWUFW010000661.1, forward strand.
AGTGAGCACGGGACCCACGTCTGGGCATACCCTTCCCACTTAGGGCGACATATGCAAAAGAAACAGTTGATGGACGGAATGCTGGACAATGCAAACATTCACCCCCAGTCACAAGGATCTGGGTTTAATCCATCATTCTTTTGCTCACCACACCACCCCAGTTTGGACCCAGCCATATGCAAATCAGTCTTGACCCTGTTCCTTGTGGGAACAGTCCAGCCCGAACTGCCACGCCAGGTCCTCCCTGGACCGGGAACAAGCATCCTGGGACCGGTTTCAGGGCATCACCCTTCCTCAGCCAGGCTAGCTTGAATCCAGTGGTGTAGTGAGCACGGGACCCACAGATACCCTTCCCACTTAGGGCGACATATGCAAAAGAAACAGTTGATGGACGGAATGCTGGACAATGCAAACATTCACCCCCAGTCACAAGGATCTGGGTTTAATCCATCATTCTTTTGCTCACCACACCACCCCAGTTTGGACCCACCCATATGCAAATCAGTCTTGACCCTGTTCCTTGTGGGAACAGTCCAGCCCGAACTGCCAAGCCAGGTCCTCCCTTGACCGGAAACAAGCATCCTGGGACCGGTTTCAGGGCATCACCCTTCCTCAGCCAGGCTAGCTTGAATCCAGTGGTGTAGTGAGCACGGGACCCACGCATACCCTTCCCACTTAGGGCGACATATGCAAAAGAAACAGTTGATGGACGGAATGCTGGACAATGCAAACATTCACCCCCAGTCACAAGGATCTGGGTTTAATCCATCATGAGGCACAGGGTCAAGACTGATTTGCATATGGCTATGTCTGAACTGGGGTGGCGTGGTGAAGCAAAATAACGATGGATTAAACCCAGATCTGTGACTGGGGGTGAATGTTTGCCAATGTGCATCATTCCGTCCATCATCTTGTGTGTTTTGCATTTCGCCCTAAGTGGGAAGGGTATGCCCAGACGTGGGTCCCGTGCTCACTACGCCACTGGAGTCAAGCTATCCTGGCTGATGAAGGCTGATAGCCTGAAACCGGTCCTAGGATGCTTGATTCCGGTCCAGGGAAGACATGGCTTGGCAGTTCGGTCTGGACTGTTCCCATGAGGCACAGGGTCAAGACTGATTTGCATATGGCTATGTCTGAACTGGGGTGGCGTGGTGAAGCAAAATAACGATGGATTAAACCCAGATCTGTGACTGGGGGTGAATGTTTGCCAATGTGCATCATTCCGTCCATCATCTTGTGTGTTTTGCACTTTGTCAGGGTAGGGCGCGGTCATTGCTACTGACTGGCAGCAGGGCAGGAGGAGTGGTGCTCCAGTTTAAAGTGCGCATGTCACTTATTGCCAGCTGTCTTGCGACGGTCAGCCAGACATGCGCACTTTGAACCTCTCCAACCCACGCTGTCTTAGACAGCTGGATGGAGAGCAGACACAGGCCTCCAGTGCATGTAGGAGCGCTGAGCCAGCCCACTCCAACCAATCCTGGTGCCTCTCTCATGCTGGTTAACAGCATGAGAGCAGTGTCTGGACTGGTTAGGGGAGTTGGCTCAGAGACCCCTCGCTGCCTTGAAGCCACGAATTGCGGGAGCGGAGAAGACTAGGTAAGTACTTTATTTCTTTTTATTTAAAATTGGCTTTTGCTGCCCACTGTCAGGCAGTGTGAGAAACACGCACTGCCTGGAGCCTCAACTCCAAAGCTCTCAGTCAGTCGTGCCCCGTTATAAACAATGTTTATGACAGGCCATGATTCAGAGCTTTGGGGTTTCTAACACTGCCTGAAAGTGGGTTGAAATATTTGCCTGATTGTCCCACCACTTTCAACTACAAGCAGCCACCACTGGACCACTTCTTTGGTTTGCGATACGTTTGATATTGCTATGGGTGCTGTGTCTTTACTCTCTCAGAATATTACTCTCTCAGAATAGAATCTCTCTGTTCAGCTTTAATGGAGACCGTAGAAACTCTTGCGTTACCAAAAAGGTCTATATGAGATACCGACATGGGGCAATTTGGGAATTGGACATCGTAATGTAGTTATAATCATCATATTGCAATAATCATAAGAATTTTTGATCATCAACAATACGTAAGCCCTGAGAAAGAGGGTATGTTCCAGGAAACTCATGTTGGCTGGCTTTATTTTTGGATCTAACGTAAATAAAGATGTAACTGCAGAAATAAGGATATGGACTGTTGTAAACTATTGTCATAGAACTCCATGTGATAAAATAGAATAGGACAAGAATTGAATGTATGCTTCCTTTTGATTGACTGAATTATTATTAACAGAATGGATCAAGTGTTTACCTCCTTGAGATGGACTGGAACTGTTGCTAAAGCAGTGGGTCTGGTTTGGGGCGAAAGGCTCCGGGCTATAGATTCCTAACTCACAGAATCAATCAATCAATCAATCAATCAATCTATCTATCTATCTATCTATCTATCTATCTATCTATCTATCTATCTATCTATCTATCTATCTATCACTTTAAATCGTGAGAACATCTTGAAGCTGATACAAGCAACAGGCCTGATGAAAGAAGTTACATCGCAAGAGATTCTCTTTATTGAGTTTATCGCACCAGGCCAGGGTCAGTCAAACGAATCCACTAAAGTCACCTGGCGATCTGCGGAGACAGCAAACAAGATTCTGAGGCACATGGAAACCTTCAAACAGTGGGGCATTTCCATTATCTCCGGGAAGGAACCAGGCTACCCCAACGGCCTTGACAATGCGCCCGCCGAAGCGAGTTCAAGCGCCTTGCCAAGACCGGTATACTCGGTCTTGAGGAGCGCACTAAGCAAAACCCCTACCTCAAGCCTAAAAAATTCAAGAGATGGTCAGATTACCCAAACCATGGGAGCGGAGCGAGCTGATACTTGGTCATGACTGGCGGGGTCTCTAAACTCAACCAGATTGCTGCGATGACAAAAAAATGGCTACAATGATCACGAAGGCAGACCACTAAAGATATGTTCTTGGAATATTAACGGCCTAGCAAACAAACTGGGGGACGAGGCCACAGTATCCTATCTACGCTCTTTCGAAACCATCCTATTGCAAGAGTCATGGCTATTGGAACCACAGCACTTGGAAGGGTTCAAAATATATCAAGTCCCCGCAATCAAATCAAAGTCCCCCCGCCGCTGCAGTGGTGGTCTAGTAACTTACATATCGGCCACCAGTGCAATTAGCTCCTGGGATCTAGTAAGCAACTCCCAGGGGCTTCAGATAGTAGGTACCTCACTTAGAACCTCAAATGGTCAGTTGAGGACCTTGATTATAATGAATGTTTACATTCACCCAAATTCGGCTTCCAGGTCAGCCTTAACCGACGTGTTGACTTCTACTGTACTAAATGTGAGATCTGGAAATCCTAACGCGGACATTTTGGTGTCTGGAGATTTCAACATGTGGCTGATGTTTGATCTTCAACGGAACGAGGTAACAAGGCCGCAGGAAGGCGACTGGGCAATTCCATCACAGGACCGCCCCGGGTGGGATAAAGTGGATCTAAAGGGTCGAGCCCTCCAGGGCAATTTGGAAAATCTTGGCCTTAGAGCCCTCAATGGCCGTTTTTACCCCGATAAGCCGCTGGTCTCTTATTTCTATCTAAAACCGGGGCTTCTCTGATTGACTACTCTTTTGCCAGCCTCCCCCTGTTGAACCAAGTCTCCTCTTTTGGTTTTGGCAACAAAATGGATAGCGATCACCGTCCCCAAGAACTTTCCCTTAACATCAGGCTGCTGCAATATGACCAGGCAGTGGACCAGGGCTTCGAAAGCTTCACCATCAATCTGAAACGTATCAAGTGCTCAGCTAATAACCTTCAGCTCCTGGCGACAGAAGCAAAGAAAATAGTTGTGAACACCCGTAGGCCAACGGAGGACCCAATTGCGAATTGGGCAATGTTCTCGGACTGCCTAGCAGCCAGGTTTGCAAAACCGATACATCATGTACAAGCGACGGGGCCCAAACAATCGACCTCTCTTGCTCCCGCAATACGGACTGCCAAACGAAGCATGAATCGGTTGTGGCGGAAACTGAAAACGATGCCAATGGACCTAACTACCTTAACTAAACTAAGAGAGGCACGATGTCAACTGAAGGTGGCCAAACGGGAACAACAAAGGATCTCCTGGAACTCTTTTTGGGCCAGACTACAATACGACATAAGGTCCAGCAACCCTGTGAGGTTTTGGCGCACCATAAATAGCTTAGGGGGTAGGGCCCCCAAAGTTGCTGGTCCAACATACTGGAGTCTGAGTGGTACCTCTATCTATATAACCATTTCAATGACCCTCCACAGCCCGATCTGACATACAAACAGTCTAATGATACTGTGCGCAGCATGGCCCCGGAGACGCAACCTCTGCCTCATGACCAGTCACCTCTTAGGCACTCATACACAGTGACAACAATTCAAAAGCAGATCAGTAAAGGTCGCAAGGACGGGGCCCCTTGTCCGGGCTGTGAGAAGTTGGCCTGGCATATGCTGTCCACTAGTTATAGTGGGCACCTTGCACCAGTCCAAACAACCTTTATTGATGATAGGTTTAAAGACAACCTTTATTGAAAGCTATCCTAGTGGTAGCTATGGAGAGCAGCCTTCAGGCTAAGTCTTGAAGGAGTGTTAAGCTGTTTGTTTTACCAGTTATAAGCTCATGAATGACCAAATGAAAGGAGAACCACACCAGGTATATATATAAAATATATGTATTTATTACTAAACATTACCCAATAGTCTCTTTATGAGGCTAGAGGTCAAAGTACACAAGTTACAAGTCAACTAGCACAGTAAATTAGCACAATATACGATTAGCCCTAGGGGCGTACCAAACCATATATTAAGAAAGTGGTATAAGAACCACGACTTGAGTAGACACAAGGCCTAGAGCCTGTAGAATCGTTGGGACCCCAAGGAACCACCCAAGGTAGTGACACAGGGGACCCACGGGGGCTGTGTGCAGTGTGTGAACACAGCCGCGAGCTCCGTTAAAGTCTATGGGAAAGTCGCGGTAAGAGTTTTAGAGATTAAGGACACTTAGAAATGGACTAGGACCAAACCCTCTTGGATTTAGACAGTTCTAGGGTCAACACCCACGGGAGCACTGGAGTACTCGAGTTACCTCACCCAGGGAAGCCGAGTGCATAGGTGTCAAATGGTGTCGGGTCGCGTCGTCGTTTTCAATGGCAGCCTGCCACGAAGTGCTGCTGCCGGGAAGATGCGAAGTGTCCGAAGAGATCCAAGCCTGGATCGGAGATGAGAAGAACCTGAAAGCAGAGGGGACAGAGTCTGGGTCACTTGCCAGTGACCAGGGGCACGATAGTCGAATGCCCACCGATGTCGGGTGCTTCAGGTGAAAGAGGTGAAGATTGACTCTTCAGCCACGAGGACCAGGAGGCGTCGACGACAACCAGGAGCTGGATTCGAGCTGTCCCACAAAGGATGTCGAGTGCTGCAGCGTTGGTGTCCGGGTTGAACACAACAAGCCTTGGCAACAGCAACCCACGCAGAAAGGAGAAAGATGTTTCGGAGCAGACCAGCAAGGTCTGAGGGACTCACCACTTGGTGAGGAGTTAGGGCACGTCTGGAGCAACCAGAAACGCCCAAAGAAAATCAGAGTTGCCTTCACAGGGACCCACCAGTTGACGGACCAGGGATCGCGAAGGAGCCCCAAGCGGAAATGCAGGAAGCGGGCCCACGGAACACTCGTGGAGTGTAGGCTCACAATCTTCAATGCAAATGGTGCTCGGGCCTGGGATACGAGTAACCTAAAGCAGGACTTCAAGAGACGTCGAGAAGTCAATGCACTAGCAAATGTGCACGGTGACCAGGAGTTCCGGTTCCACGCTACTCACGAGGACTGCGGGTCTCAGCTTTGCTGGGGACTCGGGTTGGCCTCTGAGATGTCTGGAAATCCTCTTCCTGGGCTGCAAGTACTTCGGAGTCCGGCATGAGCTTCGGAGATGCAGACCGGCAATCGCTTCGTTGGTGCCTGCCAAGCAGGGGAGTCACTCCTTGACCCCAAGGAAGATTTCTTCAGTCCTGTAGTCTTGAGTAGAGCGTCGAAGTTCCAGGATTCAGTTGCAGAGTTTCGTCCAGGGATATCTAAAGTCCTGTTGCCAGGGGTTCCTTACTTATACCTAAGAAAGGGGTTGGAAAGAGTTGGGAGGGTTGGGAGGGTTTGGAAAGAGGGGTGGCTACACCCATTTCCTTTGTCCAGTTTCGCGCCAGAGCAGGGGCTGGCAGCCCCTGCAACCGGTTTGAATTGGGGTATGCACGAGGACACCAAATGTGCCCCCAGTGCAGGACTTCAAAGCACTCTTGGAGTGCACCCACCCAACCCCAATCCACTAAGGCCTGTCTGGGAGGTGGTAACACCTCCCTGTGACAGGAAACCTATTGTCCAGGCCTCCCCTGCCGGAGTTTCGGTCAGCAACAGGAGGCCAGACTCGTGTCTGTGGCTGTAGCATCCATTTTGTGATGCCAGGCTCTGTTTAGTTGGTACCGGGTATACCGGTGCTGTCATGTCTCTCCCTCTAGAAGGGTGGGATCATACTCCCACACCAGTTACTGGTGTGGGGGTAGGATTCCAAGGTGTTTGACACCAAACACGACATGTTTCCGTGCAGCCATCCCAAAGTTAGCATTTACCGTTTAGATATAATGCACTTAAGAGTATATGGTCAGGCTGCACCACAGACAACCCCGGAGAGGAGATTCCGAAGGCTGCAGAGGGCCTCTGCTCATGCATGGGCACCCTCTCACATAGAACCAAGCACCCTGCCTTCAGGATTGATAAGGCCTGCCATAGGGGTGACTGATAGGTTTCTATGTGCAGTGATAGGTGAGATATAGTGAACCTATATCTCTGTAAGGGGTGCATGCACCACCTTACTCAGGCTGCAGTAGCAGTCTTGTGGTATCATTTTGGATGGCCTTCCAGGGGTGGCACAAATACATGCTTCAGCCCCTGGTAGGCCTCTGGGGTACCTATGCCCTGGGTACATAGTATACCATATACTAGGGACTTATAAGGGCACTCCAGAATCCAATCTGTGGTGTACCTAAAGTACATGGAATCAATTTATAAGAGAAAGCAGATAGGCTGGGGACCTGAATAGCAGGTTCCCAGCCAAACTAAGTCAAAAACCATTAAAACACCAGAAAAAAAGTGGGGGCAACCATGTAGTCAGATTCCACCTTCCTACACGGGCGGCATTCCACCAGCCCTTTTCAAGGAGGATCCAGCTTTCTGGCCCACTCAACTAGCCCCGCTCTACCTCTCCATCTTAGAAAAGTGTACCATCCCGGCCTCATGGCAAGGATCGATCCTCGTTCCGATTTTCAAAGGTGGCGACAAAAAATCTCCAGGAAACTATCGCTTGGTCGCCTTAATCGACAATGATGCGAAATATTTCGCAGGCATGCTGCTAAATTCTCTACGGGAATGGGCCGATGCAAGCTCAATAATTCCGCCAAATCAGACTGGATTCATGAGCAACACTGGCACAACGGTCAACCTCATCACACTATCTCTCTTGATCGACCAGGCTGAATCCAGAACTAGCCCCATATATATAGGGTTCATAGACTACAAATCGGCCTTTGACAAGGTCAACAGGACGAAGCTGTGGCAGAAACTCTCCCTACTGAACATTCCAAATAGCTTACTTAGGGCCTTGCAGCTCTTGCATCAGGACTCGTGGGTCAGGATCAAGATCGGAGATGGCTCACGACTGTCTCGACCAGTACCAACAACGCAAGGCCTCAAGCAAGGGTGCGTCCTTGCTCCCACACTTTTCAATCTATTCCTGTCTGATCTTCCGGCAGCCCTCAATCTAGTCAACTCACATCCACCCAAGATAGGTAGCCTTCGTCTGTCCAATCTTCTGTACGCCGACGACCTGGTCCTTCGTAGCCATACCAAGATAGGATTACAACGTCTCTTGGACGCAACTGCCACGTACTCTAACAAGAATGGGCTACAGATAAACAACAAGAAAACTAAAATTCTTGTGGTTCGTACATCAGGGCCCAAAAATCCGGCATGGTTCCTAAATCAGGAAAGAATAGAAGCAACCAGATGCCAATCAGTATTTAGGAGTCTTCTTTAACAACAACAGCAGATATGCGAACCAGCTGGGTGAATTGAAAAAGAAAGGAATCGCGTTTTCCTTCGCACTTAACTCCATTCAAAAGAAACTAAATGGCCCAACTTTCGCTCCAATCCTCCAGGTGGCCCAGGCAAAGGACATTCCAACTCTAACTTACGGGTGTGAGGCGCTAAAAAGTCTGGATAGCACGCTAATAGATAAATCAGTCGCAAAAATTTATAGAACGATCTTCCAGTTACCTCCCTACACGTCACCAGCACAAATTAGATTGGAATTTGGAATCTGCAGACAGTCACTGGGCCGCATGGTGACTTTTTTAATAAGCTGCCATAAGCTGAGGGCGGCAAAGGAAGGCAGTTTGGCCCACTACCTTTGGAGCCAGCTGGCCACAAGTCGATGGCAGGCAGGGAACCGCTATCTGTCTTGTGGCCTTAGCACCCTTGGCCTGAGCAACCTCTGGGCCCTACATGCAAGCCAACACGAGTTTAAGAGGCTAGCAAAACTCAGTGCGAAACGACTTTCTTCAGTAGAAGGCTGGGCCAGCCTTTCGGCACGGAGTCACGGTTGGATGACCCTTCGCACCTATCCACAGTTGAAACCTCAGAGCTACCTAACGACCACCTTCAATGCACGTACTAAGCTCCAGTTCTTAAGGCTGAGAATGGGGGTGATTCCTATGAACTGCCATCTCCCTAAATGGAAAAGAGATCTTGCTCAGGAAACGTGCAGGCTCTGCGGTCAACATAAGGAAGACATACGGCATGTGCTAAGCTTGTGCCCTAATCTTCTAGAGGAGAGAAGAACCCTATTACGAAGGGGCTGGATCGATAAGGACATTAGATCTTGCAGAGGAGCAGTGCTGGCCTGCTTCGACCCCGGGAACACCATACTAAACTGCGCCTTGGTTAGGTTTATGGACCGCTTCGTAAAAATGCTAGAGGAGGTGCGACGCGTCTAATCTCTAGTCTATTGGGGATTGCCATTTCCTTGCCTAAACACAATCTATCGAAAGCCAAGAACAGTGTATTTGTAATAGAGTTTTACATGTCATGATGACGGCTGACTTTTAATTGTATGCAAAGTTTTTAATCATATTACCTATTTTATATACAGTAATGATTCTCTACATTGTAGATCGTTGCAAGGGTTTTAACAAATCACGCAATAAAGTTATAATAATACTTTATCTATCTATCTATCTATATATCTATCTATCTATCTACCTACCTACCTATCTATCTACATATAAAATACCATTCCACGCACTACAGCTTTATGTGACCTGGTATAGTCAAAATGGCCACATTTGTAGCAATGTGATGACATTTGGCAGCGCTGGCAGCGGTAGTGGGTTGTGTAATCTGCAGCGACTTCCTGTAAAATACCTAGGGCCTTGGCACTTATTTTCTGCAAATTAATCCGTCTAACACAACCCCTAGGGAAACACTATGGTGTGGTGATGTTTCAGATTGAATTCCACCTATGCATATACATATGCAGGCACTGAAGCACTGATATGTACACGTGGAGGAAGAAAAGGCATGCGCATTGTTGTTGGTCTTTGCTGTGAGTTAAGCGTAATTCTGCTGTTCTTAGAGAGATATTCACAAAACACAGCAAGCATTGGCAAAGCCACTAGGTCTCGCCTATGCAAGAGCTATGGGCTTTGGCAATGTGTTTTAGCCATGTTGTACACCAGTGTGGGGGCTGTTCAGCATGGCTAAAAGTTAGTGGGGTGGAGTAGATTGGAGTGAGGTAGATTGGGTAGAGTGGAAGGGGGTATATTGGGGTAGAGTGGAGTGGGGTAGGTTGAAATAGAGTGGAGTTGGGGTAGAGTGGGTCAGAATAGAGTGGGGTGGATTGGGGTAGATTGGAGTGGGGTGGAGGGGGGTAGATTGGGAAGATTAGAGCTGGGAAGTTGGGTAGATTAGCATGGTAGATTGAAGTGGAGTAGATGGGGTAGATCAGAGTGTGGTAGATTGGAGTGAAGGTAGATAGGCGTAGGGTAGATTGGGGGTAGAGTGGAGTGGGATATATAGGGGTAGATTGGAGTGATGTGGGGTAGATTGGTGAAGAGTGGGATGGATTGGGTTAGATTGGAGTGGAGTCGGGTAGAATGGAGTGAAGTGGGGTAGATTGAAGTGGATAGGGGTAGATAGGGTGAATTATATTAGGGTAGAATGGAATGGAGTGGGAGTAGATTGGGGTAGTTTGGAGTTTGTACATTGGGGTGGAGTAGAGTAGGGTAGATTGGGGAAGTGGGCTATATTGGAGTGCCTTTGGGTATATTGGGATGGGCTGGAGTAGATTGGAGTGGGGTGGAGTGGGGTGGATTGGGGTAGAGTGGGGTAGATTGTAGTGGAGTGGTGTCGATTGGAGTGAAGTAGATTGGAGTATATTGGAGTGGGGTAGATTGAATTGGGGTAGATTGGGGTGAAGTGGAGTAGATTGGTGGGGAGCAGCCACGACCCGTGCAGGTAATAGCGGTGGGGACGGTATTTCGACGGACAATGATGAGATCAAATTAATTATTTATTTCATTTTCCCTCGTTATCGTCCGTCGAAATCCCCCCCACCTGGCCTCACTGCTCCTACCTGCACGGGCCGCGGCTGGTGGAGAGTGGAGTAGATTGGAGTGGAGTAGATTGGGGTAGATTGGAGTGGGGTAGATTGAATTGGAGTAGATTGGGATGAAGTGTAGTAGATTGGGGTGTAGTGTGGTAGATTCGAGTGGAGTGGGGTAGATTTGAGTGAGGTAGATTGGAGTGGGGTAGATCATGGCAGAGTGGAGTGGGATACAGTGGGATAGATTGGAGTGAAGTGGGGTAGATTGGCGAGGAGTGGAGGACAGTGGTTTGGGGGTAGATTGGAGATGGGTAGATTGGAGAGGAGTGGGGTAGATAGGATTAGAGTGGAGTAGATTAGCGTGGACTGGGGTAGAGTGGAGTGGGATAGATTGGATGGATTATGGTAGAGTATATTGGAGTTAAGTGGAGTAGATTGTAGTGGAGTGAGGTAGATTGGAGTGAGATAGATAAGAGTGGGGTAGTTTGGAGTGGAATAGTTTGGAGTTGGGTATATTGGAGTGGAGTAGATTGGAGTGGAGTTGGATAGAGTGATGTGGGGTAGATTGGGATGGAGTGGGGTAGATTGGGTTTGGGTGGGGAAGACTGGAGTTGAGTAGATTGGGGTAGGTTGGTGTGGGGTAGGTTGGAGGGGGACAGATTATATGGGGTAGACTGGAGGAGTGTAGTTTGCGGTGGAGTGGAGTTGAGTAGATTGCGTTGGGGTGGATTGGGGTGATGTGGGTTGGATTGGAATGGAGTGGGATAGATTTGGGTGGCATGTGGAAGATTGGAGTGAAGTGGAGTGGGATAGATTGGGTAGAGTGGCATGGAGTGTATTGGATGGATTGGAGTGGGGTAGCTTGGGGTAGAGTGGAGTGGGGTGAAGTGGGGTAGATTGAAGTGGAGTAGATTGGGGTAGATTGGATTGCGGTAGATTGGAGTGGGTTAGATAGGAGTATGACAGATCAGGGTAAATTGTGGTAGAGTGGAGTGGGTCATATTAAGGTAGATTGGATTGGAGTGGGGTAGATTGAGGTAGAAAGGAGTGAAGTGTGTAGATTGGAGGGGAGTGGTGTAGATTGGAGTGGGATAGATTGGGTGAATTATAGTAGGGCAAATTGGAAAGGACTGGGGCTAGATTGGGATAGACTGGAATGGGGTAGATTTGGGTGGAGTGGAGTAGGGTAGATTGTGTAGAGTGGAGTAGATTGGGGTAGATTGGATGGGGTAGAATGGACTGGGGTAGATTGAATTGGGGTGGATTGGGGTGAAGTGGAGTAGAGTGGGGTGGAGTGGAGTAGGTTGGAGTGGAGTTGGGTATACTGGAGTGGAGTGGAGTAGATTGGAGTGTGGTAGATCGGGGTAGAGTGGAGTGGGGTATACTGGGGTAGATTGGAGTGGGGTAAATTGGAGTGGAGTGGGGTAGATAGGAGTGGAGAGGAGTAGATTGGAGTGGAGTGGGGTAGATTAGGGTGGAGTGGGGTAGATTGAAGTGGTATAGATTGGTGGATTACGGTAGGGTAGATTGGAGTGAAGTGGAGTAGATTGCAGTGGAGTGGGGTAGATTGGAGTGAGATAGGAGTTGGGTAGTTTGGAGTTGGGTAGTTTGGAGTGGGGTAGACTGGAGTGGAATGGGGGCAGATTGTAGTAGATTGGGGTGGAGTTGGATAGAGTGGGTGGGGTAGATTGGGGTGGGGTAGATTGGAGTGGAGTAGTGTGGGGTAGGTTGGAGTGGAGTACATTAGAGTGGGGTAGGTTGGAGTGAGGTATATTGGAGTGGGGCGGATTGGATGGGGTAGATTGGGTTAGGGTGGGGTAGACTGGAGTGGAGTACATTGGAGTGGAGTAGTGTGGGGTAGGTTGGAGTGGAGTACATTGGAGTGGAGTACTGTGGGCTAGGTTGGAGTGAGGTATATTGGAGTGGGGTGGATTGGATGGGGTACATTGGGTTAGGGTGGGGTACACTGGAGTGGAGTACATTGGAATGGAGTAGTGTAGGGTAGGTTAGAGTTGAGTACATTGGAGTGGAGTAGTGTGGGGTAGGTTGGAGTGAGGTATATTGGAGTGGGGCGGATTGGATGGGGTAGATTGGAATAGGGTGGAGTAGACTGGAGTGGAGTACATTGGAGTGGAGAAGTGTGGGGTAGGTTGGAGTGGAGTACTTTGGAGTGGAGTAGTGCGGGGTAGGTTGGAGTGAGGTATATTGGAGTGGGGCGGATTGGATGGGGTAGATTCGGTTAGGGTGGGGTAGACTGAAGTGGAGTACATTGGAGTGGAGCAGTGTGGGGTAGGTTGGAGTGGAGTACATTGGAGTGGAGTAGTGTGGGGTAGATTGGAGTGAGGTATATTGGAGTGGGGCGGATTGGATGGGGTAGATTGGTTTAGGGTGGGGTAGACTGGAATGGAATACATTGGAGTGGAGTAATGTGGGGGAGGTTGGATTGAGGTATATTGGAGTGGAGTAGATTGGAGTGTGGTAGATCGGGGTAGAGTGGAGTGGGGTATACTGGGGTAGATTGGAGTGGGGTAATTTGGAGTGGAGTGGGGTAGATAGGAGTGGAGAGGAGTAGATTGGAGTGGAGTGGGGTAGATTAGGGTGGAGTGGGGTAGATTGAAGTGGTATAGATTGGTGGATTACGGTAGGGTAGATTGGAGTGAAGTGGAGTAGATTGCAGTGGAGTGGGGTAGATTGGAGTGAGATAGGAGTTGGGTAGTTTGGAGTGGGGTAGTTTGGAGGGGGTAGACTGGAGTGGAATGGGGGCAGATTGTAGTAGATTGGGGTGGAGTTGGATAGAGTGGGTGGGGTAGATTGGGGTGGGGTAGATTGGAGTGGAGTAGTGTGGGGTAGGTTGGAGTGGAGTACATTGGAGTGGGGTAGTGTGGGGTAGGTTGGAGTGAGGTATATTGGAGTGGGGCGGATTGGATGGGGTAGATTGGGTTAGGGTGGGGTAGACTGGAGTGGAGTACATTGGAGTGGAGCAGTGTGGGGTAGGTTGGAGTGGAGTACATTGGAGTGGAGTAGTGTGGGGTAGATTGGAGTGAGGTATATTGGAGTGGGGCGGATTGGATGGGGTAGATTGGTTTAGGGTGGGGTAGACTGGAATGGAATACATTGGAGTGGTGTAATGTGGGGTAGGTTGGAGTGGAGTACATTGGAGTGGAGTAGTGTGGGGGAGGTTGGATTGAGGTATATTGGAGTGGGGCGGATTGGAGTGGTGTAGATTGGGTTAGGGTTGGGTAGACTGGAGTGGAGTACTTTGGAGTGGAGTAGTGTGGGGTAGGTTGGAGTAAGGTATATTGGAGTGGGCGGATTGGATGGGATAGATTGGAAGAGGGTAGTGTGGAGTGGGGTAGGGTAGATTGGAGTGGGGTAGATTGGGGTGGAGTGGGTTAGATTGGACTGGAGTGGGGTCGATTTGGATGGCTTGTGGTAGTTTGGAGTGAAGTGGAGTGGGGTAGATTGGGTAGAGTTGAATGGAGTGTGGTAGATTGGAGTAGAGTGGAATGGGATAGATTGGGTGGATTTGAGTAGTAGATTAGAATGAGGTAGATTGGGGTAGAGTGGAATCGGTAGATTCAAGTGGAGTTGGATAGATTGGAGTGAAGTTGAGACTGTAGTGGAGTGCTATTGATTGGGGAAGAGTGGAGTGGGGTAGATTGGATTGGAGTGTAATGGGGTAGACTAGGGTGGAATGGAATGGGGTAGATTGAGTGGATTAGAGTTAGGTAGATTGAAATGGAGTGGGGTATTCTGGGATTAGATTGGAGTGGGGTAAATTGGAGTGGAGTGGGGTAGATAGGAGTGGAGAGGAGTAGATTGGAGTGGCGTAGATTAGGGTGGAGTGGGGTAGATTGGAGTGGTATAGATTGGTGGATTACGGTAGGGTCGACTGGAGTGAAGTGGAGTAGGTTGCAGTGGAGTGGGGTAGATTGGAGTGAGATAGGAGTTGGGTAGTTTGGAGTGGGGTAGTTTGGAGGGGGTAGACTGGAGTGGAATGGGGCAGATTGGAGTAGGTTGGGGTGTAGTTGGATAGAGTGGGTGGGTAGATTGGGGTGGGGTAGATTGGAGTGGGATAGATTGGAGTGGTGTAGATTGGGTTAGGGTGGGGTAGACTGGAGTGGAGTACATTGGAGTGGAGCAGTGTGGGGTAGGTTGGAGTGAGGTATATTGGAGTGGGGCGGATTGGATGGGGTAGATTGGAAGAGGGTAGTGTGGAGTGGGGTAGGGTAGATTGGAGTGGGGTTGATTGGGGTGGAGTGGGTTACATTGGAATAGAGTGGGGTAGATTTGGGTGGCTTGTGGTAGCTAGGAGTGAAGTGGAGTGGGGTAGATTGGGTAGAGTGGAATGGAGTGTGGTAGATTGGAGTAGAGTTAAATGGGATAGATTGGTTGGATTGGAGTGGTAGATTAGAATGGGGTAGATTGGGGTAGAGTGGAGTGGGTAGATTCAAGTGGAGTTGGATAGATTGGAGTGAAGTTGAGATTGGAGTGGAGCTATATTGATTGGGGAACAGTGGAGTAGAGTGGGGTAATTAGGGTGGAATGGAGTGGGGTACATTGAGTGGATTAGAGTTGGGTAGATTGAAATGGAGTGGGGGAGATTGGAGTGGGGTTGATTAAAGCGGGATGATTGGAGTGGAGCAGTTTGGAGTGTGGTAGATTGGAGTGGAGTGGGTTAGAATGGAGTGTAGTAGGGTAGATTGGAGTGGAGTGGGTTGGATTGGAGTAGGGTAGAGTGGGGTGGGGTGGGGTAGATTACAGTGGGGTGGAATGGGGAGATTGGGGTAGCATGGGGTAAATTAGAGTGGAGGGGAGTAGATAGGGGCAGATTGGGGTGGCAAAGATTGGGGAGGTGTAGATTGGAGTAGGTTTGATTGTGGTGGAGTGAGGTGGGCTAGATTGGAGTGGGTGGAGTGGGGTAGACTGGATTAGATTGTAGTGGAGTGGGGAGATTTGAGAGGAGTGTGGTAGATTGGAGTGGGGTAGATTAGAGTGAAGTGGAGTGGGGTGAGGTACATTTGAATAGAGTTGAATGGAGTGTGGTAGAGTGGAGTGGGGTAGATTAGAGTGGAGTGGGTATATTGGGTGGATTTTAGGGTGGTACATGTGAGTGAAGTGGGGAAGATTGTGGTGGATTTGAGTGGGGTAGATTGTAGTGGTGTGAATTGTGGTAGAGTGTGGTGGAGCTGGGTAGATTGGAGAGGAGTGGGTAGATTATAGTGGAGAGGAGTTGGATAGATTGCAGTGGAGTTTGGAGTGGTGTGGGGTTAATTGGACTGGGGTAGATTGGAGTGGAGTGGAGCAAAGTGGAGTGGGGTAGATTGGAGTGGAATTGTTGGGTAGATAAGAGTGGAGTGTATTGGATTGCGGTCCATTGGAGTGGGATACATTGGAGTGGAGTGGGGTAGACTGCGGTAGGTTGGAGTAGAGTGGGGTGGATTTGAGTGGAGTGCTGTAGATTGGTGTGGAGATTGTAACAAAATTAATTGTTTCTAGCTCAAACGGTTCAAAAGTTAGTAAAAATGCAGTGACGCGTGTTGCCGCGCAGTGGAAGGACGCTTGCAAAGGTTGACTAGTTACCTTTCTGTAGTTTATTGCTATATTTGGGTATTAAATTGGTACTAATGAGGTACACTTAATGCCCAGACAGTGTTAACAAGTTTAAAAATGACTAAATAATGAAGTAATACTATCACAAAATGGGCCGCTTAATTTCCCTTTGCTTGCCACAAAATGTACTCAACCCAGCTGCATAATTTGACCCTCTTCTGCCGCATAATTCCAGTGGCCTTGGTCATAGGCGCATGATTGGCAAATTGTCTGCATTGCTAAATTCCTATTGCAGTTGACCCTTGGGAAATCTTTCCCATTCTCCTTGATAATGATAAGAAATTGGAAGTGGCTGTGCTGGACCATTGTAGTACCTGTATGTAAATCTATACTTTAGGTCCATCCCTCGCCTACATAGGCTTTAAACCTTGTCATAAGAGTGAAGGCCCAACAATGCATTGCATCACAGTGAAATGCAAAGCTCTGTCCTCGCTCGTGCTCTCTCGGAGTGGTACCCTAGTGCCCATCCAGTCCTGTGTACCCAAATAACTGCTACAAGCTGTACATTCAACTGCAATATGCACATTGTTAGTACTTTAGTGTCCTGACTGCCTACTGTGGAGAGTTGTTTTTAACCTGACGATCACAGGTTTCCTGCTCATCGGGTCAGTGTTTTATTTGAGCCGGAGTTTTCCGGTGCTCGGCACCGGCACTTAATTGTCAGCACTGGGGCTTGTGACAGTCTGCCACAAGGTGATGCTGTCTAGCTAATTTAGAGATGACCACAACAACAGTTAATTATTAATGCTATATTCATTAAAAATGACTATTACTAGCCGCCCACGTCATTCTTATAGCTTTGGGGGCCTGAAATAGTCTGAATTGTTACACTTGTAGGAGCGTGATGGTTAGTAGTTGTGTTGTTACTATCATTGGCATCATGGCAGGGGCAATGTGTGGGGCAAGCTGCAGTGGCCTCCTGACAAGAGCCCTGGCACTTATTTATTTTTTTACAAATTAAGCACTGCATCGGGTCTTAGCCTTTCTTTGTTTCAAGGCAAATTAATTGAGCAGGAGAATAATAAGATATATGTTGCTGCTGCGAAAGAATGCTAGGATAGGCCCAGCCTGGTAGAAGGTAGGGATGTGGCTATTAAACTACTATAGTTTCCCTGCATCCAAGGTTCAGCCGCTCGTTAGTAGGGCCATTTACCAAGATATGCATCTGGGTGCATCTGGTGGTGTTAGGGGAACTTATGTAGTGCCACTGGAATTATTTATTATTTATTTATTTGAAAAGTTTTATAAAGCGCGAACAAGACCCAACCGGGTATCAGAGCGCTGTACAAAGAGGAACGCTGACGTATACGTACAGAGACAATATAAATACACTTACAAAAAAGCAAGTGAACAAACAGGTAACAGCCCACCTAGATGAGGCCGAGCAGTTTCATCATTGACTTACTTCAAAGACAAACGAGATAAGTTTTAAACCTCCAGTAGAAATGATTGTCAAGGACTAGTTTCAAACATAAAGTGAAAGTAAATTGTTAAGCATACAATAAAACACCCAAGCACACCCAATAAGGCAACATGAGAGGAACCTGAGGCATAAAATAAATGAGGGCGCTAGGGGAAGAGTAGGTAGAAAATGAACAGACAGTAAACAGCCCACCCAGATGAGGCCGAACAGTTTCATCATCGCCTTACTTCAAAGAAAGATGAGATACATTTTAAACCCCAAGTAAAAATGATTGTCAAGTACGAGTTACAAACATAAAGTGAAAGTAAATTGACAGCAAATGACATGGAGGCTATTGCTGATGCAGTTCTTCCAATAGTAGCCATTTGACCTGTTTTTTGAATGAGGCAGTCGAAGGGTTGGCTCTGATCTCCGTTGGTAGGGCATTCCAAATTCTTGGAGCCAGCCCTGAGAAGGTGCGATTGTAAGTTCTTTTTTATTGAATTTTGGTGGTTTCAGTAGTAGGGTATTGGAGCTTCTTAAATTTCTTCTGGCTCCGGAGAGCTCCAGTTTTTGCCAGGTAAACGGGGCTATTGAAATGTATAGCTTTATGTGTCAGGCAGGCTATCTTGAAACGGATCCTAGCTTCAATGGGGAGCCAGTTAAGCTGGATTAAGTCAGGTGTGATATGATCATGCTTTCTTGAACCTGTGATTAGTCTGGCAGAGGCGTTCAGAGTAGCTCTTAGCGGTGCTAACCTAGATTTAGGAAGACCAGCTAGGGTCACCAATCCATATTCTACACGTGAGATAACTAAGGATTGGACTGCTGATTGCATGTCTTCGGGAGGTAGGAACGGTTTGATTTTCCTAAGAATGTTGAGCTGGAATGATGTGATTCTGCAGCTGCGGTGTTTTCTGCATAATGTATGAATTTGCTGCATTTGCCACATAAATTATCTGCTGCATCTTTTGCAAATTTTACATTTTTTTTCCCTATTTCTAGCTCAAATTGATCTAAAGTTACTAAAAACGCCGCAACATGTGTTCCTGCGGAGTGAAAGGCCCCTTCGCAACTCGTCACCTTTCAATTACCTATCACTCTATGAGTGTTAAACTGTTATTAATAAGGTGAAACCTTTGTCCAGACAGTGTTAACGTGTAAAAAAGACAAAATAATGCAGTAATAGTGTCACAAAATGCACTGCGTTATGCAGCATAATTTGCCTTTTCTTGTCGCATAATTTAGTCAACAGTGCTGCATAATTTAATCCGCATAATTCCAATGGCCCTGTGCTTATGCTAGTAGCATTATTGTCATATGCTGATGGGCATGAACAGCTGGTAATGGCCCTTTCTTCTCGTTCTGTACCTTCATATTGCGTCCCATAAATCCAATGTAGTCATTTAACAACAGTTAACGCCCTCAGCAGTAGGCACTAACAATAAATAACAAGCAGTTAAAGGATACTCAGTTTAATTTATCTGAAGTGTCCACGGTCAACATTTTACACCTATTTCCTAAAGGTACAATCGACGGTAGGAGTCTCTGTAGCAACACTGGTGCTGTGTAACTCTCTTTTTGAGCACTCACCAAACCAATAGATTTCATAAAAATGTTACACTGATCTGTTGAAATAAAAAAATATCGATGTTACCGGCTTTCTCTGGCATAAGCGTCCCTAAAATTGGGAAGTGCTGCTCATATGATTACGAAATACTTGCTGAACCCACCTGACACCACCAGACACCTATTAAAATTCCACAGCAAGAATCTACTGGAATCGATTGGAATTCCCACCAGCCATGACTCTGCCGGGACATTTACCGATGTACTTGTTTGCAATCTTGCGAAAAATTTAAATTATAAAAAGTAAGTGAGCAGAAATTGCCCTGCTGTATGTTGCTGGCTGATGATGTGAGATGCAAGATACACCTCCCGACGAGGGGGCTAAGCTGAAATCAGGGGCCAGATGTTAGTGCACACAGGGGCGTAGCTTTCATTGGTGCAGCAGGTGCAGTGGCACCGGAGACCATCATTATCGCTATATTTCACAGTTTAGACATCGGCGAAGGGGACCATTTCTTTCCTTGCACGAGGGTCATCGGGTGTAAACACGGGGTCCGGGGTCCCTGGGGGTCTCCCGCGCCCCCTCGAGCGCCAGTCTGAAGTAAACATCCTCTTTCTTCATCCAGTTCACATTTCCTGTGCCCCAAGCGAGGAGTCATGGAGCTGCGGTGACGGGGTTTGGACAAAAAGTGTTGAAATCGTCCAAACTAATAATAAACAATAATAAAACCGGAGTTGGAAGTGGTGTGTTTCGTCAGCGCGGAAAGGGTTGAGCTGTCTTGGGGGTGGGGGAAGGGAGGCCGGGCGGGCGGGGCTGGAGGTAAGCGGGCGGTGGGGGTGAGTCAGCACCTCAGTGTCAGCCTGTCAGGAGGGTATAAAGGTGCAGGGCAGACCTGGGGTTGGTACTGAGAGGCGGTCTGAGGACGGGAAGAGAAGCAAGCAGGCCACAGGACGAGTCACACAGAGCGCAGAGAGCAGACCCACAGCCCGCACACCGCCCTCCCTCCACCATGATGCCACAGCTGGCCCTGCTGGCGGTGGGGCTCCTCGCCCTCAGCTGCCGCGCTGCCCCCCTGCAGTCCCAGCCGCAGGTCCGGGTCATCTTCCCTGGAGAGCTGGTCAGCAGCATCAGCGACGACGAGCTGGCAGAGGTGAGAGCTGTGCCCGCGGGGTTAAGGTGGCAAGCCGTGCACACAGTGGCACAGGGGAGGTTGTCTGGAGTACTAGAGAAACTCCAGGCACTGATGTGGGTGCACAAGGCAGTCCAGCCTTGGGGGCGAATTTGGCAAATTATGTGGTACATTATTCTCCTGTGCCAGACACTACCATATACTATGTGCCATGCAAAGGGGCGCTGTATATAGTGCAGTCAGAGGTTCACGGGGCATGACGTTGGAAATCACGTGGCAGATGTTATACGAGGAGCGGGCACCACTGAGCAAGGGTGATGCTGTGTGGCATGAAAGAGAGGGCATGGCAGGGGATGTTTGTCATGCAGAGAGGGCATCACAGAACACTTTTGTATTTTGTGTGCCTTGAAGAGAGGGCCTCAGGGGGCACAGCTGGATGCCGTGTGTGAAGGTGAGGGGCACCACCGGGCACTGGTGGATGCTGTGTGGCATGAAAGAGAGGGCATGGCAAGGGATGTTTGTCACGCAGAGAGGGCATCGCAGCACACATTTGTATTTTGTGTGCCTTGAAGAGAGGGCCTCAGGGGGCACAGCTGGATGCCGTGTGTGAAGGTGAGGGGCACCACCGGGCACTGGTGGATGCTGTGTGGCATGAAAGAGAGGGCATGGCAAGGAATGTTTGTCATGCAGAGAGGGCATCGCAGCACACATTTGTATTTTGTGTGCCTTGAAGATAGGTCCTCGGGGGGCACAGCTGGACGCTGCGTGTGAAGGGGAGGGGCACCACCGGGCACTGGTGGATGCTGTGTGGCATGAAAGAGAGGGCATGGCAAGGGATGTTGTTTGTCATGCAGAGAGGGCATCGCAGCACACATTTGTATTTTGTGTGCCTTGAAGATAGGTCCTCGGGGGGCACAGCTGGACGCTGCGTGTGAAGGGGAGGGGCACCACCGGGCACTGGTGGATGCTGTGTGGCATGAAAGAGAGGGCATGGCAAGGGATGTTGTTTGTCATGCAGAGAGGGCATCGCAGCACACATTTGTATTTTGTGTGCCTTGAAGATAGGTCCTCGGGGGGCACAGCTGATGCTGTGTGTGAAGGGGAGGGGCACCACCGGGCACTGTTAGGTGCTGGGTGCCATGTACGGGGACTGCCACAGAGTATAACTACTGCTGTTGTGTGCCTTTAAGACCGGGTACCACAGGGCTGCCCTCCACAGATAGCTGCCTCTCTTCTTCTGTACTCATCCGGTCACTGCTCACCGCTCCCATAAACCGGTATTTGCTCACCTGATTGATCACTATAGATTTGTTGACTCCCCAGACCCTATAGCTTTCTATAGTTATACAGCCCCGGCATCTTTCTGTACTGGCACACACTATAGCTTTCTGTATTCACCAATCCCCTATTGCACCCCGTACTATCCAGATCCTCTATAGTTTCTGTAGTTATCCTGTCCCATAGCTGTCTGTACTCGCCCACCCATGATAGCTTTCTGCACCCATCCGACAACTATAGCTTTCCTTACTCCCCTGACCATAGAGTTTCCTGCACTATGTAGAGCACTCATTTAAACCACTTCTCCTGCCGCAAGTTACCCCGTCTGTCAAGTGATCCACGTAGCGCCATGATGCTCCTCGGAGTGATAGTCGCGCTTTACAAATCCCATATAACATATACTCGGCCAGACCCTATAGATTTCTGTTCTCACCAAGACCCTATGGCTTTCTGTACTCCCCAAACCCTAGAGCTTACCGTAGGTATCCGAACACGTATCTTTCAACGCATCCCCATCCCCTAGAGCTTTCTGTCCTCTGCAAGGCCCTATCGCCAGGGGTGCAGCAGGTGCAGTGACACCGGGGTCCAGATGCATGAAGGGCCCACTCAACCCTGACCATCGCTATACTGTAGAATCCAGACAGCACCCGGGGCGGGGGGCACTCCCTTCCTAGCTGTAGGGCACATGACACACTGCTACGTCACTGTCTGTCACTGACCGCCCGCCATCTTCCCCCAGAGTTACCTGGAGCGCTTCGGGTACATCTCCAAGAGGTCGCGCAGCAGCACCCACGTGTCCCTCAGCAAGGCCCTGCTACAGATGCAGAAGATGCTGGGGCTGAACGAGACGGGCGAGCTGGACCAGAGCACCCTGGAGGCCATGAAGACCCCCCGCTGCGGGGTGCCCGACGTGGGCAACTTCCAGACCTTCGAAGGCGACCTCAAGTGGGACCACAACGACATCACGTACCGGTGAGTGAGAGAAAGGGCCCGGTAAACTGAAGGCGTTGGAGGGTGAGGGGCGGCAAGTGTGAGAGGGCACTAGGGACCGAGGGAAGCACGGGGAACAATGAGTGAGTGCAAGAGAAGGGAGAGCTGGGATGGAGAGCTCAGTGAGGGTTAACTGAAGGCAGTGGATGGTGAGGGGCGGCAAGTGTGAGAGAGCATGAGGAACTGACAGGAGTGAAGGGCAAGAGATAGAGCGAGTGTGAGAGAGTACGGGGGAAGGCGTGAAACACGCGACACAAAGACTGCAAGGGGGAGGAGAGCACAGAAAGAGGACACCTAGAGCCGAGCAGTGTAACACAGAGGAGAGAAGAGGGAAGGACAAGACGGAGAGCTGGCGCAAGGCGGTGCATTGGCAGACCTCCAGGGACCAATAGAAGCAGCGAGCGAGTGTGAGCTGCGCGAAGAACATACAGCGCCGTGCCCTATACAAAACGAGGTGCCTCTCGGCGCTTAGTGTGAGGGAGTAAAAACAAACCAAAAAACAGATTATAAAGAAGGGATGAAATTTGGAGGAAAAACAAGGGGTAGTAGAATGAGGGAGGAGAGAGAAAAAAGACGGGAGGAGGAAAAAAAGACTAAAGAGAAAGAAAAGTGAGGAGCGAGGGTGCAAAGTGTGACAAGAAAGAGAGATCGAAAAGTCAGCAGCACTTCTAACTGCCTACTGGTATTTCCTTGTTCATCCCCCTCGTCTAGAGTCCGCTCGTCATACCCTTATTTCTCTCTCATTTCATCTTTACCTCTGACAACTTATATTCTACTAATTTATTCTTCTTTCACATATACTTGCTGATTATCTTTACCTCACATTCTGTAGTTTCTTTACTAATCGCTTTCTCTCGTCTCTATGTCCGAATACTATTTTGTTCTGTTGTTTCACATTCTCTCTTGTCGCCCCTGTTCTCTTTCTCATCTCTCTTCTTTTCCTTCTTCTCTTTTCTCCTTTCCCATATACAATATTAGTCTCGTTGCTGACATTCTCTAGTTCCACCCTCTTTTTAATCATACTCTTTACCCATTTCCCTATTTCTTCCATATTTCATTGTCTCACATTTCATGGGTTTTTCTCTTCTCCTTTTCCATCTCCTTCTTTTCATGTCCCTCACTACTTTCGCCCTGAAATCTCACCCTTTCTCATACTCCCTGGTTTTTCTCCTTTTTAATTTTTTTTTGTTTTCTGGAAATTCCTATTTATTTCTTTTCTATTCCTCACATTCCCTGTTTTCTTATGCTGTCCCTCCCTTTGCCATGGTCTCTATTTTCTTCTCTTTTGTAGCCCTTGTTTCTCTATTTTGTTTTTTTTTATTGCTCACTACGTTGTTTTACTCCTGTCTCATTTACTTGGTTAACCTCACCTATTTTCCTTTTCATACCCCTTTGTAGTTGCATCTTCTTTTTCATATTCCCAAGTGTTTTCTCCACTCTTTTACTTTTTTCATATTTCTTAGTTTACTTTTTTCTCCTATTGTATATCACTTGGATATTCTTTCTATGTTATCTTTTATTACTTTTCTTCTCTTCATTCGTATTCCCTAGTTAGTCGTGCCCCTTTTCTTTATATGTATTACTTAGTTCCTTTTCTTTTCCCTTACTCCGTAGTATTTTTCCTTCTTGTCCCTTTTCACCAAGCCTAATTTCTTCAGCGTTTCCATATTCCATAGTTTCTTCTCCATTTCTCCTTTCATTTGTTGCCTAATTTCTTCCTCTCTCTTCTCCATCTTTGGTCATTATGCCAGCTTCTATATGTCCTCTTTCCTTGCCTCTCAGACTGCAGTCTGGAAGAAGGTGTGCCAGACTATTGCTCCAGTTAGGCAGGTGACAAATACCCAGTTGCATTATTCTCTGGTAGTAACTCTTCTCTGTCTATTCTCTGCCTCCTACAGGGTGCTGAATTACTCCCCAGATCTGGACGGTGATGTCATCGAGGACGCCTTCCGTCGTGCCTTCAAGGTCTGGAGTGATGTGTCTCCACTCACCTTCACTCAGATCTACAGCGGTGAAGCTGATATCATGATCCTCTTTGGGTCCGATGGTAAGCAGACCTCTTCCGCTAAGTCACTGTCTCAGCACGAAAAACAATACAGGGTCTGGCACAACATTTGCAACAGAATACATTGCATTGATGCCATCAATCACAATATTGTTGATATCAGATTTTTTTTTTATTGAGAGTACTAGTTATTGTATGACTTTTGACATTGTATATGTAATTGACCATAGATTTTATGAATGGATGCCTAGATTGATATGAATTATTTCTGTATCTTTGATATTACTTGTGACGTCAATCAGTGGTCATATTACTGAGAATGTAATAGATGATGACGTAATCAAGTACATTTCTTAGCGAAAATGTCATTAAAGGTAGTGCCGCCACAGGAAATGTGAATATCTGTTGAGAACATCGATGGTGCCTCCAGCGATGGCAGTCGCAATGTAACAATGGATAACCTTTGCATAGTGAGTCGCACCTTTTAAACTTCCTTTGGTCCAACGGGATGATAATAACACACACCAGAACAATCGGACATAGACCCAGTCCTTAACAAAGCATATCTCAAGATTGCCTCAGATGTAATCATTAATTGGGTGTGGTGCTAAAATATGAAGTTTTAAATATCGACCGCGCAAACATCGACTCTGCAATTTCAACTTACAGTATATCGTCAAGGTAAGTAGATGTGGCGTTAGAAGAGTAGATTGATATAAATGAAATCAACTCCACCTGACAAGCTTCATCAAGTATAGAATATCTCCTGCTAACAGTCTGTAGAAAGTGGAAATCTGTCAAAAGATTCAAAATGCTTGCATTCAGCATTTCCCTGGTGAGCCATTGCATCACCTTCAGTTCCTTACAGCGGCTGTGAATGCAGTAAGAGCTGTCTTTCCAAGCTGACCCTTTCAAAAGGCTCCCCCATCGTAGATCTTCTTCATATCTGCAAAGAAAGGTTTAATCTCCAGCCTTTCTCTCACGCACCTCACTGGGCCTCACAACACCTTGTGAAACTGAAGTCTTCCACTTGATAAAAGGTGCCAGGATCCCACCGAAATCTCAGGATGCCACTAGAAAGGGCACATTTGATGACCATGCACCAGTTTACTATGCTGATTACTGCCTTACTGTGTCATTTGATGTTTGCATTTCCACTTTTCTGGCCTATAACATCAAGTTCCTAGAAGTCTTTATAATGTTTTGTGGAGCTATTGAAATCCAACTCTCATATTTCCCTTCAAATCACATACCATAATTTCACCCATTTCTAAAAATGAAACCATTTGTCAAAGTCAACAGATTAACTGATTCCATTCACCCTCCTTTCAAATACTTACACACTGAAAGACGCTTATTCCTCACTGTGTCATTTTGACCTCACTTTTTCTCTTAAAACTGGTTGTAACCATTGTCAGCCCATTTGTGTGTATTATGGTCATATATGAATGGCCTGTGAGTAATTTTTCCAACCGCGGCAAGCAGGTTGGTTACCTGATGGGTTTCTTGCCTCCATTGATTGAAATTAATCTTGTGCTCACTTAGACCCTCCACGACTTGGGGCTATCCGCTGTCCTCATTTTCCTTGGTATTCAACCAAGGACGTTTTGATATCGTCTACTTATTTTTGCTTATGTCCTTAGTGTTACATGGTCTGAGATTTCTTCATTGACAGCTTTGCTGGTAACTGACCTAATGTCATTGATTTAATAATGTCAATAATAAAATTGATCTTAGATTTCCAATATCAGTGACCATTCCACTAGCCATGGCTTCCACTTGGTTTCATTTCCAGTCAGATGGTGGCATGGTGGGCCAGACTACTGATAGCCAAGATATTGTTTAGTCTAATAATGAATGCATCATTCTATAGATGACCAATCCGTTGATGGATCGATCCATACACACATGGATATTAATGATGATAACTTTGTTGCCAGGACATTGATGCAGAAAGAAGCACTGTTGACAATACTGATAAAGGATGTTATACCAACAATCATTGGCAGGACACCAGGCATGATGACATTGGTTATTTCTAATTTGATTTCTATGAATGTATTAATTTATGTCTTTGTATAAATAGTTCATGGACCTCCGCATATCCTTGATTTTCTTCTTTGCAGACCATGGCGATCCCTATCCTTTTGACGGCAAGGATGGCCTCCTGGCCCACGCGTACCCTCCAGGCGAAGGTGTGCAAGGCGATGCCCATTTTGATGATGATGAGTTCTGGACACTGGGGACCGGAGTAGGTAAGAATCAACTCAAGCACGCAAACTAGCATTGAGATAGAGAAGCTTGTGATTCTGCACAAAGAGGCTATAGGCAAGACAAAGGGAAGAGAGAAAGGATAGTGGTATCAGTACAGATAATTATGAGAAAAAGAGTGTATGTTCAGTGCCTTGGATCCATATTAGATGCAGTCAGGTAAAGACCAATATTTCAGGAATTTTGACAAATACTCTACAAAAAGTATTCAAGATAGTCGATCTCAGCATTGACTTGAAATGTTGTCCTTCCTTAGTGGCCCTCACTCACTCACTCACTTACTCACTCGGCCAATTTGACAGAGATAAATCATGACTTCAGAAAGCGAGTTCTGAGTTCCACAGGAAGCAGAGCGGAAGTTTGTATCAGCCAGTTGATAGGGTGGCAGCAGAAGCTTCACTTATGCGAACATGGTGGAGTGACTTATCTCTTTCCACTTTTTTCACAAAGTTGTTAAGACCAGATTTGGAAATGCCAACGGAGCAGTCTGCAAGTTCCCGTTCATGTTTAATGGCCGCTCTTACTCCAGTTGTACCAGCGAAGGCCGTACCGATGGGCTGCTGTGGTGCTCCACCACGTCCGACTATGAGAAGGACAAGAAGTATGGATTCTGTCCGAGTGAACGTGAGTATCATCTCAAAGACCTGTCTAAAAGAAGGAGCAATGCATGCCACTTTGCCCACGCACCCTAGCACATGAGCAAGAGACGCTTGTTGTATATGAGTCCCAGGTCATGCCATGAAAAGACAAACTAGTCATAAAGCACATGAAAAGGCATCCACTGCCTGCCAGCTCCATATTAGCGATAACAGATCTGTTTGAAGGATCTATGAAAGGACATCCCCGGCCACCTAGCATCAGGTTAGTGATACTAGTAGTGTCGAAGGATCTATGATCAGGACATCCCTTGACTGCTAGCACCAGCTTACTGATAACAATAGTGTCTATGGTCAGGAGATCTCCTGCCTGCTAGAAGCAGGTTAGTGTTAACAGTAGTATTTGAAGGGTTTATGATAGGACATCCCCGGCCATTTAGCATCATGATACCGATAACAATAGTATTTCAAGGACTTGTGATCATGGCAGATCCTGCCAACTAGCACAGGTTGGCGATAACAGAAGTACTTGCAGACAATGTGATGAGGACATCTGCTGAAAGCTAGCACCAGGTTAGCGATAACAATACTACTTGAAGGATCAGTGATATGACCTACCCACCCGTTGAGCACCAGGTCAGCAATAAAAGTAGTATTTGAGGAATCTCTAACTAGGACAGTCTCTGACCCTCATATTGGGTTGGCGAGAAAGTCCCGTCCTCAAAAAGGTAAGAAGAATCACTCGGCTGCCATTGACTTCTCCCTCAGTCCCAGGACCACTGCTTGCCTTTCTCCAAGTGGGCCTTGTCAGTATGGCCTCAGCCCTCAGCGAGGCCTCTTTGAGCTTCATGGACATAGTATGCTCCACGGGTGCACTTGGTTGCTTTTTGATGACGTTGTGGGACGATTAAGGAAATGGGTTGTTGAGACATATCGCAGGAGAAAAATATTGATCCTCTTTCAGAAGAATCCCCCAATTGGGAGATTCTTAGATGGCTCACATGGTAAGGCATGTGCACAGGTGTCCGCTTCTACCAGACCCCAAGACTTAACAATCATTTCCGGCAGTCCAAGTTAGAGATAGTGTTGTTTCATCTAACTTTCTCTCCTTGGCCATGTCAACTCCAATGTTGGTTAAATTCTGCTGTCAAAATATCACAATACTTATTTCTTTCATTCCTTTTAGTTCTCTACACTTATGGCGGCAACAGCGACGGCGACAAGTGTGTCTTCCCCTTCATATTCGACGGTGACTCCTACGATGCTTGCACAAAGGAGGGTCGCTCTGATGGCTACCGCTGGTGCGCCACCACCGACAACTTCGACAAAGACAAGAAATACGGATTCTGCCCCAACAGAGGTAATGGGTCTTACCCCACTGGGGTCCCTCTTTAATCATCACCGCTAGGGTTGGTCCTAAGTGGAGGTCTCTGCAAGCAGAGCAAAGTATGAGGTACTGAGGGGCAGATTTACAAGCCCCTTGCGCGACTTTTGCGTCACTTTTAACATGGGAAAAGTGATGCAAAAGTGGCGCAAGGGGCTTGTAAATCTGCCCCTCAGTATTTAACGCTGATGTAAGTGAAGCACTGGGAGTTAAAGCTTTGCCCAAGATCACTAGTGCTGTCAACGATGGCCTGAATCAAGATTCTAGAAGCTTCTGTGAACTTGGCACAGCTTATTTACGTTTGCTCTGAAGAACTTTCATAGATGAGCAGCTGCACCTTTCTCGTTAACAAATGTTTGTGATTTAGACTGTCAAGCAGTAACTCCCGAGGACTGGGGACCTGTGGTCTACTGATGCCTAACGGGGCAGAGAAATATACAGTATATGATCACATGCTACCTACTTTGCGTTCTGAGTGTCCCCCATAATACCAAGTATACGTGGCGAGTGAGTGACATCGTCATCAAATTCCGAAGCGCATTTTTTTTTTGTGTGTGTATTTTTACTGAAACTGAGCAGGAGATCGCATACATGCCAATTAAAGAATACAAGACAGATCAAGCTTGAATGATATACAGTAAATAATAAAAAGTAGACGAGTGATAAAAGTAAAAAAAATCTGAAAAAAATTGAATAATTAAATTTCACAAACCGTGAAAATAGATTCATAATATATCATGCAACCGCTGGGTGTTTTTAAAATGCAAACCTTCCCCAAATTTGGAACTTACGAAAACTCTAACGAGTACTTTCTATATGATGTTAGGTTGAAGATACTTCAGTGACATGTATATTTTAAACAGAACGCGGTATTCCCCAACATCGTTATCTTTCCTGAAGTTCTATTTTTATAAAATAGAAGCGTGTGTAAAAAAACGCTGCACAGATGGTACGTGCACTGTTGTTGGCCCGATACTGCACTCAGAGATAGTCTGAGAGTTGTATTAAACCTTAACTTGTTTGGCGAGTTATGGCCTCCTGTTCGCCTGGGCCGCCAACAGCTGAAGCTCTGCTGCCCCCTGCTGGTATCAGCCGCTTCAGACAAAAACGTGATGACAGAATGCTTGAATTAATCGGGGCCGCTGCTACTGCGCTGGGCAGCTCTCCGGCCCATTGTTATTTTTTTCTGATCGTGCCATAACAGAAAGACACCAAACCTATATAAATATGGCCCCACAGTCCAGCCATAAATGACGCGGTGAGTCACATAGGAACAGAAGCAAACTCAGACCAATGTCATCCCTTTGGGCCTCACCGGCGGGTGCAGCTTGAATTTTAATTTCACACTGAGCACAAGACTTCTTCTGTTCGTATCCGCATTACTTGGAGCGAATAACTGAAAACTGCAAAACATGTGGAGGGTGAAATTAATTAATCATGATGTCCACTGGCATGGCCTCATCTATCATTCCATGCCATCGTATTTTTGCTCAATATACCTTTACAGACAGGATAGGCACTCGTGCTGGTCCGATTTTACATTCAGCTTGCTGGTGCATGAAATCCTAATTTGTTTTAGCAGTTTGGGAGATCGGTCGCGGAGAGATCTAATTTTTTTCTCCTTTGGGTGCCAGTAGTGGAAGCACGCCCCCTGCTGCCTCCTGCTGGTATTAGTAGCAGCAGCTCCTTAACAGCTAAGAAGATGCAAGGTATCTCCAGGAGTGTAAATGGAGGGCCAATGGAACCCCCCTGCACTGTTTCCAGATTTGAGACATTCTAGAGGGTTCCCATAAGGGTAGGATTGCAACATTAATATGCTGAGAAAGAAGAGTATTGTCAATCACAGCAGGAGGCACGATATATTCTAAACATACAGCACAGTGGATTCAGATGTATAGCGTCTTAAACCTATTGGAGTTTCACCCTCTTTGTCTCCTCCTCCACTCATTCTACTCAACTTCCCTTTCTCTCCCTTAGTCCCAAAGCCTCCCGTCTGCTTTTTTTATATGTTCTCCTCTCTCGGTGTGCACACTACTCTTGTATTTTCTCTCGATTATTTTTTGTGCTCAGTTGTGAATAACACTTAGATTTGTCTTCGGGTTGCAGATACTGCTGTGATTGGTGGGAACTCTCAGGGAGACCCCTGTGTCTTTCCCTTCGTATTTCTGGAGAAAACCTACAATTCTTGCACTAGTGACGGCCGCGGGGACCGGAAGCTCTGGTGTGCCACCACCAGCAGCTACGATAGTGACAAGAAGTGGGGCTTCTGCCCAGATCAAGGTACGTGAGTCTTCGAGGCCTTCTCACTTGAACTGTGATCCCAGCATCTTTATTAATACTGCACTCTGTCTCATATCTGTGCCACCTGAACTCTCACAATCCTCCACATGACCCATGAATGGCCCTTTGCCATCGTTGTAACCCCTGAGATAGTCCGAGTCTCACCTCTGTGGTCCCTGAACCTTCTCTGTCACGTTAATTTCACTCATGGACTCCACTTTGCCATCGCTCCAATCCCTGGGGTACTCTCAGCCTCATCTCTGCGACACTTGAACCTTCTCTGTCCCATCGATTCCCCCTTGTCATTTCTCAAATCTCAAAGTACTCACATTCTTATCTCAGTGACCCCTGAACCTTCCTTGGCCCATCAATCCATCAGTATCAGCTGTGGACTCCTCTTTGTCATCGCTCGAACCTCGAAGTTCTGTCTGTCTCATCTCAGTGACCCCTGGACCTTCTCCGTCCCATCAATATCACCCATGGACTCCCTTACGCCATCACGCATACTCCTGGGGTACTCTCAGTTTCGTCTCTGTGACCCCTGTAACTTTTCCGTCCCATCGATATGACCCATGGACTAACCTTTGTCATCGCTCTACCTTTGAAGTACTCTCTGTCTCATTTAATTTTCCCGCTGAACCTTCCTTGCTCCATCAATCCATCAGTATCACCCATGGACTCAATTACGCCATCACCTGAACTCCTGGGGTACTCTCAGTACATCTTTGTGTCACTTGAGCCTGCTCCGTCCCATCGATATGTCCCATGAACTCCCTTACACCATCACTTAAACTCCTGGGGTACTCTCAGTACATCTTTGTGACCCTTGAACCTTCTCTGTCCCATCAATGTCACCTATGGACTCCCTTACGACATTGCTTGAATTCCTGCAGTACTCTCAGTACATTTTTGTGTCCCCTGAGCCTTCTCTTTCCCATCAGTATCATCCATGGACTCCCTTTCACCATCTCTCGTACTCCTGGGGTACTCTGTTTCATCTTTGTGACCCCTGAACATTCTCCGTCCCATCGATATCACCCATGGACTCCCTTACGCCATCACTTAAACTCCTGCAGTACTCTCAGTTTCTTTCATCTTTGTGACCCCTGAACCTTCTCCTTCCCATCAATATGTCCCATGGACTAACCTTTATCATTGCTCTAACTTTGAAGTACTGTCTGTCTCTCCTCAGTGACCCCTGAACCATCCTTGTCCCATCGATATGACCCATGGACTCACATGTTCCATCATTCTTACCCCGGGAGTACTCTCTACCTCACCTCATTAGCACCTTGTCACCTGTTCCTCCAGTATCTAAACCCTCTTTGCTTCTCTTCTCTCTTGGGAGAGGCTACCTCCATCCTGGTGACCTCAAGACACTTCTCTGACCTGGAAATGCCTGAGCCCGACCAAATGTTCTAACTGGTCCTCTCATTGGTGGTTTCAGGGTACAGCCTGTTCTTGGTTGCCGCCCATGAATTCGGGCACGCCATTGGCCTGGAGCACAGCACCGTGCGGGATGCGCTCATGTACCCCATGTACAGCTACATCGAAGACTTCCAACTGCACCAGGACGACATCGAGGGGGTTCAGTACCTCTACGGTAAGGCCACCGTCTGACCTGCGTGTCACTAGTGACAGAGACAGTGTTCCAGCCAATAACCACTCAAGGGAGGAAATACAATAGAGCGGGATGAGACAAGAAAATAGGGAGAGTGGGTGATGGGGAAGGTTCTAGAAGAATGGGTGGGAGGGACATATAGAGGAAGTGAAAATCCAAGCCGGCCAGAGGAGAGATTGCAAGAGAACGAGCTAGTAAGTGACATCATTTAAATGAAAGAAAGATGAAGGTAGTGAGAGAGCGGGGGGGTGGGGGTGGGGGGAGAATGAGGAGGAACGCTGCAGTCGCAGGGATAGCAGCAGATGGGGTGAGAAAAGGAGGAGGGGTGGGGAGAGACTGGAAGAGAGGATGAATCAGTGATTACTCGTATGTAGCATGTTATAGGCGCTAAAGTAGCAGAGGGAAGTATGGGATAGATAGATATGAATAGTGAGAGAGAGAGCGGAAGCTTTGGAAGTGGAGATGTAGGAGGAGGGAGTCTCATGCACTCCCTCCTAGAACGATGGAGTTTGAATTAATAACCGAAGGAGTCCGACCGCGAGAGGACGTGGGTAACTTTGAATAAAACCTCCGGCTTAGCCCCCACAGTTGCACATTAGGAACCCACATTATTGTTTCTGACAGCGAGGGTGAGGGAGAGAGCCAAGGACTGCGTGGGGGATGGAGGAGGACAGACCGCAGAGGGAAGGGGGGGGGGGGGGGCGAAGGAGGGAGAGAGACGGGGCGGCACGCGTCACGTGTGCCCCTTTAGTGCACCGTCTAATTTCCACACCTTGCTCACTTGCAGCATTCTCTGTTGAGATGTGTGTTGCCATAGAAACCCCTGAGTCACCGGCTGGGCTGAACACAGGATTGACATTCAGTGGGGGTCGGGAGGGGGAGGCCCCGCATCTCAAACAGCGTCTCCGGCATGCCTTGGTATGCTGAACGGAGCTGTCCAAGACAGCCCCCCCCCCCCCCCTCACCTGGCACCCAATGGAGGGGGCAAATCGAATGGAACTGAGAGCGGGGTGGGGGGGGGGCGCTACCACTTCCTCTTGTCTAGATTGTCACCCAAGCCAAATTGCTCCTGTAATGGAACACAGAGCTGTGGTGGTAATCGGTGGAGGGGGGTCGTTCAGGGTATGAAGGGGACAAGGTCATAGGTCAATATCACATACACCCTCCACCCCTCGTATACAAACAACGCACTCAAGGGGGCTGCTATAAAGGGGGCACAGAGTGGGGATGAACATCAACAAAGGGAAACCAGTTTGTAGCCTTTTCACTGCATGCCACTTTTACACCGTCCCCCGTATCACTCCAACCATAATAAAGGCTGACTGGCCTGATACAGGGGCCCTTGCCGTGGTAGCCCTGGACTTCAGAGGACCTTCCTGGCAGAAATATGTTCTATTTCCCCACAGCAGGGGTGCCCAAAGTGGGTTTAGAGGGTCGGGATCCCTACCGTATTTTCAAGATATCAGCTTAAGAAAGGTTTGCATATAATAAATCTAAATCGAGCTCATTTATGTAGCCAGTGTAATCCAGAAAATGTTGTATGGATAAGGCTCTCGCGGACCTACCTGGGACAGCCCTATCCTACAGGATTGTGTACCTCCCCTGAGGAACAGTGGTGGGTGGGATTCTCACAGTTAGTGC
The DNA here is from genome assembly GCA_963921515.1 of Calotriton arnoldi. Taxonomy (NCBI): domain Eukaryota; kingdom Metazoa; phylum Chordata; class Amphibia; order Caudata; family Salamandridae; genus Calotriton; species Calotriton arnoldi. The sequence continues at coordinate 1,461,874 of CAWUFW010000661.1, forward strand.
CTGGGTGCACAGTTTGTGTGCTGCGCCTTGATTCCTCTTGAATAGGTCTTGTGCATAGTGCTGAGGCGTAGGGCCACAGAGCTGGAGTACGTCGCTGTACATGTTCACTCACGTCACCAAACTCTTTGCCGACAGCCGTAGGCGTCAGACGTTTGAGATGGATATTTCTGATCTCCTCTTGTGTTTCATCTCTAGGTTCTGGCACTGGTCCTCACCCATCACCCCCCATGCCAACCACAGAGAGCCCCGATGTTAGCGACAAAACGACAACCACAGTAACCACTTCTCCCACCACCACAACCACCACCGACTTCGTGCCTGTGGATCCCACCACTGATGCGTGCAAAGTGAAGGCTTTCGATGCTATCACTGAAATCGAGGGACAGCTCCACTTCTTCAAGGATGGGTGAGTCGGTGTGCAAGCCCCGGGGGAACCCACACAAGGGAGGGAGGGACTGAAGAGAGCGGGAGAGGAGAAGATCAGATACAAAATCTCTAGAAGATGTAAGGAGGATGAAAGCTGATGTGAAGGACTAAAGAACTTGGGATGAAGGTGATGAATCAATGAGGATTGTAGATAAGAAACACAGCTTCTCGTGCAGTAATCTTTTAGTGTCCTCTCCACGTAGTCTGGGAATAGCTCTCTGTCATGCAGGCTACCTTCTGCAGTACTGAAATTGATTTTCATGATTAAAGGTTCTGGGAGAAGATCGTTGTGCAACAGCCTACGAGATGGTTTAAGCTCTGGCACAGTAATGCCTGTGGTTTGCTGCTGGAGTGGTTAGAGAGAAGCGTCAAGTAGAGGTGCCTGGCCACGTGTAATTACCGGATTGAATCCTAGGCCGGGTTGATCAGAGAGAAGTCAGCCGATTGATGGGGAAGTTCCTGGTGGAAAGATTCCAAATTGTCTCTTCTTGGGATTGTTTGACATAATCTCCAAGGAGAATGCTGCGTGGCAGAGGAATGGCTTGGTTAAAACGGCCATTGTATCAGCTCGGCTTGACTTAACCTTTACCTCTTTTCTTAGAAAATATTGGAAGGCATCATCATCTCGTCCAGGGGCTATAAAGGGACCTGTGAGGATCTCGGACACCTGGCCTGCCCTCCCTGCCGTCATCGACTCTGCTTTCGAAGATCTGCTGACCAAGAAGATTTTCTTCTTTTCTGGTGAGACATTGAAACGTGTATCTTCGACCTACAGTTCTATGTCCAAACTCATTCGCATGTGCGGAAAATAGTTCACTTTCTAACATAATTCGTTCATTAATTACCTAATTCATTAATTTGTTCATTCATTCACTCATTCTCCCACCTCTCACTTCTCTCCTGGGAGCCTGTGAGCAGAGCTTTCGTTGGTTCTCATTGCTTCTGCATTTCCCTGTGACCACTTCTCACAGTGTCTGGCTCTGGTTTCAGGTCGCCGCTTCTGGGTCTACACTGGAACCACAGTTCTGGGCCCCCGTGGACTGGAGAAGCTGGGGATTGGTAAAGATGTTGAGAAGATTGTGGGATCTCTGCAACGTGGACGCGGAAAGGTGCTGCTCTTCAATGGAGACAAGTACTGGAGGTAAGCGCAGGAGAGCACTGCCTGGGAGGGAGGCAGGAGGTCTGATGAGCGAGAACTAGTGTTCCATATGAATGAGGCATACAGTCCAGAGAGACTTAGAGAGCCAGGTCTGATAAGATAGAATGCAGACTGCAAATGCACTAGTCAATTATAGCTTAGACGACAAAACGTACTCACGCAGCTAATACAATGGCGCTATAAGCAGTTTGTTTAACATATGCGAATACTGCTCACACACTTAGCAGAACACAACCTGCGCAAGGGAATAACAGCGAACCATAATTGCATGAATGAGTCATATGAGACTTGAAAGGTATGCAAACAGAGTGATGGAGGGGTGAGAGGCCCCCCCCCCTCGCAGGGCTGGTTCTCTTCTTTTATACAGAGTTGACGCGGGGTCTCTGGCTGTCGACATTTTACAGTGAGGGTGAGAAGGCGGTGTATGCTGGACAGGACTCACCATGCGCTGCCCCTCACTATACGTGTGGGCGTGGTTGTGGATAGAGTGTGCTATATGGCTCCACTTGATTTATTTCCCGCATATATTGAGTATGTGGGCTCAGTCTGGAGATGCGCATTGACATTGAGTTGGGGGCCTGTGGCACAGGATCCCCCTGTTTGATCTCTTAGTTTATTACAGATAGTACATGTTTTTTTTTTTGTCAGGGCACAGGTTGTTGCTTAGATGGGGGTGAGGGTCTTTCGGGTAGAATCTCCTCTTAATGTCTGATCTTCTCTCTGCAGGTTGGACGTGAAGACCCAGGTTGTGGATAAAGGCTATCCCCGGGACACCGAGGACGCTTTCGCTGGAGTGCCCATTAACGCCCACGATGTCTTCCTATACAAAGGTGAGATGTTGCACCCGTGCCTGCCTTTGCTCTCCCTCCATCACACTCATTCCTTTTTGTAGGACTTTCACTTACACACTGCCTTTCCTCTCCTCCTACAAACTCCATGTCCTTCATCTCATCTCTCTAGCACCCTTTTTCTTCGCTTTTTGATCTTTAGTCCCTGTTTTCTTGCGCTCTCCATTTATCTTTCCTCCTGCACTTCCCACCCCTATTGCTTTGAATCTCTTTTTCACAACATTTCCTGTCCCTCTCGCATACCCTCCTTCTCGCACATGCCCTCCAAATGTACTGGTTCTCTTTCTGTCCCCCAGTTTATCCCTGTCTCACTCCCCCTTCCACTGGACTCCTAGTTTTGACTCCCAAACACCTCCTATTCCATTCCCCTTTCTCCCTCACCTTTCTCCACCCCATCTACTTTCTTCCATCACTTCCTTCCTCTATCACTTACTCACACTGTGGACATTGACTTACCGCTTTCTCGAGCCATTTTCTGGTTTGTCTTTGGCATTTCCGCAACCTTTACCGTTATCCTTTTCATTATTCCAGATAACATCCACTTCTGCAAAGACCAGTTCTACTGGCGTATGACTCCCCGCAGACAGGTGGATCAAGTGGGCTATGTGAAGTACGACATCTTGAACTGCCCCGAGAAGTAGAAGACTCTGCAGTACTGCACCGTGACCCGAAGCCAGCTCCTCGAAGCCCTCCTTGGTTGTTTCTTCTCGGCGTTCCAATAGGCTGGGACAATCGACGTTCCTCTCTAGAGGATCTGGTTGCCTCCATCTTACAGAGACTTTCTCCATTGGTGAAATTTCTGGAGCATTACAGTGTCCTCCTACACCCAGCTTCAACGCGAGGGCAGACATACCTTGGGCTTCACGTTTGTTGAATGAAATATCCATTAATACCCTCCAACCAAGGGTGTAGGCGGGTTACAAATACGACCTACAGTTCATGCCGTTGGCATGGGTACTACTATTTATGCCCACCTCAAAGGACTTGGAAAGGGTAGAGAAATACCACATGGGCCATGCTATTGGGATAGGCCCTCTTATTCATACCCTCCTCTTGGGACATGGGCATGGCACAGATATAGCCCATGTTTTTGCCATTGGAATGGGTCCTCTATTAATGGCCTCACCCCAGGATGTGGGCGGGGCACACCTATATCCTTAGGTTCATGCCACTGGGATGGATCTTGCTATTACCTCCTCGTCCGTCTTCCCGTCCCATTCCTTACACATGAGCAGCTCGTCTGCACCACAAACCTAGCTGAGGTCAAGCACTTCCCCCAGTATGGCGCTGCCTACCCAGCATGCATTAATGCCCTTCCCTGGGACCTGGCCAGAGTACAGTTGTATTCCCTTGTTCATGTCACTTGGATGGCTTCAGCTACAAAAGCCCTCACAAGACCATAAGTAGGGCGCTGCTGTATCCCACAGTTTAAGCCATTGTGACAGAGCTTCCATTAGTACAAATGTTATTGCCTTAATGTAGATTAAATTGACAATGGTTTGGAAAGATTATCTATGTTGTTGCATCCCCTACAAGGTGGATATCTGAACACAATGCTTATGAGGCAAGGCTGAGAACAGTGGATGAGGTACCCTAAGGAGTTCATCTTTTGTGCCGGTCTATCTTCATTGTGATCCTTCTTCCATCCTGTTGCACTATGAACCTTGTGGGTACCAAAACACCCTTTGATAGTCCCCCTCACCAGGTTTAGTAATTGCCGTCTAGGGAAATTGTTGGCCTTATAGCTCACCTATGGGCCCTTTTCTCCACATCTCCATTAGCCTCACCCGTGGAGGGAGCGGGGGTGTCACTATATCGCATTTCAAATATCGCGAGACAAACATATCACATCCAGTATATCGGCTATCGCGATATTGTGAAGATAAGTAGATGTGCAAATGTGTGTCTACCTAAATAAATGCACCTTGATGATCTAGTGCTAGGCGATTTAGTGGAGGCAATATTGATGTTGGTATTGTTGACCTCTACATAGTAAAATACAACCCCTATATTTGTACCTCTCCCACTCATTCCTCGCCCTTCAGATTTATACAGGAAAAGTATCTTTCAAACCCATCCCAAATATTTCTTCTATGCACAGACCGTATCTTCATGTGGACAGTATTCTTGTAGATGCATTATTTTAAAATTGTATATTTGTTATCCTTGGAGTTATAACTTATAGCTTTAGAGTCGCTTGCCTGGTGCAAGTGCCACGAGATTTGATTTCTAAATTAATTTGCCTTTTATGTGAGAATTCAAAGAGGGTGTTCATGAATGACTGAGCAATCTGCAATGTTAGGATGTGTGTGTTTTCAGTACTATGTCTATTTAATATATGTAGAAAGCTCACTCTCCGCTCGGGTAGTGGTAAAGTTTTTTATTCAATCAATTTCTAATAAATTAAGTTCTTTCTTTAATATATCACTGTCTGTTTCTGGAGTTTGTTGGGAAATTGTTGGTACTGCAGTGCACGTGTTTCCGTGCATGTGTGCACGTGTAGAGAAACGTGTGATCATAGGGCCACAGACTGTAGGGCTCTTGAACTGTGTGCATGTCCACACGGGTCCATGGTGAAGATGTGTGTGTGTATATATATCTATATATATATATATCTATATTGCTGGTTCTCGCTTAAAGTTTCCTCCAAAGTAAAACGAGCGTAGTCCCAAATCAGTGCATAATATTTTTTATTAACACCAAGCTAGTCCGCCATATATATATATATATTTCTGAAAGCACCTTCCGTTACACAAAAATGATATCGGCACTCCTGTGGGTTTCACTCAAGTTTATTCTGGGAGTGAGATAATCATCAACGCGTTTCGGCTGTCGGACGCAGCCTTCTTCACGATATATATATATATATATATATATATACATACACACACATACAGCCTGCCCACCTTAGCCACGCACAGGGGCTCTGCATTGAAACAGAGCTCTCATCCCCACATTGCACTCATCACCTTCAAAATGTTCATCCATCCATGTCCATGTGCATCTCTCATTCAAACCTTGCAGTGCAGGAAGTCTTTTCCAGGCCTTTTTCCAGATCTGTGGAGGTGTAGGGACCACATAGCACTACCAAAGGTGACACACATCCCTTCCAGACCAGAATGCTGGGTACTCAAGTCTGTGATGGAAAGATGGACCTCCAACCCCTTTTTGTCTCTACTGCAAGGCTTGGTTGAGCAGTCAAGGCACAGTGCATGGGGCGTGGGGTGGAAACTTAGAGTAGATACAGTATAACATTGATCTCATAATCAGAATAAAACAGAAACGTACAGCCAAAGATGTTACTTAATTAAAAAACAAACAAAAAAACACACTTTATAACATCTTACAAATATACACAAAGTAGAAAGCAAACTAAACGTTAAAAAGGCATAAACACAAAGTATTAACAATGAATGCAAAATAGGAAAATAGGGTATTGAAATTACGATTAAAATATACTGTTCTTTATCGCTGCAATGATGACGATCCTGATGCTGTTCACAATTACAAGGATTGCAATCTTCCCCCAAAAGAAACAGACCCAGAGTCGCTCTAGGGGAGTGGAACTGAACTTTGCATCAAAAGGTGTGCCTGCCACTGAACTGTCTGAGATCCCTAGCTGATCAATTTCACCAGTAAACGTACACTCCGAAACGAAATATATAAAAGGCAATCTGTGGACAACGTCAACAAGGCATTAACATGTTAATGTTGAAAGTATCCGTGTTTATCTTTAAGAGGTTTTGCCCTGCTTTGTCAACCGGTTTATAATTGGGGCAGTGCTTAATTTGTAAAAAAAAAAAAAAAAAAAAAAGTGCCAGGGCTCTAGTCAGGAGGCCTCTGCAGCTTGCACCACCTATTGCCACTGCCAGCGTTGCCAGAGACTGTACCTACACTACTACTAACCAGCACACTGCTACAAGTGTGACAATTCGGACTATTCCCGGCCCCCAAAGCTATAAAAATAGCTTGGGCGGCAGGTATTAGTTGTTTTTAATGCATACTGAATTAATAAGCAATTACTGTTCCGCTCATCTCTAAATTATACAAACAGCGCCACCATGTGGTGCTGACAATTAAATGCCGGTGCTGAGCACCGGAAACCACCGGCTCAAATTAAGCACTGGATTAGGGGTGTTACATTATCTCATAAGTTGATTATCTTGAACTATGTAAAGACGGGCAAACATCCGGACAACAGAACGGGAGTGACTGCTAATGCAAAGGTTTGGGGGTGAGGCAGAACTCTCACCCTGAGGGAAAGTTGGGGTGAGAGCCTTCAAGACAAAAGGAACACCCAAAGAACATTGCTTGGCCTTACATGGGCTCAGTATCTAGCTAGCCAACAACCCACTGGGTGCAGGACTTCTGCAGTCAGTCAGGATCATGGGACCCCAAGTGTGTATGGGAGTCACTTCTTCCAGAACCCAGGCCACTAAGGGTGGCACTGTGCCATGCCAGACAGAGGCTAGTGGTTAATAAGCAAGGGCTATGTGGGGTTGTATGCCAGAATATCACCAATAGACATATCACTTGACGTAAACATTTTGTCCTAAATATTGTTTACAAAAATATCTTCCCATTGGGTATACATTTTCTGTAACTAGCTCCAATGGAGCAATATTTGCATAAATGATATTTAGGACACAGTATTTATGTTAGACAATATTTTGACAATGATATTCTGGTAACACACGCTATGTGGGTGTGCCTCTAAGATGAAAGCAGGTGATAGCGCAGGATGTGTGTTTGCAAGAACAGTTACGACAAAGCTAAGTTGCACTTGTAGGTTAGAGTCTTGTGCACCGCGCCTCAGGCCTCTAGCCAGGGAAAGGGAAAGACTCTTGGTGTACTAGTCAGTGGCGGCTGCCATGTACGGAGGGTGGGGAGGCGGGTGACAAAAAAAATAAAATAAAATAAAACGGACGTACCTTCCTCCACGATGCGACGTCCTCCTTCGGTCTTCAGGTAGGCTCCAACGCGGGACCTAGCAGCAAACTTCCCTAACCAAACCTGGTGCTGCTCTCACCAGCATGAGAGCAGCACCAGGATTGGAGGGAGAGGCCTCACTCAGCGCTCCTAAGAGCACTGGAGGCCTGTGCTTTCTCTAACCCAGATGTCTAAGACAGCTAGGTTAGAGAAGTTTAAAATTCGCATGTCTGGCTGGCCGCAGCAAGACGGCCGGCCAAACAGACATGCACACTTTAAAGTGCACAGCTCCCTGCTGCTGCCACTCGGCACGGCAGTACTGACCCCGCCCCCTCCTGTCACTCAGTTCAAGACGGGTCGTTTGCTGAAAAATAAAATTGTAATAAACGTTTTACTTTTCAGCTCTGGCCCGGGGCTTTTATTAGTGGGGCGACGCTCTTCAGCTCAAACGGAGGAGCCGCCCCTGGCCACTAGCCAGTGTTGTCTGGACTCTCTGTAGTCTGGGGCATCCACACAGGCAAGACACCAGCAAGGACATTCTGTAAAACTGCACAGGGCTCTTTAGGGTTAGGTGGCAATCCATGGAAAAAGACAGCTGCATCTTCAGATTCAGTGAGGGAGCAAATCCCTTTCTTTACCCTCCTGTTTATCAAAAAGATGGGTAAAATGCATAAGTCCATCTGGTGCCATGTTCCAGGTCAGTCATACTCGCATGTTCTGCTTTCTCAGTTAGCTAACTTGCAAGTTCATCCATCGGGCCACTTTCTAGAACGTGTTAATTCTCTCATCTGGGAGCCCAAGAGGCTGTTTCTCTATATAACTCAGTGGGACAGTCAGGAACTCCCTTCAAAGTGGAAAGCTGTGGAACAGGTCTCTTCACGGCAGCACTCAGATCCATAGGTTAATACACTTGGGACCCATTTCAGGTCCTTGGACCATCCAGGTGGATTCTAGGTTTTAGACAGTGGCGGTTCGCATAGGGCGTGCTGCGGGCGGTGAGGCGGGGGAGGGGCTGGGTGGGCAGGTAGTAAACTCGGACATATGACGGAACAGAGGAAAGTAAAAATTACTATCCTCCGTTCCATCGTATGTCCGAGTTTACTACCCCCCCACCCTGCCCCTCCCCTGCCCCGCCCTACCACCCCGCAGCACGCCCTATGCGAGCCGCCACTGGTTTTAGATCTATGTATCATGCTACAAGTTGCCTTCTGTACAATCAGCTATCTTCAGGGATCTCACCTAGTACTTGATCTTTCTCTGTTTGCGCAGGATGATAAAAAATGTCTCACCTGCTGATGACACATCAGTCTTCCCTTCAGGGCCGGTTCTTCCACTCAAGCACTTGCACTTCAATAAGATTGGAGGTTGGTACTTCTCTTTTTAGATCTGTCACCCTGAGTTACTCTTCAAGGAAAGGTTTGTCTTATGACTGCAACCGAATGTTCCTATGGTACTGGGACACATCCAACCTTCTTCATCTGGCCCAAGTGTATTCAGTGAACTATGCCCACCTGCCAAATGACTTCGATGGACTTGAAAACATAACCTCTTACTTGGGCAGATGATGCTTGTCAGACTCTGTAGAGATGGATATGCCATCTAGGTCTTGCAGAATTCTGACTCGTCTCAATCTCCATCTTGTAGTTGTTTTGGAGCCTTAAAGTTGGAAATAGGACCTCCCCAACCACACAGGCCACTCTGTCACAAGATCAGGAAAATATGTGGATCCAGTGGATGATTCCCCAGTGGCAGGACCATCCTGCATACAGGGGTGATCCCTGTGCAGAGTCCTCTTCTAGGAACCTAAGGCTCTGAACCCTCTCTGGCAACTCTCTGTCAGCGAATCGCTACAGTTCCTTTACCTACCTTGAGCAAGTTATTATAAGACATTCACCCACTAGCCCGTGGCAGGCTCCTAGCCTGACTAATTCAATTTTGCCTCCCACCTCAAGGTTTAGAAGGTGATCTGACCTCTCCATGTCACCTTCAGGATCTTTGTGAAAATGTATTGCTTTGGAAAGGACATCATTTGGCCAGTATGCTCACTCTCCACCATGGTGGTGCTGGGCTCTGCAGACCCCAGCCATGACTCACACACCATCAGCGAACATCAACTCTAGGAAATAGTGAGAGCTTGGTGGAACATGGATCAGGACTTCTGGGTAAGTCTTCCACACAGGGAGGGACACCATCACCACAGCAGAGGAGATTTCCACTGGAACACTGCCTACTTGTCATTTGTAAAGTGGCAGTGTGAGAGATGTGGGTCTTAACCTTAATGGAAAATAAGTGCTGCTCCCCAAAAATGAGTGCCAGTTCCCACCACCAGCAATCACCTGAACAAAGTAAACACTGATTGTCTCTCTTAGTCTATTTCAAAGAGTTTGCTTTTTCATGGGCAGCAAAAATTACATGTGTCTACGCGAAAATTGTATGCTCAATGAAACAAGCCTTGCCAAAGCCAATAGGTATCGCCCATGCGAGAGCTATTGGCTTTGTCAATGTGTTTTAGCCATGTTGTACAGCAGTGCATCTGCTGTGCGGCATAGCTAAAAGTTAGAAAAAAAGTGCTATGATGCAGCCAGCACTGGCCACGTCATGGCACTTATTTTCTGGCTGTGGAAGGGGCAAGCAGTCACAGGGGGAGGCAGTTAGGAGACAAACCAAGCAACGACGCAGGAAGGGGCGGTGTAGGTGTAAGCAACGGACGAGGAGAGGGTGGGGAGAACGGGTTGATCAACAACGGCGTGTTGGGATGGGCAAGCAACAATGTAGGAGGGGGAAGAAGTACCTGGGAAAGCAACAATGGGGGACGTGGGAAGCAACAATAGGCAGACTGGGGGAGGGGTAACACGTGTAACAACAATTCGGAAGGTGGGAGGAGGACCTGGTAAGCAACGACGATGGGGCAGCAACACAGGAGTGGGGAGGGCGTCGGGGCAGGCAATGACGTGGATCAGGAGGGGGCCAAGCAGCAGCATAACGAGGAGGGCGGGAGGGGGCAAGAAAGACAACAGACAGTGGAGGGGGAAGAAGGACAGGATGGAGAGGGCGTGCAAGTGCATACACTCTTAAGGAGCGCTGGAAGTAGCCCATGACCGAACGTGTGAGTAGCGGAGGGACATTCACTGGGCACAGAAGCAATGCTTTGGCCATGCTCCAGGGAAGGGACAAACAGGCGAAGAGGAAGTGAAGCTGGTGTGGGCTAACCAAAGAGAAGAAAAGAAGCGAGAGGGACGATGAAACCAACCAATGATAAGCTCTAAGCAGGGCCGGACTGGCTACCGGGCGTTTTGGCATGCTGCCGAGCTGGGGGCTGATGTCACTGCGGTGGGGGCTAATTTCGTTGATGGAGACCTGCGTGTGCTACGAAATAAACAAAGGAAAACGAATTTCCTTCAGCACACGCAGGTCCCCATCAACGAAATCAGCCCCCAGCTCGGCAGCATGCCAAAACGCGCGGTAGCCAGTCCGGCCCTGGCTCTAAGCCCTCTTTAAGCTAATGAAATGTCTTGCAAGGGACAGCACATGCGCTGTCTTAGGTGACGCCTAAAAATACTTAGTGCACAGCTGCAGGAGAGGGGGTGCAATTGCCTGGGCGGCTCCTCTGCTATGGCAGAGGAGCGTCGCCCCACTGCTTTTAAGCAGGGGGAGGAAGAAGAAACATAAAATGATAATACCTTAGAGTTATTATCATTTTATGTTTCCTGCCTCTTTGCGGGCGGGCGGGGCTGCTCTGCTCTCGGAGCAGGGCAGGGGAGGAGTGGTTTGTCCACTCCTAAGTACGCAATGACTGTTTGGTCGGCCCTCTCTGGCCGCCCAAACCAGTCATGCACACTTTCCCCATTCTCCATGCAGGCTGCATTACAGCCTGCATGGAGAACAACCCTAGGCCCCCATTCCCTGGTTTAGCGTCGAACCAGGTCGCTCAAAACCAATAGCGTTGTGATTGGTCAGGGGAGCCTGGCCGTACTCTTCCTGTGACGAGGAGAGAAGACGCGGGACCCGGCGCGGCAAGGTGTTTTTTAAAATTATATATATTTTTAAAAAATATTGCACACCGTTTCTGCCCCTCCCCCCACCACCAGCGCGCCCGCACCCACCTCGCCACCCGCAAACCATGCTGGCCACCACTGTGTCATGATGCTCCCACTTCCTTCAACAATGGCAATAAATAGCATGTTACTTACTGCGGATCTACGTATTTGGTTTACACGTTGTGTTTATTTCATGTGTTGTAGTTAGGAAACATATCACCAAAACCAGCTCACAATGTGTTAAATACATGCAGTGAGAAAAAACCTCACTGAAGTGGCCTCTTGACAATTAGCAGAGTTGTTTCTATGTTTAACATTATTGTATCATGCAAACTCAAATGCACTAAGCTGAGGTGGCTCGCGTCAAATGCGGTGTTTACTGTGTTAATAACATGCACCTTCACCTCTGCACTGTAGTAATAAATGTGCAAATGTGCATTTCTTAGCACAGATGGCCACAAAAAAGATGGTCATGGTTCTACATTTATTTTCACTGCCAAGGCGAGTATGTGTGTGTGTGTGTGTGTGTGTGTGTTTTGACACATTCCTAAGTGTTAAAAGTTCAATTATTTAGGGAGTATCTTAAAATATCCATGGTGACTGCTGATGTAGTGATGCAATGCACAGTGCACAATGTGGCAGTCTGCTAAGCTTGCCTTTCAAATAATCCAGAGTCCTGCTCCTTGTGCAGGGGTGATTGTTGGCTGACCAGGGCTTCTCCATGTGCCATGTGCCTGCTCACTGGGTGTGGGGTGAGGTGGGGGGGGAGCGGTTTGAGGATGTCATTGCTGTTGCTCATGGTATTGTCACAGGGGTAGAATAATGACTGGTCTCACATGCACATTGGACCATTTGTAATGCAAAAATTACGACATCAGCTTACTGTAATGTGTGCTTTACACACTGTGGAAGCAGACACTGACCCCGCATGGATGTGAACTGTACATACGAGGCAGTAGGTAAACGCCTTGTTTATCAACATATATGCACACATGTATGTTATTTCCAACTGCCCTCTATGCAGTGCCTGACATGTGCAGTCCACTGCCGTTCTAAAAGTGACCAGTACCGAAACAGTGCTTGTGGTGGCGCTCATGTGCAACGCCAGGAACTAAGGCCTGGGATGTGGCCTAACGGCAAGAGCTGCTGACTTTGGAGCTGGGGAACCAGGTTCGGGTCTCGGTGTCGGCTCAACATCCTGTGATTCTGCACAAATCATTTAATCTCCCTCGCCTAACAAAAATGAATGTGTCCTTGTGCTCATGTAAAGCGCTCCAATACCTTCGGGTCGAGTTCGCGCTATATAAAACTGCAGAAAAAAATAAAATAAAATAAGGGCTGCCAGAGGTGCCAGCTGCGCAGCAGGAAGTGCCTGGAAGCACAGGGATGGAACAGTACAAGGCTCCAATCTTGTATGCAGTGGCTCTCATTTCCATTTGTGGTGGGACGACTCTGCGCAGGACTGACTCTAGAGCCACGAGCTCGCCCCCTAGCGCTGTGCATTGTGGGCAACGGGCAGAGGTGGCACCAATGATGCAGCTCCCTTCACTGTGCAGTCAATGTGCAAGTAAGTGAATGGCCTCTCTTAAACTAGTTTTGCTAGGTTATGCAGTCCTAGTTAAGTAAATACAGCCCTATGGCACTGTTGAAGAAATCAATCCGTTTACCAGAGGCTTTGCTATATTATTTGATAATTATCCGATATTAATTAGCATAGGTTCTTATCTAAAATAGTATTGTGTATAATGTGAGACGATGAAGTGATACCTGTGGCCATCCTTTGATTAATTCAATTTCAAATGTGTGACATGTATGGTTTTCTGCCAGAATATCCCCATATATAGCTATTTATACATCTTCAAGGTACTTAGATGTGGAGTTAAAATAGTAAACCTATATTTACCTATATACTTACTTTCCTAATATTCTAGTAATCACTATTGTGGCCGCAGTATTTTGGCAGGTGAGTATTGTTGCTCTCAATCTTCTGACATACCTCCGACATATAATTTAGATCAGTCAACTCTTGTTTAGCTCGTCTGCTGCGTCTTCAAAATGTCAGCACAAAGATGGGAAAAAAAGAAATGGAAAAAAATCATAAATCTAATTTTACTTCTAATGTAGTGAAATACTAATGTAAATGCATGCAATGCAGTACTTGCGTAGTTAGCAACAATTCAGTCCACATATTAAGTTCTTTATTATTTTGTTAAGCAAGTATGGCAGTTGTATACTTCTAGGTTGTAAATTTGGATTGGTAAAGGTGCTTGATATACTGACTTCGTTACTGTTACCAATTGTTAACACTGTTACTTTGCAGTCGCTTGTTCATCAAGAATCTTGGGGGCATATTTACAAGGAGCTAGCGCAGCATAATTTTTTTTTACGCAGCAGTGGCGCAATCAGTGCTCCACTCTGCTCCATAATTACAAACTGGTGCATTGGACCCAATGTGTCAGTTTGTAGAGGCCTGCTTCACATTATACCTGCACCAGGTTTAATGTATGCAGGGTAGGCGTTCCCACGTTAAAAGTCACATAGAACTGACGCAGTAAAATTTACAACTTTTCACTGCGTCACTCTATGACTTGACTGCGTCAAAATCCCTACGCGTTATCAAACCAAGTGTAAGGATTGACGCAGGCCTTTTAACATGGGACTCATGTCAGTCTTACGACCAACTCCAGCAATGTGTCACTTTGGCGCCATAGGATGCGTCAGAACTTCTGACACATCCGTGAATCCTTGCGCCATGAACGCTCTATTGGAAATACTGCGCATCCATAACGTTGTTAGGGCATTTGCAGCAGGCGCAAGAAATCTGATGCATTGATGCCGATTTGTAAGTTCTTGTAAACAGGCCCTTTGGTTTCTGTCTATTCAAAATATGCACCAAATATGAATGATCTCATTTAGATTCTTTATTAAAAGCTACACAAATATGTGAGTTAACATTTAAAAGTTTTGGTAAACACCATTATTTCTAAAAACATAACCTTACCTGGTAGATGTTTATCTGGTCAGAGGATCTTCTCAAGTGCCATATGTGAAATGTGACTCTAAAATTCCAAGACTTGGGAGCATATTTACTAGAAAATGACGCAGCGCAACGCTGTAAGCTATCTTGCTGTGCCGAGCTGTGTCATTAGGAAAGTGCAGGAATGTGTCGTATTTACAGCAATGCGACGCATCCCTGTGCTTTCCTCTGTGCTAGCGCACAATTGGATATCTAGTGCCAATGCAGGTACCCTTGCACCATGGTGCAAGGGTGCCTGCATCGCAGGGATGTTTGTTTTCGTGCAGGAAGGGAAACCTTCCTGCACAAAAACAATCATTGATTGTGTTTTCCTCCTTCTATTATGCAGCACACATAAAAAGAGCAAAAAACGAGGAGAAATAAAGGTATTTCTCCTTGTTGTGCCACTTTAACGCCTCCCCTGGTGAGGCGTTAGAATCTGACGCATTCCGAGGCTAACGAAACCTTGTAAATCTGGGAATGTGTCAGATTCCATGGGTGTTGCGTGGGAACACCTACAGCAACACCCAAAGAACGCCCCTTTCACACAGAGTAATGCGCGAAAGGGGGCCATATTTACAAGGCCATGAAAAGCCACGCAGGGTGGCCTTACGTGGCCATATAAAAATGGGCAGACACACTGCGCCTCCGGAGCGTCACAAAAGTGATGCTCCAGTGGTGTAATGAGTGCTGCAGGGGCATTGTAAATATGCCCCTTGATGTCTGGCCCGCATTAATTCAGATTCTGTTGACAATCAAATCGTAATATAAGCTAAAGAGAGGGAAATATATGTCCTGTGCCAGAGAAATGTGGAGGGACACTACTTGATTATACACAATTCAGTAGCTGACAATAGGTTCCACCAATGATTTCCATTTATGTTTGTGTACCTGGGATGCTACATATCCAAATGGAACACGCGTCTTGGTGGTAGGAGTTGTTTATATTATTAACAGCGCACACACAATACAATGTGTTCAATTTCTTTTTTTTTTTTTTTTTATTGGTCCTCATTCTGCCAATTTACTTGTTGGCGATACTCACTTTCCCTTACTGTAAACCGGACGGGAATAGAGTCTTTCCACACAAGAAATCTAGCTGCTTCCACTCCTAACCCTCTTAAGCATAACATGCGAAAGAGGGGAACCAAGGCCGACAGCTATTTATTGGCTTAATCATTGAACCACATTCCTCTGACACCAATCGACCAACATATCCCATATCCTCTCCCGACTTCTAGGGTCGCATGCCATATCCTGTTGACTTATGTGTATGATATTATTTTTACATTCGGAAAAAGGGGTGGAACAGCCGACTTCCAAGCTCTACAAATCTCTCGTCTTCCCAAAAGGATAACATAAAAAATTAATCTTGCAACTTCTTATTTATGACAGCATTGCTGCCCTGGTTTATTCCCAAAAATATAAGTAAGGGGGTTACTTTCAACTGAAAACCAGTAACATCCAACAAAAATTCACTGAGATCCATCCAAAATTTAGTAATCTCCGGGCAAGTCAAAAACATATGACAATGATCCGCTAGGGGGTCTTGACACCTAGAGCAGACATAATGAGTTCCAGACATTTTTGTTAGTTTCGCAGGGGACCAATATACCCGATACAAAGTAAAAAGATGATTCCGTTTAAGAAAAGCGGGTTTAACTGTCTCACGAAGTAATGCAAAAGAGTTCATCCAAGCCTCATTCAAATTAATGTCATCAACATCTTCACTCCACAGCTTTCGAATATCCTTCTCTAAATCATCTTCTGCCTCAATCAAAATTCGATACCACAAACGGTGTTCAATTTCTTTACAAGGAAATGGAATATTTTTCAGCAAACAAAGAGTGCTACACCTGGCCGAAGAGCAGTCTCCTGTGTGCTCTGCCCAGGGCCCACAGGAGTCTTCACCCCTCACAACACAGCCCCTCTCTGCCCGAAGGTACTCTCACTTCTGGATAATACTTTACCAGGTCTGTGCAAAGAAGAAAAAGCACAGGTGCCCCCCTTGAAGGTCCAACTGGAAGGTTCTTATACTTGCTTACCATATTATCTGGATCCGTTCATTAACTGTGGTTGGTTCTCAATATGTAGAATTGCTTGTGATAATAGTGAAAAATGAATTTCATAACAGTGAAGAACTGGTCCCAGGCATTCCGTGTGACTTGTTCAGGGTTCTCATCTTCTGCTGTTGTACGGGTTTCACGCTTGGCCACGAGGTACCCTACACTTGGATCAAGCCACGACCACTCCTCTGGATAGTGTTGACAGGGTGCTGGCACACCTCTCTAGGTAGCATCTGGGTTTGGGGTGATTAGGGTTGACAGGCTCATTGTTGCCATGCTTTGATTATAACTGGTCCCCATCTGGTTCTTCTTTCTGTCAGGTCTTTCCCTGCCGAGGTCTTCTCCTCCGTTGGTCCGCCTGTCCTCGCATTGGTCATCGGTGCCCTATCTACTGGCCCTCTGGTTCTCCCTTCACTCCTCTCATCTCAGTGGTTCCTCTGCTCTTCTCCGCCCTACCTCCCTTGCTCAGCTGCTTCTCTCCTCACTCCTACTCACTTACATCACCCTGCTACTACTCTCTTGTTTCTTCCCATCTGTCACTCTTCTGCTTGTCTTCTTACTCCTCTTCCCTCAATTATTCCTCTGCTCTTCTCATCCCCATCACTTTCAGTCTGCTGCTTTCCTCTATCTTCTTCTCCAATGGTCACTCTACTAACTCTCCGGACACTTCCTGGTTCCTGTCCATCTTCATGTATCCAGAGTCTTGAGGACATCCAGGTCATAATGATCTCTCTGCTGAGGGTTAGCCTTCTAGTGTTCAACTAATTCCATTTCCCTGCTTCAGGAGCTTGTACGGCAGGCGATGGCTTGGACTCACACTGGTAACCATTCTCTGACTTTTAGCATCTCTTGCAGCCATCTTCTAAGCAGGTAAGCCAACGCTGGCTCCCGCAGTCAAGAAGAGTGTAGAAGAAGACGCTTGAGGAGGGCACTTTGATTTTGTTCAGCTCTGGAAGCTTTACATGCTCCTCCTTGTTGTTCAAAGTACTGATTTGTAGACTGTAGAATTAATAGGAACGGAAGGTCTAGTCTTTAGTCAAATCTCCAATCTGCACCTTTTATTCAGTCACTCAAGACTAAGAGCAACTCATGTTCCAACCTAACAGTGTAGAAGTGACCTACAACCTTTCAGGAATGTTCTGAGTATTCTTTTTAGTACAAGAAAAATTTCAGACAGGCATACATCACTCTGCTCTGGTTGAATGGTACCAAACTGTAGCTCTTGCCTTTGCGAGGAATCCACGCAACTTGGGGTACACAAATAGCTCCTTGTGTAGAAGAGCTGGCGACCAGGGAGTTGCAGATATATGTATTTTGTGGGGCACTAAACACTGCCAAATACCGCAGTATTCTAGATGTCCAAGAATTAGTAGTTGCCTGTCGGCTTATGTGTTCATGTGGCAAACATACTAAACCCTATGTCACAGGAGGATACGGTTTGAGCTATAGAAAAGGCATTGCCAGTAGATCCTTTATACCAAATTTCATCACCTGTTCTCCATCTTGGAATGAAGACAACCCTGTATCTTTAGCTGGTGCCTGATCTTCAATTGTGTGCCCTAAAAAGTGTCTAATTTCTGACATCAAGCAGCCAGTTACCAGTCCCAGAAAAGACTATTGTTGGGTGTATACCTGTTCGAAAGAAGTCGGGGGGCACCTGTGGCACACTTCCAAAAGTTTTATCATGTCAGGTTTCGGGCACCAGAGTATGTATCAGCAATCTAAATCAAGTCAGAATAAATTAAAATAAACTGCAAGGAAAAGCTGGGTACCTCACAAACTTTCTGTCTTTCAGTAAAAATTAAGTAATGCTGAATTAGGGAGCACACGTACATCAATTCAAGAATTATGACAATTCATGTGTAAAGAATTTAGCACATGGCTTTAGCTAACCTAGTCCATTCATTGGCAGATGTATGACCAATGTCCCGTTGAATGTAGTATCCTAGCGTACCTGGCACAGGCAACCCGCCCCTCACAGGCCTAAAGGGAGCAATTGAAGTTGAGCTCACTACTAATCGCACATGCCTTAACTCTCAGGCAGGGCTGATCCACACTGAGGCTTTTGGGACATATAGTTTTTGTGGTCTTGCTTGACAGTGCAGCTGTCGCCAGGCAATTATGTGGAAGCCACCTGGAAAGGGGCTTTGGCTCTGCCCACATGTTTCGTGTAAGGAGTACATGTTTTGATTGGGCAGATGTTGTGTGCTTCCACAAAAGATTTGCTTCCCCTCCATTTGGCTGGGATCATTGTGTTTATTTATCCACCTGTCCGAGCTTGAACTCTCAGGGGACATACATGCCATTGTAATGATAGTAAAATGCCTTACATAACGACATAATTTATGACGGTTTTCTCTGGCAGCAGCAACACAGACGGGATGAGGCAGTCATTAACGCACATGGATTTTTAGGTCTGGCTTGACAGTGCATTCATTATCTTGACCTATTGGCATTGCCAAAGCTTGTTCAGTATTTGATTATCAGACATTGGGCTGTGATGTCTTGCAGGCCCATGCCACAGGGCCAAGCACCTTCCTGTAATGCCAGAAGCTCTGAATATTTGGGAGAAATTACTAAATAGGAGTATTTTGGAGCAATATACCAGAAAATAGGACAATAATTAAAAAGGGCAATGTCGTTAAAACTCCTACACTACGCTATACATGCATCGGAGCTTTGCATAAATAATAGAAACGTCCAATCTTTTGTGTTGTTGACATGGACCATGGATAATGAGAAGACATTTCTCTGGGGTCTCCTAGCCTGGTTGGTGTTTGAGATTTGGGGTTTAGGTCCGCTTTAGGAAGCTCCGTTTGTGTCTTTGAAAGTATTATATGTTTCTCTTACTTGATTTACTGGTGTCCAGTGTTGTCTATTGGTTGTACTCTATATTTTGTAGATAGTCAATTTTACCAACAAGGTATAATTCCCAATTAGATCTATTGGGGACCATTAATAACGCATCAAATGAGCTTGCCAGCTGGTTTGAATGTCTCGCATTCAGAAGCCATCCTTACCTAGGATAAGCCTCCTAGACTAATAAAGAATGTTGTGTCATTCCCCAAATTCGAGTGCCGTGTTCACATTTTTTAGCGCTTAAAATGTGAAAGGCACCCGCTACCTTCTTCTTTAGCCAAAAGGTTTGGAACAGATGGGAGAGGGCTACAGAAATATGCCTGGCGGCTACCGAGGGGTAAAGCCAGGTTGTCCAATAGTTTTACATTTCCAGGTTTCAGTTTGATGTGGTGGTCTCTCTTAGACAGGGCAAGGAGGGGCAAACTTGGAGGGTTTTTAATGAAAAAGGGGGTCGGAGGTGGCATATATAAGTTTATGGTCTTTGAAGGTATAACTGTGAATCACAAAACCAATAACAGTCACTGATCTTCCCCAGCAAGTGATTATCTTCCAATCCGGAAGGAAGCATCCTAGAAAAGCAGCTTTTCACGACCAGCAAGAAGCAAAGCAAGCACCATCAACTCTGAGAGCAGACTGTCTCAAACACACGCGCACACATGAACAGCAGTTCCATGCGTGATGATGTAATTTCCTCTTTGGACGCACACTCTGGTTGCAAGCAATAGTCTTACACAGGCTGTGTGCTTCGGGTGTGACTTGGCCAGAGGGGAATTGTTAGACCTGGCATCCTTGGCGTGGTTTTCCCTGACTTTTTGCCTCTCCCTCCTGTGTTTTTTGATGCAGTGCTGGATTTTATTTTTGCTGGCTTAGATGCTTTGGGCACTTTGCCACTGCTGATCAGTGTCAAAGTGCAAGTGCTCCCTGTGTAAATTGATATTGTGATTGGTTCTCTCTGATTGGCATATTTGGTTTACCAGTAGGTCCCTAGTAAAGTGCACTGAGTGTGCCAGGGCTGGTAAATCAAATGTTACTAGTGGGTTTGCAGCACTGATTGTGCCACCCACATGAGTAGCCCTGAAAAGAGGTCTCAGGCCTGCCACCGCGGTGCCTGTGCACAGTTTGTTAACTGTCATGTCGACTTGGCAAGTGCACCCACTTGCCAGGCACTACCCTTCCCTTTTCTTACACATAGGACACCCCTATGGTAGCGCCAAGGTACCCCCCTGGGCAGGGTGCAGTGTATGTGAAAGGTAGGACATGTACTGGTGTATGTAACATGTCCTGATAGTAAAATACTGCCAATTTAGTTTTTCACTATTGAAAGGTTATCTTGCCCCATAGGACAGAATGGGGAATGCTTTGCAACATTTTACAATCATATCTTCCCATAGGGATAAGATAGAACAATAGAGTTTGGTATCCCTGAACTCAGGATTCAATAACACATCTTTTAGTAAAGATGGTTTTTAAATTGTGTGTTTGAAAATACCACTTTTAGAAAGTGGCTATTATCTTCTTCAACCATCATATGTGCCTCTGCCTGTTTGTGGATTGACTGTCTGGTTTCAGTGTGACAGAGACAGAGGATGTGCATTCCCTGTAGACAGCCTCTGGGGGGTTGAGGTGTGCCTGGCCCTTCCTGGATGACTCAGCCCTGAGCTGAATAGACCCTGGCTGCATATAGAGTGGTGGGAGGAGATTTACCTTGCACCTGAATGGAGCCTATCTCCCTTGCACAATGCTGTCTCCACCTCCTGTGGTCATGCTGCACCAGTGAAGGCAGAACTGGTTTGAACTGGGCTCAGAGCCCCCTGAACAAAAAGAACAAAGACATTTTGGGGTATAAGTATTAGACCTAAAACCCCTGAACTTTAGATCATCCTGGAATTCAAGAGGACCCTTTGCCAACGAGAAGAGCTGGAGAAACTGAGGGAGAGTACTACCCATGCTGTGTGTCTGGGGTTGGCCTGCAGTTGCTGTTTCTACCAAGGAAAGGAGAAGGACTTTGCTGTGTGCTGTGTCCCCTGCTTGGAGAAGATCTCCAAGGGCATGTGTGTGCTGGCCTCCTGTTCTGAAGTCTCAGGGACACAAAGACTTCACCCCCAGCTCCCCTGAACTCTGCTGTTGTGAGTTGTGACCTGCCTAGAGGTGCCTATGCCAGTTTTGGACCTCTGGAGGTTGTTGCTGCTGCTTGGGAGCTGGAAGAAAGAAGAAACGTGAAGAACTGCTAAAATTGACGTATCGTTCTTCTTGCGGCTGTTTTCTCACCGCATCTCCACGCACGAGAAGAATTTCCACGCACCGCCGCTGCCAAAACCGTCGCAGCGCCTGCCGCCGCTGCAAGAATCAACGCATCGAGGGATCGCGGCTGAAGAGGACCGACGCAGCGCCGCTCGACGCCGCTGCATCGATCGCCGACGCATCCCAGATTTCCACGCATCGCACCTGTGCGGCACGCTTTCCCAACGCATCACCTGCGAACCGGAACCGTCACGAAGAAACGACGCATCACTCCCCATACAGACCAGATTCGACGCAACTCGTCCTCTGCGTGTCGCAGAACTGTCGCATCGCCTCCCCAAGGTCTCAGGAGTGTTGCATCTCTTTGTTTTCCGACTCTTCGGCTGTTTGGCTTATGGAACTTTGACGCATCGACAAGTACTTTGGTGATAAATCACGCATCCATAGTTTTCTATGGTCCAAGTTCTAAAATGTTTTGAAAGTCATATTTTTAACTGTGTATGTTGGATTTTTGTCGTTTTGGTCTTGTTTAGTTTAGATAAAGATACTTTATTTTTCTAAACTGGTGTGGTGTCCATTTGTGGTGTTATCACTGTGTTACTGTGAGTGTTGGTACAAATACTTTACACATTGCCTTTGGGATAAGCCTGTCTGCTCGTGCCAAGCTACCAAGGGGTGAGCAGGGGTTATCTAATGTGTGTATCCCCCTTACCCTGACTAGAAGCAAGGGTCCCTATTTGGACAAAGGTACCTACCTCTGTCAACTAGAGACCTCCATTTCTAACAGGAATGCTTAT
Organism: Calotriton arnoldi; assembly: GCA_963921515.1. Lineage (NCBI taxonomy): Eukaryota > Metazoa > Chordata > Amphibia > Caudata > Salamandridae > Calotriton > Calotriton arnoldi. Next base: position 1,484,252 of record CAWUFW010000661.1, read on the forward strand.
GATTTTTATATATAAATTCAGAGGTGGAAGCTATGCTTGTGGAATTCATATAATATAGCACCTGGAGTATGGCAGTGAAGACAAAGACAGATGTGACTCCAGTATATATTTCCAGATAAATCAGCCAGTTCTATTCTTCACGTGGTAGCATAGGATAGTGCACAGAAATTCAGAAATTTCTTATTGCCCTAAAAGCCACCCGCAGAACTGTGTTTCCAGGCTACCGACTTAAAACACAGAATCACTGCCAAGGTGGCAAGGTCGTAGCTAATATTAGTGCAATACGTGCAGTGGCACCAGGGAACAGTGGTGTGAGGGGACTACTGCATACCCATTATAGTTATCTTTTACTTACCAGCTTCAGAAAAGGGGCCTAATAACCTTGCTTGATTTAAGGCACCCCCTCCCCCTCCAAACCACTTCACGTTACACACTGTGTTATGTTATGTTAATCAAATTTGTAAAGCGCACTGTTACCCAAGGGTGTCCTGGCGCTATGCACTGCCTGCTATAAAAGGTGGCCAGAAGGTTTATTGGTTAAAAAGCCAGGTTTTGAGCCCCTTCCTGAAGGAGAGGAGGTCTGTAGCGTTCCTCAGTTGAAAAGGAAGCTCGTTCCAAGATTTGGACGCACTGTTAATAAAGCTTCTGCCTCCCCAGCCTGCCTTTTTAACAATGCTGATTGTGACTTTCTTCGCCCCTATTGATCGTAGCGCTCTCCTTGGGATGTACCACTGAATTTTTCGTTGCAAGTAGTCCGGGCCTTTGCCATTTAGGCCTTTAAAAACAGTGCACAGCGCTTTGAAGCGTATTCTGTGTCTGACAGGGAGCCAATGCAGCTGTTTGATCTCTTCCTTTACAGAGGCAAACTTTGAGGTCCCTGAAATCAGTCTGGCTGCCGCATTCTGAACCATCTGAAGCTTGTTGATATATTGTTTTTGAGCATTCATGTAGAGTCCGTTGCAGTAATCCAGCCGAGACATAATGAGTGCCGAGATTACTGTTTTGAGGCCATTATCGCCGAGATGAATCTTAATCTTTTTATGATCTTTAGTACATAAAAACAGGCCGAGAGTGACTGAACTTATTTGGTCACCTAGTGCCAGCTTATTGTCCATTAATACTCCCAGATTTCTGGCTTTCTCAGTGGGTATGGGGCATGAGCCAAGGTCAGCCGGCCACCAGTCTGGAGTCCACACTAACGGATTCTTCCCAAATTTTATGACCTCAGTTTTATTAGAATTGAGTTTCAAGCAGTTTGCAGACATCCATCTAGAGATAGCAGCCATGCAATCATGGAATCGAGCCCCCGTTTCCTTTTCAGAGCCCTCCCTTAGTGACAGCACTATTTGGGTGTCGTCAGCATAAGAGGTCAACTGGAAGCCAAATGACCTAATCACATCAGCCAGGGGAGCCACATACACGTTAAAAAGTGTCGGGCTGAGGGAGGAGCCCTGTGGGACCCCACAAGGAAGGGTGAAAGGTTTAGACTGGCAGTTGTCCATATCCACGGTTTGTACTCTATCAGAGAGAAATGACTGCAGAAGCTTCCAGGCAGACCCCCTTTAACCCGGCCCTAGACAAACGGTCCATCAAAACTTTGTGATGGACCGTGTCAAAGGCCGCGGACAGGTCTAACAAGATCAATACAGCACTTCCTCCCCTGTCCAGGGCCTCCCGAATTTCCTCCGTAGATTTAATCAAGGCAAGCTCAGTGCTGTGTTCCGCTCTAAAGCCATATTGGGATGGGTCAAGAGTCTGATTAGATTGAAGAAAGGCATTAAGTTGTATGTTCATAGCTTTTTCTAAGGCCTTAGCAGGAAGCGGGAGTCGAGATATAGGCCTGTAATTGTTGGGATCACCTGCATCAAGATTCAGTTTTTTTAGGAGGGGGGAGGATGGAAGCAACCTTCCACTTCTTGGGAAAAGTGCCAGAGCTGAATATCTCGTTCAGCAAGGGCGTAAGAGCCGAGCCAATAACTCCTGAAATTTGTTTCAATAAATGAGCTGGACAGGGATCAGATGGAGCTCCCAAACGAATGGAATTCAAAATGTTGATAGTCTCCGGAACCGTAAGAGATTGAAAGTGATCTAATACGGCAGAGGTTGTAGAGCTATCTTGTCCGAGTGAATTTGGCTGCTCAAGCTCCTTATTATCTGCTGGGGAGAAGGAAGAAAAATAGATTCCACCTTTGATTTAAAGAAGTCGGCTAATTGATCGCAGAATTTGGGGCTGCTAGAGCTCTTAGGGGCATTTGGTATGGCTAGTTTTTTGAGTGTCTTAAAGAGTTCCTTGGAGTTTGATTTGGCTTGATCTATTTGTTCCTCAAAGTATTTCTTTTTAGTTTCCAGCAACATCCCCTTATAGATAGCGATGCTATGTCTATAAGTGTCCTTGTCTGACTTATTATATTCTTTCCTCCAAGCCCTTTCTAACTGTTTACAGTTCAGTTTTTGAATTCTGAGCTCTTCTGTGTACCAAGGGGCCGAAGGTGTATCACGTTTAGGAACCCACTTTTTAACAGGGGCGAGTGTATTGCAAGTGGACTCAAGCCATGAAGTGTAGACTGAGGTAGCCTCTTCTGCTCCAGCGGGAAGTGGACGCAGAGATTTCCAAAGTTCTTCTTCCAGTTTGGAACTGTCTACCTCTTTCCAAGCTCTGGTTTCAATCTCATAAGCAGTAGTTAAGGGGGTTATGGGATCCGCGAGTGAGTTTAAGTGAAACTGAATCGCACTGTGGTCGGACCATAGCAGCGGGAGTACCGCAGTACAGACAAGGTCCGAATTATTTGAGTAGATACCGTCTAGGGTGTGTCCCTTATCGTGGGTAGGATTACCCACCAGCTGCTTAAAATCTCCCACTCCCATGATTTGCTGTAGACGGGATGTATCGGGGTCAGAAGCGGCCTCCAAGTGAAAGTTAAAATCGCCGAGCACCGTAAATGAGTTAAGGCATAGCCCTTCCTCCAACATTGAGCCCAGCAGCTCCAGAAAGCCACCTCTGGGGCCAGGGGGTCGATAGAGCAGGATACCCTTAAATGTGCTGTGATAGGTGGAGTGGAAGCTAAATGAAAGGGCCTCACAGCAAGGGTTGGAAGCCTTGAAAAAAATAGGCTTTAATGAGTCGTGGTAAATAACAGCCAGGCCCCCTCCCCTTCCGTGTGGTCTATCTAGCGTGTGGCAGAGAAAACCTGGGGGGGTAGCTTTTACTAGGTCAGGTCCTGAAGCTTTATCAGTCCAGGACTCCGTAATAAAAGCAATTTTAATCATCTGCTCCTCCAATAATAGAGCACACTCCGTGCTGTGTTTAACTAAAGACCTGGCATTCACTAAGATACATTTTAGCGGACCAGCATCTACTGCCCTTGATTTCCTGATATGTGTAGCTGATAGGCCTTTTACCGGGGTATCTAATAAAACAGGACGGGTGACATTGCAATTGGGGCAGATATTATTAGTATTATTACTGGCCTGCGTCATAGTCATCCGAAGACAGTTAGGAGTTCCTTTCCGGGGATCTAGCATCCGTAGCTCTTCACTGGTGTACACTATGACTCCTGAGATAAAATGGCCAGGGGAACTCGCCCCGAGCCCGGTACGAGCGCAGACGGGCTTGCCTTTGCGCGCCTTCGGCGCGCCAGCGGCGCGCCCGCTGCGCGCGTCCGCTACGCGTCCGCGTGCCTCTTAAGTAGGCAGGCGTCCAACCACTAGAGCGGTAGTAGCCTTTCTGAGCAAATGGCCGCTTTCCAACCCACTTCCGCCTCCCTCCCTCCTCCGTATGCGAGTGTGGTCAAATTCAGCAAATACAGTGCAAACAGTAAAATCCTCAATTTAAATGCACATTAGTTTAAAAACAGCTGAGCTTAAAATAAACACCTCCTGGGAATCGAGTCTAGCGCAATATGAAGCAGGCAGCGCTACGCGTCCGCGTCAGCGTGCCTCTTAAGTAGGCAGGCGTCCAACCACTAGAGCGGTAGCCTTTCTGAGCAAATGGCCGCTTTCCAACCCACTTCCGCCTCCCTCCCTCCTCCGTATGCGAGTGTGGTCAAATTCAGCAAATACAGTGCAAACAGTAAAATCCTCAATTTAAAAGCACATTAGTTTAAACACATCTGAGCTTAAAATAAACACCTCCTGGGAATCGAGTCTAGCGCAATGTGAAGCAGGCAGCGCTACGCGTCCGCGTCAGCGTGCCTCTTAAGTAGGCAGGCATCCAACCACTAGAGCGGTAGCCTTTCTGAGCAAATGGCCGCTTTCCAACCCACTTCCGCCTCCCTCCCTCCTCCGTATGCGAGTGTGGTCAAATTCAGCAAATACAGTGCAAGGTGAATGGGATCCCTAGGGCTCTTTCTTGGTTGAAAATCCAACCCCTCTCTGTCTTGTCAGTACAGAAGCTACAAATACACCTAGAGAAGTGCTTTGCAGTGAAGTACCTTCCTGAAGGCGCTTTAGATGTCCTCTCTTAGTTTCTATTACCCTGTTTGAAGAAGACGCCCAATGCTGCAGGTCTTCTCCTCCACCTGATACAATGTTCTGATCTACTGAAAAGGTGCGTTTGGAAATGATTATGTTCAAGTTTTCTATCCTCTTAAACTTGTTCCTTCAAAATTACACTATATTGCCTTTTACCTCCCTCTCATACCCTTTCCTCCATACTTTAGGAACCACACTAGCTTTTCCACAACATGTAGTGTCCTTATTTTTTGCCTTTACTGTTGCTGTTTCTTCTCTCCAGCTCCTTCTGCCATCTCCCTCTCTGAAGAACTCGGGGACGGACCAGGTCTATCGGACATGGGATGCAGAGAGCTGCTGCCAGGAGGTCAGGCCTCAGCCACCAGGGCCGTTCAGGGAACCAAAAGCAGGTCTTGCAAAACATTTTGAACCAAATATAAATATATATATATACCAAAGAAAAGTGCGAAGCCCAACTCGATGACACACTGATATTTTAATGTGTGTTCAAAGGCAGCACATCAGTCCTGACGCGTTTCGGCCGTTGAGTATGGCCTTGAATCCTTGATCACAGGTGAGGCTAATCAAAATTCAAAAAAGTCACACGCCTTATATTGCGGTGGCCAAGTGACAGTAGTGAATCCTACTAATACCATAATGCACCTGGCATGAAAGTACAAACTGTGGCAAATATAACATCATGCTCAATAGCGTTTTAAACCAACAGTTCGAAATATGGTAATTTGCCAAATACACAAACTGAGACGTATCTCCAACCCCGCTGAATAGCGTCTTGTATCCCAGTCTGTTTAGCCAAGTGCATTAAATGTTTAGATGGAAAAAAGTCACGTACGATACACAATGCAGTTGACCTGTATATCGATTGATTCCTCGAATGTGCTGCCCAGTTCGTATCACTTTGATCACACATGATGCAAGTGTACACGAGTCGGCAAGAGGAGGCATCACTCCTCCTGTACACCCTTTCACGCCCACGGGCTAAATACCAGGATAATCCATAGTCGTAGCACGTAGACGAGCGGGACATGCTCCCCAATTAAAGTCCAAACAGCATTCTCCAACTGACAGGAGCCCCCATCCCTGCAGGGTGGCCTCGCGGACACGGGCATGGAGCATCCCGTAATTAAACACACCAAAGAAAAGTGCGAAGTCCAACTCGATGACACACTGATATTTTAATGTGTGTTGAAAGGCAGTACATCAGTCCTGACGCGTTTCGGCCGTTGAGTATGGCCTTGATCACAGGTGAGGCTAATCAAAATTTTAAAAAGTCACACGCCTTATATTGCGGTGACCACGTGACACAGTAGTGAATCCTACTAATACCATAATGCACCTGGCATGAAAGTACAAACTGTGGCAAATATAACATCATACTCAAAAGCGTTTTAAACCAACAGTTCGAAATATGGTAATTTGCCAAATACACAAACTGTGTACTATCAAAAGTAAATGTATGGCAACTACTCAGCCAGAATCGGATTCTATTTAAGTTGCTAATTGTGGCACATTATTAATGCATTTTGATTATGAACTTAATAATGCCTAGTTGGTATTTTTGTAACGAATTTTTAAAAGCATTTACTTTTGATAGGATTTATATTGTTTAAAGAATTTAATATTTTTAAGGCATTTTAGAATTACCCCAAGTGTGAAAACAATAGTTTCATGTTAATGTGCTGCTTGACAAAGAACTTGGTCGTATTTTGCCTATGTTCATGCTCTTAATGAGTATAAATACCTTTTAGAAAATGGCGCGATTCAGGTGATCAAGGCTGCTGCGCAGCCGAAACGTGTCCTGTTTGTCCGGAGTGGCCTGATGGAATAAACAAATGCCTATTTACTTCTGTCCCTGAGTGCCGTCTCTTTCACTAAAACGTGAAGATTTTTGTGGCATTTAACAAGCGCTAGCGGTAGCGCTTTAACGTGCACCACGAGCGTTCTGGCAGCACGCTGACATAACCGCAACCATCGGAATATATATATATATATATATATATATATATATATATATATATATATATATATATATATATATATTATCTACTGGCGGTCGCCAGTAGATAGTTATAGTTAGGACCTATTTTCCATAGGAAATCCGCAACATTCTATTTAAAATAACTCTGGCGTCGGTTGACGAATCTTCGCGAAATTTTCAAACTTTATGGCCCGCTCCGGTCCGCTCCTACCCTGAAAGTCTCAGGGTGATTCGTCAAGCGGGGGCCGAGAAAAAGGGGGTCCCAAAACGTGTTTTCCCCATTCATTTTCCCATAGGAAACTTTAGCCACGGCTACAGCCTGAACTGCTGAACGGAATTACACCAAATTTGGCAAAGAGGTAGTTCTTGGTTCAGAAAGAACCCTTTTTGTTAAATGGTGTAAATCCGTTCAGTAGTTCCTGAGAAAATCAAAAGGAAAATCACAGATATATCTATGGCCGCGTCGGATTCGCGCACCCTCCCGATGACCAGCTGTATGCTAATTGGCTGTCAACACTCCAAACCAGGAAGTGTTGGCAGCCATCTTGTGACTCGGTAGAACCGAGTCACAAGAAAACAGTAAAAACAATTGCGCAAAATGCAAAAAGGGGGCAGGGTAGAAACACCCTGACCCCCTAGGCCTGCTCAGGGGGTCCTACAAGGACCCCCAAGGCCCAAACATTTTTTAAATTTTTTTTAAAAAATCGGCAAAAAACGCGCTGGGTGCGCGGATCCTGCCGATAAAAAAAAAAAATCGAAGCGCGGTCTCCCGCGCTTCGATGCTATTTTGCCCCCGGGTGGGCCAAGTCCCGGGGGCATGCGGGGGTTGGTTTTTATTTTATGTGGTGGGCCTCTAAGGCCCCCCAAGCCCTGGGGACCGCCACCCCCGGGGCTTTAAAGAAAAATGGTGCGGGAGGGCTCTCCGCCCTCCCGCAGCCCCGGGGACCGCCACTTCCCGGGGCTTCTTTTTTAATAAAGAATGACCTGTGTGGGGGCTCCTGCCCCCACACGCCCGGGACCGCCACCTCCCGGGGCACTAAGAAAATACATGTGGGGGTCCGTTTCGGACCCCGAAACCCGGGGACCACCACCTCCCAGGGCTATGTAGAAGTGGGAGGGGGCCGCGTGGCCCCCTCCTGGAGCCTCTGGTGGCCCTGGGGACCGCCACCCCCCAGGGCCGGCTCCTGCAGTGTCCCGGGGTGCCTACCCCCGGGACACTGCTGTTTGCAATGGCAGGGCGGGAGCCTCGCGGCTCCCGCCCTGTCATTGCAAACTTGCTTTGCTTCATTGAAGCGAGAGCAGGGAAACCTGCCTTCGCTTCAATGAAGCAAAGCAGATTGATTTTCCATAAGGGGAGCTGCATGTCAGCAGCTCCCTTGTGGAAAAGCAATGCCGGCTCCCGTAGGACGCGGGAGCCGGCGGGACTGTGGGGGATTGGGGACCCCCACAGTCCCCAACCAGAGGCCAGGCCCTGGGGGATGGGGTCCCCGGGGCCATTAGTGGCCCGGGAGGGGCCACATGGCCCCCCTCCCCAAAATGTAATTAAAAAAAAATAAAAAAATAAAAATACAAAGGTTGGCCCCGGGGGATGGGGTCCCCGGGGCCTAAGGAGGCCTGAGGAGGGGGGCAACGCAGCCCCCCTCCATGAAAATTAAAAAAACAAAAAGGTGGCAATGACCCGGCGGATGGGGCCCGGGCCAAAATTGGCCACGGGAGGGGGGCCCACGCGGTCCCCTTCCCGTTGCTTTTTAAAAAAAAAATAAAAGGGGGTCAGGCCCTGGGGGATGGGATCCCCAGGGCCCAAAATAATTAAAAAGAAGGGGGGCAACACAGCCTCCTTTTAAAAAAAAAATAAAAAATAAAAAAAAATCCGGCGTCGCGCCGGAGGCCACCCCCCTCCTTGGCAGCACTCTGCAAACGTGCCCCCTGGCGTGTTTGCAAAGGGGGAACAAATTCCCCATGAATACTGGGGGTCCCTGGGGGCCAACTAGCCCACCAGGAACCTCCAGTATGCGCCACAGGGCTGGGTTGCAGAGAGGTGGTCCAGGCCACGCCCCTTTTTACACCTCTCTGCAACGCAGCTCTGTGGCGCTTACTGGAGGTACCTGGTGGGATAGTTGGACCCCAGGGACCCTCAGGATTCAAGGGGACTTAATCCCCAACTTAAAATGCGCCACGGGCGCGTTTGCACAGTGGTGAAGGGAGGGGTGGGGCTTCAGGTGACATGTGTGCAAACAGGCCCTGTGGCGCGTTTTAAGATGGGGAATTAAATCCCTTCAATCCTGAGGGTCTCTGGGGGCCAACTAGCCCACCAGGTACGTCCAGAAGCGCCACAGAGCTGCGTTGCAGAGAGGTGCAAAAGGGGCGTGGCCTCTGAACACCTCTCTGCAACGCAGCTCTCTGGCGCATACTGGAGGTATCTGGTGGGCTAGTTGGCCCCTAGGGACCCTCGGGATTGAGGAGGAATTAATTCTCCAACTTAAAACGCGCCACAGGGCGTGTTTGCAGACATGTCACCTCAGGCCCCACCCCTTCCTTCACCATTGTGCAAATATTCCTCTAAAATCAGCCGAACTACGAATTCCGATTTACTCACCTGTTATCAGGAGAGACCTCAGTGCTGCATCTTTGAGCCCAGTACTGATCCTGAAAAGTAATTTTAACCGTACTTACCAGTAACTTGAATTTCCTTCCATAGGATATCATTGCCTGCTTTTTGCTGAAAAAGTTTCTGTCGATTTTTGAAACATACAAATATTCCTCTAAAATCAGCAGATCTACGAATTCCGATTTACTCACCTGTTATCAGGAGAGACCTCAGTGCTGCATCTTTGAGCCCAGTACTGATCCTGAAAAGTAATTCTAACCGTACTTACCAGAAACTTGAATTTCCTTCCATAGGCTAACATTGACTGGTTTCACTTGGAAATTCTTCAAAGTGTGGAGTTGTGGAACTTTATAATATTCCTCTAAAATCAGCCGAACTATGAATTCCGATTTACTCACCTGTTATCAGGAGAGAACCCAGTGCTGCATCTTTTAGGCCAGCACTGACCCTGAAAAGTAATTCGAACCGTACTTACCAGTAACTTGTATTTCCTTCCATAGGAATCCATTGTCTGGTTTTCAGCAGAAAAGTTTCAAAGTGTCGATTTTCACAAACTACAAATATTCCTTAAAAATCGCCTGTATAACTTAAACGCATTCTTTCAACTGTTTACAGGAGATGCACCAGTGCTGGATCCAGGATCCACCACTGAGTAAGAAAAAGTAACGATAACACTACTTACCTGGTAAGTGAATTTCCTCCCATAGGATAACATTGGTGATTCTATGTGAAAAAGTTTCTAAGTGTCAACTTTTAAAATACAATAATATTCCTTAAAAATCACTACTGTAACCAAAACGCTTTTACTCAACTGTTTACAGGAGATGTCCCAGGACTGAATCTAGGATCCAGTCCTGTGGTTAGAAAAGTAATCCATAAAGTAACTAATTGCATTTTACTAGAAATTCACATTGAGCTCAATGTTGCATTGTGTTTGAAATTGTGTTGCCCATTGCAACAACTGTAACTACTGTACTTAAAAGTCTATTGCCTATTTGCAAAGTATTTAAACTAAAGTAATTCATTCTGAGAAAGTATATTTTGTAATGTAATGTATAATGTAATTACAATGTAATTTAAAAAATAAAATATGTAAAAATAAATAGTTTAAAAAAATGTAGTAAATCAGTATCAAACAAATAAATATAACAATTAATACATTTAAAAATTGTCATTTACAAAACCTTTGAAATTCACTGAAAAAAACCGTAAGTTTCAGACATGTTATAGTTAGGAATTAGCATTTAAAAAACCTTTGAAATTCACTGAAAAAACCATAGGTTTCAGGCACGTTATAGTTAGAAATTAGCATTTAAAAAACCTTACAAATTCACTGAAAAAACCATAGGTTTTAGGGACAGTTATAGTTAGTTGGACATTGCACTCGTAGAAAACCCGTGAAATTCCCCGTTATAGTTAGTTCAGCTAACTATAACTCGCGCCCGCAATGCACTGCTGATGACGTCACATATTACATCACTCATGACATGGTCAGTGACATCACTGATGACATCACTGATGACATCTCAAATGACATCACTGATGACATCATCCACGTGATAATCTGATGCACCTCCTCACACCCTAATATAACCTTTGATACACCCACTCTAAATTACAGACTGCCATTCGCAAAACCATAGACACTCCAACACCAATAACTACATACCCACTCACTGATTCTTAGGTCTACACACACATCCACTCACTCACCCGTACAGTCACTCATACTTACAGTCACTCAGTACAGGACTATCATATGCACTCATACTCCTATATAGACACTCACACACCGCCACTCATCCATAGAGGTACTCACACACCTAGTCAGTCATGCAAATAATTAAACACACTGCCATTTACTCACCTATACAGTTATACACACACCAGCTCACTTACTCATACAAATACTAGCACATTCTTACGCTCTTATACAATCACTGATACAAGCACACACTCATCCATACAGTCACTAACACAATCACACACTCTCGCTTATAGCTATTTATATACTCCAACACACATATATACTGCCTTTCACATATGTAGTTACTCACACATGTACCACTGGGACATACATTCACTCACTAACACACTCTTACACACACTTACCCACCCATACAGTCTATCACAGATGCACTCTTGAAACCATCCACCCAGTGAATCACCCACTCACACATCTATGCACAGAGTCGCACACACCCCACCCACACAAATACTCAGGAACCCATACATATACTCAGACAACCAATCAATAACTCATATAGACACTCATGTAGCTATTCACAAACCCATGCAGCCACTTATACAGCAACAGACAGACGGATACAGACATTCACCCAGTTTAGTCACTAACCCATGCATTCAGTAAGATACGTTTAATCACTCACTTATAGAGTTAGTCACGCACCTACTAAATCATCCATTCAGACACTTATACACCCACTCATTCTTCAATACGCCTTTCCCTATATATATTAAACATATTTAAACTTTACAGAAACACACAGTCACGTGGATGATGTCATCAGTGATGTCATTTGAGATGTCATCAGTGATGTCACTGACCATGTCATGAGTGATGTAATATGTGACGTCATCAGAAGTGCATTGCGGGCGCGAGTTATAGTTAGCTGAACTAACTATAACGGGGAATTTCACGGGTTTTCTACGAGTGCAATGTCCAACTAAATATAACTGTCCCTAAAACCTATGGTTTTTTCAGTGAATTTGTAAGGTTTTTTAAATGCTAATTTCTAACTATAACGTGCCTGAAACCTATGGTTTTTTCAGTGAATATATATATATATATATATATGCACAAAGATTCCTCCACTTTACCGGGGGCCTCCAACTCTGCAGGGCGGGCTCTCAGACAGGAATGGAGATCCTGTTAATTTAGACCACGAAAAAAGGAAGAGCCCACAGCTTCGATATCCTTTCCTTTTTTCGTGATATATATATATATATTGTTCTCTCCCTCCCTCCCTGCTGTCATAAACCCCAAGGACCTGGAAACAGAGGCAGCATTCCTCAATCTTCAAAAGCCGACCTCCCCCTCCTGTGGAATGCCCTATTCCCATAGGTGGACAGATGCCCAAGGCCCGGCCCTGTTTTAAAACTGATCTGAGCGTGCGCCGAAATACATTCATAGTACGCGTTTGGGGACCATGTCAGGCCCCGAAGTGCTGAAATATGTAACACCTTCTGCTCTGCATCGACTTCTCTTTAGTAGAGGTATCTGGGTAGAGGAAATCTTTGTGGTGACTTTGATACTTTTCACTTCACAATTCTTTCTGCACTTGTATACCTGAACATATCACTGATGCCATAACTCCTTTATATTACTCTACTTTATATTTAACATAATCAGACATGTGGGAAGCAATCTTGTGCAGCTACTGGACTAGATTATAGGAAACATAATATATATTTTTTTAAACGTACACTTCCTGTTTCCCTCCTTATTCTCCGTGCCAACCACAATGAGAGTGAGGAAACCATTGACAAGATGCACATTACTGTGAATTCCTGAATGGAAGATATATAATTACACATCTCAGCGTTCAGGTTTATACATAATTCTCAAATGTTCACCAGAAATTATAACTAGACCTGGGCAGAATTTCAATTACGCCAGAGTAATCGGAGTGATTTTGGTAATTCCGCATTACTCTTTGATGTAGAATAACTGATAATTACGTGATTACTCCTCGCGTAATTAAAAGTAATTTTCCGGGAAAAATCCTACAACGAGAGCAGATTTAGCGAGGGTTGAGCGGTCACTCGCTATTTGCGTTCTGTTGCTATTTCTTTAGCGCAAAATGCATCTTATCGTCCATTTTGGATGCGAGGGGGCATTTTTGCTCTAAGAACTAGCACTAAATGCAGAATTTCTATTCCTGCGTAATTCAAACATAATCTCGCAGAATTCCTAGGTAATTCCACATGGTTACTCTAAAACAGAATTACGCGTGTTACACCCACCCCTAATCATAACTTTATAATTAACATGCATGTTCACTGAACAAAGTTGAGTGCATTTTTCAGTATCAGCTGTAATAGTTCTCAGAGGTGTGCAATTCAGGCTTGTCTGTAGATTTTGTGGTGCCAGAGTCACTAACTTCTTCAGCATCCCCTCTCTGGCTTTACAGCAGCACGGACGTCTCATTCAGAAGAAAATCATTGTACATTTGGAGAATTCTCTCCCATGTTGTGCCATCTAGTGGGTCCAGTAGCAGACAAAGCGTGCTTTTGTGATATAAATTCATTTTTCCGTGGCACGGAGCCCTGAAAAAGGTGTGGGCCTAGGTCAACAGTCCTGCCTGCTCTCTCCTTGTAGGTCCCTGGTGCATTTCCTCCCCATTTACACCTATCATTCTATCCCAATGTCTATAACAGTGATTCCTCGCTGGTGCAAACTGCTATCGATTTGTATCCACTATATCAGAAGCTATTCCATCCGATCTCGGACTAAATATATATGCATAAAAAATGAAAAATATATTGACTGAGTTGTAAATCAGTTCACAGCCTCTCTGAACTTCTCATGGTTTTGTGAACTAGCTAATCCGGGTCCGATATAAAATCAAGCAACTCTGAACCTATTTAACAATCCAAACACTGACGTTATGTTTAGATGTCCCTTTTAAAAATGTAACACATGTTTGTCAGCATAATATTGTCATCGTCTTCTACCTAAAAGTGTATAGGTGTCCGCAGTGTGGGAATTTTTCCCCTCATTACCATGACATGTACAGGACCTGTGACAAAATATTACTGATGGTGCATTACAGAGTGGTTTACTGCTACTCTGTTTTATTTCACTAAAAACACAGCACTGTTTTCAGCGTACTGTTTGTCTTGCTACCAGAGGGGCATAACAAAAGCTCTTCTTGACCAAAGTCTGGTGCATCCCATGAGATCAATTCAGCCCCCCCTCACCTCAGGGTGTCTATTCCTCTATTTTAAGACCTCTGTCCTATTAAAAAACACTCTTTCAAAGACCCATATCTCCTCACTGCCTGGAGTACACGACCAGGCCACACCAGGCATGGTCTTGTATGTATGGATGCTCAATTTACAGAAGACCAAATTCAGTGGTACTATCTCTCTGTTAGAAAATACAGCTGAATACGGAAATTACCTCTCGTTATCATGGCCTCCAGCCTGTCCTCCTTTGAAATATCCAGAAGCGGTGCTGCCTAGTCCTCAGATTAGGAGGATAATGCCAGCAAACCACAGGAAAGTGTCCTCCTAAACACTCCAGGCCTTAGTTACGAGAAAGTGACTCAGCGCGGTGCTGCAAGCCATTTTGCTGTGCCGCATTGAGTCACTTTCAAAGCATAAGCACAAAAGCGACGCACCGGCGGCGCAAGGGGCTTGTAAATATGCACCTATATACCTATGGAATACGGGGACTGAGTCACAATCACAAATGCTATTTATAGGCCACATCAGCACATTACCATATGCAATCTTTAGGATCACTCGTCACCTTTTCAGTGTATTCAGTACTGGCATAGTCTTGCACTTCCTGGGACCTACATTCTCCTTAACCTCAAGGTCTAAGATATTCTAAAAGATGACACTTTCAGCATTGATGAAATTCCGTGATGCTTTCACTATAGAAACATGAAAGGCTCTATAACCTCTAAGGTTAAAGTTCTGATTATGCTGGAAGAGGTTTAACAACTATTGAAATTTGAGAAACACTTGCATAATCTGAATATACCTTTTATGACACTAAGAAATAAACATGTGCTTCAAAGTGAGCTATATTCTCTTCATTCTAAAAGAGAGATGTTTCAGCATAACTGTGTTAATGAATGCTTCAGGATGATCTGGGTGTCAGCCGCATAGTTCGACTTCGACTTCGGTCCCAGGATCGCACTCTCCCCTGCAACTCCGCTGTGCTCTGCGTCGCCTGCGAGCCCCACCGTTGCAGGGTTCGAATCTACCCTGATTCTGGTCTTGTCTTTTGTCCGCTCTGTGCCTCTAAATTGACTGTATTGTGCCTGACTGCTGTTTAAACTTTTGTATTGTGCCTCACTGTTGTTGCTCGTTTTTTCGTCATTTTCCATACGTTTTTCCTGCCGTTTCCCCCCATTCCCGCCGCCGCTTTCACCCATGACCCCTCCCCCTGACCGCCCCGCTCCCGCCTCCCAGCTACACGTCCCTCCCCCCCTCCCCTACATAATGGCGGACGCTGCGGGGGAGCGCGAGTGAGACCTCCGACTTCGGTCCCAGGATCGCACTCTCCCCTGCAGCTCCGCTGTGCTCTGCGTCGCCTGCCAGCCTCACCGTTGTAGGGTTCGAATCTATTCTGGTCTTGTCTTTTTTTCCGCTCTGTGCCTCTAAATTGACTGTATTGTGCCTGACTGCTGTTTAAACTTTTGTATTGTGCCTCACTGTTGTTGCTCGTTTTTCCCCCATTTTCCATACGTTTTTCCCGCTCTTTCCCCCCATTCCCGCCGCCGCTTTCACCCGTGACCCCTCCCCCTGACCGCCCCGCTCCAGCCTCCCAGCTACACGTCCCTCCCCCCTCCCCTACATAATGGCGGCCGCTGCGGGGGAGCGCGAGAGAGACCTCCGACTTCGGTCCCAGGATCGCACTCTCCCCTGCTGCTCCGCTGTGCTCTGCGTCACCTGCTAGCCCCACCGTTGCAGGGTTCGAATCTACCCTGATTCTGGTCTTGTCTTTTTTTCCGCTCTGTGCCTCTAAATTGACTGTATTGTGCCTGACTGCTGTTTAAACTTTTGTATTGTGCCTCACTGTTGTTGCTCATTTTTTCCCCATTTTCCATACGTTTTTCCTGCCGTTTCCCCCCATTCCCGCCGTCGCTTTCACCCGTGACCCCTCCCCCTGACCGCCCCGCTCCCGCCTCCCAGCTACACGTCCCTCCCCCCTCCCCTACATGATGGCAGCCGCTGCGCGGTCGCGCCGATGGCGCACCGAAGGGGCGCCTAAGGCAAGCCCGTCTGCGCCCGTCTGCGACCCGACCGCGACCAGCGCCAGCAACCCTGGATCTCCGGGACCCCGCCGA
Source organism: Calotriton arnoldi (assembly GCA_963921515.1). Lineage (NCBI taxonomy): Eukaryota > Metazoa > Chordata > Amphibia > Caudata > Salamandridae > Calotriton > Calotriton arnoldi. Next base: position 1,500,354 of record CAWUFW010000661.1, read on the forward strand.
TACGACTCAGCGGCACTCCACGCACTCAACCCCGGAAGACTCACTGACTGCGAAAGTTCCTCGCCCACCACCACCCATGGACAGTTCTCATGTAGACTCTGTCGCAATTCCTTCACCGTCGACAAAACCACTTCAACCGCCAAAGGCCCGTATGATGCACGCACCGCCGAAACCCTAACGTGCATTCTCCTCAACGTGCGCTCCCTCCACCGACATGCCGTAGAGATATGGGACTTGATCGACACCCTCTCGCCCGACGTTGCCTTCTTCACGGAAACCTGGACCAACGCCACCTCCGGCCCCGACATCGCCATTGACATCCCCGACGGCTACAAGATCCAGAGAAAGGACCGGCCCCACCGCCCAGGAGGAGGACTCGCCATCGCACACAAGACCCCCCTTCGACTCTCCACATCCAGCACGAGTGACCCCCACTCCAACACAGAACACCTCCACTTCCAGATCCAGACCAGCCCCAGCACCACGCTACGCGGCACCCTCATCTACAGACCACCGGGACCTTGCACCCAGTCCGCAACTACCATCGCCGAACTCGCCGCACCCCACGCCATCACCTCCATGGACTACATCCTACTCGAGGACCTGAATTTCCACCTCGACAACCGCGACGACCCCGACTCCACCACGCTCCTCGACAACCTCGCCAACCTCGGACTGAAGCAGCTGGTCAACACGCCCACGCACAAGGCTGGACACACCCTCGACCCAATCTTCGCGGGTGGGACCAACATCCGCTTCAGCCACACCACCCAGCCCCTCTGGACGGACCACCACTGCGTCCACTTCACCTTCAACACCACCACCGCACCCAAGCCTCCCCCGCGCCCGCCATGAAGGAACTGGAGCAAGGTCTCTGAGGAACTCCTCAACACAACCCTCCTCCAAACTCCCCCCAGCGCCTCGACCGACACCAACTCCACAGCCAGGGAACTACACCGCTGGATCTCCTGCTGCGCCAACAAACTCGCACCCCCCCGCCACCCCGCCAAACAACGCCCCATGAAGGCCGCCTGGTTCAGCACAGAACTACAAGAAGCCAGACGCTCCTGCAGACGCCTAGAGAAAACTTGGCGAAACCAGAAAACCACGGAAGCACAGAACAATCACAGGAGCGCCCTGAAGGAATACCACCAGCGCATAAGAGACACTAAACGAACCTTCATACGAGACAAAGTCCAGACCAACGCAACCAACCCAAGGAACTGTTCAACGTCATACAGCAGTTTGCAAAACCACCCAGCAAAGCCACGGACATCACACCTTCCCAACAACTCTGCGACAAGCTCAGCTCCTACTTCCATTTGAAGATCAAGGTTCTCTGCGACAACTTCAACGAACAGACGCCGGATACCACCCCCCCGTCGCCGCCGATAAGCCATCTTCATGACCTGGAATCCCGCCACCATAGAACACATCACCGCGACCATGAAGAAAACCCACTCAGGAGCCCCAATGGACCCCTGCCCACCACACATATTCCACAGGGCCGCCGCTGCCATCGCACCCAAACTAGGACGGACCATCAACGCTTCCTTCAGGTCCGGCATCTTCCCAGACGACTGGAAGCAGGCGGAGATTAAACCCCTCCTCAAGAAACCAACGGCCGACCCAACGGACCTGAAAAACTACTGGCCCATCTCTCTCCTCCCCTTCGCTGCCAAAGTCACCGAGAGACTCGTAAACGCCCAACTGACCGCCTTCATCGAAGAGAACTCCATCCTGGGCGCCTCCCAGTCCGGATTCCGCAGCAACCACAGCACCGAGACCGCCCTCCTCGCCCACACTGACGACATCCGCATGCTACTCGACCAGGGACACACCGCGGCTCTCATCCTTCTGGACCTCTCCGCAGCCTTCGACACAGTTTCACATCGCACACTCGCAGCCATACTTCACGACGCGGGGATACAAGGAACTGCCCTCGGCTGGATACAATCCTTCCTCTCCGGCCGAACCCAGAGGATCAGACTCCCTCCCTTCCTCTCCGAACCCACCGATACCAACTGCGGAGTTTCCCAAGGATCATCGCTCAGCCCCACGCTCTTCAACATCTAATTGGCCCCCCTCGCCACCATCATCAGACAGCATGGGCTCAGCATTGTATCCTACGCCGACGACACCCAGCTCATCCTCTCACTCACGAAGAAGCCCAAAGACACCAGACTCTGTTTTCAGGAAGGAATGAAGAATGTGGCAGCCTGGATGAAAGACAGCTGTTTGAAGCTCAACTCTGAGAAGACCAAGGTCCTCATCCTCGGACCCTGCACCTCCGCCTGGGACAACACCTGGTGGCCCGCCACCCTCGGGAGCCCGCCCACCCCCACAGACCACGCACGAAACCTCAGCATCATCCTCGACTCCTCCCTCTCCATGAACCGCCAGATCAACGCCGTCGCCTCCACCAGTTTCAACTGACTATGCCTCCTCCGCAAGATTTTCAAATGGATCCCCCCCGACTGCAGGAGAACCGTCACCCACGCACTCATAACCAGCAGACTTGACTACGGCAACGCCCTATACGCCGGTATCAACAGAACCCTTCTACACAAACTCCAAACCATCCAGAACGCCGCAGCCAGACTCATCCTCGGGACACCACGTCACGAACACATGACCCAACACCTACGAGACCTCCACTGGCTCCCTGTCGAGAAGAGGGTCACCTTCAAACTCCTTTATTTATTTATTTATTTATTTATATAGCGCTACATTCATCCCAACGGGATATCACGGCGCTAAGGAGGTGGGGTCTGATACTGAAAAGAAGGGCAGGAGGAAGTAAAAGTCTACTTAGGTGGGGAATAAATGTGTTTTTAGTTTTTTCCTGAAGGTATTATAATCATTGATAAGTCGAAGCTCGACTGGCAGCCCATTCCAATGTAAGGTCAGCGAGGTGCTAAAAGGTGTGTCCCCTGGTCTTAACCTTTTTGATCCTTTTGATTCTGCAAGCGCAAGATGCTGTGACCGTAAGCATCTGGAAGGGATGTAAAATCGGATTTTATCTTGGAGAATTTTAGGCCAATGCGGTGTAGTGCCTTAAAGGTATGCCCCAAGAGCTTAAATCGTGCTCTTTGGCGCACCGGCAGCCAATGAAGTTGCTTCAGGCATTCAGTAGCTGAGCTTAGGTCTGCCTCTTATTGCAGACCAATTTAGCTGCAGCGTTTTGTACCACCTGGAGACGTTTAAACAGGTAGTCCGGCATGCCCACAAACAGGGCATTACCGTAGTCCAATCTGTTAACAAGCAGAGCCTGGAGTAACTGTCCTCCTGTCGTCCAAAGGGATCCAAGGAAAGAGCCTTTTTAGGAGTTTTAGCAAAGCAAAACTTTTCCCACAGAGGGTCCGTACGTGATCCTGCATGGATAGTTTGTCATCCATAAGGACACCCAAATTCTTAGCACACCTCTTGGGCTCTGGAGCTTGTCCTAAAGAATGGGGCCACCATGAAGCGTCCCAAATGTGGTGGGCTCCACCGAAAAGCAGGATCTCAGATTTGTCTGCATTAAGCTTGAGACAGTGATCGGACATCCAGACTGCCATTTCAGTAAGGCAGTCATTAAGCTTAGTCCTTGTGCTCACGTGGTCATTGCCAATGGCTATTGTTAATTGCGTATCATCCGCATATGAGCAAATATCAAAGCCCCATTTAGAGCCAATTTTTGCCAGTGGTGAAACATAAGCATTGAAAAGGGTGGGGCTAAGAGAAGCTTCCTGTGGGACACCACAGCTCAAAGTTTTTGGTTTAGAAGAATAAGCACCCAGTTGTACTGTTTGTTTCCTATTGCTGAGGAATGAATTGAGCCATTGGAGTGCTTTGGCGTGTATTCCTTTTCCATAGAGGTTGCGAATTAAAAGCTGATGGGAGACCGTGGTCTAATGCTGCCGATAGGTCCAACAGGATCAGGGCTACAACCTTGCCCTGATCCAGAAGTGTCTTTATATTGTCAAACACGGCCAACAGGGTTGTCTCCGTGCTATTTGTGGCCCTGAAGCCTGTTTGAGATGGGTCCAGTAGGCCATTAGATTCCAGATAGACAGACAGCTGTCTGTTGATCACTTTCTCCATTACTTTAGAGAGAAATGGAAGTAGGGATATTGGCCTATAGTTTGCTGGATTTGTCACATCTACACCTGCTTTTAAGCAGGGGAGTGACTATTGCATGTTTCCAGGCCTCCGGGAATACTGCTGTCTCAAGTGATCTATTGAAGAGTTCCGTAACATAGGGGCAGAGGGTAGGAATAATTTGTGAAAAGATAAAATGTGGGCAGGGGTCGAGGGAGTGCCAGACTTGATTTCCCCATAGTTTTGGCTACTTCTCTTGAGAGAAAGGGACTGAAACTGCCCAACTGTGCTGTGGTGTTAGGACAAGGATCCGTATTTACCCAGCTGTTAAAGTCAGTTGGGTCATTTGTGTTAAAAGATGAATAGATAGAATTTATTTTATCTATAAAAATCACTGATCATTTCACAGCAGTCTGGGAGGGAGGTGAAGTTTGTGACATGCATGCGGGTTTGCATAAGTCATGTATAATTTTATACAATTCTTTCGCTGAATTCTTGCTTTCAGTTATTCTGTGTGCGAAATAGGTACGTTTCAGCTCCTTTGATGGCATTATGGTAGTTCTTGAGCATGGATTTGAAATAAGAGTTTGTCCGTCTCAGATCTGGACATTCTCCAATTATGCTCCAGTGTTTTACATTGCCTTTTAAAAGCTTTAAGTTCAGTCGAATACCATTTTTCTGATACACGTCTTTCCGTAGGCTTTGACCTGCGTTTGGGGGCGCAGTGATCTAAGGAATTGTAAATTTCTTTTCGAGACATGCTGCTCCCACATCCATGGGGAGCAAATCTAACGCCTCCAAGCTGTTAGAGGAAAAATGGAGTTGGAAAAGGTCGGGCGTGATAGATTTCCAGACGCGTTAAAATTCATGTGTTGATGCATAAGCTGTAATAGAGGCTGCAGGTTGAGTGAAAGAAAAAGTAATGAGCGAATGATCAGTCCAAGTGACAGCTTTAATCTCCTCAATAGTAATAGATGCTATATTGGAAAATAAAAGATCCAGAGTATGGCCAGCAGAATGAGTAGGTCCCTCAATCCATTGTCTAAGTTGGAGGATCTGCATGTCATTATGTAGATGTTTAACCTCCGTATGGTCTAGTTTTTCGAAGTGCACATTAAAATCTCCCACCATTAAAAAATGTCTGTATTTTTAGACAGGCGGGGAAAAATTGTGTAAGTAACTTCGCACTTAATTCAACATGATAGCCCGGGGATTGTAGATTACAGCTCCTCCCAATATGGTGTGGTTTCCTCTGGATACTTGAAAAGGAGTATTTCATGCTCCCTAGCTGTGCTACAGAGAACTGTGAACAGGTTAGGTGGTCTTTAAATAAAATAGCAAGTCCCCCACCCTTTCTCCCCTGTCTATCTTGTCTCAGGATTTTATACTCTGGGGGTAGGGAGTGGGCAATGTCGGGGCAGTTGTTATCTCCTAGCCAGGTTTCAGTGATAAAAACCATGTCGGGGTGAGACTCATTAATAGTGTCCCAAATTTCAAAAGAATGTTTGGGCACTGATCTGGCATTCATGTATAAACATTTAAGCTTAACATGGTCCCCTATATCAATATGTGGCATCTCAGCCTTAGGTAGGCTGCACCACTTGCAGTTAAGGCAGGAAAATGGTCCTTCGGCGAGTTCTGGAGACATCTTTACGCAGGCACTGAGCATTGAGGGGAAAGATTAGCAACGGCCAACATTGCATCTCTGAGTAGGACCGTATATTCACCGGCACTGGTTTAATTGGAGCAGGGGTCCTGGCCCCTGGACTCAGCCGGACTCGGACGGGCGCAGACGGGCTTGCCTTAGGCGCGCCTTTGGCGCGCCAGCGGCGCGCACGCTGCGCGCACGCTGGCACATAGCGCTAAATAGGAACCCGCCGGGAGAGTGACCCCGCCCTCTCACAGGCGGAAGTGCTCTGCCGGCAGGACAAAGATCTACACGTGACGCCCTCCACTCAATCAGCAACAAGCTGCGGTGGACCGGGCGGGAGTAGCTAGAAAGCGCTGAAGTGCGACTGGAAACACGGTAGGACAATGCGCATTCAATTAAAATAGTTAAAAGATCGTGTCAGCTTCAATTTTAAAATTCTAGGTCACAGGTCACAGTCAATCGGCAATTCGTATCTAAACTCTAATAAAAAGATAAAAGATCGTGATTCAAAGTGCAAAAAAGCAATTAGCAGCAACAGCTCCTCACCCACGCCTACAAATCACTCAACAACATTGGACCCAAATACCTCAACGAGAGATTATCCTTCCACGCACCCAAGAGGAACCTCCGATAGGCCGACCTCGCCGTGGCAGAGGTCCCCCGCATCCGTAGAAACTGAACAGGCAGGAGAGCCTTCTCCCACATCGCAGCCAAGACCTGGAACAAGCTCCCTGTGAACATCAGACGCTCCCCGACCCTGCACACGTTCAGGAAGGACCTCAAGACCTAGCTCTTCAACTGATCCGGAGCTGCCGCCCCCTCCCCCCAGCGCCTTGAGTAGCGCGCTATATAAAACCCTGATTGATTGATTGATAGTTGAAAGTTTAATACGTACAAGTTATTCTAATTATTGTCATGACTAATCGTCCTAACACTGTAATAAATGTCGGTGGCTTTTTACAAAGAATAATGTTTGACCACAAACTTGCTGGTGTCTTTAAAGCATTGTTCAAAACACATTGTGGATGACTGTGCATGTAAAAATAAAAAAAGGAGTCTTAAATTGGTAAATGAGGTGCATTATCACAAGCAAGCTCAGTCAGTGGTAACAAATATGCTACATCTGATACTCCATTAACAAACATTGTAAGTTCTGTTTCAAGCTAGTTTATCCTCTCTTTCTGGCCATCAGATTGTGGATGAAAAGCTGGTGTCTAATAAAATGTAAATGCCACTTGATACACTTGGTAGAGTATGCCTATGTAATGCATTAAATTCAAACACAATGTCAAAAATATTTAACGTTTTCTAATGTGTAAACAGTCTTCATTATATTTTTTTAAATGCAATTTTTGTGTGGTGATTATGATTAGTCTTTTGGCCCGGCTAATGCTTTGGCTTTTATGACCATGCCAGATCCCAGTCTCATCTCTGGATTTACTTTTCCTAAGAATTTGATGACTTGGCCACCTCTTTCTGTTATCAATCATTGCTCAAGCTATGGTCATCAGTGCGGCCACTACAGACCAAAGGTGAACCATGGGGATTTGGTCAGCCAATGAAATGAGCATAATCAATGTGAAATGAAATGAAATGAATTTGTACTTGTAAAGCGCACTGCTACCCTGAGGCTTCCTGGCGCTGAACGCATACCGCTGTGGAACCCTTCCTGGCTTTTCCCTGTGAAATGTCCACTCCTGGGCACCCCCAAGGTGAAGCCAGGCATCCCAGCGCTGGTGGGGCCGCTGTGGAGATTAAGCAAGCTATTGCCCAGAGTTGCAGAGTGGGACCCATGATTAGAATAGGCACCGAGGCGAGAATTATCAGGTCCGAGGAAGTTGAGCCCAAGACCCGCCGAGGCGGGAATTGAACCCTGGTCCCAGGCCAGATCTCTGCATCAGGGTCTGCCGCTCTAACCATTGAGCCACACTTCTCCACTCCACTAATGTCTCCATATCTTCTGGTGCCTTCCCAGTATTCCTCAAGATAGTCTATATATTATCACTGAACAAGAAGGACAGCCTTGCCCCAAGGCCTAGTGCCAGATATTAGACAATCACAAAAGGCTGATTCCTGTGAAAACAGATTGAAAGAGCAGCCTTCTCTCAGATCTAATGCTTCCTTCAAGAAAACAAGTTGCTTTAAACCAACAAAGTGATTTCTAAACAAGGAGAGGCAGGGATATGACCTGATCTCCATCTGGGATGATATGAAAACCATTATTGATAGGAATGATGTTGCTAGACTTCATCCACTGGATCGGTCTGCAGCTTTTGAGATAATTCACCACCACTCCCTCCACCGTTGGGTGGCATAAGGGAACCATCATTGATTGCATCATCTTTTATCTCATGGTCAGATCAGGCATTACCTGGCTTCCTACATTTCTGCCCCCACCATTGAACATTAAGCCCACCTCAATAATACATCACTGTTCCCCTCCTCTTCAACATCTACATGAGTCCACTAGACGGCCTGATCTAATCTTTGAACCTGATGTTCAAATCTTCCAACTATGCAGCGGACACCCAGATCATTCTGACATTGGAAAATCATAGTTATCTTTATAGTTCAAGACTAAATAACTGTCTCTGAGCCATTCTCCAATGAACGGTAAAAAATCACCTTAAACTCAACACATCCAAAGCAGAGATGCTCATATGTGGACAATCAAAGAACTACCATCTCATCCTCTGACAGTCTGACCGTAGGAGCTTGGAATATCATCAACAACATCAACAGACGTGAGACAGCTGGGAGTGACCATGGATCCCAGCCTTTCCTGGCTCTACAAGTTCAGCAAGTCAGGAAAGTATATTCTACACCACGGGATGCAAAGTCCAACTGCTTCTCATCTGCGATTCCCACAGAAGCTGCAGGCAACCACTTCCCACATCCCATTGTGTCTTGACTATATTTCACTTTTCTTCCTGCAAATGCTACAAGGAATTCAAAATTATATGCAGAGACAGCTGTTATATGTACACGCATTTAACCACATCTCACAGGCTGTAAACGTTCTTCACTGGCTTCCCGTTATAGATCTTCAACCTTCCAGATCCTCTTCATTATGAATCCATTAATGGCACTGGCTCAGCCAGAAGATATTTGCAGAACCGAACACTTCATTACAGACTGGACCATAGCTGATCATCTTGAACTTCAAAAAGAGGCCAATGGTGGAACCTCTTTGCAGGTGGACAAGGCCTGGAGCTCGCTTCTGGCAGGCATGTAAGAGCCATTAACAACTGTCCACAGTTCATGAAGACAGCGAAGACATGGCTCGCACCAAACGAAGGTCACAAAGGCAAGGCTAGGGAAGACACAGTCAAATTTCATGACAGGGATGGAGAATGATAATACCCTAAGCTGCAATGACCAGACTCTGCAACACTTCTCTAATTCCATATTCCACTATACTAATTCACCACTAATCCTTTATGGGTTCCAGAGTAGCGTGCTACTCGCCAACAAAGCGCTTCAACACCCATCAGGGGCAACAGGCGCTATATGAATGCAAACCTTTCTTTCCCTTCTATCCCTCCACTATCCTTCTCACTCCAAATAACTGACTAATATCCACCACTCAAATTACTTTCATATTTCACCATACTAATTCACCACTAATCCTTTATGGGTTTCCGGAGTAGCGTGCTACTCGCCAAAAAGCAATTCAACACCCCATCAGGGGTTAGAAGCGCTATATAAATACAAACCTTCTTTCCTCTTCTATCCTTCTGCTATCCTTCCGAATCCAAATAACTGACTAACATATCCACCACTTAAAATTTACTTGCATGTTTCTACTATACTAATTCAACACTAATCCTCTATGGGTCCCTGGAGTAGCGTGCTACTCGCCGAAAAGCGCTTGACGCCTCGTCAGGGGTAGTAAGCGCCATACAAATGCAATTACAATACAATACAATACATGTCGTACAGCTGCATTATAAGATTTAAGCCTCATGGCAACCGGAGGCTGGAGTGCAGTTTTCCATATGTGAATCCAACTCTCCGTAAGACATTGCTATGCTGGGTATTCTGAGTATTGCGCAGACAAATAGAGGGTCCCTTAAGCTAAAATGGCGAGGCAGTGACCAGGGATAATACAGTAAAAATTCAAAAGAAACCCTGCCTCACAAGGATAAATACCTGATAAATTTCTTCTCAAATGTACAATTCGCCCAAAGGTCACAATTGAGCCTTGTGATTCCAAGAAATATCAAATTCAAAGGTTTTTGAATTTGAATAAGTTTGCAATTTATTATCCTTTGCTCTTTGTTCCAGAATATGAATGGCATTGGGGTGTGAGTGGAGACACTTACCAGAACGATATTGAGTGTCCACTATCAGATATTTTGATTATTATATCTTTGTTTTTTCTAGGCAACATTCAGTGATCCCTAGGGACACGATTCGAGCAGGCTCTATTTCAGGCGCGGTCGGTGGTAGGAGTGCCGGTCGGGCGGTGACGTGGGGCGGGGGAGGGGCAGGGTGGGGGGTAGTAAACTACGGATTAAGGCCGAATACAGGTAAGAAAACATTTAAATGAATAAAACGAATTTCGTTGTGAGCGCTGCATCGCCAAATGCGATGCAGTGCGCGCAACGAAATTCGTTTTATTGATTTGTAGTTTACTACCCCCCACCCTGCCCCTCCCCCGCCCCACGTTACCGCCTGACCGGCACTCCTACCACCGACCGCGCCTGCTCTATTTGCTATCTGTTTTTGTCTGTAGTATTTATGTGAACAAAGAGCAAAGGATAATAAATTGCAAACTTTTTCTAATACAAAAACCTGAATTTTATATTTTTGGGAATCACAAGGCTTGATTGCAACCTTTGGGCGCATTGTACATTTGAGAAGAAATGTATCAGGTATTTATCCTTGTGAGGCAGGGTATTCTTTTGATTTTTGACTTTATTCTTAGTGTTGCGACTTAGCGTACAGAGCCATTAGTCGGAGAGATGTGTTGTGAACAGGGCCGGACTGGGAACACAACCAGCCCTGGCAATTACGTCGGACTGGCCCTGGAGGGGAGGGACTGGTGGAAAACACTGCCGCTGTGCTGCTCTTCTGTTACACTGCTGCAAAACCGGCCCCAGTAACAAAAAAGCCCCCCACTGGCCCATAATCGGCTCCCACCCTTCCAGCCCACCGGGCAAACGCCCGGTGCCTGCTATGGCCATTCCGACCGTGGTTGTGTACGTTTAATAATGTTGGCCACTGGGAAAGGCATACTAAACTCTATGGGCTCCACGAACCTGGCCACAGGGAAAGTTTGTGTTTCCTCTCCTGCAGCTACGCCTGCTCTGCTAAGGTTATCTTGAACTGAAATGTAAGTAAACTGCTAGAGTGAAAAGTGCTACTGGGAAATTTGTATTACACTGTACTACCCCTAGAATGCGAATCTGCCACGCCCACTAGAATTGAAATGTAATTAAACTACCCCATGTTCTCCCTAAATTGCCAGATTTCTCTGCTGAACAGAGCTGTGTCATTATTTCTAGATTGTAATAAGAAGTGGTATGTATTTACTTGTGTGTCCACAAACATGAAGGTTGCATGGTCACCTGCATGCCCACAGCATGACCACCTGCATGAAGCCTGCAGGACCACCCTCAAACCCGCCTGCAGACCATTCTGCATGCCAGCCTGCATAACTGCTTGCATGGCCACACCTCTGATCCTGCAGCACCCTGGTCCTCACTATTCTTCCTTCAAATAAATGCAAAAGTGAAACATAAAAACAAGATAAGAGTACAACCCTGGTCCTCATGTAGAATATCGACAATACCAGTGGCGGCTCCTCGAGGGAGTGCTGCGGGGCGGGGGAGGGGCAGGGTGGGGGGTAGTAAACTCCGGAATACGGCCGAACAGAGTTGAGTAAATAAATAAATAAATAAAACGAATTACATTGCGCGCTGCATCGCCGATTTGGCGTTGCAGCGCGCGCAGTGTAATTTGTTTTATTTATTTATTTATTTACTCAACTCCATTCGGCCGTATTCCGGAGTTTACTACGCCCCACCCTTCCCCTCCCCCACCCCACCCACCGCCCCGCAGCACTCCCTCGAGGAGCCGCCACTGGACAATATCCATGTACTCCATGCATAGCTGGCCTTTGCTCATATATCGCTCTGGGCGAAACAACATTTGGCGCCCCTCCCACTTATCACCTTTCATTGTCAGTGTGTTGTAAAAATGTAGGGGTGGGGTTAAGGGGGGGTGAAGAGAAAGGAGAAAGACAGACTACAGAACAATGTTTACTACACTTTTCTTTAGAGCCAGGTTGTAAGGAGACTGCAGCAGGGTGCTCCGGCGCCCCTCTGAAGGTTGGCACCCCGGGCATAGGCCGAGCTCGCCCATGCTAAAGGCCGGCCCTGATTCCATATGTCACAGTTCCATATATATGGTACTCCCGCAGAGTAACAAAGCGCCTTGCCAGAAGTAAGAAGTGATTTATAAATAAAATTGAAAAAGAATACAATATCTCTCAAAGGTGTGTTCTCAATCATAGATGTTCTTTGCCCTGCCTGAGGCTCATCAGAAGGATGCAGTAGGTTTAAGTAGCGTGGCTGTTACTAAACTGTCTCATTGGCATTTGCAGAACATCTTTACCCGCTGTCGGTCGTCCGTTTGTAGTCCTTTGGGGTCTAACATTATGCTATGCTTTGGCGTGGAGTCCTTGCAGGCATCAGTAGGAGCTGCCCAGTAAGATCTAGCATGCTGACTCTGGTGTCCTTTAGGATGTGGTGCAATCCCTCGATGTAGTGCTGCAAGAGATTTACCCGGATGGTTTCTTTGCATCCATTTATTTGCCATGCCACTCTCAAGGGGGCTTATTTATGAGCCCCTTGCGACACTTTTGCGCCGCCGTTGCGTCACGTTTCGTGACACAGTGGCGGTGTAAACAATGCGCCACGTTGCGCCATATTTACAAAGTGATGCATCTAGGCAGATGCGTCACTTTGTAAACCCCTGCGCCACATCATACCTGCGTCAGGTATAACGTATGAAGGGTGGGCGTTCCCCCGCAAGAAAGCCTCGTAGAAGTGGCACAGTGAAATCTATCACATTTCACTGCACCACTTCTAGGACGCCACTGCGTAAAAACCTTACACCTGCCTCATAGCAGGCGTAAGGGTGACGCAGTGGAATGTGCATAGGCCTCCCCCATGCATTGCTGGAGTTGCGTCATGCTTACGACACAACTCCAGCAATGTGTGAGTGTTGCGCTGACAGATACGTCAGGATTCCTGACGCATCTGTCATTCCTTGTGACATGGAGTGCCATATTTAGCGCCGTACAGTAAATATGCCGCATCCATGGTATCGCAAGGAGGGAGCACTGAAAAGTGTTGCATCGCTGTTTTACCACAGCGATGCAACACTTTTTATAAATGAGGCCCAAGATATCTGTGATGTCACCCACCAATGACTCTCTCCACTCATCCCTTCTCTCTCTCCCTCGCACTCTTCCTAACTTCCATCTACCCCGCCTCCCTGCTCAGTGACGTAGCCAGTGTGTGATGGTCCCTAGAGCAAAGGAGGATATGCCCCCCACCTCCGGCCCCTGTTTGAACTGTTAAATGCAGCAATAATCAGGGTTCAGCAGACCTCTCAGGCCTCCAGGCCCCGGAGCCACTAGACCTTCTGCTGCACCAACCACTCAGCCCCAACTTGCTGACATTCAGAAAGTTGTTGAAAACATGGTTCTTTAGTAATCAAGATCTTTGTTAGACATTCAGTCTTCCACCAAGCCAGATCAGGGAGTTAGCGCCAGGACACCTAAGGGTAACAGTGCCTATAGAAATTTGATTAACAGTAACACCATCGGGAGAGGAGTTGGCCTAACGGCTAGGGCGGTCGACCTCGAATCTGGGGAACCGGGTTCGAGTCTCGGCAATGACGCTGAACATCCTGTGATTCTGCGCAAATCACTTAATCTCCCCGTGCCTAACAAAACCAAAAAGAAAAATGAATGTGTCCTCATGTAACGCAACTGGTGCTATGTAAAGCGCTCTGATACTCGATACCTTCGGGTCAAGTTCGCGCTATATAAAACTCCGTAAAAAAAAAAACACCAATGGAAGCTACCTCCCTATCCCTTCTCCTGTGTCTTAATGTCACTGGTGTCCCCATCTGCCGCTCCCTTTCCTTTCGATACCTCCACCACACCATCATTCCTATGAAAAGACATATTCTTCGTCAGGCAATAATCTCCTATCAAATGATCACAACTGTGAGGCCGTTTTCCTGCCCAGGGTAGTTATTTCCATCACCAACGGATTGTGATCCGAAAGGATCCGTGGGTGCTTCTCGATTTGTGACCCTTTGATTAGGCATACGGAAGAGAGAAATTAATCCAGCCTAGCATGCGTTCTATGCAAAGCATGAGTTCTTCCTTACGGAAAAGCAGTGGGTACGGACCAAATTCCGCTTGAATTTTATAAAGTGTTTTGTCCATCTTAGAAGCGGACCTGACTGGTATTTTAGTGGGGGTACAAAGTGGCCAGCCGGCCCCCCTCCATCTTGGACAACTACTAATATAGTGATCTTCAAGAAAAAAGGGAAACCACCCATGATCCTGGGTCATACAGGCCTATCTCCCTAAAAAATAGTTATGCCAAATTATACTCTAAAATGTTGGCAGTCAGGCTAAGCTGTATCATCGGCAAATTAGTCCCTCCCAGATAACATGGTTTATACCTGGTTGCGGAACGACCATGTAAGATGAGTCAATGCTTTATTTGGTGGAGCCAATGTGTTAGGGCCCCCCATGGCCTTAGTACTTTTAGACGTGACAAGGCCTTCGATCAGGTGGCGTGGGATTACCTCTGGGAGGTGCTGAGATGGCATAAATTTGGTGCTGGGTTTATTAAGGCTATTCACCACGCTGTCTATAAGAACCCAAAAGCAAGACTTCGAATTATGGGGTGGGAGTCTGACCCTCTGCAAATAAGCATGGGTATAAGGCAGGGGTGTCCTTGTTCACCCCTACTCTTCGCTCTTTATATTGACCCCTTGATCAGGAAGCTGGAGGCTAATGCCGCAATTCACCAATGAGACTACAGGGTTTCAGCACAAAAATATTAGTGTATGCTGATGACATTTAGGTGGTAACTTCTGATCCGAAAGGGGCTCTGTTGGAGCTAGAAAAGGAAGCCCTCATCTTTGGGAAGATCTCCGGCTATCTTTTGAAACAGAACAAGCTGCAGGTGGCCATTAACAACCAGGTACTATATGAGGATGATCAGGTTATGGCTCAGGCAGAGTATTTAGGGGTTAATATTACCCCCACTATAGAGCAAGTAGTAGAATAAAATCTTGCTCTGGTTTTATATAAGACCAAAGAAGACCTTAGAAGAATGGATAATCTTCGCCTTGCGATAATTAGTGGCTGTAATATAATTAAAATGATATTTCTGCCTAAGGTGCTCTATCTTTTTAAGTCCATACCCTTGGAACTTATAAAAAAACATTGGTTTGAAAAAATGCAAGAGCTATCTTCTAGCTTTATCTGGTCCTATGCTAAAGTCAGGATCGCCTTAAAGTTTATGATGTTGCGTAAAGGCACAGGTGGTTGGGACGTTCCAAACTTTAGGTTTTATCAGTGGGCTGCTGCGTTACAGTATATGAATTTTCTACTTGGAGGACGGTCGTATGATTTTTTTGGTGCTCAGCTGCAGTGCTTAATTTGAGCCGGTGGTTTCCAGTGTTCAGCACCGGCACTTAATCATTAACACCGGAACTTTTCATGAGCACCAGTCAAAGCACATTTATTTACTGGGAAATTGAGTGATTTGCCCAAAATCACAGGCTGTTGAGCTGACGACGAGACTCAAACCTGGTTCCCCAGGTCCGAAGTCACCAGCTCTGGCCATTACGCCACATCCTCTCCCCACTTTCATGGTTAGTAGTTTGTTCTGTTTTAGGCGGCGCTAACAGGCTGGTGCAAGCTGCCTCCTGACAAGAGCCCCGGCACTTATTTTTTTACAAATTAACCACTGCTGAGCAGGCACCCATCATTTGTGAATTGTTGGTAGGGGATGATGCTAATGCTCTCTTTCTGAAAATGATTGAACCCAGCTACTACAAAAAAGTAAAATTTAAGACCTTATCACCTGCCTTCAAGATATGGGCTGTAATCAGGAAGAAGATTGGTCTTGGCAGGTTCCATTTGTGTGCCCCGCTGTGGAGGTCTCCGCTGCTACCAACAATTTTCCGTGATGCGTACAGTCATAGATGGGAAGCACGAGGGATAATGAAATTTGGTGACCTCTTTGAGAATAATCAACTGCTGTCATTCGGGGAGCTCCAACTCGAGTTTGGTCTCGACAAGCGTGACTTTTTCAAATATCTACAGTTTAGAGATTTTATATCTAGGAAGTGTGGCAGAGTAATTGGATTTAATACAGATACATTACTTGAACTACTTCATAATAACGTAGGATGTAGGATAAGCCAGGTTTATGAGCATCTGTGGGCCTTCATGTCTGACGATCTAGAGAGAAGCATGCTGCTAAATGGTCGAGAATGATTGGGGCTACTGAGAGCTGCTTCTATGAGTCATAGGAACTGGGAAATACAGTGTTAGATTTGGCGGGGCTGCAGAACCAGCATTTTAAAACAATCTTTAATTTGTACTATACTCTGGCTAAGATAGCGAGTTGAGGGAGGGACATCGGCATATCCTGCCCAATCA
Organism: Calotriton arnoldi; assembly: GCA_963921515.1. NCBI lineage: Eukaryota > Metazoa > Chordata > Amphibia > Caudata > Salamandridae > Calotriton > Calotriton arnoldi. Next base: position 1,516,796 of record CAWUFW010000661.1, read on the forward strand.
ATCAATCAGGAAATTGTAAGCGCGCTACTCACCCGTGAGGGTCTCAAGGCGCTGAGGGGGGGCCCGCATCTCTGTTTAGCCGAAGAGCCAGGTCTTGAGGGTCTTCCTGAAGGTGTTCAGGAGGGGGCACGTCTGATGTCTGCCGGTAGCTCGTTCCAGGTCTTGGCTGCAATGTGAGAGAAGGATCTTCCGCCTGCTCTGGCTCTGTGGATGCGCGGGTTTCGGCCAGTGCGAGGTTGGAAGATCGGAGGTTTCTTTTGGGCACGTGGAAGTTGATTCTGTCGTTGAGGTATTTGGGTCCGTTGTTGTGTAGGCATTTGTAGGCATGAGTGAGGATTTTGAAAGTGACTCTTTTCTCCACGGGGAGCCAGTGGAGACTTCGTAGGTGTTGGCTGATGTGTTCGTGTTGGGGGATGCCGAGGACGAGTCTGGCGGCGGTGTTCTGTATTGTCTGGAGTTTGCGGAGTAGGGACTTGTTGATGCTGGCGTAGAGTGCGTTTCCATAGTCCAGTCTGCTGGTGATGAGTGCGTGGGTGACTGTCTTCCTTGACTCAGGGAAGATCCACTTGAAGGTCTTGCGGAGAATGCGGAGGGTGTTGAAGCAGCTGGAGGTGACAGCGTTGACCTGTCGGTTCATGGTGAGTGATGAGTCGAGTACGATGCCGAGGTTCTTGGCGTGGTCTGAGGGGGTAGGTGGGCTTCCGAGGGCGGTCGGCCACCAGGTGCTGTCCCATGCAGAAGGGGTGGTACCGAGGACGAGGACTTCTGCCTTCTCGGCGTTGAGCTTCAGGCAGCTGTTGGTCATCCAGACTGCGACGTCTTGCATTCCTTTCTGGAAGTTGAGTTTGGCAGTGGTGGGGTCTTTGGTGAGGGAAAAGATGAGCTGGGTGTCGTCGGCGTAGGATACGATGTTGAGGTCGTGTTGTCGGACGATGGCTGCGAGGGGGGCCATGTAGATGTTGAAAAGGGTGGGGCTCAGTGATGAACCCTGTGGGACTCCGCAGGTGATTTTCGTGGGGTCAGAGAGGAAGGGTGGGAGTCTGATCCTTTGGCTTCTTCCGGTGAGGAATGATCGGATCCAGTCCAGGGCTGTTCCTTGTATGCCTGCGTCGTGTAGTCTTGCGACTAGTGTGCGGTGGGAGACGGTGTTGAAGGCCGCTGATAGGTCGAGTAGGATGAGGGCTGCGGAGTGGCCTTGGTCCAGGAGGGTGCGGATGTCGTCTGTGGCGGCGAGTAGGGCGGTCTCTGTGCTGTGGTTGCTTCGGAATCTGGATTGGGACGGGTCGAGGACGGCGTTCTCTTCAATGAATCGTGTCAGTTTCCTGTTGACTGTTTTCTCTGCAACTTTGGCTACGAAGGGGAGGAGTGAGATGGGCCGATAGTTCTTGAGGTCGGGGGGGTCAGCTGTGGGCTTCTGGAGCAGGGGTCCTGACTTCTGCGCGCTTCCAGTCGTCTGGGAAGGTGCCTGTTTTGAAGGTGGTGTTGATGGTGCGTTGTAGTTCGGGTGCGATGGCTACAACGCGGCTCTGTGGTAGATGTGAGGGGGGCAGGGGTCGGTGGGGGCACCCGAGTGGATGCTTTTCATGGTCGAGGCGGTGTCTTCGGCCGTGATCGGTGTCCAGTTTGAGATGGTGGGCTGGCTGGTGTTTCTGGGGGGCGGGGGGCTGTCTGTGGCGCCTGGTGGATGGTCGATGAAGTTGTTGTGCCCACGATGTCCAAGTCTGGAAGCAGATATTGTTCATATGTTCTATAGCTGTCCAGCCCTAGACTCCTTGATATTAGAGATGTCTCAATTTCTGAGGGATGTTTTACACACCAAAGTGACATTATCTCCTCAATTAATGCTCTTGGGAGTGCATGATAATACAGGTGGGAGAGATGGGCAATTCTTGGTGCTTATCGCAATGGCGGTATCATGTGGTTGTATATCCGCAGCCTGGCTCAATCCTGATCCTCCTATATTTTACCAGTGGCTGGCCAGGTTGTTCTCATTTCCATCTAGAAAGTAGTCTATATCTCTGGAAGGGTAAAAAGGCAAAAAAGAGGAAAGAAGATTTGGGCCCCCTAGGAGCAATGGTCACTGGGGGGAGGGGAGGTATGTGTAATAGCTGTTGGCATATCCTTAACCCTTTCTATGCTCATGACGGAGCGGTTCCGTCATGAGCCACTGTGGGCGTGTGCTCATGACGGAACCGCTCCATCATGGCACCCACCCATGGGGGAAGCGCTGGCGCTCCCCCCATGGGCAGCCCATCTAGCCCCCACAAAGGGGGATGGCAGCGAAAGAGTTTCCGCTGCCACCCCTGACCCCCCCGGGCAATCCCAGGATGTCAGCACGCGCAGCGCACGCCGAAGTCATCTGGAAGCCCTGGACGCGCTGGAAGCCAATTGCTTCCAGGCGTCAATGGAGAAAACAGGTACGTTTCCTTGCTCCGGTGGGGCGGGGGGGGGGCAATCACATTGCATTGAGGCATCGGGGGAGAGGAAAGAGTTTATCCTCTCCCCTGATGTCTCTTTGAAGGGCATTTGTGCTGCACGATCGCGCACAGCGTCGGGATGGTGCAGCATAAATGCCCCCACTAGGCACCAGGGATGTCCTTTTAAATGCATGGAAGCGACCCTTGGGCAAGGGTCGCTCCGAGGACCATAAATATCTTGGATGTTTTTCTGCCCCCCCTGATCGGCCCGTTTTTTTGGCCTTTCTGCCCCCAAGGGTGGGGGGGGGGGCAGAAATCCCCACTAGGCACCTGGGATTATTTATTTTAAAGCAAGGAAGCGACCCCTTGGGCAAGGGTCGCTTCCAAGGGGCCAATTTAATTTTGGATGTTTTTCTGCCTCCCCCTGGGGGCAGATCGGCCCTTTTTTTGGCCTTTCTGCCCCCAGGGGGGGGGGCAGAAATCCCCACTAGGCACCAGGGATTATTTTGTTACTGCATGGACACGACCCCTTGGGCAAGGTTCGCTTCCAAGGGGCCAATAATACTTTGGATGTTTTTCTGCCACCCCCCCGGGGGCAGATCGGCCCATTTTTTGGGGGGCAGAAAACCCCACTAGGCACCTGGTATTTTGTTTTTTGTTGTATGAAAGCGACCTGGTCGCTTCCAAGGGCGTCAAATTAACTGGATGATTTTTCTGTCCCCCGGAGGCAGATCGACCCGTTTTTTTGGCCTTTCTGCCCCCAGGAAAGGCAGAAACCCCTTTAGGCACCAGGGATTTTTTTTTTATTGCAGATGGAAGCGACCCCTTGGCCACGGGTTGCTTCCAAGGGGCTTAAGTTATGTTTATGTATTTTCTACCCCACCATAAGGACAGATCTGACTGTTTTTTGGGCCTTTCTGCCCCCAGGCGGGAGGGGGGGCAGAAAACCCTACTAGGCACCAGGGACCTATTTTGTTTGCAAGGGGGAAAATTTCTGCCTGCTGTTTTCTGCCCCACCTGGGGACAGATCGGCCTGGCAGAAAACCCCACCAGATCCATTGGGCAAGATCACCCCCATTTTTCTCTGCCCTATTTGAAGGCCCATCTGGCAGATTGACCATTTAAGTAGTGACATAGCGTGTTATAATGTTAATTGTTTTATTTCTTCTGAATTGCAATTGTAACATTTTATTTTTCCTTTTTATTCTAGTTCAAGGCTTTTGCTCTTTAGACTGATGTTCCAGGTTGCGGTTTTGTCACTGGTGGTTCTGCAGTTTGTGTAGTTGCATGTGTTTGGTAATAAAATGTTTTTTGTACTATTTACTCTAAATGAGTTTAATTTCCCTGCATGAATGTCTTTTTGTAAATGGTGCAATAATAGCTGAATGTTTAGCTTCTGTTTTTTTGAGTGTGAAAAACATTTTGCATTTGTGCTTGATGTGTATTTTGTTGTCTTGCGAGTAATTGGTTTTGTTTTTTTCTTTCTAGTGGGATATCGTTGGTTTTTGCTGTGTCTCTGCAGAGTAGGTGCTGGTGAGTGTAGCTGTCTCTTGCAAGTGAATCGTATAGTTTTTGAGTATATAGATCTTTGTGATAAAGGCACACATTTTTTTTAACTTACTTATTTTGCACAGTGTTGGTTGTTGTTGACTTGTTTGTGCGGTCTCCTTTCTTAGTAAGGATAATGGCTAGCCGCAGGATTACTGCTCAGCAGGTTGTTGGTATGCTTTTTGAGTCTTCCTCTGACCATGGTTCAGAGACTGACTCTGCATCTGAGGCAGAGGAGGGAGTGGAAGATTCAGGCAGTGAGTTTTCTGTCCACAATGGAATCATCGGATGATGAAGCTACTCTCAGTGCGGATGAAGCTACTCTTAGTGCAGATGAAGTGCCTGTTTTAGAGGAGGACATTGATGTGCCTATAATGCAGCAAGAGGCATCTGGGCTGCAGCCTGGGGCTGCAATGGTTCCCGTTGGAAGTGCTGACCTCTGGGTTGCCCCAGGCATGGTGCAGCCGGCATTGTTAGACTTTACTGGTGTTCCAGGTTGTAGAGTGGATACTGAAAACCTTTTGCCGATACATTTTTTTCAGTTGTTTATGGACGATGTATTTTTGGCAGAGATTGCTGAGCAGACTAATTTGTATGCCAAACAGTTTTTGAGGGACAACAGTGCCAGCCTTAGGCCCCACTCTAGAGCTACCCGGTGGACTCCCACAAATCTGGAAGAGATGAAGAAGTTCTTGGGTTTAACTCTTTTGATGGGCTTGCTAAGGAAGCCATCAATGTCTTCATATTGGTCTACTAGTCCCTTGATGGCAACAGCTATATTTCCGGCAGTCATGAGTCGTGATAGGTATTTGCTTCTGCTTCGGATGCTGCATTTTGTCGATAATGGTTTAGCGTTGCCACAGGATCACTCTGATTGTGACCGTCTTTTAAGATTCGGCCTGTCATTGATCACTTTGTAGATCGATTTTCTGAGATCTATGCTCCAGGAAAGAAATAGCAGTGGACGAGTCTTTGGTCTTGTTCAAGGGCCGCTTGGTTTTTAGGCAATACATTCCTAGTAAGAGGGAATGCTATGGAATTAAGATGTATATGCTGTGTGATAGTAGGATTGGATATGTCTCTAATTTCAGGGTGTACACCGGTAAGGATTCCAGGATTAACCCCCCTGGTTGTCCGTCCACTTTTGGAATGACTGAGAAAATTGTGTGGGAACTTGGTAGAGGACTTTTTAACAAAGATCACCATTTATATGTAGATAACTTCTGCACTGATGTGCAGTTGTTCAGGGTATTGGCCAAAGTGGACACTGTTGCTTGTGGCACAATCCGCTCTAACCGTAAAGGTTTCCCAAAAGAACTTGTTTGTCCAAAGCTTGTGCGGGGACAGTGCAGTGCGTTGCGTAGCAAGGAACTTCTAGCTGTGAAGTTTTCAGACAGGAGAGATGTCTACATGCTGACTACCATCCATGATGAAATGCCTTCACCTGTAACTGTTTGGGGTCAGGTTGCTGAAGCGCGCAAACCTGTGTGCATTTTAGACTATAATAGACACATGGGTGGTGTTGATAGAGTAGATCAGAGGTTGGAACCTTACACTGCTCTTCGTAAGGCTTACATTTGGTATAAGAAGTTGGCTATCCATCTTTTCCACTTGGCAACCTTTAATGCTTTTGTTGTATTCAAGGATTGTTGTCCTGAGTCAAAGATGACTTTTGCTAGGTTTCAGGAGTCTGTAATAGGCAGCCTTGTTGTAGTGGAACATGCAAGTGTTCCTAGAGTTGGAGTGGTGGAGGATGTTGCTAGATTGAAAGATCGCTACTTTCCTGATCACATTCCTCCCACACCCTCAAAAGACTTTCCCAGTAGGAGATGTAGAGTCTGTTGGCGAAGAGGTACGCGGAAGGAGACTCGTGTGTACTGCCCAGAGTGTCCTTCTAACCCTGCGCTGTGTGTGCCTGCTTGTTTTAGAGTGTACCAGACGCAAAATAACTTTTGGGAGCATACATGAGTGGTAAAGTGAACTGCCTGGTCTCTATTGTTTTATATTTTTTGTTCAGTTTCAAGGTTGGCATTTGTGCAATGTATTTAGTTTCAGATTTTGTGTTAGTAGATTTGTATCTATTTGCAATTTGTTTGTGTTTTCTTTTTTCTATAAAAAAACCCTAAATGTGATGGCGGTGTGTGTAGGCTGGTGCTTGGCTGGTGGTGTGCGTGGACTGGCGCTTGGCTGGTGGTGTGCGTGGACTGGCGCTTGGCTGGCGGTGTGCGTGGACTGGCGCTTGGCTGGTGGTGTGCGTGGACTGGCGCTTGGCTGGTGGTGTGCGTGGACTGACGCTTGGCTGGCGGTGTGTGAGTAGTGACTTGCTGCTGGTCACTACACAGACTGCTAGCCAAACGCCAATCCACGCAAACCATCAGCTGGTGTGGTTGCTGTGTCAGGAATGTGGGCGTGTGAAAGTGATGGGCCCTTGAATGGCGCTGTCTGCTGGTATGAGTGTTGTAATGTGATGGGCCCGCGGCTGGCGGTGTGAATGGTTTTGTATGTGTCACACGTATGAAAGGTATATGAATGGCCTGTAACGAGGTTGGTGCCTTGTCGTGGCTTTACAGCTCACGAGCGGTGAGTCAATGGTTCAGTTTCTCATCCCGTTCAATTTTTAACAGTGCATTTCATTTTTGTGAAATCTCTTGCTAATACAATTGTATATACTGAACCATAACTCACCCTCGTGCCAAATCCAACCGGTTTGTAAATGTGCTTGAGGAATAGATGGTTGTGCAGTAATATTTGTCTTTTCTGTCTTTCTCAAGCAGGGTGTACCTTGTCCCTTTTTGTGAATGTTGTAATGTGTTGGTTTCGTGCCTGGTGGTATGAATGGTCTTGGGTGTATCACGTACGAAAGGTGTGTGAATGGCCTGTAAAGCGGTTGAGACCTTGACGCGGCTTTACAGCTCACGAGCTGTGAGTCACTGGTTCAGTTTTTTGTCCTTTCAATTATTGACAGTGCATTTCATTTTTGAGAAATCTCTTGTTAATAAAATTTTATATACTGAACCATCACTCGCCCTCGTGCCAAATCCAATCAGTATGTGTGTGTGCTTGAGGAATAGATGGCTGTGCAGTAATATTTGTCTTTTTTGTCTCTCTGCCAAGGTATACATGCCATCTAAGAAAAACCTACCAACTGTAGATATTGTCGTAAACTAAACACCCATGGGAGTACATGGTGATGTCTCTCTTGTGGATCCCAACAGATTATCTTACCCACAATGTCCTGCAAACCTCAAAATGTGACTGTCACATTTTCCATGCATTATTGTGCCAAAATTTTCACGCTTCAGAAAGAAACAACAAATTTCCTACCATCCAGCATTTCTCCAAGTATCCCAATAGAAATGGTACCTCACTTGTGTGGGTGGGCCAAGTACCCGCAGCAGGGAAGGGCCCAAAACGTATTGTGGAGACATCAAACTGACCTATCACAAAACAACCTGGTTTTGCAAGGGGAGTCGCCTGGGTTTTTGGCCCCGGGCTCGGCGGGCATCTTGGGAAATGTACCAAACCCACACATTTCTGAAAACTAGACACCCGGGGTAGTCCAGCGAGGTATGGCTTGCGTGGGTCCCCCAACGTTTTCCTACCCAGAATCCCCTGCAAACCTCAAATTTAGCTGAAAAAAAATCACTTTTTTCTCAAATTTCTGTGTGGGAAAGTTCTGGACTCTACGGGATCCACAAATTTCCTACCACCCAGCGTTCCCCCAGGTCTCCCGATAAAAATGGTACCTCACTCGCGTGGGTGGGTCAAGTACCTGCGACAGGCAAGGGCCCAAAACGTATTGAGGAGACATCAAAATGACCTATCACAAAATAACCTGGTTTTGCAAGGGGAGTCACCTGGGTTTTTGGCCCCGGGCTCGGCGGCCATCTTGGGAAACTACCAAACCCACACATTTCTGAAAACTAGACACCCGGGGGAGTCCAGCGAAGTATGGCTTGCGTGCATCCCCCAACATTTTCCTACCCAGAATCCCCTGCAAACCTCAAATTTAGCTGAAAAAACCACATTTTCCACATATTTTTGGGTGGAATCACCGTGCCGGCACAAATGTCCTACCCCACAGCATTCCCCTCAGTCTCCCGAGTAAAATGATACCTCACTTGTGTGGGTGGGGCAAGAGCCTGTGACTGGGAAGAGCCCAAAACTTAGGGATTAAGGGTATAGCACCGAGAATTCTAAGCGCTACATTTTTTTAAAAATACGTTTTTAGCCAATTCTGCATTGGACACCCACACAAGTGAGGTATCATTTTACTCGGGAGACTGAGGGGAATGGTGTGGGGTAGGACATCAGTGATTTCAGCACCACAACCCCTTTGGTGATACAATTTGCAGGAAAAAAAACAGACGCTTTCATCTGTAGCCCTTTTTCCCCATTTTTCAAAAACAATAATAATAATTTTGCTGTATTTTGGCTATTTTCTGGGTCCCCTCCAGGGGAATCCACAAAACCTTTAGAATCCCTGTGATGTTGGAAGAAAAGGACGCAAATTTGGCATGGATACCTTATGTGGTCAAAAAGTTACAGGGGCCTAAGCGTGAACTACCCCAAATAGCCAAAAAAAGGCTTAGCACGGGGGGGGGGGGAGGGGAAAGGCCTAGCAGCGAAGGGGTTAATTTTTGCATTTCTGACAGATATATATTATTATCACTGATGAATTCTGATATGTTCAGCCATATGACCTTTGTGCAATAGTCATTTGTATTTTTTCTTTATTGTTGATGTAAGCAGAATAGGATAATTGAAGAATTTGTATTATTCATTGGAGTACGCCTTCATGATGAATTAACTAGGAGAGATGGAACGCATCTTTTACCTTATGTCTTTTTTTGTCTATGTATATTTGTATTTCTTACTGCCTTCAATTAGAGCATGTTGAAATGAATTTTTTGATGCCTATTCTTGAGAAAAAAAAATAATTAAAAAAATATATCAAAAAACCACCGTTGTTCTTCTCCTGCCATTTCTCTACCGCTCTTTTTAATTTTGTGTAGTCCATTTGGCCACCACCGTTTTTTTTCTTCATCTCTATGGTTATCTTTCTTAATGCCCCGTCGTTCCATCATGGCCCTTACCTCCCTATTTTTCAGTCTGCACTCCCTCTCTGACCATACGTCCCTTCATCGCACATTCTGCTCCTTCGTCTCTCCCAGCATCTTCCTGCTACCCATCCAATTCCATTCTTATATCCTCTTTCTTCCTTCATCTTCTTATTCATTCCTTTCTTCCACTTTCTGCTCCTCCGCTCTTCAAATATTCCTCTCTTCAGCTTTCCTTCTTCCTTCCATTCCCTCGCTCTCACTCACTCATCTATCCCCCCTTTCTCCGTCCATTTTTCCATACTCCATAGCTTCTTAATTTTTTGTCCTTCTTTGTTTCTAGCCTTCCTTCCTGCCTTCCATCCTTCTCCCCTCTTTCTTTACTTCAACACCTTTTCTTTCCCCTTTGATTCCCTACCTTCTGTTCCTTCCTCCTCCCCTTGACCATTCATGCTCTGTTCTTTCCCTTTTCTCCAATTTCTTCCTTCTTTCCCAACTTTCCGTTTTCCTTCTTCCCTTTCTCCACTTGTTTTAGTCCCCATTCCCTTCATCGTGTCTTCCCGTCCACCCTCATTCCTCTTCCGACCTCTATTTCTCTCTTCCTTTACTCCTCCATTTACTTCAGTCCTTCCACACTTTCTACAATTCCACCTTTTTTGCCCTTTCATCCTCCCTTCACGCACTCATCCCTTCCTCCCTACTGTCTCTTACTTCCATCCTTGCCCGGGTGTGAGAAGCTATATAAATACAACCACAATGCATTGCACTCTCCATACATTCCTTTTCTGTCCCTTCCTTTTTTCTTCATTATTTCTCAAATTCATTATCCCACAACCGTCCTCCTCTTCCTCCTTTCCTCCCTTCCTTTAATCCTTCTTTCTCATGCTTCCCGTCTTTTCCTCTTTCTCCTTTCCCTTCCCACCCTTTCATTTTGTCTCCTCAGACCTCTCTCAATATTTTTTTCGAATCTTCTAATCCACATTCCTGTGCTGCATTCGTGCCTTTATATCAGTCCCCGAGTGCCCTTTCTTTTCTCCTTTAAACGATTTCTTTATGTGCGGTGGATTTCTACTTGCCCGTTTTCCAGCCCACGTCTCTCTCCATTGTTCCCTCATTTTCTCTCTTATTCTCGCTCTTTCTTGTGCTGCCCTCCCTAATTTGTGTTTGACTCCGGCCCCCATTCTCTCGCCTCCTCTCCCCCACTTCCTGTTTTCCTCTCCCTCTTTCCATTTCTTTTGTCTCTAGCCATGTTGCTTTCACCCCATCTCTCTGATTATACTCCCCCGCACCCGCCTGCGCGTCCATTTCAGATTCGTCTGGTTGCTGCTTAATCCTTTGACATTTGGAATTACCAAAGGTTTGAGGTTCTATTGGCGGGGGGCAGGCTGGACTTCACCCGAGGTGGGCCACAACAGAGCACGGCTGTAACAAAGTTGGCAGGGGAGGTTGGCGACAACAGGAGAGAAGGAGCGTGTGTGTGTTGTAGGGGCAGACAGGCAAATACAGAATGGGGGAGGGGGAGACAGAAGAGAGAGAGACAAAGAGAGGAAAAGAGGAGGAGAGAGGAAGAGATGACAGATAAATGGATAGAGGGCGAGAAAAGAAGACAGACGAGGAAGGAGATGAGAAGAGAGAGGGAGAGACAGGGAGAAGAGAGAATAGAAAAGATTGGAGGAGCGAGCAAGAGACACCACATATTGTGAGTGACAAGCAGCGAGAGACAGGTGAAGAGAGAGAGAAACACGGAGAGAGAGAGTAGAGAGGGAAAGACACAAGAAAAAAAGACCAGAGAGCAGGAAAGAGAGAGGCATGAAGAATTATAAGGAGGGAAGAAAGATAAAGGAAAAAAGAAAAGACAGAACAAAAGAGTAGGAGAGAGAGAGAGAGAGAGAGCAAGAGAGGGGATAGAAAGGGAAAGGCAGACAACGAGGGGGGTGAAGACAATTGAGAGGGCTGGGACTGAAACAGTGGTAATGAAATGGTCAGTAAAAGAGAGAGGGGGCTGTGAAAGAGGGGTTAGCAACAGGGGCAAGAGAAAGGAGCAGATTTGCTGCTAGAAAGAGTGGAAAAGACAATGAAAGACAGTGGAAGGAGCGGCAGAGGGAGGGAGACAAGCATGAGAGAAATAAGGAAAAGACAGAAAAAGATTGAGGGGGTGATATCTATCTATCTATCTATCTATCTATCTATCTATCTATCTATCTATCTATCTATGTATCTGTGTATATATATGTATATATATATATAAATATAAATATATATATATATATATATATATATCACTGCTCCAAGGTTGTCCACCTGTAAGTAGCACTCGAGCAACAGCTTGATTCATGTGTAGGTAAGGACGGGGAACCGCCCGTAGGAGCCGCTCCATAGTGGTATTGCCTGACGCGTTTCGAATCACCATATGATTCTCTTCAGAGGCTTTAATGGAGCGGTGTGCGCAACCGCTAACCCACCTCCGACACACCCCCCAATGGGAGGTTCAAATGAAACTGTTCCTTCTGGGAAGTGTAGTGCGGGTAGCACATAATCAAGTCCTGTATGGACCCCACAGGTGGGCCCGTCCACGATCCTGTATACAGCTGCTGTTCCACTTTCGTGGCCCCCAATCTTACGGGGTGGTGCACACTCCGCGGCTGGACTGCCGCGTTATAAATCACTGACCATGTCATGAGTGATGTAATATGTGACGTCATCAGCAGTGCATTGCGGGGGCGCGAGTTATAGTTACCTGAACTAACTATAACGGGGGAATTTCACGGGTTTTGTACGAGTGCAATGTCCAACTAACTATAACTGTCCCTAAAACCTTATGGTTTTTTCAGTGAATTTCTAAGGTTTTTTAAATGCTAATTTCTAACTATAACGTGCCTGAAACCTATGGTTTTTTCAGTGAATTTCAAAGGTTTTTTAAATGCTAATTCCTAACTATAACGTGTCTGAAACCTATGGTTTTTCAGTGAATTTCAAAGGTTTTTAAATGCGAATTCCTAACTATAACGTGTCTGAAACCTATGGTTTTTTCAGTGAATTTCAAAGGTTTTGTAAATGACAATTTTTAAATGTATTAATTGTTATATTTATTTTTTTGATACTGATTTACAACATTTTTTAAACTATTTATTTTTAGATATTTTATTTTTTAAATTACATTGTAATTACATTATACATTACATTACAAAATATACTTTCTCAGAATGAATTACTTTAGTTTAAATACTTTGCAAATAGGAAATAGACTTTTAAGTACAGTAGTTACAGTTGTTGCAATGGGCAACACAATTTCAAAAACAAAGCAACATTGAGCTCAATGTGAATTTCTAGTTAAATGCAATTAGTTACTTTATGGATTACTTTTCTAACCACAGGACTGGATCCTAGATTCAGTCCTGGGACATCTCCTGTAAACAGTTGAGTAAAAGCGTTTTGGTTACAGTAGTGATTTTTAAGGAATATATTGTATTTTAAAAGTTGACACTTAGAAACTTTTTCATATAGAATCACCAATGTTATCCTATGGGAGGAAATTCACTTAGCAGGTAAGTAGTGTTATCGTTACTTTTTCTTACTCAGTGGTGGATCCTGGAACCAGCACTGGTGCATCTCCTGTAAACAGTTGAAAGAATGCGTTTAAGTCACACATGCGATTTTTAAGGAATATTTGTAGTTTGTGAAAATCGACACTTTGAAACTTTTCTGCTGAAAACCAGACAATGGATTCCTATGGAAGGAAATTCAAGTTACTGGTAAGTACGGTTAGAATTACTTTTCAGGGTCAGTGCTGGGCTAAAAGATGCAGCACTGGGTTCTCTCCTGATAACAGGTGAGTAAATCGGAATTCATAGTTCGGCTGATTTTAGAGAAATATTATAAAGTTCCAAAACTCCACACTTAGAAGAATTTCCAAGTGAAACCAGTCAATGTTAGCCTATGGAAGGAAATTCAAGTTACTGTTAAGTACGGTTAGAATTACTTTTCAGGGTCAGTGCTGGGCTAAAGATGCAGCACTGGGTTCTCTCCTGATAACAGGTGAGTAAATCGGAATTCGTATTTCGTCTGATTTTAGAGGAATATTTGTATGTTTCAAAAATCGACAGAAACTTTTTCAGCAAAAGCAGGCAATGATATCCTATGGAAGGAAATTCAAGTTACTGGTAAGTACGGTTAAAATTACTTTTCAGGATCAGTACTGGGCTGAAAGATGCAGCACTGAGGTCTCTCCTGATAACAGGTGAGTAAATCGGAATTCGTATTTCGGCTGATTTAAGAGGAATATTATAAAGTTCCAAAACTCCACACTTAGAAGAATTTCCAAGTGAAACCAGTCAATGTTAGCCTATGGAAGAAAATTCAAGTTACTGTTAAGTACGGTTAGAATTACTTTTCAGGGTCAGTGCTGGGCTGAAAGATGCAGCACTGGGTTCTCTCCTGATAACAGGTGAGTATATCGGAATTCGTATTTCGTCTGATTTTAGAGGAATATTTGTATGTTTCAAAATCGACACTTAGAAACTTTTCAGCCAAAAGCAGGCAATGATATCCTATGGAAGGAAATTCAAGTTACTGGTAAGTACGGTTAAAATTACTTTTCAGGATCAGTACTGGGCTGAAAGATGCAGCACTGAGGTCTCTCCTGATAACAGGTGAGTAAATCGGAATTCGTAGTTCGCCTGATTTTAGAGGAATATTTGCACAATGGTGAAGGAAGGGGTGGGGCCTAAGGTGACATGTCTGCAAACACGCCCTGTGGCGCATTTTAAGTTGGACAATTAATTCCTCCTCAATCCCGAGGGTCCCTAGGGGCCAACTAGCCCACCAGGTACCTCCAGTATGCGCCAGGGGCTGCGTTGCAGAGAGGTGTTCAGAGGCCACGCCCCTTTACAACACTCTGCAACGCAGCTCCGTGGCGCTTACTGGAGGTACCTGGTGGGCTAGTTGGCCCCTAGGGACCCTCAGGATTGAAAAGGAATTTATTCCCCATCTTAAAACGCGCCACGGGGCCTGTTTGCACACATGTCACCTGGAAGCCCCGCCCCTCCCTTCACCACTGTGCAAACGCGCCCGTGGCGCGTTTTAAGTTGGGGGATTAAGTCCCCTTGAATCCTGAGGGTCCCTGGAGTCCAACTAGCCCACCATATACCTCCAAAGCGCCACAGAGCTGCGTTGCAGAGAGGTGTAAAGGGCGTGGCCTCTGTACACGTCTCTGCAACGCTGCCCCCTGGCACATACTGGAGGTTCCTGGTGGGCTAGTTGGTCCTCAGGGACCCCCAGTATTCAAGGGGAATTGCTCTCCTCTGCAAACGCGCCAGGGGCGCGTTGCAGAGTACTGCAGGGGAGGGCGGGGCCTCCGGCACGATGCCGGTCGTTTTTTTTTTCTATTTTTTTAATGGGAGGGGGCTGCGTGGCCCCCTTCCCTTGCCCACTTTGGCCCCGGGGACCCCATCCCCGGGGCCTGAGCATTTTATTTATTTTTAAATTAAAAAAACGGGAAGGGGGCCGCGTGGCCCCCTTCCCTGGGCCTGTATTGGCCCCGGGACCCCATCCCCCGGGGCATGGCCTCGATTTTTTTATTTGGAGGGGGCTGCGTGGCCCTCCTCAGGCTCACTTAAGGCCCCGGGGACCCCATCCCCGGGGCCGGCCTTGCACTTTTTTTTTCTTAAAATTTGGGAGGGGGCTGCGAGGCCCCTCCCTGGCCACTTATGGCCCCGGGGACCCCATCCCCGGGGCCTGGCCTCTGGTTGGGGACTGTGGGGGGGTCCCCAATCCCCGGGGCTTTGAAAATGTGGGGAGGAGAGCCGCGCAGCCCCCCTCCTGGAGCCAGTGATGGCCCTGGGGACCGCCACCCCCAGGGCCGGCTCCTGCAGTGTCCCGGGTGCCTACCCCGGGACACTGCTGTTTGCAATGACAGGACGGGAGCCTCGCGGCTCCCGTCCTGTCATTGTAAACTGCTTTGGATATTGGAAGAGAGAGCAGGAAACCTGCTCTCGCCTCAATATCCAAAGCTGATTGCTTTCCACATGGGGAGCAGCATGTTAGCTGCTCCCCATGTGGAAAGCAACGCCGGCTCGCGCAGGAGGCGGGGAGCCGGCTGGGACTGTGGGGGATTGGGGACCCCCACAGTCCCCAACCAGAGGCCAGGCCCCGGGGATGGGGTCCCCGGGCTATAAGTGGCCAGGGAGGGGGCCACGCAGCCCCCTCCCCAAAGTTTAAGAAAAAAAAGTGCAAGGCCGGCCTTGGGGGATGGGGTCCCCGGGCCTTAATGGCCTGAGGAGGGGGCCACGCAGCCCCCTCCAAATAAAAAATCAAAAATCGAGGCCATGCCCCGGGGATGGGGTCCCCGGGGCCAATACAGGCCCAGGGAAGGGGGCCACGCGGCACCCTTCCCGTTTTTTTTTAAAATTTAAAAATAAATAAAATGCTCAGGCCCCGGGGGATGGGGTCCCCGGGGCCAAAGTGGGCAGGGAAGGGGCCACGCAGCCCCCTCCCATTAAAAAAAAATAGAAAAAAACCGACCGGCATCGTGCCGGAGGCCCCGCCCCTCCCTGCAGTACTCTGCAAACGCGCCCTGGCGCGTTTGCAGAGGGGGAACGCCCCTTGAATACTGGGGGTCCCTGGGGACAACTAGCCCACCAGGAACCTCCAGTATGCGCCAGGGGCTGCGTTGCAGAGACGTGTACAGAGGCCACGCCCCTTTTACACCTCTCTGCAACGCAGCTCTGTGGCGCTTTGGAGGTATATGGTGGGCTAGTTGGACTCCAGGGACCCTCAGGATTCAAGGGGACTTAATCCCCAACTTAAAACGCGCCACGGGCGCGCTTAGCACAGTGGTGAAGGGAGGGCGGGGCTTCAGGTGACATGTGTGCAAACAGGCCCCGTGGCGCTTTAAGATGGGGAATAAATTCCTTTTCAATCCTGAGGGTCCCTAGGGCCAACTACCACCAGGTACCTCCAGTAGCGCCACGGAGCTGCGTTGCAGAGTGTTGTAAAAGGGGCGTGGCCTCTGAACACCTCTCTGCAACGCAGCCCCCTGGTGCATACTGGAGGTACCTGGTGGGCTAGTTGGCCCCTAGGGACCCTCGGGATTGAGGAGGAATTAATTGTCCAATGTAAAACGCACCACAGGGCGTGTTTGCAGACATGTCACCTTAGGCCCCACCCCCATCCTTCACCATTGTGCAAATATTCCTCTAAAATCAGCCGAACTACGAATTCCGATTTACTCACCTGTTATCAGGAGAGACCTCAGTGCTGCATCTTTCAGCCCAGTACTGATCCTGAAAAGTAATTTTAACCGTACTTACCAGTAACTTGAATTTCCTTCCATAGGATATCATTGCCTGCTTTTGCTGAAAAAGTTTCTAAGTGTCGATTTTTGAAACATACAAATATTCCTCTAAAATCAGCCGAAATACGAATTCGATTTACTCACCTGTTATCAGGAGAGAACCCAGTGCTGCATCTTTTAGCCCAGCACTGACCCTGAAAAGTAATTCTAACCGTACTTACCAGTAACTTGAATTTCCTTCCATAGGCTAACATTGACTGGTTTCACTTGGAAATTCTTCTAAGTGTGGAGTTTTGGAACTTTATAATATTCCTCTTAAATCAGCCGAAATACGAATTCCGATTTACTCACCTGTTATCAGGAGAGACCTCAGTGCTGCATCTTTCAGCCCAGTACTGATCCTGAAAAGTAATTTTAACCGTACTTACCAGTAACTTGAATTTCCTTCCATAGGATATCATTGCCTGCTTTTTGCTGAAAAGTTTCTGTGCGATTTTTGAAACATACAAATATTCCTCTAAAATCAGCCGAAATACGAATTCCGATTTACTCACCTGTTATCAGGAGAGAACCCAGTGCTGCATCTTTAGCCCAGCACTGACCCTGAAAAGTAATTCTAACCGTACTTAACAGTAACTTGAATTTCCTTCCATAGGCTAACATTGACTGGTTTCACTTGGAAATTCTTCTAAGTGTGGAGTTTTGGAACTTTATAATATTTCTCTAAAATCAGCCGAACTATGAATTCCGATTTACTCACCTGTTATCAGGAGAGAACCCAGTGCTGCATCTTTAGCCCAGCACTGACCCTGAAAAGTAATTCTAACCGTACTTACCAGTAACTTGAATTTCCTTCCATAGGAATCCATTGTCTGGTTTTCAGCAGAAAAGTTTCAAAGTGTCGATTTTCACAAACTACAAATATTCCTTAAAAATCGCATGTATGACTTAAACGCATTCTTTCAACTGTTTACAGGAGATGCACCAGTGCTGGTTCCAGGATCCACCACTGAGTAAGAAAAGTAACGATAACACTACTTACCTGCTAAGTGAATTTCCTCCCATAGGATAACATTGGTGATTCTATATGAAAAAGTTTCTAAGTGTCAACTTTAAAATACAATAATATTCCTTAAAAATCACTACTGTAACCAAAACGCTTTTACTCAACTGTTTACAGGAGATGTCCCAGGACTGAATCTAGGATCCAGTCCTGTGGTTAGAAAAGTAATCCATAAAGTAACTAATTGCATTTAACTAGAAATTCACATTGAGCTCAATGTTGCTTTGTTTTTGAAATTGTGTTGCCCATTGCAACAACTGTAACTACTGTACTTAAAAGTCTATTGCCTATTTGCAAAGTATTTAAACTAAAGTAATTCATTCTGAGAAAGTATATTTTGTAATGTAATGTATAATGTAATTACAATGTAATTTAAAAATAAAATATCTAAAAATAAATAGTTTAAAAAAATGTTGTAAATCAGTATCAAAAATAAATATAACAATTAATACATTTAAAAATTGTCATTTACAAAACCTTTGAAATTCACTGAAAAACCATAGGTTTCAGACACGTTATAGTTAGGAATTAGCATTTAAAAACCTTAGAAATTCACTGAAAAACCATAAGGTTTTAGGGACAGTTATAGTTAGTTGGACATTGCACTCGTACAAAACCCGTGAAATTCCCCGTTATAGTTAGTTCAGGTAACTATAACTCGCGCCCCGCAATGCACTGCTGATGACGTCACATATTACATCACTCATGACATGGTCAGTGACATCACTGATGACATCACTGATGACATCACTGATGACATCTCAAATGACATCACTGATGACATCATCCATGTGAGAATTTAATGCACCTCCTCACACCCTAATATAACCTTTGATACACCCACTCTAAATTACAGACTGCCATTCTCAAAACCATAGACACTCCAATACCAATAAGTACATACCCACTCACTGATTCTTAGGTCTACACACACACATCTACTCACTCACCCGTACAGTCACTCATACTTACAGTCACTCAGTACAGGAGTATCATATGCACTCAAACACCTATATAAACACTCACACAACGCAACTCATCCATAGAGGTACTCACACACCTAGTCAGTCATGCAAATAATTAATCACACTCCAATTTACTCACCTATACAGTTATACACACCAGCTCACTTACTCATAAAAATACTAGCACATTCTTACGCTCCTATGCAATCACTGATGCAAGCACACACTCATCCATATAGCCACTCTCACAATCACACACTCTCACTTATAGCCATTTATATACTCCAACACACATATATACTGCCTTTCACATATGTAGTTACTCACACATGTACCACTGAGATATACATTCAATCACTAACACACCCATACACACACTCACCCACCCATACAGTCTATCACAGACGCACTCTTGAAACCATGCACCCAGTGAATCACCCACTCACACATCTATGCACAGAGACACACACACCCCACCCACACAAACACTGAGGCACCCATACAGATACTCAGAGAACCAATCCATAACGCATATAGACACTTATTTAGCTAGTCAGAAACCCATGCAGCTGCTTACACAACAACAGACAGACGGATACAGACATTCACACAGTTTAGTCACTCACCCATGCATCAGGTAAGATACGTTTAATCACTCACTTATAGACTCAGTCATGCACCTACTAAATCATCCATTCAGGCGCTTCTACACCCACTCATTCTTCAATACGCCTTTCCCTATATATATTAAACATATTTAAACTTTACAGAAACACACAGTCACTGGATGATGTCATCAGTGATGTCATTTGAGATGTCATCAGTGATGTCATCAGTGATGTCACTGACCATGTCATGACTGATGTAATATGTGACGTCATCAGCAGTGCATTGTGGGGGCGCGAGTTATAGTTACCTGAACTAACTATAACGGGGAATTTCACGGGTTTTGTACGAGTGCAATGTCCAACTAACTATAACTGTCCCTAAAACCTTATGGTTTTTTCAGTGAATTTCTAAGGTTTTTTAAATGCTAATTTCTAACTATAACGTGCCTGAAACCTATGGTTTTTTCAGTGAATATATATATATACACACACACACACATACATACATATATACATATACATACACACACACACACAAAATGGTCGGTGCGGAGTCCAAGAGATAAATCAATACAGAGCAAGTGATAGCGAGATAAGAGAGAGAAGGTTGAAAGAGAGGGGGGGAGGGTAAGTGGGGGAGTAAGAGATAGAGTGCAATAGACATATGAGAGACGTGCAGGTAGATATATCATGGAGAAGAGTGAGACAGGAAACAAGCAAGTGGGGAGGGAGAAAAATAGTAAGCGAGAGAGAGTGTGTTTAGGA
This sequence comes from Calotriton arnoldi, assembly GCA_963921515.1. NCBI lineage: Eukaryota > Metazoa > Chordata > Amphibia > Caudata > Salamandridae > Calotriton > Calotriton arnoldi. Next base: position 1,536,513 of record CAWUFW010000661.1, read on the forward strand.
GTCAGGGAAGTCTTTAATGACTGCAAGCCCTGAACGGCCTCTCCTCAGACATAGGCACGGGAAGTGGGGTTGTGGAGGGTGCTGCAGCGCCCCCAAAATAACCATACTGGAGTCTAGAAGGTGAATGAGCAATAAAGATGCCTTTAAATGTTGTTTTTCTCTTGTCACAGACCTCAAAGCTCAGGCTATGTCTTCTGGCAAATTGTTTCTTATTCATTTGACATGGAGGCTTACTTTTCTTTTTCTGGCTAAAAAGTGAGAGGCTTTTGTTAAGTAAACTGTGTGACAACCTTTCTGGGGTACAGGGAGTGTGAAAAGAAAGGTTGCTGTCAATTTTTTCTAACACTCAACAAAACTTAAATACTTGTGAATTTCCTGTACAAATATTTCACAATGTATCCGCAGTTAGGAAAGAACAAATAAAGCATTTGTTTGCAATTCTGAGGTGCGATGGAAACAAAGACTTTAATCGGATCACAACAAATCAAGACACCAGTGGTGATGCACAAACAAAAAATATTAGCTGAAACCTGAATTCCGCATATTATCCTTTGTGCCCTGCATAGTTTTATCAGTAAAACCTCATGACTGTGCAAATTGAGTGGCCATTCAATTGCAGATGTGCTGTCTATGCTGACAGTGCATTACCCCACCATGCTTTATTAATATATTTGCAACACTTTGCTCCAAAATGCACCACCTACTTCACACCACAACATTATCACTCTTCTGCTAAATGGACCTGGCTCATTTGCTACCCTTATTCTTTGGGTGACGCTTGGATTTTCCACAATCATTATGACTTTAGTGATGTAACATTTACCCCAGCCAGAAAACTGTTCCATCCCCACTATCCTCAGAAGAGGGTTTGATGCATATGGACGGGTTCTGTGAGAAGCTCTTGGTGGTGTGAAGGACTTCAAAGCCCAACTCTCACATTATAAATCTTTCTGTAGGACTACATCCACACCCTAAAATCAACTAAGCGCCTAGATGCGAATCATTTTTAAGAGTGCACTGTACAAGATGCACATGGTATGATAAACCTAGCTCCTGGTGAAGCATTAAGGAAGATAGCCTCACTCCTTGAGCCGTGAGAGTCTGAGCATTAGAATTCTGAGGGTATTATCTATTGCAACAAAGCATTTATTATAGCCTTAGAGCCCAACGTAGCGGGCTGTACCGGCCGTTAAAGGCCTGCTCCAGCGTTAAAGGCCCGAGCCGAAGGCGAGGGCCTTTAACAAGGAAGCAGGCCTTTAATGGCCGGTAGAGCCCGCTACGGAGGGCTCTAAGGCTATTAGAACATTCCGCCGATAAAGGGCAGACTGTTCTAATGTGTCAAACAAAGGCCTCACAGAGCCCAAGGGGGTTGAAATCCCCTCGGGCTCCGTGAGCAACAGCTGTGAACAAAGATTGGAATGTTGATGCTTTGGGCTTCAACCGGCCATTAGAAGCCCGAGGCACTCCATTGTCTCCAATGGATTGCTCAACATTCCAATGTTCTAAATAGTGCTTCATACTTGTGGTCAGGCTACCTAGCTCTTAGAATCAGATTACTGGTGTCCTTTCAGAGTGTGTGGTTGAAAAGGCATGTAATCTAGTTTGACCTATGAAGAGGTGTTGGTGAGGTGTTTGAAGCTCAACGATGTGCTTCAAACATAGAGCAGTGAACAGAAAGTTGTTTATAAGCATGATGAGGTACAGAAGAGTGTAAGGATAGAAGCAGCTGGACATGGCTGTAGCTGCTACTTACCTACAAATTTCTATCTGTCATATTATTACGCTGATGGAAGAGTCATGTTTTTAGTGCCTTACAAAATGTCAGATGACTCTCTTTTTTTGTTACCCTTGCGGGAAATGATATTCCAGTTTATCCAGCTTCCAGTGCAGACAAGGAGGTTCCATCAATTCACCATACTTTTGTGGAGGGGTATTACCAGGAGAGGTGTCAGCCTGCAACACAGGAGCATCGCTGGGCCATAGATGTGAAGTTTTTGTTGCAGGAAAATTGATTTGATTCAGTGAATTGCTCAGTGTGCTATGCACATGGCTTTGATGTGTCAGGCTTCCAGCAGCCAGTGTAAAGAACCGAGGCTCTCCTTTAGAGTTTGTCAGACAGGGTGCTTTGCCACAAATGTGCTGGAGTTCCCTGTCTGCCAAAATGATGGTCTGCCCACTTCATTTAGAATCACGAGGACCGTCAGCTTTTTCCTGTGGTGCCCCGTCTGGCTCTTCTGGCAGAAACCTTACACTAAAGGCCCGATGGACTGGTGACTGTTGGTGTCAGTACCTCAGTCCATCCACCCTATTTAGGGCTGAGGTTCCAGGGTACTTCTTTTTTTCTTTTAGGAATTGCCATTGAGAGCCTGGCAGTCTGGATCAGAAAAATTAACAAATGACCCCACAACTAGGGAGAAAACTCCCATGAAGTCAGGGTCCTTACATTTTGTTTCACAAGTAGAAACTCCAGCTTTTCTAAATATGGCAGGCAGTGGCCCACAAGAGCAGGGGCGGGTATTACCTCTGCCCGCCCCTGATGGATTGCGGGCCATCCTCCAATCTCTAAACAAGATCTTAAATCATGATATGTGATTTCAACTTTGTAGGTTGAGTATGGTTGAAATCTCTCATGAATTGCAAAGTAAGAAGAGAATCCTAAAAAGGCTCGGGATCAATTCTTCAAAACTGGCCAGGGCGAGCAGCTTCTTATATGCTAGTCATACGCCCACATCTTTGATATGTTTGAAGATACCAACCCTACAAGGGACCCTGTGGATTTAGATCTCGACAGGGGATGATCGAACACACAATTTACCTAACTGGCAAAAATTCGAACACTACCCTGATGACACGGTGCCAGTGACGTCGCTGGACCTTTTGTCGCCTGTGGCGGTCAGGGCGTGTGTCGCTCCAGGACGGCTGCAAGTGAGAGTGTGTGTGTGTGTGTGTGTGTGTGGGGGGGGGTGACGGTCCCTATGTTCACCGCCCACGGCCACAGTAAGAGAGGGGGTGTGTCCGCCGCCTCCAAAACTATGCCACTGCACAGTGCCAAATGGGTCATTGCATTCAGCATGTGTCTGATACAAATTTTTAAGCATTATTATGTAAACACAACCCAGTTGATCCCTTGTAACCCTTTCAGATGGCCAGGTATGGACAAACATACCAATCTTGAGCTGAAGGAACAGTAAAGTCGTGACCCACACATCTCCATCCACTGACCTGGATATGATGCACATTAGCCACAAAGGAATTACAGAGACTGTCAGGCATATTTATGTATTATTCTTGTTGTGTGTTCTGGTAACATTTCACTACTAGTGGGTACTTACAAGAAAATAGTGTTTTTAAAAAGCTTTATTGAAAGCCAATTTTAAAGCAGAATAAATCAATCAAAATAATTGCAGAAATCAGTAAAATCGCAACAACAGCATAAGCACACTATGTAAATATTATGGACCTCAGGCAACAAACACACTATGATGAATTTTTAAGAATCCCAACATGCCTACTCAACATGCCATCAAAAGTGAAGCCATAATGAAGCCATAAAGAGGGTTTAAGTCTCTGTATAGAATCAACACAGTTTCGTCTCTGATCTTCATATGTTTTCCAGAGACCACATGTACGACCATTGGCAATTGCAACTCGCAAATTGCGCCAAATTGCGAGTCGCAATTTGCGATTCTCAATTGCCAATGTACAACAGTGTCTGAGACACTGATTGCGATTCCCAATGGGGTCGCAAATTGCATGCCTCATGCATATTAATGAGGCTGTCGCAATTTGCGACCCCATTTGGAATGGCTGGCACTCCCTTAAAGGAAAACGGGATGCATTAAAAAAAAAAATTAAACGTTTTTGTTTCATTTTTCAAGGGCAGGTAGTAGTCCCTGGGACCACTGCCTGCTCTGAAAAAATGTTTGCGCACCCATTCACAAAGAGGAAGGGGTCCCCTGTGGACCCCTTGCCGTTTGCGAATGGCTTACCACCCTCTTGAAGAGTGTGGTAAACTGCGAGTGTTTCGTGACCGCAATTGCGGTCGCAAAACATTCTTACATAGGGTTCAGACTCGCTATTAAGAAGGGATGCCCTCGGAATGCCCGTTCCTAATAGCGAGTCGCTAACCCTATTTTGTGAGTCGCTATTTAATTAGCGACTCGCAAAATAGGGTTAGTACATGGCCCACTGGTTTTTTGCATGCGCAAACGGGTCTAAAACCCATCATTTGTACATCTGGCCCCAAGTGTGTAGGTCTGTCTGCAAGATGAGGCTGAGATATGCCTCCGTGGGAAGAAATGTTATGAGATAAACAGCCTTAGATTGCTTTGGATGACTCAACTCAGAGCTGTGCTGTTTAGCTCTCTGGAATGTCATTGAAGTCCCGATGTATCTCTGGCAGAAGGCTGTAAACAACTGAAATATACGCTATAAGTACGTTAAGGTTCTCTGGCCCTTCATTTTCGGTTGCAAAACCTGTGATTTGCAAAATCATATGCTAGCGACCACTAAATGGCTTTATAAAAATGTAATTAGCCCATTTTGCGATTTGGAAACGGGTTACCAAATCGCAAATGGGTTTAGAAAGGCATACCTCGGTTAGGGCATCCCTTCCAAATTGCAATTCGCAATGCTGTGTATCAACGGCTTGTGGCCGTAATTTTGATAATAAACCATTGATAGATCACTAATTCCTCACAGGAGTTGTTAACCCATTCCCAAAGAGGAAGGGGTCCCCAGGGGACCACTTGATCTTTTTGAAGGTGAAGAAAAAGTTTGCTTGGTGGTGGATAGTGGTTCGGTGGACCACTGGCATCTCTTAAGACAAACTTTAATAAAACAATTTTTATTATTGCAGCCTTGTTTCCTTTAAAGAAAATAAGCATCATTAAAAAATATATATATATATCTATATATTTGTATTTATTTATTTATATTTTATATGTATATTTTATATATTTATATTTTATATTTAAAAGGCAATAACAGACATGTTGGTCTGCTGATCCTAGTGGGCCACCATCACGGTGATGGCCACCACTCGTAGAGTCACAATTTGTGACCTACTTCATGAATATTGATTACATATGTCGGACAGTGACCAACGATGAACACAAACTTTTTTAACTGACCCATTAGTACATAGTTTGGTTTGCGAAATTCCACACAGGTCCCCAAAATACTGGTCGCAACTACCAACTAGTATTTTGTGACCAGTGTTTCATACATTTGCCCCTTAATCCTTTATCTGGTTGGAAAGAGAAGTCCCTCTAAGTGAAAACGTTTGGGAAATTGAGTTTTCACCAGGGCTCGGGGTTATTGCTCAGCCTCTGGTCTACAGCTCTCAGATGTCCCAGCAATGAGTGAAATAAGCACAAAGAATTCTGTGCCAAGACGTGTTTTTTTAACTCTGCATGGGAGAGATCAAGGCGGTCATGCCTGGGCCATGAAGTTCTCTTCAGGTAAGCGTGTTGCCAATTGCCCCATTTAAAAAGAGTTAGTTTGCACAATTTGGATGTTTGTGGACAGAATATTCATTTCCAACCTAGAGCACTTAAAAAGTAGAGTTGAGCCGGATAGATTTCAATGAAGCACCAACATTAAATAGATTTCTATTCGACCCCAAGGATAGGCTTAATCCTATGAAGAGTAAAGTTTTCTGCATTAGAAAAAATTGTTACTCAAGATTTGCACGAGCTAGCTAACCCCCCCTTTCTTGGTGTGCAGCCCGCTCTTACCCGTATATGCTGGGCCAGCATGGAGGCGTGCTCCTACGAACTTCAATGGTTCTTGAGTCTTCCGCTGAAGGGGAGGTCAACAGTACATCATGAGTGTAAGCTTCGCTTGGTGTGAGGCTTCACAGCTGCAATGTCTGAACTAAGTGAAAAATGCATAAGGAATAAAGATAAACTACATTTCCCAGAGTATCTTGTGCCTCTCTCAAAACCTGCAACGGAGGTGGCCATCTTAGCGCAGTAGTTTAGAGCATTCCTTGGTCGGCAACTGTGAAACTTAGTTGCTGCTGCTGGAATCTTGTTGCCAGGAGATTGGAAATCATAACAATTGTTTCGCGAGTTGTAAAGAATTTTATTTTCAGAGAAGTATTCTGGATAAAAACAAAGGAATTAGACTTTGATTTGCACTTTAGTATTGTAGTCATCCTTTTCAAGGATTACAAACTACGCACCGGAGTCATGCTTTATAAAATTACAAGATCTACTGCATCTATTCATAAGAGGAGCTAGCAAATCTTTATATTGTACATACTTTGTTTATATCCCTTTAATCATGTACGGTATTACGGTATTGCTAGTGGTGGGGAGGTGAATGTATATTACTGGGAGCATAAGCACAATACTAATGAGTCTTCTTTATGCTACAGCTCATGAACTATGTGAATTATGACTCATTCAGACCACAGACTTGATTTATAATGAATTGAAGATAGTTATAGATATATAAGAACGTGTATAACAGTTAAGGTTATTCCATACATTATTTACAAAGGGTATTTTTATCTTTCAGATCTAGGAAGTCATAGAATTAACTGCAACTACAGAGAATGGGTTATACGGATATTGCCATAAGGTATATCAGATGTCATAGTAGAAATAGTGAACTGTAAATCCAATGACCAAATGCCTCTGTAATGCCTGTTGACGATGGCCATTAGAACAGGTGAAGTGACGCTATCCAGTATCTCTCTCTCTTATACCATACCCCTTTTCCCATTTTACTGCCCACTGGTGAGGATACGTGCATCGCAACTGTAACACCTCTGTAAAAATTCCCTGGGGTGCCCTAAGTTTCATAAGCAACATATCACTAATACACAAAAAGAACATTTTAACAGCAGTTATGGATGGATGAGATCTGAACTTGCGGGCGGCTTAATGCACCTTTAAAATGGAGTGCACACTTGATTCTCAGAGTAAAGGGCTTTGGAGTGTGATACATTCCAGTTTTCAAGGAACACCAGAGAGATAAACATTTCGGGTGGGAGAATGGAAATGTCAGCTCATTGGCCTCTCCTTTGGTTTTTTGGCACTTTGGTGTAACACTATTGCCCAGTTCCTCATGGCAGGGGAGGTCTGAATGATTCTATATCTGGGTGATATGCACTCCTGTCACAATAGTTCAATAAGCTTCTAAAACTAAAAGAAACACTTTGGATCTCTTGCAAAGGCCAGGGTTTGTGGAGGATTTCGAGAAATCATCCACGATTCATATTTGGAGGTCTTGTTGTGGAGTGTGTGGGTGAAAGCTGTCTATCTCCCAATGGCAAATGTCAATTTGCTATCAATCAATCAGGATTTATAAAGCACGGCTAATCATACGATAGGGTATCTATGCGCTTGCAGGTCCCAGAGGCTTATTAGAACAACCAGGTCATGAGGGCCATTAGGAATTCCAGAAGTGAGGTGATGGTCGGGAGATGTGTGGACCATGTGTGGACCTGTTGCAGGTCTTTGCTGCAATGTAGGAGAAGAAGCGTCTTCCATTTCTGCTTCGGTAGATGTGGGGAGTACGGGCAAGTGAAAGGGAGGCAGTGCGTAGTTTTTTCGACGGTTAGTGGAAGTTCAGGCGGTGGTTAATGTATGCGGTTCCTTGGTTGTGTAGAGCCTTGTGTGCGTGGGTCAGCAGCTTGAATTGACATCTCTTCTGTACAGGGAGCCAGTGGAGTTGCCTCAGCTAGTGTGTGATGTAAGTTCGTCGGGGAAGGCAGAGGATGAGCCTCGCTGTGTCGTTCTGTATGCTACACTTGAATATTGCAAAAGAAAAACACAACAACAAACGACAGCACTGAGGCTTGATCAAGCCTCTCTCATCCAACATCAAAGCAACATTTCTGTAATCTCTTCAGGCTGCATAGCCTAAAAGTCTATCATCATCGACTGAGACTTTGTTGCCCCAACATGATTGCTCTATCAGAAAATGGAAGAGTGAAGCTATAGTGGTGTCTCTAAATCTTGCTGCCTGACGGAGCAGCGCAATCACCGGTTGCTCTCCTACGCTAGAGCTCCTGACACCTAAGAAATTTCAGTAAATGGAAACTATATCTTCGCACCAGTCAGCGTGGGAACCATGAACATAGTCCTATTGTGTTGGGTTTAAAAACCCATGTGCCAATCTTGAGAGCGGGCATGTATGCCTTTGAAGCAGGTGTCTCCAACCAGTTGATGGGTCGCAAGCTAACAGTAGCTCACAGACACCTTCAGAGTAGCTCACAACCTTGAGTCCAATTTTTAATAAGCACAGGGTCACATTTTCCTTTTTAAAGTTAAGGGAAGGCTGTGTTTATTTTACATTATTATCTTCAGGCTGCAGATAGCAGGGCCTGATAATGAGCAGTGCTGGATTCAGATTTATGACCCAGGGCACAGAGATGAAGAACTGAAGCACTGAGGCATTTAAATCTTAAATAAAAGTCCTTGTCAACTCAATATTGGAGCATGAGAACAAAATGATGTTTCTGACGGCTTTTAAATGGGAGAAATTTAAAATGAAGTGTTAACTTAATGTACAAGTTTACTCTTCTTTTAAATGTATCCCATTTCAAAGTGTTGCATTTGCAAACAGCAGGCCTCATGCTCCCAGTGGGCAGTAGACACTATGCCATATTCATAACAGAAAAATACTGTAATTTTTTTCAAATCGGAGAAATTTAAAGTGGATGAAAATATTTCTATGAAACATTGAGTCAATGTTTTTTTCCACTTTCAATTAAGCCAATTAGGTCTTAATATTTTGCGAAGCATGTGTCTTCACTTTAAATTCCTCCTATTTAAACAAATGGCTGTATTTTCCTGTTATAAATATGCATTGTGTCTACAGGCCACTGGGTGCAAGATGCCTGCTGTTTGTAAATGTGACAATTTGAAATGGGAGAAAATGTAAATGATGAGTTTTACGGAATCCATATAAACATAAAGTTAACTCTTCAGTTTCATTTTCTCCCATTTCAAAGTGTCACATTTACACACAGCAGGCATCTTGCTCCCAGTAGGAGGTTGACCAAGTGTCATATTTATAACTGAAAAGTAGAGCCATTTTTTTAAGTGGGAGAAATTTAAAGTGCTGAAAAATGTTCCATATTATGAACAGCTTTTGCAGAACATTTTTCTGCACTTTAAATTTCTCCCATAAAAAAAAAATGGTTGTATGTTTGTGTTATACATGCAACGGTGCCACATATGGCGAAAGGTATGGCCTGTGCCACAAGTTTATATGATACAGACTCTCATGCACCCATACACATATATCCAATTCATACGCACACATGTTCATACATCCCCAAAGACATGCTCTCACTGACACAGGTGGCAGCCCTGTCATACTGCCCCTAGTCAAAGTATTTTGCTCAAACCATAGTCTTTGGCTCCATGAACATTAGGCTTAAATTCAATGAAACTGGGCGTGGGAGTGTCTGGTAACATTGCGCGAGTGGCTTGACCTTCAGTAGCTCACAATGATTTTCGCTGATCAGAAGTAGCTCTCACTACAGAAAAAGTTTGAGACCCCTGATGAATGCCATCTTTTACACTGGGAAAAACATTCCCTTCCTTCACATGGAGAACATTGCAACATTCATGGAGGCACCATACAGCACTACAAACAGAGACTTCCAATTGGCAAAGTGAGTGGCGGATATGAGACATTGCTGACATTAGTGGTGAAGGTTCTGGTTGTCCAGCCATTGTTCCCTGTGATCCTACTGGATCGAGCCAGCAACTTGTACAGTGCCGATAACAGCCTGCAGGATATCAAGGAATTCTGGTGGGTTGATATCTGCTAAGAACAAGTTCTACAGCTCGTTCAAGAGTGACTTAGTGGGACCAAGAAATCACTTGATCTTGTTGGTAGCAACAATTAGTTGAGATGTGTATACAAAATAATTATTTCATTCAAAGAGCTATTTTGACTAGCGTTTTTGCAGATACTGGCACGGCTGGTGGGTGGGTGCTATAATTTTTCTTTATTTGAATCTGTTTATTGAAGTTTCCCAATTATACAATACAATTGCATAGCAAGAGACAGGTGACACGGCATACAGAGGAATACATAACAGCATATAATCGTTACAAGTCAGTGTGATCATTGCGTAATGCCAATAATGCGGTGAAATCGCAATGGTAAGTGATCACCAATACGCACTTTCAAAATGAGAAATACCAGAGCTTAGCTCCAGACTAAGACATATGGCCAAGATGTATATACTTGTACAATTAATAGGGTGTCTGTACGGCAAACCCTGCAATAAAGAGAAGGAACGGCGGAGAACCTGTGGAAATATAGCGGATTGTAAGAACAGATTCACACATTTTGATAAACATTAACCAATAAAAGCAAACAAAACATTGTAACAGACCCCACGACTGACCCACCCGCCTCTAATCCACTAACTCATCTCCAACATATGCTGTGTGGAATATGCACACTAGTGACCACATCGAGAATGCGCATGAGGGGTACCGTAATGAGCACAATAAGCAACATCAGTCTACAATTCCTGTCTGCACATCCGGTGCCCCCACCACTGTGGCAGGGCTACTGCTCGCAGCGGGTGAGTGATTAGACTGTAAATCGAATAAGATAGCGTCCCAGTAAGTAGCAATGGGGTACTTTCGCAGTCCAAGTGCGTCTTCTCTATGCAGTGCTACACTTTCTGCTTGCACCCAGTTGAGCATTGAGCGCTCCCAGGCTGTGATGGGTGGGGGCTCTGGAGATTTTCATCTGCGGGTAATAAGACGTTTAGCCACTATAAAACTCAAATCTAGGAAGCAGAAGGTCACCTTATGTTTCTTACTCCTATGATACAAGCCCAGGAGTTCCACCTATACAGATCTGGACGTTCAGTGCAGGCAGATAAGCTGGAGGTGACACTGGGCCAGTAAGTGTGTAAGCGGGGGCAAGACCAAAGCATGCGTAGCAAGTCAGCATCTACATGGAGACAGAGTGGGCAAGTTACATTCTCCCAGTGATAGAACCTATTAATGTTGGCAGGTGTGAGATAAGCCCTATGTACTGTGTAAAGCTGAATAAGCTTGAAGTGGGCGTTGTGCAGCACGTATCGTGGACCTTCCAGTAAAGCAGCCCATTCTTTCTCAGTGCATGGGCGGGTTAAGTCCGCCTCCCAGTGGTGACGTAAAGTGAGAAGCTGTGGAGTTGTGTGAGAGTGGAGTGAATCAGTGACCAGCATACGAGGTGTCTGCCCCTACCCATCAGATTGCGAAGTGCATGGGCAGTTCAGTCACCCCTTTGTCGCACTAGCGTGGCAAGTAGTGAGTTGCAAAGCAAAAATTGACCTGGGGTGGGCCATCCTCCTCCATTAACGTGTCATACGGTGCCAGTATATCATCCCTGTATAGGTTCCCAATGTATGTAAGTCTGCTGCGTACCATGTTGTCAGCTCAGCTGTCGATGTGGGTCCTCCAATCCTAGGTGTGCCCAGCAGAGCCAACCCTGGTGCATAGGGGATCATATGGTTAGTGATATGCAGGCATCTGCAAAAGCATCAATACGCAACCCCAAGTAATAGGGACCAGGTACCTGCGTTCTTGTGCAAGGGTGAAACAAGTGTAAAATGGCGGGCAGGCTCCAGCTAGGAGAGAACGTGGCGGTGTCCAACAAGTGTAAACCCACCAGCCACTTAGCTATCCATTGAATTTGGGCAGCAAGCAGACCAGTGGCAACGTGCGCCAGAAGGCCATCTGTGCACGCAGAGATGTTACCGACCAAGTAACATTACCTTCAAAAAGATCAGTCATGGAGTGGTAAACCCACACCCCCAAGTATCTGAATGTGTGTTGCTGCCAGTCCAACTGTGTCACGTCAAGAACAGAGCATGGGTCGAGAGCATCAGGAAGAAAGGGGAACAGGCAAGACTTTGTGCAGTTTACTCACAGCCCAGAAATGGTTGCAAAGTGAATCAGAGTAGAAGTGATCATGTCAGGAATGTTGTGCTTGTCCTTTATGTAAAGCAGCATGTTGTCGTCATATAAGGATATCACGTGTGTCCCATCACCCAGGGGGATGTCCCACTGTGTACCCCAGTAATGCAGGGCCAGTGCTAGTGGCTCAATTGCCAGTGAAAGCAATAGAGGTGAAAGCGGGGCAGCCCTGTCTCATGCCCCTGTGTATAGTGATGACATTCGAAAGAAGGGGACCAGTCTTTACCCTCATCAGGGGGTCGGTGTATAATAGTTTCACTAAACCAAGAAAGTGCTGACCAATGCCGTAACGGGACAATACATCAAATAGATACGCCCATTCCAAAAAGTAAAAGGCCTTTTCAAGGTCCAAGATTAAGTATTAAGCACAAGGCCACTCATGCCGGGCATAAGTCATGTCTCTAAAGAAGCAATGCAGATTCAGGGAGGTGTTGCAAGTGGGGACAGACCCATTCTGATCAGGGTGAACCAAGGACGGAACCAGAGGTGCCAGACGAACTGCAAGTATCTTCGTCAGGACCTTATATTTGGTATTGAGCAGGGCTAGCGCATGTAGGAGCCAACGCGTATGGGGTCTTTATTGGAGTTAGGTGCAGAAATGACTGTTGCCTCTCTCTGGGAGGTAGAAAGACTGCCAGCGGAGAGGGCCTCTTCGTAAATTGTCAATAAGTGTGGAGCTAGTTGGGTCGCATAAGCCTTGTACAGCTCCGTTACCAGGACATCTGGCCCTGGGAACTTGCCAGTGGCCAACGCGGTAAAGGCATTAATGATTTCTACCAGTGTGATGGGGTCATCCAGTTCCATCCGTTGGTCCGTGGAGATGCGGGGCAGTGTAATGTTGGCTGTAGGCATCCAAACCGGCATCCGTATGTGATTGATATACCTGTGTATAGTGTTGTGTGAGTTCCTCATGGATAGCATGTTGTGTGTAAAGGATGGAGCCACTTTTGGAGCGTAGTGCCACTATGTGGAACTGAGGTTGGTCTTGATGGATAAGCCAGGCCAAGAGCCGTCCAGCTCAGTCAGCTGTGGAATGTGCGCACGCCGAGTGAGCAGCATAATTAAGGCAGCATAATCTTTCTAACAGCAAAATCATGTTCACCTCGTGCTTCCACGAGTTTCCCTGCAGTACTGGGATCGCTGACTATCAGAATTTCCAGGTCTAGAAGGGTTTGTTCCAGCTTAGAAATGTCGGCCTTAAGTAGTTGTCTCATGTTTCCCTGAATTCCTAGGCAGTGTCCCCGCAGTGTTACCTTGAAGGCATCTGACTCTATCAATTTAGAGAAGATAGTGCCCAGATTGTGTTCAAAGTAGTCCATAATCACAGACCCCAGTGAGGCTCTAAACAGAGAATCTTCCAGCAACGTGGGTTAGAACCGCCAAGCAGGGATGGGAGGTGATCGACATCCCATTGTATTTTCAAGAGTTGGGGGTTGTGAGCGGAGTAGGTATGGCCCATGTACTCAACCCTCATGATAGAGCGAAGCAGAAATGGAGCACTGACTAATCTGTCAATACAAACCTGTAATTTGTGAGGTACAGAATAGAAGGAGTTCACCTTTGTATCCAGATTCCGGAACTGCTACAAATCTACCAGCCCCCATTGCTGGAGGCAATCTGTATCATTTGTGCATTGGAAGACGCAGTTGTGAGTGGCAGCGGGGGGAAGGAGCGATCAAGAGCGGTGTCCAGAACATTGTTAAAGTCACCTCCAAGAAGCCACAGCACATCACTCCATCTTAAGATCGTGTGCGAGAACGGGTGGTAGAAGGTGGCCTGCTCCAAGTTCGGGGCACATAGAGAGCCCAGGAGGATGGAGCAACCATCTACGCGTCCCAATACTATAACATATCGACCCTCCGGGTCTAGGCTCGTGGCTTCCGCTACAAATGGGGTCCTAGACTTGACCCAGATAGCACCCCCCAGGCACAGGTGGAATAATTGGTGGCAAACACCTGCCCTTGCCAGCCACGCTACAGCTTGATGCTCTCTGCATGTATGAGATGTGTTTCCTGCAGCAGCGCAATAAGTGTGGAGCGGGGTTTCGGATAGGAGTAGACGGATTAGTAGTGCAAAGGTGTATGCATGCCCCTCACATTCCAAGTAAGTATATTAAAGTGGGCCATGGATGACCGGGTGCGACGCCCATAGTCTGGGCGTGGTATGGGTGGCAGCAAGAGCGGGTCAGTGCATAGTGGGCATAAGGGGGACTGATAGCGGAAGTCTGGGCCAGGAAAAGTTGCGGGTCCTAAAAGAAACATGATAAGTAAAGACATTAAAGCGTAAATACCAATAGAATAGAGGTACAACATGTTTACGTCCAAACAGTGAAAGAACCAAACTCAGCAGGAGATAACCAGACATGAAACTGATGGGGGAAAAGTTAAGCAGCCAATGATGATGCACCCCATATAATTAAGGAGGTACGTGCAGGAGCCCGTTCTTATAGTAGCCCCTGTATTAACCGTGCACTAAGGTGAACTCAAGCATAATGGTGGTTCCTAAACGTGGACCAGAGAGCCACTCCACCCCATGGACCCCGAACCCCTGCAATAGAAGGGGAGCCATATCATTTACTCCACGCCCCCTGCAAGAGAAGGCGAAGAAGTGAATCATACATTACAGGTGAGGACGTAGCAGCACGTCACAGTAGACACAACAGCAATGTCAATCAGTAGCAGCCAAGCATCGTATATATCAGATGATGTCTACAGGCGTCTGCAGTGTGACGTCAGGTAATGTCGATTAGTCCGCTCTGGAGGGCCGCATAGTTGAGGAGCCATCATCACTTATTGATTTGTCATTGTCTTCGTCCCACTCCAAGACTCACCATTCTCACTTAACGCCGTGGCCTGCTGTAAGGTCTGACATCGTTCCCTTGTGACTTGTTTCAAGTCAGGTGAGTTTTTCAATCAAGAAGAGTTGCGATCGGGGACATCTTCCGTGCTGCCGAACATCTGCCCCGTCACGAGCCCCAGTGCCAGACTGCAGCGTGCGATCAGTGACTGTATGACTCTATGCCTCCAGCCAGTCCCACACGTCTTCAGAGGAGTTGAAGAAGAGTGCCTTTCCCTCTGCTACTACTCTCAGCCATGCCGGGAAGAGAAAGGCATAGCGAATGTCAAGTTCACGTAGCAGGCATTTAACCACAAGAAAGGTGCTGCGCTGTTTTTGCATCATGATTGTGTAATCTGGAAAAAACATTATCCTTGCATTGTCCACTGAGATCTCCTGTAGTTTCAACGTCTAACGCAAGACCACATCCCTGTCTTTGTAGTGCAGTAGGCGAAACAACAACGGTCGGGGACTGGAGCCCGGCGGTGATCTGCGCGCCGGAACACAATAAGTGTGCTCCACAGAGAAGAACTGTGAAAAAAGTATCCTGAGGCAGTAGCCGTCGCAACCAGTGCTCTAAATAAGATACGGTATCCAACCCCTCTGCCCTCCGGCAAGCCCACCACGCATATGTTGTTGCGGTGTGAGCTGGCCTCCGCATTCCTCCATGCGGCATTCCAGGACTTCCACGCATTCTGCCATCAGGTGCATCGAAGAGTCAAGTTCAGAGCACCGCAATGGTCTGTTCGGCAGTATGCACCTTGTCGGCAAGTTTGAGGTGATCTGCATGCAGGAGCATCAGATCCATTGCCACAGTATCTATCTTGATCTCCAAGGAGGCCCAGGAGGCCAGATGTGCAGTGGCAGTCATGATGCATGGAAACCAGGCCAAGGGCTACGGAGTAACAGATGGTGTAGACTATGTGATGGTCAGCTCCGGAGGGGTTCTGCATGGCCTTACCAGTTCCAATGCAGCAGTGAACAACATGCACAGTGAAGAGAGAGCCACTAACTTGCACCGGTTAGAGTCCTGAGGTGCAGTAGCATGAGCAGCCCTGTCTGTAGACATCACAGCAGGCCATTTGGATAAAGGCAGTCTGCACATTAATGGAGGTCAATAGCAGGGGCAAGAACTGGCAACCACAAAGCTAATTGCTATGGCAGGTCAGGGGAGAGACCTCAGCATTGATCAGTACAGCTTGTGGTGATGCACACTTCGAGTAGATAGGTGCAGTGGCCAGAGGGCGACCACACACCAGGTGCCAGCAGGGGCTTACGGGGTCTGCCGTGTCACTGTGTTGCAAACATCAGGCCCGCAATAGCAGCGCGACTCTCCAGCAATGCCCCACCTGCTCCACCCTCAGGGCAGTGGATCCGATCACCAGTGAGCATTACAGTCTGCACTGACCATCGGGTCTGCAGGAATCTAGCTCAGTCACGTAATGCTTCGACCTCCTGCAACTGCAGTCAGGAGCGGGCAGAGGCAGCATTCCAGAGTGAGGGCCAGCCCGCACCGCCATAATTCAGTCCCCTGAGGGGCGAGCAATATGAAAGGACCTCAGGGGCAGCACAACATCTCTTTGCTGGAGCCCCGGCATGCTCCTCTTGTACGTGCCCCCCCACCCCAGCAATCACCGAGCCGTCAAGGCAGGGCCAAGGGGGATCTCACAGCTGCCGCCCGAAGGTGCACACCAGGGTCCGTGCCTCACATTAGGCCGCGCCACACTCCTCGGCCAAGCCAATCTCAACGGGGAGGCAGACCTCGCCCTAGGGGCATAGCAGCCCAGAGCCTTGCGGCCCCGCACCCCAGTAATTGCAACAGGGGCTCACCTTCTTCTCCATCGCAGCTGTGCGCCACTAGCCAGAAACTACAGCATAGCGGTCACAGGCCCGTTTTCAGGCCGCACCAAATGCAGGCCGCAGCTCCGTCTCTACTCAGGATATATACAATTCTTTCTCTCATTCATCCTTTCCCGGCAACTCCCCTACCAAGGACGAACCCCCTCCTCACACTGAGCATTTGTTGGAGGATCTCCCAATCATCAATATGGACACGTAACTACAAATTTTCCCCCAAGTAAAATCGGACTCCCCCTCCGACCAGGCATCGCCTCATCATTTACTTAAGGCAGCTGAAGTAGTATTCCAGGTCATAATCGAGTTGATAAATCTATCTATCTCCACCTGCCAAGTTCCTCTACCCTGGAAACATGCCATGGTGAGGGCGCTGCTAAAGAAGACAAACTTGGACCTGAGACTCTGAGTAACTATAGTCCTATCTCCCTTCTCCCTGGGATTAGCAAGGTTCTGGTGAAATATGTCAACATGATCCTTTCAAAGTTTCTAGAAACCCATCATTTGCTTCACCCCACCCAGACTGGGTTTTGGCCACTACATGGCACGGAAACCGCTCTTCTCACTGTAGTTGAAGAGTCTAGGAAAACTCTCAACCAAAGAGGAACAGCTGCTATTATCCTCCTTGACTTGAGCTCCGCCGTCAATACTGTAAATCACAATACCCTTATAAACAGACTCAGAAACATCGGCGTCTCAGGAGGTGCTATCACCTGGCTAGAGTCCTTCCTAGAAGGTAGAACTTTCCAGGTTTTTGAAGGAGGCAACTCCTCTAAGAGCCTGCCGCTTAGCTGCAGAGTGTCTCAGGGCTCATCGTTGAACCCCACATTGTTTAATGTATATCTGAGACCTCTCGCAAAGATTGTTCGGCCATTTGGGATTAACATTATCACATATGCTGGTGATACCCAACTGGTTTTCTTTTTGAATCACTCCCAGAATTTCCCTTCTTGCCTTGAACCTTGTTTAGAGAAAGTGGCAAAATGGATGGAACACTCCCATCTCAAGCTCAATGGAGATAAAACCGAGCTTATGATCCTGGGTAACACCGCTAGCGTAGACTTTGGATTGGCATGGCCATACTGCATTGGCTCTGCCCCTGCCCCTGCGACAAAGATCAAAAGCTTAGGTATGTGGCTAGACAATCTCCTCAAATATGACCATCAAGCAGTAAAGCTGGCAGCAACTTGCTAAGGTACTCTCAGGATGCTGCGCAAAGTCCTACCTCTACTTCCCGTCTTGGCGAGGAGACTTATGGTCCAGGCTTTGATTCTCTACCGCCTGGATTATGGAAATTCCCTTTACCTAGGTGCCCCTTAGTCAACCACAAGGAAATTACAAGTGATACAGAACTGTGCAGCTCGGATGCTGCTCAGCATCCCAAAAAACAGTCTGCCAAGTCCGCACTGAATTCCTTACACTGGCTACCTATTACCGAGACAATAAAGTTTAAATCCCTGTGCACGGCTCACAAGACACTTTGGGGGAAAGGGCCCCCGATTAATAATTTTCTCATCTCTTTCCATCGTCCCGCTAAAAATCTGCGCTCGGCCAACCTATTCTTGGCCTCAGTACCTAGAATTAAAAAGGAAAGATGTGGAAAGATGTGGCTCCTTTTCATACAATGCCGCTAAGCTATGAAACGCCCTCCCTCTTTATCTTCGATCAGTGACTCAACATCTTCCCTTCCCAAAGCTTCTTAAAACCTGGCTGTTCCAAAATGCTGCACCATAAGCCACCTAGTTGCTGTCTATGTGATACTACTAGCGCTGGGATGCCTTCCGGTAGTCATGCGCTCTACAAATGTTTGTAATAATAATAATAATAATACTCTACTCTCTGCAGCAATTACACCGGGTATGGCAGCAGGGCGGACCGGCATCACGGCTACAGCTAGGAGGGATCAGATGTGCACCATACCTTAGTGGATATGGCACACTTCTGCTCTCTCCGGTCCACGCAATGCAGAGCAGCAAGTTCCCTTGCTGCGTTGCGATGCTAGAAACGTTAGTAATTCTGACCCAAAGTGCCTTCATCTTTCATATGAAACTATGTTTTCAGACATACACAATAAAAGTAGAATCTGTAGTGAAAAATACACACTAAAACAGTTATTAATTTGTTGCAAAAACATTTTAGAATGATGCTGTGCTGCATGGCTAAAGATTTTTTTAAAGCTTTTGACGCAGCTTTTATAGGCACGTGCACCGCGCATTTGCATGTCTAAAACATGATGCAGCTGCTTTTTTTCTTTTTGTTTAACTAGCTGAGCAGCTACATTTCTTTATTAAAGGTGGCCAGAGTTGTCACAACTTGAATGTAGTAAGGAAGTTAGAGACAGGCTTTTGTGATGGGATTGCAGACTCCCATGTATTATATATGTGCTAAACTACCCCCGCCATACATCATAAGGATATGACACATCATCGAAGAGATCCATGACCATGTAGAGGAACAAGGCCGAAGGCCTAGTTCCTTCATAAGGTTATAGAACTCAAAGGTAACTTGCAATATTCTTATCAAGTACGGCAGGAGCTACTTTATTCTGTATAATACATGGTTACCCCATCACCTTTCCCACAAACCACTCAACTCCTTGTAGTATAGCTCTTTCATATGAAAGAGAGAGCATGTTTGCAAACAGGAAGAATAAAAATTGAATTTTTAATGCAAAATTAAACACATCAAAAAAGCTGTTGGAATTTGTTTCAAAAAGATTTTAGATTCAGTTTAATACAAGTCAGATTTATTTTTAAACGTTGGAGTATCTCAGAATTTGCAGAAACATGCAGAAGGATTCTGACTTTTCTATAATTACCTAAGGAGTGCAAAAAATAAACATGTTGCTATAAATATCTCCTTTCACCTTACAGCAAGAAAAATAGAGTGGAAGAAAGAAAAGCCATGCTTCTTTTTCTAAGAACTGCTGCTTTAATTATGCTTAATGACCTGACCTGCCTTTCCCCTCAGCTGCAGACTCTGGCAGGAGGCACTGTGACATCAGAACTCAACTGTAATAAGTTATTACAATTGAGTTTTGACGTCTTTTCTTTTTAATCGACAACTGTATGCCTCACAAGTCTCTGATTATAAAGAGATTAGAGACAGGTTTTCATACAGGGATCGCAGTTTCCTCTGTATTAATGTGCTCTATTCAGTGTCAGTGGCGGCTCCTCCGCTAAGGCGGAGGAGCATAGCCCCACTGTTTTTTTCAGCAGTTTAAGACAAAAATAAAATGATACTAACCCAGTTATTATCATTTTATTTTTTCCTTTTTCAAGAACGGCAGCTAAGCTTTGTGAGGCAGGTGGGGCGGGGCTGACAGAGCAGCCGAGGAGTGGTTTACCCCCACTCCTAAGTGCACATGACTGTTTGGCCGGCCCTCTTGGGCCACCCAAAACAGTCATGCGTACCTTCCCTCTTCTCCACCCAGGCTGCAAAATGCTGCCTGGGTGGAGAACATGCCAGGCCCCCATGCCCCGCTGAGCGCCGAGCCACGGCGCTCAGACCAATCACAACGCTGCATTGCAGCATTGTTATTGGCTCAGGGGAGCCTGGGTGCTTCCAGGCTGCTTCCTGTTCCTGCCGGCAGGAGGAGGAGAGACGCGACCAGGAGGAGCGGCAAGGAGGACGAGGCAAGCAGGTAAGTTCAATTTAAAAAAAAATTCTTACCCCCTTTCTTCCCTCCGCTGCCACCCCTCCACCCCGATCAGTGCCTGCCGCCGCTGTTCAGTGTTCTAAAACTCGCTATATCTAAAATGATAACTGCTGCACTTAAACCCTCCTCTATCAGATGGTTCCACTGCACTATTTATATTTAGAGTGAATGACTTTAGAGAGAAATGACCGTCTTTGGGGTCTTTTCGATTCCAACATATTTTAGACCCATGGGTCGGATTGCCTTTCCTAGTTACTAACATTACTTGTATGCTTCTTACAGCATCCCAGCACTTAGAGGTCAGTTTTTTTGTAACAGGAGTATTGGTTCAGCTGAGGCATCAAGTTGTAAACCAGTGGGGACCCAGTTTTAGTACTATTTCTTCTTGGCTTTTCAGTTGACTTGGTTGTTGGTACAGAATCAGAAGATCCCTCTTTGATTTTCCTTATTCGTCTTCAAAAATGAAAAATATCTGACTGATTTTTCAAAGCACAAAGGAACTGGGCAGCAAAAAAGTCCTAAGAGGATGGGAATTCACATCTCAGTTGACAACTTATGTAGGCATGAAAGTCTAGATTTGGTTTTCTCAGTCATCTGACCAGGTGTTTCTCTTTTGTTCCCCCCACCCTCTCCCCCGAAGACCCCAGTTTTGCATATTTGATGGCCCTGCTTGGATCTGTGCAACCCTTGTTGTGCACCGAATGAACGTAAGTTTTAACATGTTCATAATGGGTAAAACATTTATTATGGCTTATCAAAACTACAACGGCAGTGTGATAAAATTTGCAATTGACTGTTCTTGGCCTCATGGTTAAGTTGCTAACCTTAGGGCTTGGATATCTGGGGCTAATTATTATGGGGAGAGGCTTCTGTTTGTGCATGTGTGCACACAAACTGGGTGCACTCAGTGCCTACAGGGGCCAAAAAAAGTGTAGTCGCCTGTGCATGGACAAATTGACCCAGGTAGCATGTGTGCATAAGAGAAGGAAGCCCTTTGGGGCCTATTCCGATCTCGGCCGGTAGGGCTCCGAATCGGATTCGGCTGAACCGGATCCGATTCGGAGCCCTATTTTCCGACCGATTCGTACGCGCGTCCGGGCGAGCGAGTACAATGCGAAATCGCCGACCGACCGCTCCGACCGACTCGTTCCCGGGTCGAACCGCACCGACCGACTCGCTCGGACTCGATTCGCACCGCGCAATGGAGACGTTCCCCGGCCGGGTAAGTACGATGCGCGCCGCGAGCAGTCCGACCGAGCCGCGCCGTCCAGCTCGAAGGAGCAGTCGGAGCCATACTTTGGGGGTCCGTGTCGGACCCCCCTTTACGCGTAGCCGCACGAGTCGCACACAGGGGGGACCCATGGGTCCCCCTACCTGTGCGTGTGCGGCGCGAGTCGCTTCGCCGCGTACACGCTGTAGGGGCGCCCATGTCCGCCTCGCACCCATTGAGTCAATGGGAGCCGCGTACGCGTTGTACGACAGGCTCCCATTGACTTCAATGGGAGTCCGACCGACTCGAGTCCGATGGCATACGTGCGCATCGTACTCGTTCGGTCGGGCTGCCAGAGTCCGATTCGGTCGGTAATCTCTCCGAGTCCGGCTCGGTCGGAGAGATTTCCGGCCCGAATCGGAATCGGCCCCATAGTCAGTAATATAGCAATGATTAATTCCTTGCTTCATGTTTGTATGCTGGTGACTATTACTCCTGGATTCATCCTGATGGGCCCTGCGAGAGTGGGTGGAGTCCCCGGCCGCACCCACTGTCCTTGAGTTCTTCAAAGCTGCCCTCAGTGTCCAGGGTGCCCTAGTGCAGATATGGTGAGTGTAGGCATCCAGAGTGAGACAGGGGCACGCTGAGCCTGATTATGGAATGGGCTAGGGGTCCTTTCCACTTCCCTGCACAACAAGGTGTGTTTTGTTGCTGCACCCTGTTATGTTATGTTATGTTATGATGCTAGGGGGTTTATTTTATGATGCTAGGAGGTTATGTTATGATGCTAGGGAGTTATGTTATGATGCTAGGGGGATGCATAGAAGGGTCAGGGTTAAAACGAGTACTTGTTGATTTTAAATACTTGTATGTGGGCAGGTAAAAGTATATTTGTATATGAGTACCAGAACAAAAAATTTCTCTCAGTTGTAAAAGTTGACGTTTTAAAATATGATTTGAGTTATGTGTGTAAATGAACTGTTTGTATGGCATTTTTAGGCATGACATCAAACTGTTAATAAACTGAAACTTATGTTATGTTTTGTTAACAGTGTTTTTATAGTGCACTTACCACCCGTGAGGTTATCCAGGCGCTAGTAGCCGGTCTGTGAGGTCAGCACTGGAGGGCCTACTCAAAGAGCCAGATCTTTAGCTTCTTGCGGAATTCACGAAGAGAGGAGGGGTCTCTGATGTGTTATGGTAGGTTGTTCCAGGCTTTAGAAGCATTTTATCAGGAGCCCCTGTGATGTCTCTGCAACCACTCCGAAGTGTACTTGGACGAGATTTCATGCATGCCACATCTCCTGGGGGCACACATTCAGAGCATTATTTCAAGGTCAGATTGGCTGCGCAGATGGCAGCATGTGCCATTTGTGCAGGGATAGCATTTTTTGAAACAACTACAACAGCTCTAGTTTCTGCCTCAGTACCTGATCAAAAACCACCTATTCTAGGTAAATCGTTCAATCTCTGCCTCAAACTGAAACGATGTACAGTCTAAATGTGTAAAAAACACTTTGCGTCTACAGTCCAAGTTGCAAGTCCCAGTCTCTCTTCCCCCTTCAGATCCCGGTTTATGTAATGCAACCTCAGTTGGACCAACCAAACTACTTGCTGTTTTATGTACAGAGCCTCGTGTTTCAGAGGGGTGTGTGTAGTAACGAGCTCCACGCAGGTAGGTGTAGTTCAGGATGTTTAATTGTAGTTAGTTACAGGATATGTAGATCAGCCCCACCAGGAGCAGCCAGCATGCTGCTCAGCCCACTCTCAACTGTGACTTTTGCTCACAGGCTCCCAACATTCCTAAGTGCATCATCACTGCAACATTCCACTGGCTGAGTAGATGGTAAAATGGTAAAACATTAACATGGACAGGATACTACATATCCCCCTTTCTTATATAACAAAAGCAATAAAGATAGGAAACAGAGATGGGAGAACCATAAGTGAGGAAAGAAAAAGAGGAATACAGAAACAGCATAAAAGGTGCAAAGAAGTGAACAACACGGAGGGAACAGAAAGATAGGTGGAAGTAGAAAAAGAGGAAGCGACAGATGAAAAAAACAGATAAATATAACCCATCCTCCCTTCTATAAATAACAACAGAAAAGAGGAGGAAGACCCAGCGAAAGAAAACAACGAGGAAGAGACAAAACATGAAAGCACCAATGACTACCCCTCAGACACACCTACTGGCCAAGCAGGCAAGCGAGAAAGCAAGGCATAGCACAACACAACAAAACACTGGACTACAACCAGACACACACAGTGGAGAAGGAAGAGAAACCTCAGGCGGAAGGAAAAACAAAAAGAAAAAAAAACGCACTACGATAAGAGAAAGACAGAAGACAAAGAAAGACTGACAACAAGGATAAAGTCCAGAATCCACAGATGACAAGAAGAAAAAAACGTCACGAGGAAAACTGAACACGCGAAAGAAATAGGGAAGATGAGAGGAAAATACAATAAGATCCCTCATACAAACCCCATTACTATATTGACAAAGTAATTTAATATGAACATAACATTACGTTGCAAGATTGACAATGTAATATAAAACGTTGAGAAAATAACACAAATGGGACTGAAACCCATGAAACACACCCTATGTAAGGGTAAAGATGTACCCAACGTATGTGAGAATGGGAGGACTAAAACCCATGATCAGCCCCTACTGCAAGGAAAAGGGGTCAGAAACTATAATGAACGGGACTAAAACCCATGAAATGATAGCCCCTGTAAAGACAACACCATGTGGAGGTCACATACTGTGCAGTGAAGTAATTGGACATGAACCCATACAACACAAGTAAGAAAACAAAATGGGACTGAAACCCCTGACCGGTACCCTAAGACGAAAGGGAGGATAGATATAGTTAACTAATGTATATGGGTGTGAACCCATAACCTGTCCCTAAGGATAGGGATGGTTAACTAATGCAAAAAGGACTAACACCTATGTATAGATCCCTTGAAAGAGAGTGGGAAAGTAGCGTGACACGTACAGTAAAAGACATGGGACTAAAACCCATTCGTAGAGTGACACGTACAGTGAGGACATGGGACTAAAACCCATTCATAAAGTGACACGTACAGTGAGGACATGGGACTAAAACCCATTCATAACGTGAAACATACAGAGAGGACATGGGACTGAAACCCATTCCTAGCGTGAAAGGGAACAAACCCCTTAAGCCAACCCTCATATAAGGGATAACTGTGAATGCCACCCACAAAAACACATGGGCACTCATACATTAGTAGTACAATTATAAACTGAGTCCCACACCGGTGAGCGACCTCTCACCCGAGTTCTACAAAACAAGAAACACCCTTGCGTAAGGGAACAAAACGTAAACATGCCTAACCGTAAAAACACAAAAATACCGTAAATAGTAAGCATGACACATAAGTGCAAAAGTAAAACCTATGCAATAAACAAACTAAAACAATTTCTACAATATATGCACTTATAAGCAGCCCCCGACACTGTAGCTCCAGACACAGTACATTGCAAATTGGAGCTTCCAACCTCAGACTTACTAACTCCATATGCACAAGTAAGGCAGTCAAAAAAACGTGGTGTGCATGTCACCGGGATAGTGTAGACAAACTTCACACCGAAGACACATGTGAAACGAACTCCTTGAAGAACAGCAACAAACTCAATGTCGAGTCTGACACCAGATGGCAGCCGAAAAAAGAAAAGAAAAAACAAACTGCCACTCACCACAGGAATACAAGGCAGTGTCCACTGGTCTCCGTGGATTTGACGAATAGTCCTCGGTGATAGTAAAATGACCTTCAATTGCAACAGACATTAGAAGATCCTTAAGCGATCTTAGCACCGCGTTGACAACAGACTCCATAAGGTACTGATAAAACTAAGTTGCAGCATGAGAAAACATTGTGGTTGGAAGTAAAGGAGCGTAGAGGATCAAACTTTAAAAGTGACTCGAAACACAAGATGGCAGCACGTTTCCAGACGTCGCGCCGTCGAAGCTGAAATGCGTCCATAAGCAGCCAAAAAGCTCTGTGCAGCAATCGACGTCACCGAAATTCCCACAGGAGCCACGCGCAACACCAAGACTAAGGTGAGTTGCACGCGCCGATACTTTTAAATTTGAACTTGAGGTAAACAGTTGTTTGTGAGGAAAAGACCGGCATCAATTTGTAGTGAGTTTTGAAGAAGAAGAAAAAAAAAATCACACAGACTCACCATGCGATTTTCAATAGACATAACGCCCCCTTTCTCAGTGAGAGATGAGATCACAAGGTCAACGTGTATCAAGTAATGTCCAGTGCACATATGACACGCTTTTAAGATATTCCAATGCCCTACACACGCAGATCAAATGGCCCACAAAGCAGACTGGCCACAGCATGAAAACCATAAACAAGATCCCAAGAGTTAGTAAAATTTAAGAATGAATACAACCACACCGCTCCTGTGTGGCCCCTGGGACGTCCTCAAATTGGGTCAGAATTCAAGTTGCCAAAGATCAAAACCACGTCTCACAGTTTGTAGAAACCTCCGAATCAGGGCAGTGGCAATGACAATGAAGGAGAACTTCCAAAGTAAGCAAAAAGATTGCTTAAGAGAACATGAGCTGTAGTTCTCATACATCCTGGCAAATGTTAGATGAACAGAGTACAGCACGCTTGGGCTGGATGACAGAAGAAGCACTGGTAATTTAAAAGTCCAAAATGGGTAATCTAGATGAGCACAGCACGCTTGGACTAGGGCTATCAGATGGTGATGACACTGGTGGGGCTGAGAGGCGTAGTGCTTCATCTTTACCAGTTTCTTGTTGTCTTCTTTGCTTATAATTGAAAAACTTCCTTCTTTCATGTTGACATCTTTGTAGTTTTGTGTAGAACATCCTTGTAATTTTTGTCGGTTATTCTTAACTTGTGGATACTTCCTCTTGTTCTCTGTGTTGCTTGTGACTGTCCATACTGTAGGTAGTTTCATCTTCAGGTCCTCTTATGTTCTCCAGGTCCCTGAAAATCCAGTTGTAGCACGTAGGTAGTCACCAATTCGTCGTCAACAAATTGGAGTAACGAGGTCCACGCAGGTAGGTGTAGTTCAGGATGTTTTATTGTAGTTAGTTGCAGGATATGTAGATCAGCCCCACCAGGAGCAGCCAGCATGCTGCTCAGCCCACTCTCAACTGTGACTTCTGCTCACAGGCTCCCAACATTCCTAAGTGCATCATCACTGCAACATTCCACTGGCTGAGTAGATGGTAAAATGTTAAAACATTAACATGGACAGGATACTAGGATACTACAGTGTGCCACAAGACAAAATGTTTTATAAAGTGCTCCACTACTCCCTTGAGCTATGTCAGCACTATAACGGCAATAAATGATGAAGATAGCGACAAAAGGTCAGGAGGTCAGTAGAGGGTTAAAAGTCACTTAGGGATGTAGGGATGTACTATAGTTCGGAGTGTGGGCATATACTGGCAATCTCACTTAGTGGTCGAAGTGGGAGGGATCTGAGGGGGCACGACGACGTGCCAGCACTTTTTTAATTTAGGAAAAACAGTTCCCACACTTTTTGGGAAAAGACAACTGTTCCCGGACGGTTAATTCCGACAGCTGAAATGCTCCAGCTGCATTGTAAGGCAGGAAGCCTCCTGTGCTGTGATACCGAGGGAGGGGCAGACAGCTAAACAAGCCTTCTTGCCAGGGTGCGTGCTGCCTGAAAGAAATGTAAATGTGCGCAACTGGTCAATCTGCAAATATGAAGGGTGCTGTGAAGCCGGTGTTGGCTTTAATTAACAGAAAAACGTGAAGCTTCCTGATGACACAGATTTATTCTTTGTGAGTGGTATTGCAAGGGAGTTACCATCTGAGCCATGAAATGTGCCTTTTAAAAAGACACTTATGAAGAACATTTGCACTAAATACAGTCTAGGTATTAGCAAAATCTATATTTTGGAAGCACCTTTTTATCTTAAACCTGTTTGCGCATTTTGTAGCAGCCTATCTTATACTGTGTGTAATGCAAGTATAAAATAATGACATATAATCAAGTTCTTTCTGTCACAGGCTGGGACCTCGTAGCACTAAACATAGACAAGCCACTATTCTCCATTTAACCAACCAGGCTTGAATTCTGTGCCTCTCTGGTTACACACAGACCTCTGCAGTGCATTAACTAAGAGAGGTTTCATAATGTACAATGGTGCATTCCCACTGATTAGCTTAACTTGAATTCATTTTTTGTTTAAGATGTGCATTATTTTATATTTAGTTACCTGAAGGTGAAAGACAGAAAAAAGTTACAGAATATTTTTTTTTAGCCACGCCTCTGATCCCGCTCACTCACCTTGCCCGCATTGCCCACTGCATCACAGTTCCCATACTTTTTTTAATGCACTTCGATCCATAAACTCACTACACAATATCATGGCAACTATGCGACAACTGAGTGCTAAATTAAGAAGTAGGGCGCCTAAATTAAGTATAGAGGAAAGACAAATGATCTGACTGCAAGAAACGAAAATTCTACAGTACATTATGTTATTAACGGTGATTTGAAAGGCACATGCTGTGTCGTTAATATCAATCAACACACATATATATATATATATATATATATATATATATATATATATATATATATATATACACACCAATCCTTGTGGAGTTCACAGATTGCGCCGAGCCCAAATTTGTTTCAAACGTGGTTTATTCTTTCATCTGGCAAACAACGCCCGACGCGTTTCGGAGCAGCCGCTACTTTCTCACGGGTCAGTAAACATTTGTTTTTACATAAACATATCGTGCAATTATAGTGTAAACAGTGAAAAAGGACTACTTTGTCACCTTAAATGTTAAGCAGAAACGGCATCCATTTTAGAGTGGTAATTTCATACAGTATAACAACATGTTTGGCATGGTATATAAGATAGGTGACCAACATTTGCTGATAACACATGAATGAACTCATAATTAATTGATGTCCAAGCGCTCATGTTGGTATTTAGAAATTCAGCCCAAGTGGGCGTGATTCAACATATCAATGTTCATACTATCGCTTTCTTGATAGTTAACAGGAATGTTACAATTCTGCCCCAGTGGACATATACTGATTAATAAACGTCACCCAACATGTGACTACAATAGTAGAGCACATTTTGCTGAGAGTTGTCACCCCATTAACCTTATAAATAGCATACCATATGGGGAGCTATTAAGGCGAGGAGAAATTGTAGCTCTGATCTAGCTTTCCAAGAAGAAATGATATTAATGAAAGATAGAATTCCTGTATAAGGTTTGAGCTGTAGAAGGATCATTATTGATCAGTGCACTTGTTGGTTTTATCTTACAGGAGACGGAGTCAATACCTTGTTATGAAGAGAAATGCAAAAGAGCTACTATATGGAGTATAAATAATGGAAATTAAGTATTATATGTTCAGGCATAAGGATTTGCCCACTTGGGCTGGATTGTAAAATGTGCTCTACTATTGTAGTCACATGTTGGGTGACGTTTATTAATCAGTATATGCCCACTGGGGCAGAATTGTAACATTCATGTTAACTATCAAGAAAGCGATAGTATGAACATTGATATGTTGGATTACGCCCACTTGGGCTGAATTTCTAAATACCAACATGAGCGCTTGGACGTCAATTAATTATGAGTTCATTCATGTGTTATCAGCAAATGTTGGTCACCTATCTTATATACCATGCCAACCATGTTGTTATACTGTATGAAATTACCACTCCAAAATGGATGCCGTTTCTGCTTAACATTTAAGGTGACAAAGTAGTCCTTTTTCATTGTTTACACTATAATTGCACTATATGTTTATGGTAGAAACAAATGTTTACTGACCCATGAGAAAGGAGCAGCTGCTCCGAAATGCGTCGGGCGTTGTTTGCCTGATGAAAGAATAAACCACGTTTGAAACGAATTTGGGCTCGGCACAATCTGTGAACTCCACAAGGATTGGTGTGTATGTTTAGAGGCTCGCGACCTCGCCGGAAGCACACCGCCGCGGAATGGGCAGAAGTGCACGCAAACTTTGCTAGAATATATATATATATATGTATATATATATGTATATATATATATATATATATATGTATATATATGTATATATATATATATATATATACACACATATATATATATATACATATATATATATATATATTGACATTAACGCACATTAATACAAATGGGATTTTAACCCTATAGGAAATACATGGTTTTACTATGAAAAAAACCTAGGGGCCTGATTTAGAGTTTGGCAGACAGGGTACTCCGCTTTAAATGTGGCAGAGTACTATGTCTGCAAAATTAAAGGTCCTCCCGCTCTATGGAGAATCGGGCAGACAGTCATGTTTCAGATTGCGGTGCCCCCTCTGGCTCTGCTATTTGAAACTCTACACCGATGATCCGACAGATCTGCAGCCGTCAGAGTAGGTTCACGAGACAATAAACCTAAGTTTATGTAGTTTTTGTCTGTTCAGGACCACCAGTGAAACCAGGGGCGGCCGGTACCCTTTGAAATTAACGGGGCGAGTAAAGTGCCCCACCAATTCCCAAAAAACCCACAATAAAACACCCCCTCCCTCCAAAACCCCAAAGTAAACCACTCCTCCCTCAAAAGTCCAAAATAAAATACCCCCTCCCTTCAGAAGCCCAAATAAAAACATAACACTAACTACAAAATAAAACACAACCACTAAACTTACATGCATTACACATATAAAATAAAATGCACTTACCCATGGGCTGCGCGTCCTCCTCTGTGTTCTTCTCCTTCTCCAATGCACGGAGAGCTCCCTAACCAATCCAGACGCTGTTCTCATGCTGTTAACCAGCATGAGAGAAGCACCTGGATTGGATGGAGCGGGCTGGCTGTGCGCTCCTTCAGGCCCTGGAGGCGTGCACTTGGTCTCCTTCCAGCTGCCTAAAGACAGCTGGGTGGAGAGCTTCAAAGTGCACTTGTTACTTTGGCCGGCACAAAACAGCCGGCCAAAGTGACATGCTCACTTTTGATCAGTCATCCCTGCTTCAGTCCTCCTCTGCTGCCAATAGGCAGCAGAGGACACGCTCAGCATGGCTCGGGGCTGGCGTTGCTGCAGTGCGCACTGTGCTGGTAAAAATAAAATGACACAGCTGAGTGAAATCCTGCTGCTCCCGAGCAGAAAAAATGTAAAATTAGCTCCACACCCTGGGATAAAACTCCCAAAGTATCAGGGTCATTATCTTTTTGTTTTTCAACACAAACCCACACCTTTTTTTTTAGAAAAAAAAGTTTGATGAGCGGCCACCTGAAACATGGCAGTCACTGAGCAAAGTTTCAGTGGCTTCAGAGGGGGCATCCTGCCAGCGGATTGTCTGAAGGCGCAGGGAACTCCGCAGGGCCAGCAGAGCTCTCATAATATAGTGGGTGGTAGTCCAGCTAGGTTGGCAGATGGAATGACCTCCACCACCCTGACAAATGGTGTACCACCCCTATCATCTAACTGAGGCACTAAATACCTATTGCTTATCTTCAACAGATCAAAAGAATGCTATTGTAACACTACAGCCAATTCGTGTTGTAGGATAAAATAGTTAATGAAAACATAAATATTGTTGCACTCAGCAGAGACAATGCCTACACAAAAAGGTGCATAATTTTTATTCCACGCTTCTCAACAATGTTTACAACTTGGCTCGAGTTTTGGACTTACTTTGGGTTCGTATTGCAGGTCCTTTGTAAACACATCTATTAAACCACGAACAGCCCAGCATAAAAAATTTAGGGGCATATTTACAGACCCTTGCGCCGCCCGTGCGTCACTTTTTGTGATGCACCGGCGGCGCAATTTGGTGCTCCATATTTACAAGGTCTCGTAACGCCACCCTGCGTGGCTTTTCGTGTCCTTGTAAATACGTCCCCTTTTCACACAGCACTTTGCGTGAAAGGGACGTTCCAGGGGTGTTGCTGTGGGTGTTCCCACGCAAAACCCATGGATTCTGCCGCAATCCCAGATTTACAAGGTTTTGTAAACCTGGGAATGCGTCAGAATCATACGCCTCTCCAGGGGAGGCGCAACAAGGAGAACAAAGAGAAATACTTTTATTTCTCCTCACTTTTTTCTCTTTCTATGTGTGCTGCATTCTGCAGCACGCATAGAAAGAGGAAAACACCTCTCGTGATTGTTTTTGTGCAGGAAGGTGTCCGTTCCTGCACAAAAACAATCATTTCCGCAATGCAGGCACACTTGCTCCATATTGCAAGTGTGCCTGCATTGGCGCATGGCAGCCAATTGTGCACCAGCGCAGGGGAGAGTACAGGGATCCGTCATATTGTTGTAAATATGACAGATCCTTGTGCTCTGAAAGTAACGCAGCACGGCGCACCCAAATGGCTTGCGGCACTGCACTGTGTTACTTTCTCATAAATAAGGCCCTCAGTATATTAGTTAGTGTGGTCATGCGTTAGCATTTCCACAGGAAGAGCGTTTTTAGTTTCGCTAATAACTTGGTGCTGTTTGACAAATTCTCATGAAACTTGTAAAAAAAAAATGTTCATCCACCTCAGCTCGTTCCTGGAAAGTTTTGGGGTGATCCGTCGAGCGGGGACTGAGAAAAAGGGGCCCCAAAAAGAAATTTTGGGAAGAATTGCAGACAGAACAGCTTAATGAAATGATACCAAATTTGACAGAAAGTTAGACCTTTACTCAGAAAGCATGCTTTTCCATGATTTGGAGTAAATCCATTCAGCCATCTTCTAGAAATGTGTGTTTAAGGAGGTGCTCAGGATGGACTTGAAAGGGGAAAAATAACAGGTATATATTTATGGCTGGTATCCGGGAGTCCTGTGGGAGTCCTGCAGGACTAAAAATTTAAAAAAAGAGTCCTCTGATTGTCCAAGGGAGTTGTTCTCCTGTTGGCCATTTCGGTCCTGCTGGACAAGTACCAGTCCTGCGGGACCAAAAGATCTGATTTGTTGGCCGCAACTTCCACAGAAATGTTGCAGCTGCCATAAAGGCAGGGCCGGTCCTATGATTTGCGAGGCCCTGGGCCAAAATGGAATGCGCGAGGCCCCTCTAATTTACTTAAGGAAATGCCCGAGGCCCCTCTAATTTACGTAAGTGACCCCTTGCAAGGAGACCATTCAGAGACACCGCAGGAGGCCCATTGTACAGGATTTTAGCGGCCCCACAGTTTTAACTTTCATCCCACAAGCAATTCTCACACCTTCAACCTGATAGGTGTAAGAATTGCTTAGTGAGCTGAGAGTTAACACTGTGGGCGCTAAAATCCAGTACAATGGGCCTCCACAGTGTCTCTGAATGGGTCTCCTTGCAATTGGAACAAGGGAAGCTTCTCCCTCCCCCCCCAGGCCTCCAGACACCATCCCTGAGAGGCCCAGGGAGGGGATCCCTCCGATCCCCTCCCATGGACCCTAATTGCAAGGAGACAGGGAAACAACAGGGCACACGATCGGTTCGGGGCCCCATGCTGGTGGGCTGAGTGCGAGGCCCTGGGCAGCTGCCCACGCTGCCCATGCCTAGCGCCGGCCCTGCATAAAGGACACGGGGACTCGGTCCCTTGTCCTGAAGTAGTATATGGAGAGGACCTCCTCACCCCCTGGGACTCATGGGGTGACCCACAGAGACCCACACCCAGGGGCCAACAAAACCTTTTTTTTTTTGTTTTGTACTGCCGCTATCACAGTATTCCTGTGGGACCCAAAGTGGCCCTCCTGTGAGGTACCGCGTTACTACTGCAGTCTTTGTAGCAAGGGACTGTAGAAGCTTCACTGGGTACCAAGGATGTGATGCTTAATCAGGGCACCGCTGGAGAACTAAAGTACCGTGAACATTTTTAAAATAACTAATACATATACTAGTGATGTGGAGGTCTGCGGCGGGAACCGGTATAGTTCATTCAGTCTGCCTAGCGAGTTCACAACACTGTGTACAGAGATGCACAAGTTATACTAAGTTTTAGATTTTCCAATGTTTGTGTAATTTAAGTTGGTTTTGTCTACAAACAAAAAATTACGTTTTCCTAACTATAAGATATCCTCAACCTTTGTTTACTGCATTGAAGTTCTATGTTTTTAATTTTTTTTAATTGGTTTGTAATCACATAATTTTTTTTATTTTGTTTTAATTATTTCATATATATGTATTTTTGTACATTTTAATAGTATCACAGTACTTTCTCAATAATTTTTTGTGGAGTGGCACCACAGTGGCATAGAGTAGAGTGTAGAAGAGTAGACTGGAGTAGAGTGGCGTAGAGTGCAGTGGAGTAGAGTGGTGCACAGTACAGTAGAGTGCAGTGGCATAGAGTAGAGTGGTGTATGGTGCAGTGGCACAGAGTGGAGTGGAGTAGAGTGAAGTGGGGTAGAGTGAAGTGGAGTAGAGTATAGTGGCGTAGAGTAGAGTGGTGTACAGTGCAGTGGCGTAGAGTAGAGCGGCGTAGATTACAGTGGCATTGTGTGGAATGGAGTGGTGTAGAGTGATGAAGAGAGGTACTGTGTGGAGTGGAGTAGAGTGGCGTGGAGTGGCATACATTGGAGTGGCATGGAGTGGCATACAGTAAAGTGGAGTGGTGTATAGTAGAGTTGAGTTGACTGGCGTAGAGTGCAGTGGAGTAGAGTGCAGTAGCATAGAATATTGTGGTGCAGAGTAGAGTACTGTGGTGTAGAGTGCAGTAGCGTACAGTGGTGCAGAGTACAGTGCAGAGGCATAAACTGAAGTGGCGTAGAGTCCAGTGGCATAGAGTGGACTGGTGCAGAGTAGAGTGCTGAAGAGTAGGGGAGTACAAAGTGCAGTGGCGCAGAGTACAGTGGCGTGGAGGGCAGTGGCGTAATGGGGTGCAGAGTAGAATGCAGTGGTGTAGAGTGCAGTAGCATAGAGTAGAGTGGTACAGAGTAGAGTGGCATAGAGTGCAGTGGTATAGAGTAGAGTCGTGCAGAGTAGACTAGAGTGGCCTAGAGTGCAGTGGAATAGACTGCAGTGGTGCAAAGTAGAGTAGAGTGGCGTAAAATGCAGTGGCATAGAGTAGAGTGGTGTACAGTGCAGTGATTTAGAGTGTATTGGCATAGACTGCAGTGGCATAGAGTACAGTGGTGCAAAGTAAAGTAGAGTGGTGTAAAGTGCAGTGGCATAGAGCACAGGGCAATGAAGTAGATTGAAGTGGCAGTGAGTAGAGTTGTACAGAGTAGAGTGTTGCAGAGTGCAGTGGTGCAGAGTAGAGTGGTGTTGAGTGCAGTGGTGCAGAGTAGAGATTAGTGGAGTAGAGTGCAGTAGCTTAGAGTACAGTGACATAGAGTAGAGTGATACAGAATAGAGCCCAGTGGCAAAGAGAGCAGTGGCATAGAGTAGATTAGTGCAGAGTAGAGTAGAGTGGCGTAGAGTGTAGTGGCATAGAATTGAGTGGCACAGAGTAGAGTGCTGCAGAGTAGAGTGGTGCAGAATGCAGTGAATACAGTAGAGTGGTGCAGACTAGAGTGCAGTCGCATGGTGTGCAGTGGTGTAGAGTGGTGCAGAATAGAGTGCAGTGGCATAGAGTGCAGTAGTGCAGAGTAGAGTGGCGTAGAGTGCAGTGGCATAGAGTAGAGTGGTGCAGAGTAGATTAGAGTGGAAATAGTGCAGTGGCATAGAGTAGAGAGGTGCACAGTGAAATGGCGTAGAATGCAGTGGTGTAGAGTGCAGTGGCATACAGTAAAGTAATGCAGAGTAGAGTACAGTGGCGTAGAGTGCAGAGGCCTAGAGTAAAGTGGTGCAGAGTAGAGTGGTGCAGAGTGTAGAGTTGTAGAGGGGTGCAGAGTACAGTGACGTACAGTGCACTGGTTAGAGGGCAGTGGCATAGAGTGGAGTAGAGTAGAGTGGCGTAGAGTGCAATGATGCAGAGTAGAGTGGCATAGACTGCAGTAGTGCAAAGTAGAGTGCAATGGCATAACCCGCAGTGGTGTAGGGTGCAGAGGAATAGAGTCGAATAGTGCAAAGTAAAGTAGAGTGATGCAGAATACAGTGCCGCGACATAGAGTGCAGTAGCTTAGAGAGAAGTAGGGTAGAGAGCAGTACCATAGAGTGCAATGGAGTATAGGAGAGTGGTGTAGAGTGCAGTGGCGTAGAGTGCAGTAGTGTAGAGTAGAGTGTCACAGAGTGCAGTGGCATACAGTGGTGCAAAGTAGAGTGCAGTGGCATAGAGTGTAGTGACGTAAAGTACAGTAGCATAAAGTAGAATGGTCCAGAGTAGAGTGCAGTGGCATAGATTGCAATGGCATAGAGTAGAGTGTTGTAGAATGAAGCAGTTAAAATGAAGTGGGGTAGAGTACAGTGGCTAGAGTAGAGTAGAGTGGAATAGCGTAGAATGGCATTACGTGGAGTAGAGTGGGGTAGAGTGGCAGAGTGGCACAGTGTGGAGTGGAGTACCATTGCATACATTAGAGTGGCGCAGAGCGGAGTGGCACAGAGTAGAGTGGATTAGAGTGATGTGGAGTGGAGTAGAGTGGACAGCCGTACAGAGCAGTGACATAGTGCAGTGCCGTAGAGTAGAGTGGTGCAGAGTACAGCACAGTGGCGTTGAGCACAGGGGCATAGAGTAGAGTGGTGCAGAGTAGAGTAGAGTGGAGTAGAGTGCACTGATGTTGAGTGCAGTGGAGTAGAGTGCTGCAGAGTACAGTAGATTGACCTGAGTTGAGTAGAATAGTGCAGAGTAGAGTAGAGTGGCGTAGACTGCAGTGGCGTAGAGTTGCGTACAGTGTAGTGATGTACAGTGCATCGCATAGAGCGCAGTGGCATTCAGTAGAGTGATGCAAAGTAGAGTGGCATAGAGTGGAGTACAACAGTGTAGAGTGCAGTAGGATAGAGTGCAGTGGCATACAGTAGAGTGGTGCACAGTAGAGAGGCGCAGAGTGCAGTGATGTAGAGTGCAGTGGCACAGAGTGTAGTGGTATAGAGTACAGTGGTGCATATTAGAGTGGAGTGGTGAAGAGTGCAGTGCCATAAAGTAGAGTTTTGTAGAGTACAGTGACGTAGAGTGCAGTGGTGTAGAGTGGTGCAGAGTAGAGTGCAGCAGCATACAGTGCAGCAGTGTAGAGTGCAGTGGCATAGAGAAGAGTGGCAGAGACTGGAGTGCAGTGGCCTAAATTGCAGTGGCGTAGAGTGGTGCAGAGTAGAGTGTAGTGGTGTAGAGTGTAGTGGCATAGAGTAGGGTGGTGCAGAGTAGAGTGGCAGAGAGTACAATGGCATAGAGTAGAGTGGTGTTGAGTAGAATAGAGTGGTGTAGAATGCAGTGGTGTAGAGTGCAGTGGTGCAGAGTAGAGTAGTATAGAGGGCAGTGGCATAGAGTGCAGTGGTACACAGTAGAGTGTTGTAGAGTATAGTGGTGCAGAGAGGAACAGTCAGGGCCGGACTGGCCGCAGCGGGCACCGGGCGTTTCCCCGGTGGGCCGCCAGGGTGGGGGCCAGTTTTGGGCCATTGGGGGGCTGTTTTTGTTACCGGGGGCCGGCAATTTGGCCCCCTGTAACAAAATCGGCCGAAACCGGCCCCAGTAAACAGCTCGGCTGCACCCCCCCTCCCCACCAGGGGGGCCAGCCGAGCAGTTTGCCAGGGCCGGTTTCTGTTCCCAGTCCGGCCCTGGGAACAGAGTGGTGTAGACTACAGTGGCGTAGAGTGCAGTGAAATAGACTGGAGTGGTGTAATGTATTGTATAACTTGCCCCTCTACTCGCCTCTATAAAAAAAATTACATTTCAAAAGTACTGCTGTGCTTTCTCAATACTTTCGAGAAAGTACTGCTGTACTTTGTAACGTTAAAAAAATATATATAAATAAAAATAATTTTCCCTACCTCTAAAGAGTTTGCTAAACTGTGGCATGCCTTCTATACATTTCTAAAACACTAATTCTCTAGATATCACATTAAAACCCAGTACAAAGACAAAATGTGGTCTAAACAATATGGCTCCCTTTTTATTTTGTAAAGGATTTCATTAACCAATAGTATTGTGTTTCGTCATTGCAATGTACTGCGGTAAACTGCAATCAGAACGTGGTATACCGTAGCCCAATAAATCACTAAGTTTTGGTCCCCTATAACGTAAAAACTACTGAACTAATTCAGATCAAAAAACAAAAAAGACCCTTTCCACACCATAATTTATATTCCTGACAAATTCCATGTATATTCCGTACAGCCATTTTGTTGCTATGTTTGTCTAAAACATGTATGGAAAATGCATTGATGAAAAAACGTGGTTTGGTACCCCCTTTTTTTCTTTGCACCACCCCTAACTAATAGCTACGAAACTTTGCATCTTCATCCAATGTAGAAGAAGAATAGATCTGCAAAGTTTGTGTAAATTCAGGAAACTGTGTCAAAGTTCTTAGCAAGCAAAATTCTGAGGGGAAATCCTAGCTCTGGGAATCCTAACTATAAATACAGAATGGCTACTGCCACTAAGTAATATAAATAGATAGATAGATAGATAGATAGATAGATAGATAGATAGATAGATAGATAGATAGATAGAGCGATCTAGGAGGCACTTCACGGAATTCTTCTAAACTCGGATTACCCTCTTGAAATAATTGCTGATTGAGAACAATATGAGACAAACATGAATTTGCAGGAACAATAAAACAAAACATTTAAAAAAAAGAAGAGGTCATTCTTCTCACTGTGTCTGGTGATATGAAGGCTTTTATTTCCTGCTGAGGTACCCACCTTCCCCAAACAGGAATTAGCAATATTAACATTATCTCTGCAAACCTTTGTCCTCTTTAGGCCCTGAATAGAGCAACCTAAAGGTTAGA
Source organism: Calotriton arnoldi (assembly GCA_963921515.1). Classification (NCBI taxonomy): domain Eukaryota; kingdom Metazoa; phylum Chordata; class Amphibia; order Caudata; family Salamandridae; genus Calotriton; species Calotriton arnoldi. The sequence goes on from CAWUFW010000661.1 coordinate 1,574,822, forward strand.
GCTGACTGGTATACTTTTCTAAGCGGCAGGATCTATACAGCCTAGTATGCGCATCATTTTAGAGAAATTTGATTTGCTCAAGCGACATATATTTTTTTTAATCCTCAATTTACACAGTTGATGGTGATATATGTAGCATGTGTGGAAAATCTATACTTGTGCAGAAATTCCAGTTGCCATTCCTACAATCAATATAAGATTCCTTGTACTTAGTAATAATGGCTATCTACATGAGCAGATCAGTGAAGGAAATCTGGTTGAGATATTAAACGTAAAAACCCTGACTTTCAACGGTTATTGTTTTTGGCTCTGGGGCAATGGGCAAGATTCAGAGTTGGGTATAGTAAACTGATGGACAGTACGGTTTTAGTGGCCTACGCTAGTGCAAAATTTTTATAACGCCTGTAAATTTTGCTACATTTTCACCTCAAATATTTACCTTTGCTGGTATCTTATGTGACTTTTGAAAGTGAGGTATGCCCTGTATACAATTTTTCTTTAAGGTACAGTGTAATATGTGAGAAACAAAATTTCGCAATTTTGAACCGCTTTATTAAACTTATCTATTGATTGGGTACATATGTTTACCAACTCTTCCAGACTGAGGAATTGGAGGCTATATATCTTAAGCTTTTCATTTCGGTTTTGAAGATAGAGTTTTGTGGCCACTGAAGTTCTTATCAGGTATGGATTCAATAATCTTCATATTCATTGTTTGGTCTTTTTTACAAATATTGGCATTCGATTCATCATCGCACAAGGATAGGTCTGCAGAGCTCCCAACTTTGCTGCTTAACCTCAAGAGAATGAGGGTGCCAAGTTTTTATTTCGCGCGCGAATTCTCAGCTAGACCCTCTGGGCTGCTGGCCTACCTCCAGATCGTGGAGTTTCCCTCTTTTCCTACATCTACACTTTTAATTTAGCTTTTCACGTTGGCAATGTTTCCTCATAAGTGCGATTTGGTGTTGAAAATTAGTGTTTTATTGTGAGTTAACTTTAAGAATGTTTTCCTCATGACTTTGATATGGGATCGATCATTTTTTCTCGCAACCACTCAAAAGTGTTACGAGAGTTCTTATTCTCATGTGCAAATCCATGTCAAGAATTTTTTGACTTAGTATTCGCAAATATTAAGCGAAGTTTTAGAGAAAAATCTTTCCAACGTTACACACTGCTATTGTTGCAGAAGATTTATTTTTAAACTCTTGATGACTCAATATAAAGGCAAATCGGCACCCTAGCAAGGACTGGTCTTTGCTCAATCCAGGTTTCTACATATAGAACTTTTTGCTATGTTTTTAAGCTGTGAGATGCCCCCTTTTTGAGCAGAAATCATGATACCTAAGTAATAACTTTATACTATTCAAGAATAGAACCGAACATGAGCAGGGCCACTGGAAAACATGATTGGATGGCCACAGCATTTCCCTCATAATTACGAATTTGCCACACTCACAACATAATTCAACATATGCTGCATAATCTGCAGCTTTAACAAAAAATGTTGATCAAAGGTTATTAAAAAGTGTTTCACTATGCCGTCAGATTGCAAAAGTTAAGCTGCTTGCTTTTAGTTTTTGATGATGGTAATCAGGCATTAAAAAGGGTAATATTTTAGCTTAGGGTAAACACAGTAGCGGCTGGTGTTGTGGAGGGGTGGGGGAAGGGTTTGGGGTTTGGGATGACAAATTAAAAAAATAATACAATTTTAAAAAGTACCTGCAGCTGGCTGCGTCGCGCTCTTCTGCTCCTCTCCTCGCTGGCACAGGCTCCCAGACTCCACTGCGCCCAATCCTGACGATGCTCTCATGCCATGAGAGCAGCATCAGGATTGGCCTGAGCGCTCTGAATTTGCGCTCTCAGTGAGACTGGGGGGACTGTGCTTGCTGTCTCCAGCACGGCAACGCAGCTCGGGTTGGAAACAGTTTCAGTGCGCATGACAGTTTGGCCGGACAAACCGTCATGCGCACTGACAACAGTGCCCACCACTCCTCCTACAACGTGTAATGCACCATGGCTCCGCCCCCCAAAACTCGGCAGCCAAGGAAAAATAAAACAATAATAAAACGTGTTTATAATCGTTTTTTTTCCTTTTTTTTTTAGAGTTTTATATAGCGTGAACTTGACCCAAAGATATCAGGTATCAGAGCACTTTACATGAGCACCAGTTTCGTTACAGATGGACACATTCATTTTTGTTAGGCACGGGGAGACTAAGTGATCTACCCAGAATCACATGATGTTGAGTGTCCCTGCCGAGACTTGAACCCGGTTCCCCAGCTTCGAGGTCGACCGCTGTAGCCGTAAGGCTACATCATTTGCTGCCGTTTTGATGCAGCTGGCAGGGGGGGGGGGGCGATACTCCACCGCTATAGCGGAGGAGCCGCCGGTGGGTACACATCATGCTAAAATGTAAAAATTGTGACATAATAGCACCACAGAATGTGACACATAATGCCATATATTTCGTTTTTTATTGTTCCACAACTTACCCAACTCTACTACATAATTTTGTCCTCCAGTGTAGTATAACTCCAGTGGCACTATAAATTAATGGCAATAAATTTGAAGAGTTATTCATGATTAATGTTTACTATTAACTATATGGTCTATCGGATAAAAATGCAGAGAAGCAAAAAGATCAGCTTGTCCGGGCTGTAGCAGAAATGGAGATGCAGTTTTTACAGGACTGTTAGTCTAGTTTAGGTTTTATTAAGCGTGCAAACACCCAAAGGTTTCCTGGTACAGATATCTGGATACATCTGAGCCGGAACCGTTAAAATAAAAACATTTGAGAGTTTTTATAAAAGTCATCAGGTTTTCCGCTGTGAGTGAGTTGGGCAGAGTGCCCCATGCTTTCGCTGACACAACTGCGAACGCTCTACCTACCGTCCTGGCTCTCTTAAATTTGGTCAATTTAACTAGAAAAGCAGAGGCAGAGCATAAAGCTCTGATTGGGGCATATTTTTGAAGCGAGCGGAGATGTAATGCTTAGCAAGCTTCTTCAAGTGACGGCTTCATGGCAGTAGCAAAAATCCTTGAAAAAGCATATTTTCTCAATTAAGAACAAATTAAGTGATCTCAAATGCTGAGATATGTGCTCTCTTTTGGGATCTTGAGGATTAGCCTAGCTGCTGAGGTCTGAAAAACCTGCAGCTTCCAGGGCCATTGGAATTATGCGATTGTGCGGCAGTGGCGATTCTTGCATTATTATAGACTTGCCGCTCAATCCATCATCTGCTGCATAATCTGCAGATTTTGACACGAAAATTATGTTTCTAGGTCAAACTGTTCAAACGATACTGAAAATGCAGCAACATGTGTTGCCATGCCGTGAAAGGCCCTTTGGAAAGCTGTAATGGACACCTTTCTGCTGCTTATTCCTATGTTTTGGTGTTAAACTGGTACTAATGTGGTGCAACCAATGCCCAACGTTGCCAAGTTTAAAAATGATGAACTAATGAAGTACTACTATTACAAACTGTACCGCATTATGCTGCATAATTTGCCTTTTCTTGACGCATATTTTACTCAACCCTGCTGCATAATTTGGCCCTCTTCTGCCACATAATTCCAGTGGCCCTGCTTATAGCATATTTTGGAAACTCTAGCTATAGTGCATTGAAGTTGTTGAGGTGGCTTTTGACCAGGACTTGAACAGGTTTTTGTTAAAGCTCCTCTGGAATGAGGGGAAGAATCTTTCTCAGCATCTTCATGGTGTGACAGCAGATGGCAAAGAGTTTGGATACTTGCGGCCTGAAAGTCATTTTGCTGTCAAAAATAAAAACCAAATTGCTGCCTTTTTTGATAGGTTCTTAGAGACTGTGACCACCATGAGTCTGCCCAAGCTGAAGGGGTTCTAAAAACTACCACCGCTGATTTATCAGTGTCCAGTTGCAAAGACTTGAAGTTGTTCATCCAGGAGGCTATATATGAGGGCTTTGACTTACAACTTTCTTTTGAGTTCCCCGTGTCATTCAGTATCAATCCTTTTTAGGTCTCGCCTGAGCCAGCGCATGCGCTGCTCTGGCGAGACTTTTAGTAAGCGGGTTTTGGAAGTGCAAACAGTGGCTTTTGCTGCGGACTAGCCTGCGTTCACGCGAGCGTGCACGCGCGATCAGGCGCCATATGGTCGCCAGCAAAAGCCACTGTTTGCACTTCCAAAACCCGCTTACTTTCACTTTCACGGCCACGCGGCCGTGTCAGTTTCACGGCCGCGCGGCCATTGCTTGTTTAAATGGTTCAACGAGTAGAAAACAGACAATGGGGCACTGGTTTGAGCCAAATCAACAGAAATCTATAGATGCGCAAGTAATCCATTGACACCCGCGGCAATAGGAGATAAACCAACCAAGTAAAATTGATAATATCGGAATATCAGCATTGAAGAGGGGCACTCCCACGTAAAGGAAACGTCGTGTACGTTGCTAGGGAAACGCATGCCACTGCTCACTATACGAGTAGTCAGTCCCTTGGCCTCGTTTTTGTTTAGCAATATTACAAATAGTAGATGGGGCAAGCATTCAATACATTCATAAACATGCTCTCGTCAACAAAACATTTCCTCTTCACAAAATATAAGACCGGATCTCAATCGGGACCTTACCAGGCTCATATCACCAGTTTCCGTTATCTTCAGTTAAACATGACAGCCACAATGACCGTCCTTAGAGTTTGCCAAACAACTCAAGACTGACAAATATATTCTGGAAAAAACGCACCCCCACCCGTGAAGACAATGCTCTATTCAGTGACTCGCGGAAAGCCCAAAGCCGCCGATCCGAAGAAACGCGTGAATGTATCGCCTCGGGGGTGGGGCGCTCTCTTTCTTCGGCCTGTCTCCTCCCAGCCCCTCCCCCAGCCCCAGTGCTGAGCGATGTAGCAACTCACTCACGTGCAGTCTGGTTCGCGTGTGTTGATGGGGGTTCTGTTAAAGATGCAGCTCTGGCCGGTAGAAGCAGGAAGTCCGGCCGACCCACTGCCGATCAAATCCATTTAAAATGCACCGGTTTCCCACAATCTGCAACTCGCAGACTGCTACCCTGAAATTACTTCCAGCTAGCATCGCTGCATTGTGCTGCGGGAGCCCTGGTGCTAAAGGGAAGCATATAGCTAAGAGTACCACAATTCAAAGTGCTATGAGAGGAGCAGCTAAAACCTGGCGATCACTGCACATTTCTCGTAACGGCAGCTGTCTGTCTCCCGGAACTCAAGGTTGTCTTCCTGTTGGAAATGGAAAAACAAGCATTGGCATAGCCAATAGGTCTCGCCTTTGGGACCTTATAAGTGTTTATCCATGCAACACTTGATGTTGTTGCACAAAGGATATTGTGCTGGATAACTAAACACTTATAAGGTCCCAAAGGCGAGACCTATTGGCTATACCAATGCTTGTTTACTGTGTAATTCATAATTTTCATCATAAGGGGAGGAAATGTAGCCTGAGGGCTAGAGCGGTCGACCTCGAAGCTGGGGAACCAGGTTCAAGTCTCAGCAGGGATGCTCAACATCCTGTGATTCTGGGCAAATCACTTAATCTCCCCGTGCCTAACAAAAATGAATGTGTCTGTCTGTAACGCAACTGGTGCTCATGTAAAGCGCTCTGATACCTTCGGGTCTAGTTCACGCTATATAAAACTCAGAATTAAAAAAAAAAAAAAGAGTGCATACTATTTGGAATTGGGAACCCTATGGCTTAATGGCAAGTCTATGAGCCAGAGCCAATGTAAATCTGTGGTTGCGGTGTTTTCTTCACCATTGTGGATTTGCAGCATTTGCCATATAATCCATGATCTGCTACACAATTTTCAGATTTTAACAAAAAAAGTGTTTCTATTTCAAACGGATCAATATTTACTAAATTTGCTGCCATGCTGCAGTACATGATTGGACCCTTTGCAAAGGTTAACTCGTCACCTTTCAGTCCCTGCATGGTGTATTTAGATGTTAAACTGATACTAATGAGTTGAAACATGTTGTCCAACCAGTTGCAACATGTAAATAAATGACAAAATATACTGCCACAAAATGTCGGATTATTCCGCATAAATTACCTTTTCTTGCCACATAATTTAGTCAACCGTGCCACATACCATGGCTCTCTCCTACTTCATAATCCATGTGGCTCTGCTCCGACACTTATTGCTAACAGTAAGCTCTTCTCCATTTGCCCAGCAAGAAAGCTAAAAAAAAAAAAAAAAAAGAATATACTAAAAAAAAGAAAAATAACACCTAATCTAAACAATAAATAAGATCACGGTGCATTCCCATCAGCCAGTCATGCGCCTCTGCTGCCTAGAAGTAGTGTCCCTACCCTAATTCTCATGCATCTCTCTTTCCTTTACCTATCATCGTAAAGATGAGCACTATTTGTAACATATTTTTTAAATTTTGAGAACGTCAGTATCTTTCAAAACAGAAGATGCCGTTAAATATACAAATATTAGATATAGAACTAATGATTTGCGCATCTTACTTACTTGGTGTCCGAGTCAAGCAACAGTCAAATATGCACGACCATTAAGCTCACGTGTAAACATATTAGGGCGTCATACCAGATAAAGAGCGCGTCATCCCTTCTGACGTCGACTGGAAGCCACGCCTCCTGGAGTACACGCGCTCGTCGTGGTTTCTTTCACGCTTGCAGCCGACTGACCCGCTGGAAGCGAATCACAGGCTTTGAACCTGCCTCGCGCCAAATGGCTCATCTTGGAAACAGCTTGCGTCGTCTCTAATCTCCATTTAGAGGAAACCAGAAGTGAAGGAAAATCCCTTGCAGCTCGGCTGCATTGCTAAAGCCGTGCGATGCGGAATTTAGAGGCACGGCTTGCGGAGTGGGTGGGGGGCCTGGGCGGGCTGTGACATCATAGATCATGCAGCAACCGAGGAACATGCACACTGTTAAAGAAATTAGCATGTCACTTGACTTCCTAGTGAATCAGGATTCGACGTCACGGTGCAATCAGCACTTGAAGGTCTAGCGATGTAAAGCAAGATTCCCGTTATGGGACATTGTTATGCAATTTGGCAGCCAGTGGCATGTCTATGACGTCACATAGGTGAGGTCATGTGACATTGTAATGCAGTGTGTGTGCATTATATGTGGGACGAATTTCCCCCTGACATACATTATAAGGATATTGCAAATGATCATGGTGTTGAGCGACTATATATGAGGAATGAGGCCGAGAACGAGCCTGAAGACTGAGTTCTTTTATGCGTAGGGTGACCAGGCGTCCCGGATTTTCCAGGACGGTCCCAGTTTTTCACCAGCTGTCCCAGCAGATTTCAGGAAATTTGTCTCCCGGTTTTTAGAGAGGAGCGGGTTGACTGAAAACGGCGGGAGGCGCTTTTTCATGTTTTACAAAGCAGGGATAGTTAGCAGTTGTTTCAAGAAAGCAATTTAATTACCAGGCAAGCTACTGGGTTTAAAAATTGCATTTTATTTATGTTCTTACTGCCTGTTCTGTAATTCTCTGCTGAGGAGCGCTGTCATTCTGTGCGCTCGCTTGAAGTAAAATTGTAGACCTTCTTCTATTTTTGTGAAATGTCCCAGTTTTGGGCTTTAAAATTCTGGTCACCCTATTTATAAGGTCATGGGACTCCGAGGTGACTTGCAATACTTACCTTTTAACATATGACTGGTGCATTTAATTCCTTATAATATATAGTGACTCCATCGCCCTTCTCTCAATCAGCTTAAATCCTTCAGGTTTTGCCCTTTCATATGAAAGAGACTCACATGTTATTCCCCAAAAACTCCTAATAGATTATTTTTTTAATTGCATATGATAAATAATGTACCCCGTGGTATCGTTATTTATCCGGTGCGCTAAATAACACCTGAACTTGTAATCAGGCCCTTACTTACCTGTGAATATGTTTTTAGGTATTTTGTCCTCAATATTCAGTCCCACTGATATTGTGGGTCTGACATTCAGGGTGGACACCGATCACTACTCATTTTATTTAAAAAAAAATCAGAAGAAAAAATGTGTTGTTTAAACTGCAGCTGTAATTGTGCTCTGTGATCTGCATTTCACCTTGGCTACTTGCACGATTACATCCCAACTCAACTGTAATAATATATTACAGTTGAGTAGCTATGTCATTTCGTTATTACAGATGACTAGAGATGTCACATTTCAACTGTAAAAATTAACTTAGAGACAAGCATTTTTACTGGGACTGCAGGCTCCCATGTACTATAAAGCAATAGGAACTTTATAAAGCAGTCAGCACAATATTATGGGACATCATAGAGCAGTTGGGGCACTAACAAACCAGAAGAGCTCAGTTGATGTGACACCAAAAAGCAAGCAGCAATCACACCCTCTTTTATACCTCAGGGTTTGATAAACTATAATACTAGGCCGTTTCCAATGTATCAAAATCAATTGCCCTGTCTGTTCCTGATCAAATACATGTACTTGGAAGTTGTATGTTGGACACATCACAGCAGACACATATTAACCCACTAAGCTATTTTCACCTGCTAATACGCACCTGCTACAAAGATCTGTGGGTAACCTGATGGTAAAAGATTGTTCTAGGTCTAATGCATCCTTCTATGGTTCATAGCAAGCATATTTCCAACACACCTTAGCTGTCTATAGGCCAGGCCTAAAAATGAACATAGAATGGATCACTGTCTCTGCCACAGCACTTATACATTTTAGAGGCCTGTGTCCAGCTTTTCATAGGCCAGTCTTTCTTCCCTGTCCACCCTCGAGCAGTTTAAAGAGAAGGACCCCATTTTCCAAGCAAGGCCTTGTTTATGGTTTCCCTTGTGAGGCAAGGATGTTTCACCAGTATAAGACTGCCTGCCAAAGAAGTCTTACAGCGGAACACTGAAGTAAACAAAAATGTGATGGATGGAATGCTTGAATTAATCCCAGCCACTGGTCATTACTCAGGACACATCCTAGTCCATTGTTATTTTGCACACCATGTCATCTCACTGTGGATCCAACCATATGCAAATCAGTTTTGTCTCGAACCTACTCCAGTGAGAACAGTCTAGCCCGAACTGCCATGCCAGGTCCTCCATGAACCAGAACACAAGCAACCCAGGACTGGTTTTGCCCTTGTAATGGCTCATCAGCCAGTTATGACACACTGTGTACTGGACCCACATCTGGGCATAACCGCCTCCCTTAGAGTGGCACACTGAAGTATACAACAATGTGATGGATGGAGTGCATGAATTAATCTCAGCCACGGTAATTATTTAGCGACACATCCCAGTCCATCATTATTTTACTCACCTTGCCACCTCAGTTTGGACCCGCCCATATGCAAATCAGTCTTGACCATGCTCTGTTGGGATCAGTTCAGCCCGAGCTTCCAGGCCACGTCCTCCCTGATCCAGAACACAAGCAACCGAGGACCTGTTTCACACTTATTAGGGCTCATTAGCCAGGTATCACCTGGTTCTAGTGACTGTGCACCGGATCCACGTCTGGGTCCAAAACTGAGGTGGCATGGCGAGTGAAAATCTCTGGACTGGGATGCAGCCCTGAGTGATTGCCAGTGGCTGAGATTAATTCAAGCATTCCATCAATCACTCTGTTTTTGATGCCAGAGAAGTCTTGCAATGAAGATTGAGTGTATCTTCTTTCAGTCCACTTTCAGGCCCATGACCACCAATGAAAGGCCACTGCTTGAAGTCAGTGAGCATAACAAAATAGAAGACACTGTCAGCTTGGTGGCAACCTGTGCATAGTTTGTTTAAATAATAATAAGTATAGTAAAGGGACTCAAAAGATTTCCTCAGGAACCTGTTCCTGGGACTTCTGAATGCGTTTGTTGCTGAATATCAAGGCCACCTATTCTTGACTCCACCTCAGGCCTCTCTCGTCCACCTCTCTAAACTTTCTGTCTTTTTTTCTCACTCTTACAGGTTGTATTTCACCCCTGATTCTTCCCGTTGCCACTGTTTTGCTATCTTTCCCTTTCTCCTTCTTCCTCCGTTTTCTGCTTTTCTTTCTCTTACTCTGGGTTAAAGTTTGATGATGAAAATAGGTCCTAGCCCCCAAACACGAGTGTTGGTGCCTTCCACCTGCAACTACAGCACAAATTAAGAGCCAAGGCAACACAAACCAAGTGTGTAGGAGTGATTCACTTTCAGGAAAGATGCATTTTTTAATTGTATCCTCTCTTAATAAGTATAGCCAAACACTCTGCTTTAACTGTAACCTAATGTTTTTCACTGATTGCACTTTGTATCATATTTTGGATCGTCACAAATGACCTGATGTGGAAAGTGCTGCAAACACATTCACAAGCAAGACGGGACTGGCCATACTGGGCATTTCGCCCGGAGGCTGAAAGGGTTGGGGGCCGGTTTTGTTAGTGGGGGCTGATTTTGTAGCAGTGCAGCAGTTTTAAAAGCACCCCACCGGGCAACAATTAAAGTGTCAAGTTAACTCGGATGATTAATGTACCTGCTGGAGAGTGATCAGTGTCCAGTGGCAGTTTTGACTCATCTAAGGTAGTGCAGAGAGTTAATATGCGTAATGCAAATAATGTGTGCCATGCATATTAAAGAACAATATTTTATTTTCATAGCTCAGTGGGTTACTGCTTTTGTCACAGAGATTATTTTGTTACTGTGGAGTTCATAAGGTACATTCGTAATTTAGCACAGTGAGCTATGAACTGCCATCAAAGAGCTGCATGCAAGCTGCATGGTACAGGTTAGAAAGTTATGGTTTTTTTCCCAGTCTTTCATTATCCTGATGTTGCTAAAAAAGGTTTGTGCTTCTCAAGACCAAGCACTCTTAAAAAGTGCCTACCAGCATGTTTAGCATGTGAATCCGACACCCTGTAGTCCCCTTTGCCTTATGTAACATTTTCTATACACTAATTTACATATGTATGATTCATTGTCTCTGTATGTGTGTGTGTGTATGTGTGCGTGTGTGTGTGTGTGATGTAAAATGCTCTGACAGAGAGGTGTTATGGAGAGATGAGAGGCACTGTTGGAGGGTGATGGTGAGGGAATCATTGAAGAGCCCCAACAAAGATTGTCGTATGCTGATGCACAGTAAGGTCATCATTTACTGTGCTTTCAAAGCTAATACAATTGAATATGTAATGTCAAATGTGTTGTAGAATGCTCCATTTTTTTCCAAATTTTCTTGGGGGGAGAATTCCCCCCAAAATCCCCCTTCGTAGTGGTCAGGCTCGCTCGCTGCACTCGCTATGCATCGTATGGGGGCTGGTCTGACAAAATTTGCCAGGGCTGCTTTGGGTTCCAAGCCCGGCCCTGTTCACAAGTGGTCAGCACACTAAGTTAAAGGGGGATATGACAAAAGTTCAAGTGAACTCATAGGGTGGGGGAAGGCCACTCGCCAGACCCTATGATCAGCTCTACTACATGGCATAAGAGACAGGACTAAGGTGCCAATAGGAACAGAGAGTGATATGTGATCACAATCCGTACCCTATAATCAGGGACACTGGAATTATGCACCTGAGGAGTAACAAGTTATGCAGCAGGGTTGACCAAATTATGCAGCAAGAAAAGGCAAATTATGTGGTGTAATGAGGCACATTTTAAAGCAGTATTCATTATTTTGTCATGTTTGCACATGTTAACACTATATGGGCAAAGATTTCATCTCATTAATATCAGTGAAACACCTCAGTACAGCATTCAGCAACTGAAAGGTGACCTGCATCTGCACAAAAAGAGGCCTGTAACTGTGCAGCAATAGGTGTGGCTGTGCTTTTCACAGCTTTTGATCCATTTAAGTGGGAAACTATTTTTATTTTATTTTTCAATTTTAGTGGACACTGGGACCCTGCCATGACTGTTCCACAGGGGTATACCATTCAGGTAGCAGAGAGATAACATGGACCCTGGTGTCATACGGGGTGGGCATGGGGCTATAAACAGACTAGCATCACCAGCGGCGTAGCGTGGGTTGCCAGCACCCAGGGCAAGGCAAGCATCCTTCCACTTTTCTTTTTAAATTGTGCACCCCTAAGAATGCCCCTAAGAATTTTGCGCCCAGCGCAACCACCCCTGTTGCCCCGCCCACACTACGCCACTCCCCAAGGGTACTGGGTGCGAACTTTGACTCCTTCAGATTTGCTAGAGAATGACAGGGTGGGCAGTGGGCACTAGTTGAGTAGACGAGTTGCAGATTGATTTCGGAACCAGAAAGTGAGAGGGATAGGTAGGTCCTGTGCGGTTGGCATGGTGATAGAACAAAGCAATTGGATCACATAGAGTTCAACAGGTAAGAGAGGAGTGGCCACGATGAACCTGTGACCTTTGAGAGAAGGGAAAGTGGCTGGACACCTGGGAACGTCAAGGGATCAGAATATTTGCACCCTAGACCACAGTAGGTTGCCAGGAACACATTTGAGGACAGCAGCTGGATGTTAGGTAAGGTGAACTACGTTAGGATGTGAGCTAGAACTTGTGAGGAATGGAACTTGAGTACGCAGTTGAACTATGGACAGCTGGCAGGAAGAAGACTTGATGCCAGCGGGCACCAAGGGAAAGAGAAATAGGACAAGGTAGTGCTGGACTTTAGGCATTAGCTTTATATAAGGCTTGTGAGGGGAGTCCAGGGTTACCCCAGGACTCACTAAGTAGAAGAAAATGATAGGTCAAAACAGGCAGAGTTGGCAGAGAAAGAGCTGGGGCACAATAGAACCAAATATGGCAACTAGCCAAATGTCATCGGCTTGAGTTTTTGCCAGTCTCCATTCTTTCAGTCAACATTGCTCAGCAGTGCCGTCTTAACGCATGGGCACGCTGGGCAGTTGTCCGGGGGCCCCACAAACATAGGGGCCCCATGCAGACCAGAATTTAACACTAATTTTCGGTTAAACATTTTTAAGCCTGTGAGTGGTTGTGCAGGCAGGGCCCAGTGCCTTGCTTTGCCCCGGGGCCTATAATGCTGTTAAGACGGCCCTGTCGCTCAGCATGCTGGGGGTCGTAGGCCAGTAGTTATTATGGCAAACGCAGCATTTCTAATCGCACCATGCATACTGTTGGCGAAGAAAACAACAGCACTGGCTGAGAGCCAACTTCATGACAAATGGCAAATTAAAAACTACAGGCCATCGCAGTTTTGAAAGCAGTGTCTAGCGTGGGAAAATTAACTTTCTAATGTTGGCAGAATTAATGGACAGAGTCGTGGAACACATGAAAGAGCTAGAGGGTCAGACCCACTGACCTCTCAAGCCTCTTTTACTGTCGTTGCAGCTCACCTCCAGCAGCAGTCCGTCCACCCTTGGCCAGTCTCCATGACGTCACTGACTCCAATGGAGTCTCACACCTGGGCAGCACCATTTGATGCTAAGACAATAAAGGTTGTGCAGACCGTCAGCTCCCACTCTTGTAGGTTCCTAGATGAAGGCAGCTGTGGAGAATGAAATCCGAGTCGGTGACAGGAGAGTGCTTGCATCGGCGCTAGGACCCTGTCGGGGTGGCAGCGGAGGACGGGTGGGCGCTAGGACCCTGTGGGGGGCGTCGAGAGCCGGTGTTTGTTAAGGAGCAGGCTTTGCTCTCAGCATCTCCCCAGCTTCAGCAGCAATCTCAGGTCTGCACTGACAGCCTCTCGTGTGGGGACCGGGGCGGTGAGGCAGCTGCCCCTCCACCCCGCCCACCCCTCCCGCACCCCACCGGGGGTCACCATGTCCCAGAGGTTCACGGTGACATCCTTGTCTGCGAGTGTTGACCGAGCTGGAGCGGAGCCAGGAGGGGGCTTCTGCCGAGAGGAGACAGGCGTGCTGGGAGCTGCAGGTGCCAGGCAGTGCCCAGCTTCCACCCCCCTGCCTGCAGAGGACACCCGAGGTGAGGGCCCGAGGGCACGCGGAGCTCTGTTGGGGTGGCGGGGGTGGGCGGGTGACAGATGTATATGTATGTGTATGGAGAGGCAGACGAGACCCCCTCCTCCCCTCCCCGGGGCGAGAGGGCGGCAGTGGCCTGCCTCTGGGTGCATGAAGGGCCTCCCGCCTATGCCCACTGGAGGACACCTGGGCTACGTGTAAGGGCGCAGGCAGAACCCAGGGGGAGCATAGGCGAGTGTGGGGCAGCAACAGACGCCTCCTAAGTCACTAAAGAAGTGAGTTTGTGGTTGGAGGTAGAAATATCCGTGCAGATGGAAGTGGGCACTGCCAGGCTGCAGCCAGGCCCCCTTGGGTGACAGCAAGGGTGGGTGTCGGCATTCAGGAAGAGCCCCCTAGGTGCAGCGTGGGTGAAAGTGAGGTATATATAGAGTTCTCCTGGGTGGCAGTAGAGGTGAGTTTGACGGTTCTTTGAGGGTGCACAGATGTGCCGGGAGGCGGGGTGCGATCAAGCCCTCCCGAGGGACCCCAGGAGCAGCTGCCCGTGCCCAGCTACCTCTTCAGACACTCCCTGTGCGGCAGCCCCGGCTGCTAAATAAAGTCATATTATGCATATTTATAGCCGTGTGACGAGGTGACAGAAGGTGGTCGGTGGCATGGACGGCCTGGCAGCGTGTCTTTATCACGCAGTTCGTCGGTGCGCTGCCAGGTACATCCATTCTTGGGTCTTACAGGGGGCGTGGCAGGGGCGCACGGGGGCTTCTACGAAGAGTCGTCGAGCAGGGGCAACATCTCTACAGTGCCACAGAGGGCCAAGATCCGGGATGTCCCCCCTCCCCCGCTCCCCCCCCTTTGAGGCAGTGGTCCTCACGCAGCTCGCGACCAAGTCTCCTTGCACGAGCGTGACTTCTGAGTGCACCAGTGTGTCTGCAACTTCCCGGTGCTCCAGGGATGCAACAGCTCGCGCCGCCTGACGCGTGGTCTCGGTCCAAGAATCGTGCCACGAGTGGGCCGGCGTGCTAGAAATGTGCTCCCTCCAGAAGCGGTGTCAGGAGTGGGCTCTGTCCGGCCGCCGTGCCAGCACTGGGTGCAAAGCTGGCCAGCATTCGATTCTAGAAATAGAGCGTGTCCGTGATTCCTTGGCTCTTCTAGAGACGGCTGCTGTCTGGAACTTGTGTAATGAGTGGGTTCCTAAAGAGACCGCCTAGACTACGTTCTAACAACAGGCTGTCATCAATACGTTCTCTGTAGAGATTGCCAAAGTGGCTCCTGTCTATAATCTGTATAATGAGTTTGTCTCTTCTAGAGACTGTCTGGAGTAGGTTCTAACAATATTCTGGGAGCAGTTGGTTCTCTCTAGAGACTGCCGAAAGAGGGTCCTGTTTAGAACCTGTGTCTAGGACCTGTGGAGTGAGTGGGATCCCAAGAGATTGTCTGGACTACCTTCTAACGACAGGCTGTCGGCAGTATGTTTTCTCTGGAGACCGTCAGAAGTGGGTGGGTCCTCTCTGTAAGCCGTAGAATGAGGTGGTTCTTCTTCAGGTTCTAGGTCCTGACAACAGGCTGTCAGCGATGGCTCTAAACACTGTGCAGAGCACGTGCTATTTCTAGATGCTGTCCGGGGTGGGTTCTGGCTAAAGAGTGCGTCACGAGTGGGTTTTAGGGAGACTGTTACCAATGGGTTTTCTAAAGAGACCTCTAGACTGGGTTCTGTTTTCAGACTGCAGAGCAGATTATTTCCGGTCTAGGGACTGTCGTGCAAGCGGGTACTCTCTAGAGACTGTTCAGACTGGGCTCTGTCTAAAGACAGTGTGCAGAGTGTGTCCCGCCAGTGCCTGTCACACACCTGGATTCTTTCTAGAATCTGTGGTGAGTAGGTTGTATCTTGAGACTGCCGGGTGTGGGCTCTCTATGTACACTGTCAGCAAAGGATTCTGTGCATTGGCTCTTTCACTAGTGAATTGTATCGTCGATACCCGGTGCCGTCAGGGGTTCTCTAATTACACCGTGTCACGAGTGGGGTCTGTCAACAGATAGTGTGATGCGTTGGTTCTAGCTAGAGACTGGCCCTAGAGCGGGTTCAACAGTTCGTGTGATGCGTTGGTTCTAGCCTGAGACTGGTTCTTGAGTGGGTTCTGTCAACAGATAGCGAGATGCGTTGGTTCTAGTTAGAGTCTGGTCCTGGAGTGGGTTCTGTCAACGGATCGTGTGATACGTTGGTTCTAGCTAGAGACTGGTTATAGAGTGGGTTCTATCAACAGATAGTGTGATAGGTTGGTTCTTGCTAAAGACTGGCCCTAGAGTGGGT
The DNA here is from genome assembly GCA_963921515.1 of Calotriton arnoldi. Taxonomy (NCBI): domain Eukaryota; kingdom Metazoa; phylum Chordata; class Amphibia; order Caudata; family Salamandridae; genus Calotriton; species Calotriton arnoldi. The sequence goes on from CAWUFW010000661.1 coordinate 1,590,939, forward strand.
TCTGTCAACAGATCGTGTGATACATTGTATCTAGCTAGAGACTGGTCCTGGAGTGGGTTCTGTCAACAGATCATGTCATGTGTTGGTTCTAGTTAGAGACTGGCCCTAGAGCGGGTTCATCAGTCGTGTGATGCGCTGGTTCTAGCCTGAGACTGGTCCTAGAGTGGGTTCTGCCCACAGATCGTGTGATGCATTGGTTGTAGTTAGAGACTGGCCCTGGAGTGGGTTCTGTCAACGGACCGTGTGATGCGTTGGTTCTAGCTAGAGTCTGGTCCTAGAGTGGGTTCTGTCAACAGAGAGTGTGATACGTTGGTTCTAGTTAGAGACTGTCCTGGAATGGGTTCTGTCAACAAATAGTGTGATGCGTTGGTTCTAGTTAGAGAGTGGCTCTAGAGTGGGTTCTATCAACAGATAGCGAGATGTGTTGGTTCTAGTTAGAGACTGGCCCTGGAGTGGGTTCTATCAACAGATAGTGTGATGCGTTGGTTCTAACTTGAGACTGGCCCTGGTGTGGGTTCTGTCAACAGATAGTGTGATGCGTTCGGTTCTAGTTAGAGAGTGGTCCTGGAATGGGTTCTGTCAACAGATAGTGTGATGCGTTGGTTCTAGCTAGAGACTGGTCCTAGAGTGGGTTCTGTCCACAGATCATGTGATGCGTTGGTTCTAGCTAGAGACTGGTCATAGAGTGGGTTCTATCAACAAATAGTGTGATGCGTTGGTTCTAGCTAGAGACTGGTCCTTGAGTGGGTTCTATCAACAGATAGCGAGATGCGTTGGTTCTAGTTAGATACTGATCCTTGAGTAGGTTCTATCAACAGATAGCGAGATGCATTGGTTCTAGCTAGAGACTGGTCCTAGAGTGGGTTCTATCAACAGATAGCGAGATGCGTTGGTTCTAGTTAGAGACTGGCCCTGGAATGGGTTCTATCAACAGATAGTGAGATGCGTTGGTTCTAGTTAGAGACTGGCCCTGGAATGGGTTCTATCAACAGATAGTGTGATGCGTTGGTTCTAACTTGAGACTGGTCTTTGAGTGGGTTCTATCAAAAGATAGCGAGATGCGTTGGTTCTAGTTAGAGACTGGCCCTGGATTGGGTTCTATCAACAGATAGTGTGATGCGTAGGTTCTAACTTGAAACTGGCACTGGAGTGGGTTCTGTCAACAGATAGTGTGATACGTTGGTTCTAGTTAGAGACTGGTCCTGGAATGGGTTCTGTCAACGGATCGTGTGATGCGTTGGTTCTAGCTAGAGTCTGGTCCTAGAGTGGGTTCTGTCAACAGATAGTGCGATACGTTGGTTCTAGTTAGAGACTGGTCCTGGAATGGGTTCTGTCAACAAATGTGTGATGAGTTGATTCTAGTTAGAGAGTGGCTCTAGAGTGGGTTCTATCAACAGATAGCGAGATGCGTTGGTTCTAGTTAGAGACTGGCCCTGGAGTGGGTTCTATCAACAGATAGTGTGATGCGTTGGTTATAACTTGAGACTGGCCCTGGTGTGGGTTCTGTCAACAGATAGTGTGATGCGTTGGTTCTAGTTAGAGAGTGGTCCTGGAATGGGTTCTGTGAACAGATAGTGTGATGCGTTGGTTCTAGTTAGAGACTGGTTCTAGAGTGGGTTCTGGCAACAGATAGTGTGATGCATTGGTTCTAGCTAGAGACTGATCCTAGAGTGGGTTCTGTCCACAGATCATGTGATGCGTTGGTTCTAGCTAGAGAATGGTCCTAGAGTGGGTTCTATCAACAAATAGTGTGATGCGTTGGTTCTAGCTAGAGACTGGTCCTTGAGTGGGTTCTATCAACAGATAGCGAGATGCGTTGGTTCTAGTTAGATACTGGTCCTTGAGTGGGTTCTATCAACAGATAGCGAGATGCGTGGTTCTAGCTAGAGACTGGTCCTAGAGTGGGTTCTATCAACAGATAGCGAGATGCGTTGGTTCTAGCTAGAGACTGGTCCTGGAGTGGGTTCTGTCAACGGATCGTGTGATGGGTTGGTTCTAGCTAGAGTCTGGTCCTAGAGTGGGTTCTGTCAACAGACCGTGTGATACGTTGGTTCTAGTTAGAGACTGGTCCTGGAATGGGTTCTGTCAACAAATAGTGCGATGCGCTGGTTCTAGTTAGAGACTGGCCCTGGAGTGGGTTCTATCAACAGATAGTGTGATGCGTTGGTTCTAACTTGAGACTGGCCCTGGTGTGGGTTCTGTCAACAGATAGTGTGATGCGTTGGTTCTAGTTGGAGAGTGGTCCTGGAATGGGTTCTGTCAACAGATAGTGTGATGCGAAGGTTCTAACTTGAAACTGGCCCTGGAGTGGGTTCTATCAATAGATAGTGTGATGAGTTGGTTCTAACTTGAGACTGGCCCTGGAGTGGGTTCTCTCAACAGATAGTGTGATACGTTGGTTCTAACTTGAGACTGGTCCTTGAGTGGGTTCTATCAACAGATAGCGAGATGCGTTGGTTCTAGTTAGAGACTGGCCCTGGAGTGGGTTCTATCAACAGATAGTGTGATGCGTAGGTTCTAACTTGAAACTGGCCCTGGAGTGGGTTCTATCAACAGATAGTGTGATGAGTTGGTTCTAACTTGAGACTGGCCCTGGAGTGGGTTCTCTCAACAGATAGTGTGATACGTTGGTTCTAACTTGAGACTGGTCCTTGAGTGGGTTCTATCAACAGATAGCGAGATGCGTTGGTTCTAGTTAGAGACTGGCCCTGGAGTGGGTTCTATCAACAGATAGTGTGATGCGTAGGTTCTAACTTGAAACTGGCCCTGGAGTGGGTTCTATCAACAGATAGTGTGATGAGTTGGTTCTAACTTGAGACTGGCCCTGGAGTGGGTTCTCTCAACAGATAGTGTGATACGTTGGTTCTAGTTAGAGACTGGTCCTGGAGTGGGTTCTGTCAACGGATCGTGTGATGGGTTGGTTCTAGCTAGAGTCTGGTCCTAGAGTGGGTTCTGTCAACAGACAGTGTGATACGTTGGTTCTAGTTAGAGACTGGTCCTGGAATGGGTTCTGTCAACAAATAGTGCGATGCGCTGGTTCTAGTTAGAGAGTGGCTCTAGAGTGGGTTCTATCAACAGATAGCGAGATGCGTTGGTTCTAGTTAGAGACTGGCCCTGGAGTGGGTTCTATCAACAGATAGTGTGATGTGTTGGTTCTAACTTGAGACTGGCCCTGGTGTGGGTTCTGTCAACAGATAGTGTGATGCGTTGGTTCTAGTTGGAGAGTGGTCCTGGAATGGGTTCTGTCAACAGATAGTGTGATGCGTAGGTTCTAACTTGAAACTGGCCCTGGAGTGGGTTCTATCAATAGATAGTGTGATGAGTTGGTTCTAACTTGAGACTGGCCCTGGAATGGGTTCTCTCAACAGATAGTGTGATACGTTGGTTCTAACTTGAGACTGGTCCTTGAGTGGGTTCTATCAACAGATAGCGAGATGCGTTGGTTCTAGTTAGAGACTGGCCCTGGAGTGGGTTCTATCAACAGATAGTGTGATGCATAGGTTCTAACTTGAAACTGGCCCTGGAGTGGGTTCTATCAACAGATAGTGTGATGAGTTGGTTCTAACTTGAGACTGGCCCTGGAGTGGGTTCTCTCAACAGATAGTGTGATACGTTGGTTCTAACTTGAGACTGGTCCTTGAGTGGGTTCTATCAACAGATAGCGAGATGCGTTGGTTCTAGTTAGAGACTGGCCCTGGAGTGGGTTCTATCAACAGATAGTGTGATGCGTAGGTTCTAACTTGAAACTGGCCCTGGAGTGGGTTCTATCAACAGATAGTGTGATGCGTTGGTTCTAACTTGAGACTGGTCCTTCAGTGGGTTCTATCAACAGATAGCGAGATGCGTTGGTTCTAGTTAGAGACTGGCCCTGGAGTGGGTTCTATCAACAGATAGTGTGATGCGTAGGTTCTAACTTGAAACTGGCCCTGGAGTGGGTTCTATCAACAGATAGTGTGATGAGTTGGTTCTAACTTGAGACTGGCCCTGGAGTGGGTTCTCTCAACAGATAGTGTGATACGTTGGTTCTAGTTAGAGACTGGTCCTGGAGTGGGTTCTGTCAACGGATCGTGTGATGGGTTGGTTCTAGCTAGAGTCTGGTCCTAGAGTGGGTTCTGTCAACAGACAGTGTGATACGTTGGTTCTAGTTAGAGACTGGTCCTGGAATGGGTTCTGTCAACAAATAGTGTGATGCGTTGGTTCTAGTTAGAGAGTGGCTCTAGAGTGGGTTCTATCAACAGATAGCGATATGCGTTGGTTCTAGTTAGAGACTGGCCCTGGAGTGGGTTCTATCAACAGATAGTGTGATGCGTTGGTTCTAGTTGGAGAGTGGTCCTGGAATGGGTTCTGTCAACAGATAGTGTGATGCGTTGGTTCTAGCTAGAGAGTGGTCCTGGAATGGGTTCTGTCAACAGATAGTGTGATGGTTCTAGTTAGAGACTGGTTCTAGAGTGGGTTCTGGCAACAGATAGTGTGATGCATTGGTTCTAGCTAGAGACCGATCCTAGAGTGGGTTCTGTCCACAGATCATGTGATGCGTTGGTTCTAGCTAGAGACTGGTCCTAGAGTGGGTTCTATCAACAAATAGTGTGATGCGTTGGTTCTAGCTAGAGACTGGTCCTTGAGTGGGTTGTATCAACAAATAGTGTGATGCATTGGTTCTAGCTAGAGACTGGTCCTTGAGTGGGTTCTATCAACAAATAGTGTGATGCGTTGGTTCTAGTTAGAGACTGGTCCTGGAATGGGTTCTGTCAACAGATAGTGTGATGCATTGGTTCTAGCTAGACACTGATCCTAGAGTGGGTTCTCTCCACAGATCGTGTGATGCGTTCGTTCTAGCTAGAGACTGATCCTAGAGTGGGTTCTATCAACAAATAGTATGATGCGTTGGTTCTAGATAGAGACTGGTCCTTGAGTGGGTTCTATCAACAGATAGCGAGATGCGTTGGTTCTAGCTAGAGACTGGTCCTTGAGTGGGTTCTATCAACAAATAGTGTGATGCGTTGGTTCTAGCTAGAGACTGGCCTTGGAGTGGGTTCTATCAACAGATAGTGTGATGCGTTAGTTCTAGCTAGAGACTGGTCCTAGAGTGGGTTCTGTCCACAGATCATGTGATGCGTTGGTTCTAGCTAGAGACTGGTCCTTGAGTGGGTTCTATGAACAGATAGCGAGATGCGTTGGTTCTAGCTAGAGACTGGTCCTTGAGTGGGTTCTATCAACAGATAGCGAGATGCGTTGGTTCTAGCCTGAGACTGGTCCTTGAGTGGGTTCTATCAACAAATAGTGTGATGCGTTGGTTCTAGCTAGAGACTGGCCCTGGAGTGGGTTCTATCAACAGATAGCGAGATGCGTTGGTTCTAGATAGAGACTGGTCCTTGAGTGGGTTCTATCAACAGATAGCGAAATGCGTTGGTTCTAGCTAGAGACTGGTCCTTGAGTGGGTTCTATCAATAGATAGCGAGATGCGTTGGTTCTAGATAGAGACTGGTCCTTGAGTGGGTTCTATCAACAGATAGCGAGATGCGTTGGTTCTAGCTAGAGACTGGTCCTTGAGTGGGTTCTATCAACAGATAGCGAGATGCGTTGGTTCTAGATATAGACTGGTCCTTGAGTGGGTTCTATCAACAGATAGCGAAATGCGTTGGTTCTAGCTAGAGACTGGTCCTTGAGTGGGTTCTATCAACAGATAGCGAGATGCGTTGGTTCTAGATAGAGACTGGTCCTTGAGTGGGTTCTATCAACAGATAGTGTGATGAGTTGCTTCTAAATTTAGACTGGCCCTGGAGTGGGTTCTGTCAACAGATAGTGTGATACGTTGGTTCTAGTTAGAGACTGGCCCTGGAGTGGGTTCTATCAACAGATAGTGTGATGCGTTGTTTCTAACTTGAGACTGGCCCTGGAGTGGGTTCTGTCAACAGATAGCGTGATGCATTGGTTCTAGCTAGACACTGATCCTAGAGTGGGTTCTGTCCACAGATCGTGTGATGCGTTGGTTCTAGCTAGAGACTGATCCTAGAGTGGGTTGTATCAACAAATAGTATGATGCGTTGGTTCTAGCTAGAGACTGGTCCTTGAGTGGGTTCTATTAACAAATAGCGAGATGCGTTGGTTCTAGCTAGAGACTGGTCCTTGAGTGGGTTCTATCAACAGATAGCGAGATGTGTTGGTTCTAGCTAGAGACTGGTCCTTGAGTGGGTTCTATCAACAAATAGTGTGATGCGTTGGTTCTAGCTAGAGACTGGTCCTTGAGTGGGTTCTATCAACAAATAGTGTGATGCGTTGGTTCTAGCTAGAGACTGGTCCTTGAGTGGGTTCTATCAACAAATAGTGTCATGCGTTGGTTCTAGTTAGAGACTGATCCTGGAATGGGTTCTGTCAACAGATATTGTGATGCATTGGTTCTAGCTAGACACTGATCCCCGAGTTGGTTCTCTCCACAGATCGTGTGATGCGTTGGTTCTAGCTAGAGACTGATCCTAGAGTGGGTTCTATCAACAAATAGTATGATGCGTTGGTTCTAGCTAGAGACTGGTCCTTGAGTGGGTTCTATCAACAGATAGCGAGATGCGTTGGTTCTAGCTAGAGACTGGTCCTTGAGTGGGTTCTATCAACAGATAGCGAGATGCGTTGGTTCTAGCCTGAGACTGGTCCTTGAGTGGGTTGTATCAACAAATAGTGTGATGCGTTGGTTCTAGCTAGAGACTGGCCCTCGAGTGAGTTCTATCAACAGATAGCGAGATGCGTTGGTTCTAGATAGAGACTGGTCCTTGAGTGGGTTCTATCAACAGATAGCGAAATGCGTTGGTTCTAGCTAGAGACTGGTCCTTGAGTGGGTTCTATCAAGAGATAGCGAGATGCGTTGGTTCTAGATAGAGACTGGTCCTTGAGTGGGTTCTATCAACAGATAGCGAAATGCGTTGGTTCTAGCTAGAGACTGGTCCTTGAGTGGGTTCTATCAACAGATAGCGAGATGCGTTGGTTCTAAATAGAGACTGGTCCTTGAGTGGGTTCTATCAACAGATAGCTGAAATGCGTTGGTTCTAGCTAGAGACTGGTCCTTGAGTGGGTTCTATCAACAGATAGCGAGATGCGTTGGTTCTAGCTAGAGACTGGTCCTTGAGTGGGTTCTATCAACAGATAGCGAAATGCGTTGGTTCTAGCTAGAGACTGGTCCTTGAGTGGGTTCTATCAACAGATAGCGAGATGCGTTGGTTCTAGCTTGAGACTGGTCCTTGAGTGGGTTCTATCAACAGATAGCGAGATGCGTTGGTTCTAGCTAGAGACTGGTCCTTGAGTGGGTTCTATCAACAAATAGTGTGATGCGTTGGTTCTAGCTAGAGACTGGCCCTGGAGTGGGTTCTATCAACAGATAGCGAGATGCGTTGGTTCTAGCTAGAGACTGGTCCTTGAGTGGGTTCTATCAACAAATAGTGTGATACGTTGGTTCTAGCTAGAGACTGGTCCTTGAGTGGGTTCTATCAACAAATAGTGTGATGCGTTGGTTCTAGCTAGAGACTGGTCCTTGAGTGGGTTCTATCAACAGATAGCGAGATGTGTTGGTTCTAGCTAGAGACTGGTCCTTGAGTGGGTTCTCTCACCAAATAGTGTGATGCGTTGGTTCTAGCTAGAGACTGGCCCTGGAGTGGGTTCTATCAACAGATAGTGTGATGCGTTGGTTCTAGCTAGAAACTGGCCCTGGAGTGGGTTCTATCAACAAATAGTGTGATGCGTTGGTTCTAGCTAGAGACTGGTCCTTGAGTGGGTTCTATCAACAAATAGTGTGATGCGTTGGTTCTAGCTAGAGACTGGTCCTTGAGTGGGTTCTATCAACAGATAGCGAGATGCGTTGGTTCTAGATAGAGACTGGTCCTTGAGTGGGTTCTATCAACAGATAGTGTGATGAGTTGCTTCTAAATTTAGACTGGCCCTGGAGTGGGTTCTGTCAACAGATAGTGTGATACGTTGGTTCTAGTTAGAGACTGGCCCTGGAGTGGGTTCTATCAACAGATAGTGTGATGCGTTGGTTCTAACTTGAGACTGGCCCTGGAGTGGGTTCTGTCAACAGATAGCGTGATGCATTGGTTCTAGCTAGACACTGATCCTAGAGTGGGTTCTGTCCACAGATCGTGTGATGCGTTGGTTCTAGCTAGAGACTGATCCTAGAGTGGGTTGTATCAACAAATAGTATGATGCGTTGGTTCTAGCTAGAGACTGGTCCTTGAGTGGGTTCTATCAACAAATAGCGAGATGCGTTGGTTCTAGCTAGAGACTGGTCCTTGAGTGGGTTCTATCAACAGATAGCGAGATGTGTTGGTTCTAGCTAGAGACTGGTCCTTGAGTGGGTTCTATCAACAAATAGTGTGATGCGTTGGTTCTAGCTAGAGACTGGTCCTTGAGTGGGTTCTATCAACAAATAGTGTGATGCGTTGGTTCTAGCTAGAGACTGGTCCTTGAGTGGGTTCTATCAACAAATAGTGTCATGCGTTGGTTCTAGTTAGAGACTGATCCTGGAATGGGTTCTGTCAACAGATATTGTGATGCATTGGTTCTAGCTAGACACTGATCCCCGAGTTGGTTCTCTCCACAGATCGTGTGATGCGTTGGTTCTAGCTAGAGACTGATCCTAGAGTGGGTTCTATCAACAAATAGTATGATGCGTTGGTTCTAGCTAGAGACTGGTCCTTGAGTGGGTTCTATCAACAGATAGCGAGATGCGTTGGTTCTAGCTAGAGACTGGTCCTTGAGTGGGTTCTATCAACAGATAGCGAGATGCGTTGGTTCTAGCCTGAGACTGGTCCTTGAGTGGGTTGTATCAACAAATAGTGTGATGCGTTGGTTCTAGCTAGAGACTGGCCCTCGAGTGAGTTCTATCAACAGATAGCGAGATGCGTTGGTTCTAGATAGAGACTGGTCCTTGAGTGGGTTCTATCAACAGATAGCGAAATGCGTTGGTTCTAGCTAGAGACTGGTCCTTGAGTGGGTTCTATCAAGAGATAGCGAGATGCGTTGGTTCTAGATAGAGACTGGTCCTTGAGTGGGTTCTATCAACAGATAGCGAAATGCGTTGGTTCTAGCTAGAGACTGGTCCTTGAGTGGGTTCTATCAACAGATAGCGAGATGCGTTGGTTCTAAATAGAGACTGGTCCTTGAGTGGGTTCTATCAACAGATAGCGAAATGCGTTGGTTCTAGCTAGAGACTGGTCCTTGAGTGGGTTCTATCAACAGATAGCGAGATGCGTTGGTTCTAGCTAGAGACTGGTCCTTGAGTGGGTTCTATCAACAGATAGCGAAATGCGTTGGTTCTAGCTAGAGACTGGTCCTTGAGTGGGTTCTATCAACAGATAGCGAGATGCGTTGGTTCTAGCTTGAGACTGGTCCTTGAGTGGGTTCTATCAACAGATAGCGAGATGCGTTGGTTCTAGCTAGAGACTGGTCCTTGAGTGGGTTCTGTCAACAAATAGTGTGATGCGTTGGTTCTAGCTAGAGACTGGCCCTGGAGTGGGTTCTATCAACAGATAGCGAGATGCGTTGGTTCTAGCTAGAGACTGGTCCTTGAGTGGGTTCTATCAACAAATAGTGTGATACGTTGGTTCTAGCTAGAGACTGGTCCTTGAGTGGGTTCTATCAACAAATAGTGTGATGCGTTGGTTCTAGCTAGAGACTGGTCCTTGAGTGGGTTCTATCAACAGATAGCGAGATGTGTTGGTTCTAGCTAGAGACTGGTCCTTGAGTGGGTTCTATCACCAAATAGTGTGATGCGTTGGTTCTAGCTAGAGACTGGCCCTGGAGTGGGTTCTATCAACAGATAGTGTGATGCGTTGGTTCTAGCTAGAAACTGGCCCTGGAGTGGGTTCTATCAACAAATAGTGTGATGCGTTGGTTCTAGCTAGAGACTGGTCCTTGAGTGGGTTCTATCAACAAATAGTGTGATGCGTTGGTTCTAGCTAGAGACTGGTCCTTGAGTGGGTTCTATCAACAGATAGCGAGATGTGTTGGTTCTAGCTAGAGACTGGCCCTGGAGTGGGTTCTATCAACAGATAGCGAGATGCGTTGGTTCTAGCTAGAGACTGGTCCTTGAGTGGGTTCTATCAACAAATAGTGTGATGCGTTGGTTCTAGCTAGAGACTGGCCCTGGAGTGGGTTCTATCAACAGATAGTGAGATGCGTTGGTTCTAGCTAGAGACTGGTCCTTGAGTGGGTTCTATCAACAAATAGTGTGATGCGTTGGTTCTAGCTAGAGACTGGTCCTTGAGTGGGTTCTATCAACAAATAGTGTGATGCGTTGGTTCTAGCTAGAGACTGGTCCTTGAGTGGGTTCTATCAACAGATAGCGAGATGTGTTGGTTCTAGCTAGAGACTGGTCCTTGAGTGGGTTCTATCACCAAATAGTGTGATGCGTTGGTTCTAGCTAGAGACTGGCCCTGGAGTGGGTTCTATCAACAGATAGTGTGATGCGTTGGTTCTAGCTAGAAACTGGCCCTGGAGTGGGTTCTATCAACAGATAGTGTGATGCGTTGGTTCTAGCTAGAAACTGGCCCTGGAGTGGGTTCTATCAACAGATAGTGTGATGCTTGGTTCTAGCTAGAGACTGGCCCTGGAGTGGGTTCTATCAACAGATAGTGTGATGCGTTGGTTCTAACTTGAGACTGGCCCTGGAGTGGGTTCTGGCCTCAGACTGCCAGCAGTGTTTTTTTTTTTAATAATCCGTGTCTTCAATTGCACTCTATAAAATGTCAGATTTCGAGGTTGTGGCGCTAGAGGGCTCTATCTATTGATTGTTTGTTTTCTGTTTTTTTTTTATTATCAAATCAGTGTTGAGATTTTTTTAAGAGTCACTGTGTGCAGCTGGATGAGGACACACATAAGACAATGTTACAGAGAGAGTGCACACACTCAGAGGCCACGGTGAGAGATTGTGTTCGGTGAGGCAGGCGCACGAGATATATTATGTAATACATTCAATGAGGAAGCGACAGTTAAAGGAGCTAGGGGGCATGTCGCGAGGCGCCTGCACGGGAGGGGCTCCCACATCGGTCTTAGGATATCTTTGTGGGAGGCGTGAGTGTGACCAAAAGCTCAAAGAGTCTGACTGGACTCCCCCAAACACTGTTCTCCCAAGCTAAGGCCCGCGTTACGAGTTCTCCGGTATTTGACGTGTAATACGCCGCCGAGTGAAATACCGGTACTGTGGAATACTCTATGTACCTGGTGTAAGATTACCTGCCCATCCAATGTTAGGGAGGTTAGAAAGAGCCATAAAATGCGGGATTCGATTCTGCGCACCATATTACCACTTCTTTTTCTCTTTCTACCAACGCGGGAAATAACTCGGGATTGTGCTACTTATAACCAATATTGAGCTGAAAACTCCTATATGGGCCGGAATCGGAATTACTGCTCCACTTATCACTATGCCCGTAACTGGACAGGTGGTGTAAAATGGAGAGACCCTGGGCTCTCGGCCCACCGTCTAGTAGAACTGTTCTGGGGCGTGGGTCAAAATTCAGTGCACATTGGAACACAAGAAATATAAAAGATTTAATAAACTCAGGTCTTGTAACAATTAGTACAGATATAATTTATATTTTAACCCTTCTGCTGCCATGGTGTTATTTCAGTCCTGCACACTTTATGGCACATTTATGCACCACCTGTTTTAGACATAGGATTAATTCTTAAAGACATTGACTAACCACATTTAAAGTCACTAATTCCTGATTGTAGATGTCCTTTTGAGTACATCAGAAGGATGTAATATAAGGGAAAAATTGTGTTTGGTGTTAACAACCCCTTGAATCGCTCGGTTGCAAATGTGTAATGCACAAAAACAATGTATTTGTGATAAAAAATACCACAGCCACTTACTAAGCAGTTTAAATGGAAATGGTAAAAAAAAATCTGTACAAAATTAATATTTAAACAAAAGTGTCCACTAAAGGGCCTCAGTAGACCATTAGGGCCGGGGACAGGTCCGTTTCTTTGTAGAAAGCGTAGAGGTTCTTCAAGGTGATGTTCTATCTTCCTTCAGTCCTATCATTGGTAAAGTCACTAAAGTGGACATGTGCACAGATTCAGATCTCCATGCTGGCACTTCATCCAGGGCATGAGGGTGATGGATCAGCAACCTGTGCCGCTCCTGACCTGTTTGGTTGCTATGCCGCAGCACCATCCGTACCAGGTTGGCGCCTTTTCTGTGCAGAACATCATAGGACAATACTGACTGGATGTAGATGTAGGCCGGGTCAGGTGAATTAGTGGACTATGCGTCCACTGTAAGGGACTGTGTTCAACCTCATGGTCACAGGTTCAAATCACATTCAGATTGGCACCACAGTGCTTGAAGCTTCTTAAAACTTGTACAGCAGCATAGTCGATCAACAATTCCACATTAATGAGGCTTCTTCGTTAGGCTTCCACCGCAGGCGCTAATGACTTCTCGAAGGATGGCATAGAGCAGCAGGTGAAGGCGGATACTACTTGTCCCTCTTTGGAAACAGGCACTTTAGCCAATCAGTGCCCTCAGCTCTTCTTCCAAAAGCGAGGCCAGAATTGAGCTTGAGCGTCTGTCGAATGGCATACTGGCGAGGAATCAGAAACTACTCAGACATTCCAGGCAATGCAGCCAGCTGTGCTTCGGTGAGCTCTGAGGCAACTGGCTGGCATTTACTTCTACTGGGAGTTTTAGGAGTGGCTCAGTAATGGACTGCGGAGTTCAAGGTGGGCTGGACAGTGGGTTCCTGTGGGCGAGCTTCGAACGACTAATAGTAAACAAACAACGGGGGAGTGAGAGGGAGTTTTCGAAAGCGTTATTGGTTAACCCTGCAAGATAATGAAAATACCAAAGAATACCACGCCCTCTGGTTGGCCAACTTACCTAGGACTCGCTGTAGTGCCCAATATGTTTGTACTACTTAATATGAAGGGTAAGAAAATCGAGATACAAGAAATCGTGGACAAAATAAAAGACCAAAATATCAAAAGGTAAGTGCATATAGAGGAAGTCTAGAGGTACTATTCCTAACTCCACATCCATGCACCTTCAAGTTATATATATATCTCAACAAGGCACATATATGTGGAGATAGGTTTGGAAAATCTATGCTTACCTTTAGATATTTTGGAATCAATATTCTGTCATCATATTTGTATACCTTAGTATTCTAGTTTCAATATTCAGGAGGCATACCCCCGTATGGAAGTGATAAAAATATGTGGCTAGTGTAAAGTGCCTGTCCTCTAGGGTGTAGTACTTTCAGTATTATCAACAATGGACAGGTGGCCTGGGTTTGGAAAACACACATCTAGGCACCAGCAGGAAGTGGAAATGGGTCCTAGACCACACCAGGCTGACTGACACACCAAACAGCAGCCATCTTACACTTCGCTGACAGTGAATGTCTTCCCACATAGGAGGGAGCCCAATGATGAAGCAGGTCACATGACTTGGCAGGAGTGTATGATTTCTTTTTAACACACATTGCAGCGGTGACCGGCACAGGTCAACACGGTGGGGCGGGGGCGGGGGTGGGAGGAAGTCTACAGACGATGGAATAGGTATAATTAAATAAATAAATAACACCTTATCCGTCGTCTGTCGGCTTCCCCCATGCCACGCCCTGCCCCACCGCCCCACCGCGCTTAACTGTGCCGACTGCTGATGACACATTGCACCCACTAGCTGCATCTTTTGATCCCACCCCGTATAGGGCACCATCGCCGGTGTGAGATAGCCTTCAGAGATGCAGAAACAAGTCGACACATGTATTCATGAGTGGTTCCTCAGACCCCCCCCCAAAGCCGACAACTGAGGGATGACCTTGGTTTGGGAAATGCATTTAGGCACCAAGAGAAAGTTGGAATAAGCTTTTAGACCACTCTGGTAATATAAGTATTGTCCACACTGACTGACAACTAAATGATAGGCACCTTGGTGAAGATGGCCACTCGGCGTGGTACGGGTTTGATGTCCTTGTAATACACATTGTGCCCACTAGCCACGCCTTTTGATCGCACCTTGAGTAGTTCATCATGGCTGGTGCTAGATGGGACGACCAACAGGCGGGCGTAGCTTTCTCTGGAATGTCCATGTACTACTAACCCTTTGAAAACATCTCTCTCACTCCCTCGTTGTTTCTTCATTCTTACTGTTTTTAATCCTGCCCACAGGAAGACACCCCTTGAGAGTCTGCATTCGAGATCCCCCACACGGCTTGAGCCTGGCATTGCTATCTCCAACCAACACTGCTTCTTAGAAGCAAAAATATTGCAAGCGTTGAACTTCAGTGTTATCTAGAGCAGTGCTTTTACAGAAGTCTATCATAACAGAAAACTCCCAACTCTGTGATATATGATTAATAATGTTCTTCCCAGCATCATTTGGGTACATGCTCTAAACGTTTATGGACAATTGTGGAGTATGTCGCTGCGGTGGTCACTTTTCCAGACCTCCAGTTTGAGTGCAGTCACCCTCAAGTTCTCACTTTCTTCCTAAAATCTATGTAGTATTGGCTGTTACTGGGAAAGAATTCCAGAGTTTTGCTGCTTGTATAATGGAGGATGACCACAGATGCATTTTTTCTTGTGTGGAGGAAAGGTTAGCGGACTTGCCATTCTAGTGGTCTAGGTTCTCCTTTGTGAATAACTTTCTATATTTAGATGGCTCTTTTTATAGATAACCTTGTAAGTGATGCAGAATCTTAAAGATTTGGTGTATGTTCATGGGAATCTAGTGGAGCACTCGGTATTCAGGTGGGGTGTGGTCACACAGGCGATTGTGTAGAAGTTGCAGATTCTTCGCAGTCTTCGGAGCAAAAAGAGCAGGGCCCCTGGGTAGAGTCAGTTTCCATTGTCAAGAGAATCCAAGGCGAAGGAGATTGTAGATTAGGGAGTCTACGTGAAACATAGATGCGGGAAAGTTTGCATTAGAGTTTGCGTGGTGTGATGTTAGCATATGTGTTGAAAGCGATCTACTATACTTTCCTTTTTCTAAAACATGGTTTTAGTACTTTTAAACTGTTTTACATTGATGGCCAAAGAAATGGCAGATATAAAAGTAATAATGTTAAAACCCTCAGAATATATTTCTCACTGCTGTGAAGATGTTGGCATGTTTGAGCACTTGAAGAACATTTAACCTGGTGAGTTCATCAGGACAGAAATCATTGTCATTCTAACTCAGTAAATGTGTTGGCCAGTCGTACCAACTTTCATAAAGTTTCATACCCAATGGAGGTTAAGGAGCAAACAAGGGCATCACTCGGCCCGTAAGTAAAAAAGAAAAACATACGCCAATAATTCACAACATTTAGAAATGACCTGAAGTCTAATATGCATTAATTGTAAAGAAATAATAATAAACATAAAAAAAATTGCCTGTTGAGTTTCTTCAGCTTTTTACGCCAATGAGTTAGCCCCTCACCTCTTGTGCGGCCTTCAGCAACGGTTCAAAATACATTTCATCTAGTATGTTCTAACTCATAATGGTTTGTAAAACAAGAAAACCAAATTCCAAAGGGGAATATAAATTAAATTATCACTAACACATGCTTTTTAATATATTTGTGTACCTTAGGGACTTGATCGAATAGCAAAGCTCACAATAATTCATCGTTATAACCCACTGCTGAGGGCATTAATATTTCTTAAAGCCCCAAAACCTGAGTTTAAGGGCCTATATCGAAGGAGAAGGCTTTTAGCAATAGTTATAGTCTTAGGAAGAGGGGCTATGAAGCTGTTAGAACATTCCACCCACTGGGCGTAGAATATTCTAAAATATACAGGGAGAAACAGAAAAACAAGAATTGTAATGTGGGAGCAGAAGGTCTATACCAGCCTATATTGGCTCCGGGTCACTCCACAGTCTTCAGTGGAGCACTCATCATTCCAATGTGCAAATGAAGCATAACATATTTTATCATTTTCATTTATTATATTTGTATCCGTGTTCGGAGCAGAAGTTTCCAGCGTGACAAGATGCTGCTGCATAGGAAATAATTGAAAGTGTTTTACCATATTTTGAAAATAGCCATCTCCTATCAATTGCCATTTTCAGGCCCAGAAAAAAGGGATTTTAAGTCTCTGTCTAGCGGGTTCTCGCATTCAGTATCAATTTCAAAGGCCAGATCTTGTGTGTGTATATGTTATATTTCAGAAGTAGTGGATGGTGTAATTCGATGCATGATCCTGTTCGTAGCAGTGTTAAAAAATGCAGATTTCCCTCATTTTGTGTAGCATTTTTTTTAGAAATGAGATAGTTATTTGTTTTTTGCTGTAAAAGAGGATGTTTATAATTTAATATCAGAAACACAAAACAGTGTTGCTTTGCTAACATTTTTATTTGTCATTTTACATTTTTTTTGCTTTCTTCTGCAATGCATAAACGTGTACTTGAATATTATTATAAGTTTTCAAAAAATCGTTAACTATGCCGCACATCAGCTACATGATATTTCGCGCATTAGACCAGGAAGCGTATATTTTTAGGTGACACAAAAATACCACATTTTGTACTCTTTTCATATCTTTCTATCCCATGCTGTGTGATCATGATGTCCTGCTGGTTCATAAGGTACATTACACGTCTTAATTACAAATACGCTAAAGATAGCTCTGCCCAGTTTTGTATGGCAAGTGCAGTTAGTTCTTGTCGGCTTTTTAGAGCAAGTTTGTGCCACTCAATGTTATCATTTAATCTGTCCTGGTGAGTGCTCAGGTGGGAAAATATTTTTTTGCTATTTTTATCGTAAGACTACTGCTTTGAAAACCTAAAACTGGTTCAGTTACTGTCTGTTTTGCACCACTGGTATTATGTTGGAATTTTAAGAACTGTCGGCTTACGTTTGTGGTCCGTATACCCTATTCATTTAATCTCTATTGCAGAGTTTCACCTTTTTGATTGTCTTGACCACATAGTGTTTTGTGTAAGGACCAGAGAGAATGTATGTTGCATTTTGTGTATTGCAGTCAATGTGGCTCAACAGTTTCCAACGGGGTTATAAATCCAAGTCCAATGTATTGGTTTGTTCACTATTTTGGAACAACTCAAAACTGGCACATGGGCAAAGACCTAGAACGCAGGCGTATCACACATGGGTCTCTGTAAGTTACTTTCCATTGCTGGCGGGATATATCCATGTGCCTTTTTATCTCTAAATACGGCAAAAATTGGAGGAGAGGCTTATTTTTCTTTATATTTAATGACTTTAATCTTATTCAGTGGCTTTCCTTCTCCCAGCTTGTCCATCTTGTGTTTGTCCCTTCCCTTGGAGCTTAGTTTCTCCACCATTTCTCTGACTTGCCAGCTTCTATCGTTTTGTTGCTTACTTTTAGCAAACTACTTTTTTTCTTTTTCCTTATGCTATCCATGAGAGTGCATGTGTTTACCAGCTGTCTCCCCTGTGCACTTCGCTACCCCACGGTGCTCCACGTTGCTTTCTCTTGCCTGTGTGCTCCGTGATGTGCTCTCCTTCATGTTGTACTCTCCTCGCTCCTCTGTTTTACTCTTCCTTGTGGCTTTTAAAACCTGCCCTCAGTGTTGCTCATTCTTTCTTGATCTTCTTTTCCACTCCCCTCCACCTGCCTTTGGTTTTATTCAATTTACGCCGGGTGACCTTGAGTTGCTTCCCCCACCCCCTCCTCAATTTCACCCTGAATCCCTCAGGGACCCTTTTTTTTTTATAAAGGAAATATTGCAAGGAGCTGGCAGTTACTATTTGCTGACGGGCCACTCCATAGTGCATTAAGCAATTTCAAACTGAGAAAAAAATGATCTAATGTACTGGTTCATGTGGTGGCACCCATTTGGTCAGTAAATAAAAAAGTGGAAAAAATGGTGCCTGTGTCATGACTGCAGTGCACGTTTGCATGGTGACGGAGATGCACTTACATCATCATACATTCATATGAGCATCATGCCGTCGGCAGCTTCATAGCAAATGAAAGTTTAAACGTACATAAAAAAAAATGTTAATATTTCTTTCCATGATGCTCCACTGCATCAGAAAAAGCATTTTGTTGTTCCCAGGTACTGCGCTTCATGCAGATAAAGCTTTGGCAAAGCCAACAGGTCAACTAGGCAAGACCTATTGGTTTGCCAATGCTAGCTTTTACTTTGAAGTGACAAAATATTATAGATTGTGCAAAGGTTAATTTGCTCCTGTTTGCCTACCATTATTGTTGATAGAATAAACTGGGCTGTCCATGGTGGGAGGACCTATGGGTAAGTATAGACGTAATGCAACAGAGCTTCCTCAATAGTGGTAAAATGGGGTAAGGAAACAAGGACTTCCTCAATTAAAGAATAAGACATCCAATGAAAGGAATTAATGGGCCACAGGAAAGGACACACTAATTGCAGTAATGCCACAATATGTATTTTAACAAAGTTGTTTAAAAAATAATACATGGAAGTTTAGGTGACACAGCGCTCAGTGCATAGACTGCAAGACAAACAGTGGTGTAAAACAACAATGTAACAAAATCTTTGTAATGCCCCATATGTGCATAACTGGGCAACACAACAAAGGAGTCAAAATGGCACAAGCAGTAGTTGTTAATACTTCCAGAAGTTTAGGGTTGCCACTTAGGCGAGTTGGCCAAACTGTAATATTCCTGATGTGCCCAAGGGTTGAGACTTTGGACGATTAATAACAAATTACAATCTGTGTTTTTTTTTAAGTACACCCATCACTGTACTTCTGGGGTGTCCAAGATCAGTCTAGACTGTTCAGGTAAATTCAAATCTGCCTGCATATTAGTTGGCAAGGCCCCAGGCATATGCTGCACCCACTGAAGCACCCTTTGTTTGACAAAAGTTGAAGGAATTCCTTGTTAATACAAACTTACTGCATTTCTTCACAAATGTTATAAGTACTTCATGGTAGCATTCTGTGTTCAGAGGTGCCTACTCACCTGTCTACTTATATTTCTAATCAATGTATCTAATCAATACCAAAAACGTCCAAAAGTTGTGCATTGTAACCCAAATCTATTATTCCTAAAATGTTAACATGTGTGTAATGCTTCATGGATATTATGTTATTAATAGGATGGGCTCTGTAAAAAGGAAACTGCAGATTTGGGTAAAGCCTTCAGTACTGAGCCAATTCTTGGTATTATTTTCCCCTTTTAGTTTTTCGTATTTTAGGAAGAATACAGAAAAATTGTTGTTAGGTGTGACACCTTTTTCTTCCTTCTTGGCGATCTAATTATTTTACTAGGCTCTCTTAACCATGGCTTTAATCTTATTTTTTAAATTCTAGTGTAGGTTTATGGTAGGGTCTTCTATAGGTCTTATTGTCAGCAATAAGGCAAATTGCATACTGTCTTCATTTCTCATAGTTAAAAATTGCTGTAACCCTGGCATTATCAATTGGTTTTGTGACAATATTGGTATTAGATCATAAATTATATAAAGTTTCCTTCTCAACATTCAAGGTGTTCAGAAAGTCCTTTCTGTGTTTTTTTTTTAAATCCCACCAAGTTCTTCAGATTTTACTTTTTAAATTCAGTTTCAGACAAACTAGCTATACAGATGAACTACACATTGTATTGTGTGAACTAAACCTTTGAATCGCGTCAGCAGCTTGTTACCATTACCTTAATGATTTAATAGCACGTTTGCACACTAGTCTTTGGAGTGCCGCAACCTTTTTGTGAAAAAATAAGTAAGTGGGGGTAGGTCTGACCGCGGAAATAGATTGGGGTTGAGTATCTGATGTGATTGTTATGGGTTGTATAATATGAGAGGAGTTGTTTCTCTTGGTTCATAGATAAGAATCCAGTGTGTCTGATTTGTGTAGATAAGGTTTTCCTAGTTAATTGCAGAAGTCCTGCGAAAGTGGGGTGGAGGTTTGACAGCTCTCTGGATTGCAAAAGTCCGATAGATAGAATTTTATGGAGTTCCTTGGCTGAGCATTTAGAATTGTTGATCCTGCTTCAGTAGTGAATTTTTCTAGGCCTTTATTTATGTAAGATGTGTACATTCTGTTGTGTCTGTGTAGACATATTTTTTGTTCTCTGATCTTAGGCTTGAGCTGTCTGAGTTGAAGTGTTGAGAGTTGGAGATGTCCTTTAATTTCTTTTCAGCTCTCTTTCATTATTTTGCATTGTTTCAAAATTGTTTTTTGGGATTAATATTGCCAAGGCTGAGTACATCCAGTCCAAGGTTTTTTCCACTGAGTTTATTGTTTCCAGTTAATGATTTATTGTTAGATGTGATTTCAACTCCAGTTTCAGTTTGTTCCACTGTCCAACGATTATAGGGGGCTGGTTGGCTTTAGTTGATATTTTATTTGTGATCTTGATTGAGAAGATGATGATGTCAAGATCGGTTCAACTAGTCGGGGAGTTTTGTTGAATAGTAGTTACCTCTGGACTGGAGAAAAATACATCCAACGATGTGTGGGTGGGTCCATAGACAATCTCTTTCAGGGTGCGTGTATTTAAACCTGCTATGCTAGCATTGGGTTGGGTCATATTTGGTTTATCAAATGTTTAGGTCACTAAGACAGTTTTGATGATATATTTAAGACTGTGTCTAAGAAAGCTTCAGCAATAGCTCTGTTGTAGTGTGGAGGTATATGGAGCAAGGGGAAGTGGCAGTTGAAAAAATTGATGTGATAGTATTCTTTTGTGGAAGGGAGGTTATGTGTCTGGTTAATCGTTTGTCTTATGTCTCGTGCTCTATGTTGATATGTGGTTACTATTGGTTAAGATTTGTTTTTCGTGTGTATAGGAAGCAGTGCTTAATTTGTAAAATATTAAGTGCCAGGGCTCTGACCGGGAGGCCACTGCAGCTTGCACCACCCATCGCCCTTGTCATCGCTGCCAAAACAACTAGTAACCATCTCTCTCGCATGAAAATGCGACAGTTCAGATTATTCCAGGTCCCCAAAGCTAAAGATATGGCTGGGGAGGCAGGTATTTGCAACTTTAATGTATATTGCATTCCTAAACAACCGATGTTCTGCTCATCTCTAAATTAGATGAGCAGCGCCACCATGTGGTAGACTGTTCTAGGTATGGTGTTGACAATTAGGTGCCGGTGCCGAGCACCGGAAACCAATTAAGTGCCGGTGCTTAGCACCGGAAAGCCCCGGCTCAAATTAAGCACTGATAGGAAGGTGAGCAGGTAGGAAGTAGAGTGGGAGTGATTACTCTGAGATTACTCGCGGTCACTGTCCTGCTCAAGAAGGTTTATTAGAGATTTGATGGGATTTTTATGGGAGGGAAAGTATGAGTCAGAATGTGTTTGTGAGATAGTTGTGCCATTGGATTTTGTTTCAGAGATAAAAACAGAGTTGAGTTATGTTGTGATGTAATATGAGATATGCAAAGTTTGTGCAATTAGTGGCAATTTCTTTTTTTGTTTATTTGTTGAAAGTAGAAGTGGTGTGAGTAAGCGGTGGTGGGGGAGTGTGGTGGGCAGTTTTTAGAGCTCTTAAATCAGTGATTAATGAGAGTTGTTGATAGTTGGGTATGAAAGAAGTGGATGAGTTAGTTTGTGTGGTGTTAAGTAGGGTTGAATTGTACTGAGTGATTGAGGTGTTAGATTGCAAGGCTGGTGCATGTGAAGATAGGTAGGGGTGGGTTATGATGCTGTATTGGGAGCAAGATTGGTATAAGAAGGTGTATGAAGACATAGCAAGGCATGAGAGTAGAATGTGGTTGATTTGATTGGCAGGATGGACAGGGGAGATGACAGGCATATTAAGTGTGGAAATGCAATGTAGGTGTGTGGAAAGTGAGTGAGGCAGGCAACAGAGATTATAGTAGTTAGTAGGGGTTGCAGTGTGAGGGGATGAGGTAATGGATGTGAGGTTGTACATAAGGGAGTAGGTGGAAAAAGTTAAGGAGAGAGTTGGGCGAGGTAAGTTTTTAGTATGGATACCCGTCTTTAAAAATGTGATGATATGTTGTTATGTTATGTAAGGGTGTGTGGAACAAGAAGTGGAGTTTACTGCAGTATTAGGATTAAATGACAATCTTACCTTGCATGTGGAGGAGGCATACCTGCCTAACTGTCATGAGTGGTTTTCAGGCAGAGTTTCTGGCACTAGGCCCATTCCAGTTCTAAACACACAGCACTCTTTACCTGGATGCCTGGGCTGGAAATCCTAAACCCTCGGTTTAAATAACCCTTGTGATCTGATGACCTGAGCCAATGGGAACCTCAGCCCTAGGAACAAATAGGAGCACAAGCCGTAAGTCTTGACCAATAGAAACCCTAGCCCTGTGGATAAATGGGAGGCCACGCTCTAAACCCTAGCGAATAGAAAACTTAGTCCTAAGCTCTAACCAAGAGAAACTCTAGCCCTGTGGACAAAAGGGAACCCAAGCCCTAAACTCTAGAGCCAGTTGAAACCCTAGGCTATGGACCAGTAGGAGCCGAAGCCCTAAACCTCGCAGCCAATAGAAACCCTCACACTGTGGAATAATCGGAACCCAAGCCCAAAACCTTACAGACAATAGAAACCTTAGCTCTATAGATCAACTGGCGTCAAACTTAAGGGGCTGTGTAGGATGGGAGTAAGGCCTGATTCAGGTGACTCTGTGTCCAGGCCAATCACTCAGACTTTTGTTGTGCTGAGAAGACAGGGAGTTGGTACTCTGTTCAGAATCTCCTGGATTACACAATAAACCGATACGCACTTTGCAGCTCCTCTTCAACACTGCAGCAAAGGCCAAAATACACCATCTTAAAATGTTATCACATGCTTTAAAACCCTTCTCTAAACACCACAAACACCAGTGCTAAGCAGACTCTTTAACACAAACAAAACAGATTAAGCAGCCTAGCTCTACACGCTAAACTTGGATTTTGATCAACTTTTTTTAGTGTTTGTCCTTTTTAACACTTTAGTAGAGTTTTTAAAAAGGAAGCCACAATCAGGCGTACACAAACAAATAACAGAGTCTAATGAGAAATAGAATAGATATCCTATTCATGATATATTATACAATGACATTAATTGTGCCAATAATAACACTAGTGATGGGCAAAATAACATAGAAAAAGGGGAAAAGAAAGAGAATACGAACCAGAGTCTGGTGTGTAAAAATGTTCAGCACCTCCACATCAAATAAACAGTGATACTGCCCGAGTAATAATATACTCAAAACGCGCCCATTACTGAGGTTGTTTATAGATCCAGTACTTCGCCAGCATCAAAGGGGCAATTTCCATGTAGGTCAGCATGAAAGCCTTTAATTACCCAGGTATTTGCATGTTTGGATGGTACCAAACATAACTTCTATTGTGGTTCTAGTCCTGGAGATTTTACATATTGAACTAATCCTCAGAAAAATCTCATCTCAAAAAGTTAATTGTGGGGCAGTCGGTGAACTGGTTCCAAGTTTGCGTGGTATTATAGCGCCGAATGGGTTTGCTGATGTTGCCCTAAACCCTCTACAGAACAGTCATCTGGGTGCATAGTAAATTCTCATTCTAGTGTGGTAAGAGCCCCTGAGCAGATTAGCTGGTTTGATGTAAAGTGCAGTGTTCAGAAATGTGCCCTGCATCATCTTACTAGAAATCTTCAGTATAATCATCCACAAATTTACTCAAATTGGATTGTTTGTTCTCCCGCGGAGATGAAGTGTAGCCGGAGATAGAGCGAAAACTCAAAAGCGCAGTAGCAATTGAGCTGGATCTCAATCCAACCATAGCGGGAAAAGCTTTTTGGAAGGTTTCTTTAAGCTGAAGCTATCATTAACGTCCTTGATTCCTGAGTAAAGAAATGGTCGGACAGCAGAAGGAAGAAGGTCTGCGTAGGTCGGTAGCGGGACTTTCAAGTGTAACCCGAAATAATCATGGGACCCAACTGTTCTGAGGATGTAAATGGATTCCTTTGGGCTAATGACTGAACATAGCAACACACATCAATGCATAGGGCCTGATTTAGATTTAGGCGGACGGGTTACTCCATCACAGCAGTAATGTATATCCCATCTGCCTAAATATAAATCCAATGATATCCTATGGTATTTATATTTTGGCGGACTGGATATCCATCACCGTTGTAACGGAGTAACTTGTCTTCCGAAATCTAAATCAGGCCCTTAGTCTAATACTTTCTCCTCACCATGTGAGAGTTATTGGATAGAGCAGCAATTAATAGTACCAGGGACAAGATGCCACCTTTAGGCTAAAATGCAGAGGAGGAGATTGTAGCTTGGAGGGCATCTAGTGAAGTGGCTGGGAGTGGGTGATGGCGATGGTATGAGGCGACAGGGTAGTGCAATGGGATTGTAGGGTGTGATGGCGATGGGACTGTGTAATAGTATGGTGTTGTGGGAATAATTTGGCATGATAAAAATGTGTAAGAGGATCAGAGGGTGTGACAGAATGGAATTGTGTGATGGGAATGGCATGAGGTGATAGTATTGTGTAATGGGGTCGGAGCTTGTGATGGAGATGGGGTTGTGTAATGAAATGGTATGGGGTGATGTGAGTGGCTTGATGCGATGGTATAATGTGATGGGATCAGAGCATTTGATGGGAATGTTATGACCTGATCGTATTATGGGATGTCAGGTGTGATAGGTATTTCATGGCATGATGGAATTGAGAAATGGGATCGTGGGGTGTGATGGGGATAGGATTGTTTAATGGGAATGTCAAGGGCTGATGGGGATGTGTGATAGGATGGGAAGTGTGACGGGAATGGCCTGATGAGATGGGATTGTGAATGGGTCTGCTGGGTAATGGGATTGTGTGATGGTATAGTGTGATGGGAATGAGGTGAAGTGAAGGGATTGCGTAATGGAATCCTAGGATGCGATGGGCACGTGGGTTTGAGGTGGGAATGCTAAGGGGTGATGGTATCAGCTGATATTAATATTTTGAAGTGATGGTGTAGCCTGAGTGTAAAGATTGTATATTATGCTGGTGTCTCCTTCAGTAGTAGTGGTGGCATCCTGTTATGGTGAAGGTGCCGTGTTATAGGTATGGTAAGATGCAATGATGAAATCATTACGCGGTATGGATTGCATTTTGTGATGGTGTGGTGTGACGGCATTGTGTCACATGAATGGCTGCGTGTGATGATGATGACATCATTCAGAAGACAGAGTCTATTGTATTAATAATCGCATGTTTTCTTGGGGATAATATATATTACAAAGGTTTAGTGGTATAGTATGTGCTGCCAGGAGCATGCGCTGCCAGTACTGTGCCACGCGTGTGCCCAGTTAACGTCCCCAGAGCATCCTCTGGTAGTACTGTACTAAGCATGTACAGTCAGTAACATACCAAGAGCATGCACTGCCAGTACTGTGCCATGTGTGTGCCCTGTTAATAACGTCCCCAGTACATCCTCTAGTAGTACTGTACTAAGCATGTACAGTCAGTAACATACCAAGAGCATGCACTGCCAGTACTGTGCCACGTGTGTGCCCTGTTAATACCGTCCCCAGTACATCCTCAAGCATGCACTGCCAGTACTGTGCCATATGTGTGCCCTGTTAATAACGTCCCCAGTACATCCTCTATTAGTACTGTACTACGCATGTACAGTCAGTAACATACCAAGAGCATGCACCGCCAGTACTGTGCCACGTGTGTGCCCTGTTAATAATAATCTACCAAGAGCATGCGTTAGTACCACAGTACCTAGTATGCGCCCGTCAGTAACGTAAAAAGAGCATGCGATGGCAGGACTGTACCAAAAGCGGGCACCCCTGATATTGTGCCAGGCATGTCCGCTCTCCGTGCTGGGTCAACAGCATGCCCTGTCAGTACAGTACGGAAAGTGTGTTCGTCCCATCAATAATGCACTTAGAGCATGCCCGGGTTGTACCAATCACGTGTCTCATCAATAATGAACCCAGAGCCTGTACTGTCCCACGAGTGTGTCTCGTCAATAATTTACAGGACACAAAGTACTCTCCCACACGTGTGACCCATCAATAATGTGCCTAGAGCAGTGATACTCAAAGTAGGGCCCGGGGCCGCTTGTGGCCCTCCTGACCTTTACATGCGGTCCCCTGGTGAACAACTGCACTTGGCTGCTGTGTACAGAGCACTAACATTCATAAAGCTATTAAATATAAGGCGAGCATTTATTTACAGGCGAACTGAAGTAAAAGAAAAGAGCACAGAAGGTGTCCTGCACCAGGTATTTTTATGAACAGCTTCATTTTTAAAGACATCTTGCAACAAACGTGTAAAAATATGATAAAGACTCTTCAAAATTAAAAAAAGTGTATTTCATTAACACTCAAAATCTTTCACCTTAGTACATCAGAATATATCAGTGCATTACGAAGTTTTTTTTAAAAGTGATAGTTTTCACACATGAAGTTAGAAACATTTGTGCCTCCCCCTATTGTGACAACAATGGCAAGAGTGAATCAAGAGGTAAGCCAGTTGTTATGTGAACCCTTGGGTTGGCGTGAGTCGCTTTTATGCATGGATAACATTATAGTTTATTTAATCAAACACCAAAGAAGGTTTTGTACAACACACATCCTGAAGTTATCTATTTCGAGGTCCGCTTATATGTGATATTGATAAAAAAGGAGGCAAAATGAAATAAACAATTGACTAGGTTCACAGTTTGGTCAAGCGGGGAAGCTGGGATTGATCCCAAGTTTTTGGGTTTAACATTGTCCAATTCAGCCACTAGATGTACATGCTGCGCTTCCCCTACGCCCACATTACACACACCGTCCTCCCCTGACCGCCACCGTACTGTACCAAACATGCGCCCCGTCAGTAATGGGAATGAGATGTTGGGTAGAAAGTGGGTTTGAGAGTGCCAGACGTGTCCTGGGTGCCAAGTTGATCCCACAAAATGCCTCCATGTTCACTCTGAGCAGGACATCTTTAGCACAGGAGTCGATCTGATAGTGTTTGCTTCTATCCAGAAAAAGCAATTTCCGCAAAAGTGAAAAAGTTCTCTCCTCAGGCTTTTTTGTACTTTGTAATTGCAACACATCTGCTCATAATTTGATTGCTTGTTTAGAAATTTCTCCATAAATAGTTTTTTGGTGACTTTATCAGAAGTCCATCTTGTCAGGTGCCAGTTGGTGAAGGAGAATAGGCCTTTTCCAAGTGTCGGCGTGGCACTTAGACATGGTGGGGACAGCTCTTAAGAACTGCCTGCAGGGGTCACTTTGCATGACCAGTGACACAGGATGGCCAAAGGAACTCTCTCATAGCACACTGATGTAGCACTTCAGGCATGGGGTCTATAGGTTGTATGCCCAGAGATGTCCAAAAAAGTGGGAGAGGTGCTCAGTTTACTCCCACATCAGGGAAGAGATATAGACACCTAATTTTTTTGTTTAAATTTCTCTATTGGGTTTTTTAACATTTTAGATACTGTTTGACAACGCTTATACAGGCTACAGCCATGTGTGTATATATATATATATACGAGTAGACGTACATCAAGGTATATCTTCATTAAGGGAGTGTATGTGTTCTGCATTGCCTGCACATCCTATAGTATGTGTCTGAGCATGAGGATCTAAAAAGGAAACAGGGGAATATATAAACTGGGATGTTTTAATGTTGT
This sequence comes from Calotriton arnoldi, assembly GCA_963921515.1. NCBI lineage: Eukaryota > Metazoa > Chordata > Amphibia > Caudata > Salamandridae > Calotriton > Calotriton arnoldi. The sequence goes on from CAWUFW010000661.1 coordinate 1,618,457, forward strand.
ACCGCAACGCGCATGCGTCGGCCCTCTCATCCGAACTAGTACCTCTCTCTTACCCCTGTGGTGTGATTTGCTACCACATATATTTCTTGCCTACCTGTTTAGGTTGCTGCTCTAGCCGCTATGTATCGAGTTTAAGTAACATATCTTGGACCTGAAAGTGAGAGACTCAGCGCCAGCAGGGTGGCGCAGACCCCTGTCCTGCGGGACCATCGGTGACAGTCAATACATGGTATGCGAGCCCCCTGGATTGTCTGTCTGAAAGCGTCATGTGGGAGATTCGGGTGGTTCCGGATCATTCTGCTCTAGATTTCGGATATCCAGCAAAATTGCATCCCATGCCCCCGCCAGCGGGAGCGTTCGCAGGCCCAGTGCATCCTCTCGCCACAATGCTACACTCTCTGCCTGTGCCCAGCATGTCAGCGATTGTCGCCAGGCTTTAATGTGTGGTGGGTCCGGCGACTTCAAGCGCCTAGTGATTAAGCGTTTAGCTACAATAAGTCCGAGGTCTATAAACCGGGATGTGACCTTGTGTTTTTTGGTCCTATGGAAGAGGCCTAGTAGGCAGACCTCCCAAGAGTACTCAATCGTGCGACCCGTGCATGTGGTCAGATGCGTTGTAACTGCTCTCCAGAAAGAGGCGAGAGCTGTGCATGCCCACAGCATATGCAATAGGTCTGCATCTAGTGTATCGCATCTTGGGCATTTAGTATCTTCACGGCTATAATATCTATTCATCTTAGCTGGTGTCATGTACGCTCTCTGGAGTATATAATACTGTATTAAGTGAAATCGGGCATTTCTGGGGATATGTGTGGGTCCCTCTAATATGACCAACCACTCGCGATCAGTGCATTGTCTCTATAAGTCTGTGTCCCAGTGCTGCCTGAGGGATGCCAGTGGTCGTGCCGAGTGTCTGCGTAGGGAGTCAGCGAACCATTTTGTAAGGTGTCTGCCGGTGCCCAATTCATGCATATACTGAATAGTGAGATGGGTCCCAGGTTCCTGGGCTATGTCGCCCCATAGAGATGGCAGCGCCTGTGTCAGCATGGCGTATAAGAGAAATTGGCTTTGTGGTAGAACACTGTCCGCGGTCAGCGTGTGGAACGGCATTAATTGGTCGTCCTGGTAAAGGTCGCCCAGAATCAGCAGACACGCTGCTTCCCAGGGGATTTGTTCCGCTGACTTGATTACGCGGCGGTGAGCTGGTGTACCCAATATGGGCAGAGAAGGGGCATAAGGTACAACCTCCTTTGTGAGTCTTAGAGTCCGGCGGAAACATCTGTGGGCGATCGACGCCAGTAGCAGCGTCAGGGCTGCACCCCTTCTCACGGGCTGAAACAGGGCTATGATCTGGGGCTGCGTGTATCCAGGCTGTAGCGTGGCAGTGTCCGCTAACTGCCGAACACCAATCCAGCGAGCCACACACTGCAGCTGCGATGCCAGATAATAGTGCTCCATGTTGGTAGCTGCCAGTCCCCCGCGATCAACAGGCAAATAGAGTTTCGCTAGAGCTACCCTGTTGCGCGTTCCATGCCATATAAATTGTCTGAGGTCTTGTTCTAGCGTATGGAAAAAGGAGGGCTTGACGTAGACTGGTATATTCGTAAAATGGTAAAGCAGCCGGGGGAGCACCGCCATTTTCAACAGAGCTATACGGCCCATGGTGGCTAGAGGAAGAGTGCGCCAGAAGCACATCTGAGACCTTACCGCTGTCGCAGCTCTAAGGAGGTTACACTCCAGTAGATCCTCCTGGCGGCAGAAGACCCGGATTCCCAGGTATCGAAAGGCAGAGTTTTGCCACGGCACTGTCACGCCCCCCAGTACCATTCTCTGGTCCGGGGATGTTTCAACAAAGGGATATAGACACAACTACTCCCAGTTCATGCGAAGCCCTGATAACGAGGCGAACTCTGACAGCACCCGTTTGATCGCTGAATATGGGCCACGCAGGTCACGGAGATAGATCAGGAGATCGTCGGCATATAACGAAACCGCGTGGGTATCGTCGCCCAGCGGGATACCCCACTCTGCACCGGTCTTGCGAAGAGACATGGCCAGTGGCTCTATGGCGAGTGAAAATAGCAGCGGGGAGAGCGGACATCCCTGCCTGGTGCCACGCTCAATGGAGATCGCTCGCGAAACGTATGGACCTGTTTTGATTTTGGCTGTGGGTTGCGTATATAGCAATTTAACTAGCCCTAGGAAATTTCCCCCAATGCATACCTGTCAAGGGCCGCAAATAAAAAGTCCTATTCGACGGTGTCGAACGCCTTCTCAAGATCGAGAACCAGACAGCTTGAATGTGTCCACCTCCCACCAGAGTAATGTGCCACCCTGAAGAAGTGGCATATGTTCAATGACGTGCAGCGAGCATGTACGAACCCGTTCTGATCTGCGTGCACCATTCGTGGCACCAGGGGAGCTAGCCTACAGGCTAATATTTTGGCTAGCACCTTGTAATCCATGTTTAGCAGCGCCAGGGGCCGGTAGGAGCACAACAGCTCCGGATCTCTTCCCGGCTTGGGAAGCGAGACCAACAATGATTCGCGAAGCGACTCCGGCATAATAGATGATTCCGGTGCGCTATGACACATGGCGAGCAGGCGCGGGGCCAGAACCGATTGGAACGCTTTATAATATTTGGCGGGGAAGCCATCCGAGCCAGGAGCCTTTCCGGTTGCCAATGCCTGCATAGCCGCCTGAACCTCCTGTAACGTGATCGGCTCCTCTAGTTCCGCGCGCTGCTCCGCCGACACCACGTGCAGTAATAATGGGGCCAAATACGAGTCAAGCTCCGAGAGCGTTACCTGAAGGGCCGATTTATATACTCTAGTATAGTGGACTGTGAACTCCTTATGTACACTATGCTGTCCTGTTAGTAAATGGCCTGCCTGTGATCGCAATGCGAGGGCCTGGGGGTGTGCCTGGTCATGTCTAATCAGCCTCGCCAGAAGTCTACCCACTCTGTCTGCCGTTGCATGGGTGCACGCCGTGTGAACAGCATAGTTAATGCATCGTAAATGCTCCATGACCTGTGTGTGCTCACACCTCAACTTGTCTAAGCCCCGTTGGCCATCGGACAGTCTCGCCACATCTGCCTCTAACTGGATAAGGGCGTTTTCAATGCGCGTGGCCTCCCGGCCCAGATGGCGACGCAAGCACCAGTTTAGTCCCATACATTGCCCACGCACCACAGCCTTGCAAGCTTCCCATACTATACCTACATCAGATATCGAGTCTGCATTAGTGTCGTAATCATTTCCGATAGTGGTTTCAACCGATGCTCTGAAGGGGGGATCCTCCAGTGCCGCAGGCTGGAGTCTCCACACGCGGATGACCCGCTCAGCCTGCTCAGTTAGCAGCCGAACCATGTGTGGATTGTGATCAGAAAGTGTGCGGCCCAGGTATTCCGCACTGGTGCGAGATATAGACACCTAATATTATGAAACAAAGACATCCCTAAAGTCGCTTGGTCAGTCTACTGTTAGGACACACAGCCTAGATTGCCAGTTGTAATGTTGGTCCTTAGTGGTTGTGGTGCCTGTTGGACACCCTTCATCTTTTTCATGTTGAGGGAGCTCAACAGAGAGGTGTGGCAGAAAGGCCTACCTGTGTTTCTCGAGCTTGTTAACATCTAGGTGCATTTATTTATCATTTTTTCCGGGTGGTACCTGTGGATGTGTGGCACAAGGGCCACCATCTGTATCTAGAAATGATTGGAAAGATTCCACACTGCGTTTACGACAGTGAAAGGTGAGGGTGATGAGTAGAATGTGTGAGTGTGCAATTTACTCCTGCACTCTATGTTTCTTCCCTTCTATTAATCGGTGCATTTGACACTACACATGGACACATTTAGTTCCCAGCACTATGAGTAAAGGGCAATGCAAGTACTGACTATCCCCATCTGGACCACTGGTCTTTGAGACCTAGTAGTGTAACATCGAGAGCATACAGGGCTAAATGACTGGAAAAGGATGTTGTGCTCGGGGTCTCTTGGCAAAAGGGCGCTGAGTGTGTGAGGCTCTGATGGATATTCGCCACTGTGGGCACAAGGCGCTGTACCATTGCCGCTGAGTGATGTAAACCATGTGGTTGCCTGATCAGGTTTCCAGTGAGATTTTTTCTTTTCCTGCCTGAGATTCAGAATACTGCTTATGGTGCCCTCTCTCTCACATCCTCTATCGACCGAGGAAAGGCGATCCTTCGACACCGCGTTCAGCAGCCTATCACAAGGTGATCTTCAGGAGGTGCTTACTAAAGTCACTGTCCAAGGTGATCATCTGCAGTCAGGATCTGCCTTCAGTCCCACTCCGGGATGCTCTGTGCTCAGACCTTAGGGTCTATGCCTCCAGATAATATTTGAGAGTCATATCTTGCAATTTATGTTATCAGGTGATCCCCTAATCAGATATGGTAGTCCATTTTCCTAGGTAATGTTCTGCATCCATGTCCTGCTGTCAATGGAAACAGATGTCTTCTGGCCATGCAGGCAGCCTGTGTTCTGGAGACATGTCTGCTTCATAAGGTCACACTCTAGATTCCTGTCCTGTGTCTGCTTCGTCAAACCACTGAAAAAGGTTTACCTCCTCCAGGTTCACAATGGTCTGCAATGCTTTTTTTGGTTTTTACCAAGTGACGTCTGGCCTTCCTCCAGGGCATAGCAAAGGAACTACATTTCGCAATATATGTACCACTTCTGCAAAGTAACAGACTGAACAAACACGCGTGTATGAGAACTTCTGGATCTCAATTCTAATTGTAAATGTATTTATATAGTGCTTATGACCACTGACGAGGCATTGAAGGGCTTTTATCGGCGAGTAGCATGCTATTCCGGAACACAAGATTAGTAGTAAGTAGGTTAGTACAATTTTTTTGTTTTGTTCTTACTTACGCATTAACTGTGTTAGGATTGTGCTCTTGATTTCTTGTGTGTTTAGTAGAGTATTGGGTAGTGATAGAATGATAGAGGTGGACTTGAAAAGGGGAAGTAGCGAGTTGTTTTGTAAGTAATGGTCATGTGTGCTTGTTAGTTCGGTGACATGGCTGAAATGGAGGGGTGAAAGCAATGCTTAATTTGTAAAAATAGAAGTGCCAGGGTTCTCATCAGGAGGCAGCTGAAGCTTGCAGCACACATTGCCCCTGCCAGCGCTGCCAGTGATAGTAACAACACAACTACAACCATCACACTCCTACACGTGTGACAGTTCGGATGATTCCAGGCCCCAAAGGCGTAAGAATGGCGTGGGCGGCAGCTGATAGTCATTTTTGATGTATGTTGAATTAATTATTGACTGTTGTTGTGGTCATCTCTAAATTAGCCAGACAACGCCCCCTTGTGACAGACTGTCACAAGCGCCGGTGTTAACAATTGAGTGCCAGTACCGAGCATCGGAAACCACGGCTCTAATTAACCACTGGGTAAAAGATTGAGAAGGATGTTTGAAAGTTCATAGTAGCTTTATCCCACATTACCCCGCTTCTCTTCTGCACACCACCTCCCTTTCCTTTCCCCATCCTGTTGCTAACCTTTGTGGCCTTCTTTTAATCTGGATCTTTTTGAATTCTTTCATTTAATGCCCGGTAACCTACTTCCGACCACTTCTCTGCCTGCACTATTATCAGCAATGCCCCTTTGCCATCTTCCATCACTTTCCCATATTTACTAGTTGTTCTTCCTCCTTGTCCTTTGCTGACCACTGGTTACTAATTTAGGCTTCTTGTCCACTCCTGTAGATCTGACCCTTCCCTATCAGTTTCCTCTTGATGCCATCACACCTCCTGCCCTGGCTCTCCTCGCTGCCCCCTCACCTGCTCAGGGTGGCCTTTGATAACAAAGACCATGAGATCTCTCCTTGCTGCCTCTCAGAGGAGAAGTCTCCGAGGCCGCTTCACTGATCACCCCCTTCCTCTCCAGCTGTTCTCAACAAATTGACCAAAGTCATTCATTTGGTCCCAAAGTTAAATCTGAATCTCTTCAAGCAGCTGAAACATGCTGTCTCACTCACTGAAGATGTATCGACGGCTTGAAGATAACAAGGCAGGCCTTGGTGCTTCAGAAGGGAAAAGGTGCTTGACCAGGGTGTTGTTCACAGAGTGAAACCACACAGCACTGGGACATCACCATCACACAGCACTGGGACATCACCATCACACAGCACTGGGACATCACCATCACACAGCACTGGGACATCACCATCACACAGCACTGGGACATCACCATCACACAGCACTGGGACATCACCATCACACAGCACTGGGACATCACACAGCATTGAGACATCACACAGCACTGGGACATCACACAGCACTGGGACATCACACAGCATTGGGACATCACACAGCATTGGGACATCACACAGCATTGGGACATCACACAACACTGGGACATCACACAGCACTGGGACATCACACAGCACTGGGACATCACACAGCATTGGGACATCACACAGCATTGGGACATCACACAAAACTGGGACATCACACAGCATTGGGACATCACACAGCATTGGGACATCACACAGCATTGGGACATCACACAGCATTGGGACATCACACAGCACTGGGACATCTGGGCCAAAGTGTCCAATCGCCAATTTGAAGCCACCAAATCATTTGAAGTGAACAAAGACTAATAAACGCCTCCAAGGCTCTGAACCTCCAGGTCAAAGATACAAACTCACCAGGAAGAAAGTGGATATGTAAAAACAAGTTAGTATTATTTCCACGTATAGAGTACAGCACCTATGTCAAAGTTAACAATCATTAGCACACAACTTCAGCCTCTAAGAAACGCAGGCAAAAAGACAGGCAATAGAGCACCAAGGGTGTCACGGTGCAACTCCTTCCAACTTACAAATGATGGCTTTGCCCAGCTAAAGTGCAAGGATTTTTGTAGCCACTTGCAAAATCGCAGTTTGCGTTTTGGGCGCTCCCCTAGCAAAAAGGTGTTTTAAGACTTTTTTTGCGATCTGACGCCCTCTTGTGGCTTCTTGTTGTGACTCTACAAAGCAGCTAGCTGCAGTTGCCTTGATGTAGCACAGACACTTCTCCTGCCATCAGTTATTTTGCCACAGAGTGTCTGGCTATATATTTCTTGCTGGTTTCTGCCTCCGAGGTTGAAGGGGGCATGGGTATTTCACAATACACCCACATCTCCTCTCCAGGAGTGCTGGAGGTTCAGTTGATGGTTCTTCTAAAATCTGAGAACTTCCGAAACGTATGTGCCACTGTGGAAATAACAGGGGTTGTGCTTGCGACCACCACCTTTTACTCTGTATCTATTAAAGACCCCCCACAAATGCCTCTGAGAGAGGAGGCATTCTGTGTCTGAAGAGCCTCTGGGGGCAGGCCGGGGTGGACGAGTGGAGAGGCAAGCCAGCCTGCTGCAAGCCCCAAATTGCTTTACTGTTTCAAGCTTCTTTCAGGCTTTGATCAAATCATTCTAATGGAATGGGCAGACAGCGAGGGCGAAGGAGAGAGCTCTGAGATTCCCCAGGAGATGCTCACAGAGGATTGGTTAAAGCTGTTAACATATCCAAGGCCCGGGGTTGGAGATTGGCAGCTTTTGCACAAGGCAAGGGCAGGCAGGGCAGAGAGAGTACCCTCAGGGTGATGCCTCATGCCCTGGGAGAGGGGGTAGATTGTGTGCAGGGGGGCTCAGAGGTTGATAGCCCAGCCTGAGAGGCAGACTATCCCCATCTTATGCGCCTCCCCAACCAGTGATGAGACCATCGCAGACCGATACCGGCACACCGTTCTTAGGGGCTGGCACCATACCACATCAGCCCTTCTGGCTGGCAGAATGCACTGTGGACTTCACCGCATCCTCAACTTGGTGAGCAGGAAAAAGTGGACGGGACTAATAGAGTCATCTGGTTTCAGCAGCAGATTCAGCAAAATGTGGGCCAGGCAGGCCTGGCAAGATTAAAGTTCAAACGTTACCGTAAAGGTTCAAGGGTTAAAGGTCAAAGGTCCCACCTCCCTCCACCGTGGTCTGCTCAAAAGCGCGTAGAGACGAGTAGAAGGGATCACGACCATCAACAGCCAATTGGGACTGCTGGGCTCAGGCCCAAATTGCCCGCAGCCAGAAACTCAGGAGACGGTGTTATCATGTGCAATTGGATACATTGGGGCCGATTCCGATCTGGGACGGAAATCTCTCCGACCGAGCCGGACCCGGAGAGATTTCCGACCGAACCGGACTCCTGCAGTCCGACCGAACGAGTACGATGCGTCCGTATGCTATCGGACTCGATTCGGTCGGACTCCCATTGAAGTCAATGGGAGCCGGTCGTACAACGCGTACGCGGACTCCTATTGACTCAATGGGTGCGAGGCGAACAAGGGCGCCCCTACAGCGGGTACGCGGCGAAGTGACTCGCGCACGTACACGCACAGGTAGGGAGGACTCCACGGGTCCCCCTGTGTGCGACTCGTGCGGCTACGCGTACAGGGGGTCCGACACGGACCCCCAAAGTGCGGCTCCGACTGCTCTTTGGAGCCGGACTGCGCGAGTCGGTCGGACTGCTCGAAGCGCGCATCGTACTCTACCCGGCCGGGGAACGTCTCCATTGCGCGGTGCGAGGTCGTGTCCGAGCGAGTCGGTCGGAGCGGTCAAGTTCTGCTGAACGAGTCGGTCGGCGATTTCGTGAGCGCACGCATCGTACTTCGCTCGCCCGGACGCACGTACGACTCGGTCGGGAAATAGGGCTCTGAATCGGATCCGGTTAAGCCGAATCCGATTCGGTGCCCTACCGGCCGAGATCGGAATCGACCCCATAGTTGCCAACATTTGAACAAAATGCCCCGTGACACTTTACAGCACAGGTCTGCAGCACATAGAAAGTTCTTGTTTGCGTACCTGAGTGTAATAAAGAGGAACAGTTTCTGCGACAATATTACCCGGGACAGTCTCCAACTTGCCTGTACTGCCCCTGCAAAAACGAGACAGTTGGCAACTATGTGAATATAGAGCAACAGACGAGCCGCCGCATCTGTAGCTGTAAATATTTGTTATGTTATGTTATGTTAGTAGGATTTGTAGAGCGCATGCTACCCGAAGGCCTCCCAGCGCTATTATTATATTGACAATGTTCTTCACCCAGGTGTTCTCAGTGAAGCTCGAGCTGCCTATGACCTCACTCAGGACTCTGAGGTGAAAACGTTCCCTCTATTCATAGTTGCTCATCTACATGTTTATGTTGTATGTGGTCCCATATGACACCCCTCCAGTTCCTTGTTCACAGGTGACGGTCTGCAGGAATCGGGGAGAGCTGCACTGCTCCCCGGGTACTTCGGGACCTGCTGTACACCTGATGCTTCCGGTGAATAATGGGCTCGCGCTGCAGGCTGAAGGTTGCAATTATTCACAATGAACAAGACCACACTGCTAACAATACAAGAACTTTGAGGTCGATTATCGCGTCGGCGCTCAGCATCTCCCAAGCCTTTCTTTAGACCGCTGGAACTTAACCTGTAGTACGGGCAGCCCTGGGGTGCACAAAGACTACTCAGGGGGTCCACGATTGCTTAGAAATTTAAATAATATTAACAGATTATTAGGTTGCATATAAATAAAGAAGCAAAATGTAAAACTGAAAATTTGGAACATTCCGTAAATGTGAAGGAATTTGAAATAGAAGGGTAAAAATTAAGGGCCTGATTTAGAGTTCGGTGGACAGGTTACTCTGTAAAAAATGTGACACATATCTCGTCCGCCGTATTACAACTGCATTCTATCCAATGGCACTTGTAATACGACAGATGGGTTATCGGTCACTTTTGTGAGGAAGTAATCTCTCCGCCGAATTCTAATCAGGCTCTAAGTTTGTATTCTCATATTGACTCATGCAAGCAGTGAAAGAGAATAAAACAGAATATAGTATGGACACTGGGTGGTCTCAGTTACATTTAGAATAGCCCCACCATTCCCATTTAAATTACGATGTTGATTTTTTTATTGTTGTTTGTCAATTAAATATTTAATTATTTGTGTGGTTGTTTGATGAATGCTTGTTTCCATATGTTTGTAGTTCAAATCGTCAAAATTGCTCTGGGTCCCCAGAGCCTTATAATGACTCAGTATGGTTCCCCGGTTTCCATTAATGATTCAGGTGGCAGGCCCCAGAATCCATTAATGATTAAGTGGGTGTCCACAGAAGTCAAAAGGTTAAAAAACACTGCTTTAGATCAGCTCCCAGGTGTAGAGAGGTTTAGTAACGCATGCCTTCAATGTGATGCTACCAACAAAAACATTACTTATAATTTGTACAAAAATATAAGGAGGGGGCTGGGAACGTCTCCCTTTCACTGCCTCTGATTATTTGACAAAAACAATGGAAACCAATATGAATTCACTATTTCATCTGCATTTGAGGCTGGCATTGGCACAATAATTATCTGGTGACCTCACAGTTGATAGCATGTTGGCCAAACAACTGATGTGACATTATTAACAGCACAGCAGCTGCCTGGCACACGACAGATCTCTTATTCTGTTTGTGTTCACAAAACACAAAGTACAGTACAAATACAATTTCAACAAATTTTATTATTCGCAAATTCAAAATGTTGGACCTTTTTGTATTTATTTGCCTTTCTTGGGCAAATGCAAAAGTACCTAGGCCAATGCTGGCTGGGCAAAAAACACAAACATGTAACCCACTGATATGAGTGAAAGATACATATAGGCAAATCGAGATAGGAGGGTTTAAAACACATTTTATAAAACAGGAGGTGTCATAAATTGCCAGACCAGGCAGGTGGTAAGTGGTGAAGCACATCTAATGAAATGTGGATTTGGGGAGATGCATTTGGTAGATCCTCAATCCATACACTGTTTTGTTCTGGTTTCTCAATAAAGAATTGTGAAACAAAAAATGACCCTATTGTGACATCATCTGGTGAATGATGTTTTTTTAAAACATCTGTTTATTGAGATTTTGTTAAATAGCACCTGCTTACATATATATCATTTGCACAATTTTACAAAAGCTTAGCAGTCTTGATGTAGACATACTTTGTTATAACAGTTATGTTGTCTTCTTTCCCCCAACTGAGTATGCAGTGCATTACATTAGTGAGATTGTAGGTGGCTCTATCAGGAGTCCAACGGTCTGAGCTTTTCTGAGACCACCCATTAAACAATTGTGCAACAGATTTAAACGTGAGTAACAAGAATTTATTTATTTATTTTTATTTTGAGAGTTTTATATAGCGCTGGCTAGACCCGGAGGTATCAGAGCGCTTTACATTGGGTTACACAATGTTACAGAACACAATAAACAAGTTAAACTTTACATCAGAAAATAAGCAACATATTGAAAGAGGAAGGAAAGGTGACAGATAGAGCGGAGGGGGGGAGTGGGGAAATATGAAGGGGGAGGATGGGTGAAAAGAAGGCAGGAGAGACGAGAGGAAGTCTGCCCAAAGACCGACTGGGTAGGTGACGACCGAGGAGGGAATCCACAGCCCGTCTCCCCTATAGCTAAACAAGGTAGCTCCATCGGGCATCAGTCAAAATAGCTAGGTCTCAGCTGATGAGGGAAGGTTCACAAAAGAAAGTCAAGTGGATAAGGCAGGGTGGGATCTATGAGCAAGGACGGGTGAGGGTAAGGGTCAGTAGCTAGAAAGAGGAAAAAGAGTAGAGCGGAGAGGGGTAGGGGGTAGGGTGAAGGGGGAGGAGAACTCCTGAGCATCATGATATCAACCCATTAGGTTTCCTGTTCCCCCTTGAATTTACACAACACTGTAGTAACAATGCGGGTGTGATGTACGACATTACATATGTAATATGTTTCTGTCAGGCTTGTTTTACAAGTGATGTAGGTCTGAGAGGGGTGGCGAAGCACTCTATTTACAACATGTAATACATGCTTTGCCACTGTGTTGTTTTGGGTTGTGAGCAAGTGCTTTGCGCGCGTTTGTTTGTACTGTCAGCATCCGGACAACGCCGCCATCTTCCCACACCCAGCGGCTCCCTGGACCCAGTGCCAGACGGAACCGATATTATCTGGTGAATGATGTCACAATATGTGTCAAACCCAAGCTGACATCAACAAACAATGAAACATTCTGGAATGCCCTATGTTGGCGATTGTTAGCAATGCAGAACTGCATATCTGTCTTTTTACATTATGATCTATGGCCCCGTACGGGTACTGGGAGCTCCTAACAGTCCTCGGTCAGTCATGATGTTAATTCAGATTCTTTTTTTTTCTCCAAACTTTCTTTATTTTTTTTTTCTGGGCATAGAAATTAAGCATTACAGCATGACATGGCAGGAGACCACATTCAAAACACAGATGCCAAAATTCAATACAGTGTCATACATAGTGGCTGCCTATGTAGAAGCATGCTAACGAGATGCCTGTGTACAATAATGTCATGTAGCATATTACAAAAGATACTGTAAGTGAACAAAACAACCCCTTTACCCCCCCCCAACATCCCTAAATCAGGGAAAACAAGAAAACGTAATTACTTGCATGTACAAAGTGGTGAAATGGGGGGCTAACTTGTGGTAGGTAGGAGTAGGCGAGGCGGGAGGTCTCCGTGGAGCTGCCAAGGGTTCTGGATCAGAGGTGCCAAGTAAAGTGCGAGGGCTCAGGTCTGGAAGAGGTGGAGCGCACTCATGCATGTGGGACAGGAGAAGAGAGGAAGGCCGACAGACGAAAACCTCACCAGGGGCCCCCATAAATAATCAAAACTTTTTGGGGAGTCTGTGAGTATAACTGTCATATGTTCCATGGTAAGGCCTGCCAGAGGCAAGCGTGCCATTGTGACAAGGAGGGGGCTGTAGGTTTCTTCAAGGCTGCTGCCAGGGCCATCTTAGCTGCACCCAGGGATAGCCATAAGATGTATTGATCTCCCATTGTCTGATGCTTAAGGGAGGGACCACGCAGCCCCAGAAGTTCAATTCCGGCGTATGAGGCAGAGGGTAGCCCAGGATCTTCTTAATTTGCGCCAAAATCTCAGTCCAAGAAGGCCGAATTGTGGGGCAGTCCCACCAGATGTTGCGGGAATCGCCCAGAAATCCGCAACCCCTCCAACATCTATCCAATGTCCCTGGGTACATTTTGTGCAGTTTGACGGGGTGTAAGTACCAATCATAGAGTATTTTATAATGGGCGTCTCTAAGACCCTTCAATTGGTTGAACCTGGGAATGTCGCTACATAGCTTCCGCAACTGCTCTAAAGTAAGAGGCGTCCCTAAGATCTGGTCCCATAGGCCACTGTGTTGAGGAACAGTAGTGTCTGCCGTGGAAGCCAAGAGTGAGTAAAGTAACGAGATATAACCCCAGACCCCCCACGGGCTGTACACAAATTTCTCTATAGGGAGCAAGACCCTTGTTGTTGCCTGTCGGACCTCGGGTTGCATTACCCAGTGTTTTAGTTGGGTGTAATAGTACAACTCTGTGGCTGGTAGATTAAAGTCATGACGGCAGTTGTCGAACGTGAGGATGTCCCACCCATGGAAAAGGTTGGAGATAGAAAGGCAGCCTCCCTACCGCCACAGATCAAAGGGTCCAGGGGCTAATGCAGGTGTGAAAGCCCTATTGGTGTGGTTAGGGGTGTAAGGTGAGGGAAAGGTCTTTAAGCCATGCCAGCGGGTGGCCCCATCCCAGGACTTTAAAATAGTTCTAGTCAGGGTGCTTAAATAGGCATTGAGCAGGCGATCTGGCTTAGGTTTCCACAGGACATCCCAAATTGTTCTTCCGGTTATTGACCTGTCCATGTGTAGCCAATGTTTGTCAGATTCCCTCACAGACCATTCCGTGATTACTCAGAGTTGCGCCGCCTTGTAATAAAGGGAAAAATTGGGTAGGGTCAATCCCCCTGCCTCTTTGGGGAGGGTCAAAATTTTATGTGGTAGTCAGGCTCTACGGTTCTGCCAGATGAAAGCAGTAAGCATGGAGTGTAGAGTAGAGAAAAAGGCCCAATCTACGTCAATGGGGAGACCCTGGAAGAGGTATAACATTTTCGGTAACATTGTCATCTTTACGGCGTCAATGCGACCTAGCCATGTTAGAGTGGGGGATAATTAGCTTTATAGAGATCTACCACTCGAAGTGTGATTTGTTTATACCGAGGTATGTGATTTCCTTCTTGACCCATTGGAAGGTGGTGGAGTACGCTAGCCCCTCCATCTCTCCGGCCAGGACTGTCAGGTTGAGTGAAAAATATTTAAGATTAACCCTGAATCCTGCCACAGGCTCAAACGTCCAACGTTCCGCTGCAGAGCTGTCAATAACGTTCAGGGGGAAGTAAGAGTCAAGAGGGCATCGTATGCAAACAATGACATTTTATGGTTTACTGCCGTAGGGTAGTCCCTGAATGAGGAGAGAGGCCTGTATTCAGGCCGCTAGAGGCTCAATTCTCAGGGCAAATAAAAGAGAGGAAAAGGGACACCCCTGCCTTGTACTGCGTATTAGAGGGAAGTATTTAGAAGCAATCCTATTAACTAAGACTCTAGAGTGGGGGTGAGTGTAGATGGCTTGTATTATTGCAATGAATTTGTCCCCAAAACCAAAATGGCGAAGTGTTTGAAAAAGAGAGGTCCAGTCCACCCGGTCGAATGCCTTCTCGCCGTCTAATGCCAGTAGCACTGCAGGTATGTTTCTTAGTTGCTTTGTCCACTTCATGGACCACCCATCAAAGATTATCATGTGTCTGTCGTCCTTTAATGAAGCCAGACTGGTCTCGATGGCTCAAATATGGCATGACGTCCTCCAACCAATCAGCTATTATTTTGGTGTACAGCTTCGCATCACGGTTCAGCGGTGCAATCAGCTGGTAGGATGGACACTTGCTAGTGTCTTTTCCAGGCTTTGGAATGACAGAAATGAGGGCTTCATCCATACAGGGGGCTACAGCTTGTGACTCAGCAAAAAAGTTAAAAAGAGTAGTCAGGTGTGGCACCAGGGCGGAACTGAAGGCCTTATAGAACTGAGCAGTGAACCCATTTGGGCCAGGGGATTTGTGTAGCTTAAGGGAATTATTGCCTTTTGGACTTCCTCTGCAATAATGGGTTCTTCCAGTAGTTGTTGTTGGGTGGGTGAGTTTTTAGGCAGATTTTCATCTGCCAAATATGAAAATTGTGTGGGGTTGTTTGCTGTGCCTGCCGTGTAAAGATTTTTGTAAAAGGTTCGAAATGCCCCAGCCTTTTCTTCTTCCGTATTGGCCAACTGCCCATCCGCCCCTGAATTGGACCTATATAGTCCTTTTCCTGTCTTGCCTGAAGTTGACGGCCTAGATGAGTGCCCACCTTATTTCTCCGCTCTTATGTGGTTTGTCTGAGGTGCAGTAGGGTAAGTTCTGCCCTGTTAGTGTATATGGCGTTAAATTTCCCCCTTAACACAGTCTTTTTCCATTGAAGGGTGAGAGCGGGGGATCACTTATGGTCCCGGTCAATTTGAAGGACCTTATTTTCCAATGCCAATTGCTCCATAGTCTTCTCTTCTGTTGTGTGAGGGCAGACATTAGCAAGATGCACTTCCCCCTCAGTACAGCCTTAAAGGCATCCCAGGTTATCGTTTAGTTAGTGTCTCAGGGGGTCGTTCGCCTGGAAGTAAACTCTGGTGGTCTTTCGGAGCTCATCCCTAAAAAGGCAGTCGCATGTAAGAGGGTTCGAGAAAAACCATCTACGGAAGGGAGGCTTCAGAACTGGCCAATCTAGAGTAAGCTCTATCAGGGCATGACCGGAGATCGTTATGGGGTGGGTGTTAGCTGCTGCAATGGCATGTTGTAGTGTTTGGCTAACAAAGATGTGATCGAGCCGAGAATGTGTACGATGAGAGTGCGAGAAGAAAGTGTAATTCCATGTTGTGGGGTGCAGTGATTGTGAGGCGTCTAAGAGGCCAAGTTGTTTCAATTCTTGTTTCGAAACGAGTGTATAGAAATGCCTGTGTGTCGAATGTAAATAGATGGATGCCCTCCCACTCTCACCAGCCCCCATCCCCCCTGAGCTCTCAGTTCATTCCTGAGTTGTCTCTTAAAGTCTCTGAGAGAGGCTAAGAGGTCTTCTTTCATCAAGGCCATTTCCCCACCTGTGTTGGGAGTGTCATCCAAGGCTGTTGCTGTCGCCTGGGAGAAGTAGCTCGTGATCCTGTTGGACTGCGCCCTCTTTGGGGGCATATGGGGCCAGATGCATCAACAAACCATTTTGCGATTTCCTAATTGTGAATCCTTGCGATTCGCAATTAGAAAATCGCAAAATGGAATGCATGAAAGTGTGTTTAACACTTTCTGCGATTCCTAGGGGATCGCAAATGACCTACCTCATGAATATTAATGAGGTAGGTCGCAATTCTGCGAATCGCCGTCTGCGAAGGCAAAAAATGCTTGATGCATCTGGCCCATAGACTATTTAGAGTGAATGGCCATGGAGGCCCGGGGGGGTTGGGGGAGATCCAGCAATTAGTAGGGAGCGAAACGGCCAAGAGATCTCTTTATGAGGGGTAGGCGTATCTGACAAAGCAAATGGCCACAGGTGTGGGGGTCTAGTCCAGCAATATGTATGAGCAAGATAGTTCACTACAAAACCACCTGTAATGCAGATTCGCCTTCCAGCTCTCGCTTCCACCGACGAAGGAGCCAGGGCATTATTGCCACCAGAGGAGGGGTCTCAGTCTCGCAAAAGGATGGCCTGGGGCTTCCAGTGGGACCAGAGGCCTAGTGAGCTGTTGAGGCGTAGAATGTGGCAGTCCCGTGCCCCAGTCAATTGCACCACAATCATGAAGGCCACTGGCCCACACTTCTAATGGCCAAATTTGTGGGGTCTTGTGAGGTGAGGGTGCAACAGACAGGTCTTTGAAGGAAAGCCAATGTAACTGGGAGTGGAAGGCTGGAAGCAGTCTAGTTGATTGGGAGTGATAGGTGTCAGGAGCTCCAATGTGAAGGGCCGTGACGTGCAGGGTGGCTGGAAAAACCAAGTGGGCAAGTCAGCAGGGCGCCAGAAGCAGGAGAGATGCAGGAGGCAACACACCTCTTTAGAGCCTGGAGGGCCAAACACGACGGTACTCCGCAGCCGCCAGCGAGCGCGGTAGCCGCCGAGTGGCAGGTGACATGTAGGGGTCAGGCAGCCATCTGAGAGGAGTCCCAGGCTGTTTCAAGTGTCATGACAATGCCCAATTCAGCATACAAAGCCTTCCGACGACCCGCACTACTGACAATCCCCGCGGCGTCTCACTCTCAGCCATGGTCGTGACCCTGCTCTCGCCACCGCCATGTTGCAGTGGGTGTGTGATTCCGTCATGGTAGGCTTCCGATGGTGATCAGCACGGGTCCGAGCTCCCCAGGGCATTCAGCACGTCGGTAACCACCATGCGTGACAATTTGGAGGGCGGACAAGGGCAATAAGCAGAAGGTCTGAAGAGTGTAAAGAGGAGCCTCTGTGGACCACGTCCACATGGCCATGACGGTTGACCACGCCCCCCCTGCAGATGCTTTTTAATTAAGAATAACTGACTAAGGGCCTTATTACGAGTCCGGAGGTCCACAGGACCGCCGTACTCATGGTGGCGGTCCGACCACTGCCACACTGGTGGTCCGCTCACCGTATTAGGAGTGTGGTGGTCGGACCGCCATGAGCCCACTGGTTCCGCCGGGATCAATGATCCCATTGCACTGGCGGTGGAAATGAAAGTCTGAATATGCTCGGCGGTGCCGCAGCGGCACCGCCGAGCATATTCAGACTTTAATTTCCACCACCCTTTTCATGGCGGTGAGCCCGCCATGAAAAGGGTGACGTACATGGAAGCTGCTGCTTCTGGGCCTGGGGGTGCATGCAGGAGGGCACATGTTGTGCCCCCCTGGAATTGTACCCCCATTCCTACACGGTATGGCATGTACGACATGATGTATGCCCCACTGTGCAGGAACGTGATGCAGGCGCTGTTACAGCAGCAGTCTGCTGTTAAGGCTCTCCTATGAGCCTAACAGACCACCGCCGTGAGACTGCCGCAGCACCGTCCACCCGCCATGGATTACAGTCATAATCTGACAGGTAGGCGCACTACGGGCTTGGCGGTCCTCCTGTCGGCGTGGCAGAAGTAGGCCAACAAGAGGACTGCCAAACTTGTTATAAAGCCATAAGTGACTGATGGAATGGTTGAGTAACTCTCCAACTCTCCACTATGAAACAGTACCGAATGACGTAACTGCAGAAATGCACATTTTGAAACTAGTTTAACATGTGCGAATGGGTGGACCTAAAATGGCATGGGCTGGAGGGAAGCATACTTTGAGCATTTCACTACCTGGCCAACCATAGAGGAGTGATGATCACAGAGAGGAGGCGGGGCTTTGAACCCAGCCCGTCCCAAGGAGACCATGCACTCTGATTGATGTAAGCTTCACAGACCCTTCAGACAATGACCTGGAAACCGACTCTATGAACGGGTTTCCAGCTCTGCCTATCTATGCATTGTGATATCAGCTCATCGCCGGGAAACCGTGTGAAGAAAGCCGATATTGTGTGACATGCGGTGGAGCTGTGTGAGTTGGCAGGTCTGTAACTGGGAAAACAAAATGTTAAAATATGCAGAAATGTTGCACTCCGAAATAGGGCAAATACAGTTTGCATGCTTTATTCCCTATTTCTTGTTAAAAATAAATAAATCTGGACGCATGCCAGTTTCTGCACCTTCTTTGTGTAATGATCTTCCTACTGTCCTAAAACAGGCTTGATTGAGTCATTACATGCGCGTTACCAGCCCTGCAATACATAAAGCCTTAGCAGGCCCGGACTGGCCGCACCGGGCATCTGGCGTTTTCCTGGTGGGTTGTCTGGGTGGGGCCAGTTTCACTGATAGCGGGGGCCGGTTTTGTTGCTGGGCGCTGGGCTGGCTGCGTTTCTTGCCTGCAGCGCTTTGGTACTTTAGAAACAATGAAAAACAAATGGTTTATATAGTGGGCCCAGTCACACCACACCTTCTTCATAAAGATTTGTTTTTGCAATTGGTTGCTTACTGTCTCCTGCAGGGTCATCAAGAGCACCGCTGACCTTCAGATCTTTAGGGGGAGGAGAGTGAGGGGTCTGCTGTTGCTTAGCTTAGAGTATGATGAAGATTATAAAATTCATAACACTGTATTTCTTTATAATATGAAGTGTACAATGGATTTCAGTTTAGTATATCAAATTATGCAATTGCACAGAGTGACTATTGATATCTAATCATGAACTTAGAAACATTTATGCACCTCCAGCACTGCCCTGATTACTATGCTATTAGTGAACCAAGGGGAAAGGCAGCTGTCTTTTGCCCGCTAAGTGTGGCCTAAGGTGTTCGCGTAGAGGGAGTAACATTACAGTCTTTTGTTTCTGAGAAGAGCAAACCCTGAACTGATGTATTTAAAGGTGCTCTAGTGAGAGGATGAAGGAAAAGGAGGCACTGTGGAAAAAGTCATTGCCTAGGGTCACACAATATATTCAAGAGGAAGCTGTATTAATGCAGGTTTTCCTGGTTTCACAATGGTGGAAGTGTTTGGGGAGGGCGTTGTTTTAATGCAGAAGCTAAAAGGAAATCCAGTGCACCCACCCTTGGTCAAGGCTTTGAGATCACTTTCAAAACACTGCAAACAATTCTTTCTTCATTGTCATCTATTCTTGAATTAATTCATCTACCCAGTCCTTACCCATCCAACCATTCATTCATTGAGCCATGCAGCCATGTCTCAAATCTCCATTCATCCATTCAATGACTGGCCAAAGTTCTAGAATACAAAATTTGCTGTAGAACACACCATACATGCAGTATTTTTCAAAAATGTCTTCAGGGGAGTACCCCCGCCCCTATCACCCTTGCTGTGGTCATGCGTGCTCACTCGCTACATGTAGCATGAGAGCTCTTCTGAAAACATTTGCTAGGGCTGCGTTTGGTTCGCCGTCCTGCCCTGAGCCTCAGTACTCTGGCCGAAACCTGTTAACCGACTGATTTTTTCTTTTTAAACTTGAGTCAATGGGGTCTCTTGATGCTGGTCTTAAGTATGTGCTATCTAACTATCTAGAAACAACTGTGTCTTCAAGCTCTGTCTCAACATTGTCAAAGATGGAGATCTGTGATCATCAATTGGAAGAGGTTTTGAGGTGGCGGTAATCAAGGGACGCCCCTTTGCTGGGGCAGCTGTGCGCTCTATAAGCTCTATAACTCACGTGCGCACACCTGACTCTTTTGCACTCATCCATGAATGAATGTGAGACAACTTTTTGACTTTAAACGAGAAAAACTGATGTCCTTGTACGTGCAGACAAAAAGCCTATGGACTAATGAGTTCTTGCCAGTGGTCTGAAGCATCATATCTGTGATCCCACTGCAAATGGACAATTTAGAGGGTGACCCATTAGTACATAGGACACATTGCAACATAAAAGGCATGTCGCAATTTGCCCCCACTATTTTAATTCAAAGGACCAAATTTGGGTATTGATCAGAACCGCGAATCTTCACAGCTCTGATCTACGCGCAGAACAGGGGCAGTTTCTCTGCATGCGCAGTACCAACATGTGCCGTGCTTAATTTCTGTGGGATATTCGGTATGTTCTCCGTAAGTCACTGGTCACTTTTCTACATGATTTACTGGAGGTGACAAAGTACGAATTGTTTCCTGTTAACTTTTTATTTTTTTAATTCCAATTTTTGTGAATTCCCAAAAATTCAAATTATTTTGAAATGTTCAACTGTGAGCTATGCTTATTCTTAGCAGCAGGCTAGGATTGCCTATAGTGTGTATAATTATTCCAATTAATTAATCTCAATTTATTTGGAAAGTTTAATTATGAAATTCTTCTTGTGGTTGCAATATATTTATTTGAATTTATTGTACATAAAAAATAGTCACTCTTTTTGTGCATATTTTCTTTCATTGTGCTTTCAAAATGTAATCATCGCTGGTATTGGAATAGCGAATAGAGGGGCACATTACGATACCCGGCGTAAAAAAATCCGCCAGGCATGGAAGCGGCAAAAATCCGCCCGCACACACCGCCTGAACACCGACCACGCCATTATGAGTACACAAACTGAAAACCGCCATCGGCGGAAAAATCATACAAAATACCGCCCGCCATCGTCCGAGTCGGAGTCAAACCGCCCGCCACGGACGGAAACACGCACGACAACACAAAACCGCCCGCCCTCACGGCCGACACACCGCACGTGAAATTACGATCGCACCGCCATGAGCGCGGAAAACAACAAAAATACCGCCCGCCAGCGCAAACAACGCCGATGAGAATCGACACGGCAGAAGCCATGGCGCCCACGTACCTGCACAGAAACCATCCGCACACAAAACCAATAGCACACAACATGGCCAACAAGTCCACACAGCAAGGCACGCACAAATACACAAGCACAGTACACATCCCGAAAACACCCCCCGGACAAACAAAAAATACAAAGGCCAGAACCCCAGACACAACACACCTGAAAACAACAGACCATGAGGACACACCCACATAGGTGAGTACAAAAGCAGCACTCCCACAGACCACAACCCCTTGCTACATTGCAAACCAGAGAGGAGAGGAGAGGACACAGTGACACAGCAAGGACAGCAGCACACCACAGAAACGCACACATCACAACCACCACCACCACCACCACCACCAAACACCGGCACCACAAACCCCTGCACATTACACAACACACACCGCACCAGCACCACAAACACCATGGCACCACAAAGGATGCCCAAGTTCACGCCCATGGAGCTGACGGTCATGGTCGACGAGATCATCAAGGTGTACCCACAAATCTATGGGAACATGGTCCAGCACACACCACTAGCCACCAGAAACAGAATGTGGACCCGGATCGTAGACCAGGTCAATGCAGTCGGGACCCTGCCCAGGAACAGAACCGAGATAAACAAACGTTGGAATGACGTAAAGAGCCTGGTCAAGAAGAAGGAGGGCAAAAACAGAGAGCTGGCTGCCGTCACTGGCGGAGGGAATCCCGCGCTCTTTAAGACCTTCAAAGCGTGGGAGGAGAAGGTGCGAGTCGTAATCCATCCGGAGATCCTCGCCGGATTAGCAGGGGGAGTGGAGGCTGGTAAGTACAAACTAATGTATACCAGCACACCGCTATGTACACACATGCGCAACCACCATGCCACAGCTCCCAGGGACAAACACCCCCATGTCCAGCACACAATACACAACACATCACACGCACATGCAACAGACACTACCACACACAGGCCAAACCGAACAACTGTAAGATGCGTGGGGACATGTGTACACTAAGCCAGCCACGTAACCACCAACAGGTCCCCAAATATGCCAGAAGCGCCACAACGAGCACCCACCACACCCATGTGTCCGCCACAGCTGCACTAACCGACAAGTAACAGGTAAGTGGCAGGAACACAAAGTGCAGTGGGTGGGACGGTGGACAGCTGAAGTACAACACCCACCAGGCCCCCACTCCCACAGACCAGCAAGGTGGAGCACTCCCCACACCCATGTGTCAGGCACAGCTGCACCAACCGACAAGTAACAGGTAAGTGGCAGGAACACAAAGTGCAGTGGGTGGGACGGTGGACAGCCCAAGTACAACACACACCAGGCCCCAGTCCCACAGCACAGCAAGGAGGAGCATCCCCCACACCCCACACCCACGTGTCAGCCACCGCAGTGCACAACGACAGCCGAAAGGCAGACATCACGGTCCACAGCAATCGGTGTCAGTGGGTGTACAGCCACCCCCACGACCCACTACACCCCCCCACCCCCACAGACCTGCAACATGGAGCACCCCCGCTAAGAGCCATGTGGCATCCAGTACAGTGCACGCACGAACAACTTGCAGGTGGGAAACTGGACAGGGCTGGATTACTGGAGGCATGAGGACCATAACACCACCAACACATGGGACATGTCACGTAGCACACGGACACGCAGCACCGCCCACCGTCACGAACAAGTGAACAATGTGCACACGGACATGAACAGCAGACTCACACCCCACATGACCCATCACAGACATAGCAACACCCAAGGAGCCACGTCTGCATGCACAAGCCACACTGAATATAGTCCCACACGGCAGCCACTGTGCAACTCATCACACACAACCGAAACACCATTGAAGTCCTGTCCATGTAGCCCCTACTGCCTGTCAACCACACACCCCACAACTACGCCTATGTAAGACAAACAACACTAGACGCAACAGAGCGGAACAACAGAAATGCACACGAACACCACTGAACCCATCAAACACACAGACACACCATGCACATACAACATACCATCCATCCCATCCGTCAGCCCCAGTCTCATGAAAGGCATGTCATCCGCACAGCTGCCACACATACAGCAGTCACGCTAAGACACATGCCCATGACCAACCATGTGCCAGAAGTCAATTAAGCGCACGACACACTGTGAGCAACAACACACAACATGGGCCACACCCCCCCGAGCACTGCAGTGATGCACATGGCACAGGGCAGCACGCACACCAAGGAGATGGGACAACTGCAATACGTTGGCTGGCACACAACTATCACTCACTCATAACGATGCGTCCAATGCCATGTCCAGTAACCACAACAGACAGCAAATATGCAGGGCATGTCAGGCATGCACACACCTCAGACCATGCACTGTCATGCTGCCACAACACATGTCACGTTCGGCACCCATGGCTCACAGCATGTACCCCAAAAGCATATACCCTCCCAAATGCGAATCTGGGGCATGGCCCCCATGTTGCCATATGCGTTCCTAAGCGTTCCATTTGAACTCCAAAAGCAAAGTACAAACCAGACCCAGGATGGGCCAGGAGCCCGCATACACCAGAGTCACAATGAGTAGGGGCAAAGCAACACACCCATCGGCATGGCCAATCCGTCCCATGCCACATGTGCACAGCACACAGTCCCATTGCCTAGCACACACACCTACAGATGCCACAGCCACACACTCGCCTCCGGGAAACCCATGTACGAGATTGCACGAACTGCCAATGTCAGACGACTAATACATACTTCGCCAGGTGCAACACAATAACAAATCTCATTCTCTCCACAGGTGACGAACTGCTGGACGCTGGGGATGGAGACAGCAGCCAGCACAGCCAGCCTACAAGCCCCCAACGAGGACACACGGATCTGGAGGATCTGTCCACCTCTTCGGACACGGACCACCAAGCTGGCCCATCTGGCGTGGCAGGGCCCAGCCGCTCCCCAGGACCCCTCCTACCCACCAACCCATCATCCAGGGATGCTGAACAGTCCCAGTCCCCTGCTGCCACTGTCGTTGCGGCCACACCCACGGTCATTGCGGCCACTACCACTGCCGCAACCGCCACCATCGCCGCACCGACCACCACCGCCTCCACCACCACCACGTCTTCGCTGGCACCAGCCCCAGCGCAGGTGGTGGCCCGGCCGACTGGATCCACCCTGGGAGCCACAGCGAGGACCGTGGTGAGCAATGTGGCTAGTGGGCAGGGCCGGTGGCAGCAGGACTGGTAGGAGGAGCAGGGTCAGGGAAACGCCAGCCTCCCCTGGGAGCCATGCCCTGCCTCAAATGGACAGAGTCCTTGGGGCCTATGAAGAGGCCCAAGGACAATGGGCCAGGTCTGCTACTGACACGCGGGAGGTGCTGGGGGTGCTGAGGTCCATGGACGCCCATATGGGCCAATTCGTGTCCCGTATGGACCAACTCGTGGACCTCATGGGCCAGCTGGTGGTGGCGGTGGGGTCACAGGCAAGGCCAGCAACACCACCTCCGCCACCACCTGCTAGGGCGCAGGCTCGGGCAGCAGTGTCCACTTCCCCTGCGTCCACAGCCAGTGAGCACACCTCACCCACCACCAGCAGGTCGCCACCACACACCCCCTCCCAAACGTGGAAGGGGCCGTCCGAAGAGGAAACAGATCTCCCGGGAGGACTTCGCACGCTCCAGTCGCAAGTGAGGCAGCCAGCCAGCCTTCCGCCAGCCTTCCTTGACCAGCCACTGCATTGACTTGCTCTACGATCCCACTCCACACAGCCATCTGGATGGCATGTGTGTGTTGGACTATGGACATAGAACCAGTGGGTACACCCTGATCATCACGCAGCCATGACCGACAGCTCATTGTCACTGCACGCACCACTTTTGTCATCACCTTACACACAATCACATGTCACAGTTTGTAATAAATGCACCTTTTTCACTAACTGCTGTTTGTGCCCTGTGTCTTTATTGTACGGAATACAACGGCCACCTTGGGCGGAAAGGCACCTGATGCGTGGCATGGAAATGGAATCCGGAGGGCCTGTAGGGACCTAGGGGTGGGAGACAGAACAGGAGCACATTCAATGAGTGTGTCACACACCCATCACACAGTACATGTCAACAACTACAAGCAATGTACACACATCGCACAGAGCAATAGGGCACAATGCCACAGCCACCAACAGTGGCATACTACCCTGGCCATGGAGCGTTGACACACTGCACGCAGTGAACATACGGCCACCCTGACACAGCACACACACACCTGCATAGATACAGACACATCATCCGTCGTACATGGACACTCACCGTCAAGTGAAGTAGCGGGCGATGAGCTGCTGGCGCACATTCCCAGCTTCCTCCTCTCCGCTGTCCACCTCACTCGAGCTGTCCTGGTCTGCGGGCTGGGGCCCTGGTTGATCTCCGTCATCCACAATGAGGGGGATCTGCTTCCGAATGGCCAGATTGTGCAGCATGCAGCACGCCACCACTATCTGGCACACCTTCTGTGGGGAGTACGCCAGTGCACCCTCGGTGCGGTCCAGGCACCTGAACCTGGACTTGAGGAGGCCAAAGGTACGCTCGACCACACGTCTGGTCCTCCCATGTGCCTCATTGTATCGATCGTCTGCTGGGGTGCGAGGATTCCTCAATGGACTGAGCAGCCATGCCCCATTCGGATACGCAGAGTCACCTGGGTGTGAGGGACACAGAGAACCGTTGCTATTCCAACTGGACAGGGGACAGCATCGCACAACCAGCACGCTACACCACTCCACATACTCACCGACAATACAGCCACGATCCTGTTGCAGATTGGCCATCAGTCGTGGCAAGATGCTGTTGCGCATTATGTGTGCGTCATGGGCCGAGCCTGGAAACTTTGCACACACGTGGGTGATCACCATGTCCGCAAGGCACACCACTTGCACATTCAGGGAGTGCGTGTGCTTCCTGTTGCGGTACAGGTGCTCAGTGGCCTGTGGTGGAACAAGGCCAACATGAGTGCAGTCAATGGCTCCCACGACGTGTGGGATTCTGCCAAGGGCATAGAATGCACCCTTCACTGCCGCCAATTCACGAGCCCTGGGGAATCTGATGTACCTGTTCCGGTACAGCATCATGGCTGCCAGTACATCCCTCAGCACCTTGCTGAACATGGGCTGGGACATCCCTCCTCCACTGCCCACTGTGTGCTGGAATGACCCAGTGGCGAAGAAATGCATGGCGGCCATCACCTTAGCCGTGGGGGTGACAGCAGTCGGATACACCCTGCGGGGACGGAGATGGGGCTCTAACATGGCACACAGTCGATGCAGAGTTGGCCTGTCCAGCCGAAACTTCCTGATTACCTCTGTATCGTCCATGTCCGCCAGCAATTGGTATGGGCGGTCAATGTTCGGTCTCCGCCTGGGTTAAATGGCAGAGGACACATGTCAAAGCAACACGGCACATAGCAATTTCGCATACACATCACTGACATGACTGAGCAAGCACATGAGCCACAGCCCAGCTGTCAAGCTGGGACGGCACGGCCACAATACACTTACACAGGTCTCCCAACAATGGCAATGGCAAGTGAGACATACCACTGCCATGTGCATGCACATGGGGATCTAGGCCCCAATGACTTGCGGGGCGTGCTGATGGGGACTGACTGCATATTCGTCAAGCGGCAACGCCACGGCAACATGAGTGTCTGCTGAGCATGGTACTGCTTCCGAGGCTGGATGAGTATGGCACACGACGACGACGATGTGGGCACGGGCTGAGCGGCCAATACAAGTGGGACCTGTGGCACGAGGGGATATGAGACAGTAGTAGGTGTCAGCACTGCACCCTATGTACAGCACTGTACGGATCACAGCTCCCGAAACATTGACTGGTGTCCACATTGACAGCCCCATGCCAAGACGGCTGTGTGCTTGCAGTCACACGTCACAGGTGAGAGGTTACATTGCACGTGCCAGGTGGCAGTCGTACATAGTGGGAGCTGGCATGTGTGTGCATGTGTCTCCTGTTCAGGATCCACCAGATGGGCGCTGACTCTGTACTGACCATTGGACACAGCATGTTCCGTGGAAGGCTTGTGTGTGTGGGATGGTGGCACTGGATGTGCCTCCGTTGGGGGGGGCCATGCACAGGGCGGGTACGTCGATGATTGCGCATTGTTGGTCACGGTGGGTGCACCAGCTAAGATGTGTTGCCCTGTGTTCAATTCCTATGTCCGCATGATGATGGACTGTGGATGTGGGCAGACTACACATTGGTCGATGTGCTGTCTATATGCATGTGCCTTCACACCAGGCACAGCTGCCCCTGCACATGTGACCCCTGCTGGACTCGCTGCTGGGTCTGTGGAGCTGATGCACCTTCTGCGCGTGGGGCGGACAGCTCTCCTCACTTCCCTCATTGCGCATGTCATGTCTTTGCCGCAGGTGACATGGATCATGGAGGGCCCACATGTACGCGTGGGTAGGCTACACATGATTGTTCACTGGTCGCCACCCCCAGTCAGTGTTTCGAATGGGAAGGTTGTCGTGCTGGTGGTATGTTCGATGTGGCGGATGGGCGGGCCTAGGTGCGGGCTTACATTCCGGACATGGGGGGTAGTTGGATTGGCGACTAGTTGCAGTACACACGGGACACGTCTCTTCCTTTCCACATCTGGGTCATCCCTTGTACTAACTGACAGTGATACAGTCATCTTCGCCCCAGCCCTCATGTCCTCCCCTCGCCCCCCCAATATGCATGCTCACCTGCGAGGCTAGCGCTTGCACAGGCAGCCCCAAGCTTGCACCAGAGAGGGCAAGGAGTGTATGTGTGGGTCCAGTTGCACGAGTGGGCTGTCTCAGGGTATGATGTGTGGCGGGACGCCGTCCACCTGCGTGGTGCCCCAAATGGAGACCCGGCCTGCATGGACTATGCATCACAGTCTTCGCCTTCCGGATCCGCCACCTGCGACACCCAGTGGCTGTGGCTGCCCTTGCGGCCATGCCGCGTCCGTCTGTGGCTGATGGCCCACACATTCACTCTTTGGCCTCTCTGGGGAGGGCTCAGGGGTGGTGGCGCACGCGCTTGCACTTAGTCGCAATGGCATGTGTCGTGGTTGGTATGATGGGCAATGGATGGGATGGTGCGAGCCACCTCCCGTGACGTCAGTGCTGCTCGTGCTGTGGTGCGTCCCCCTACACTTCCATTTGACTTTTTGCCATGCTGGACGTTGAGGTTCTATTGCCTGCGTGATATGACCAGGAGGAGCGCGAGGAGACCTCTCACACACCATGCTCCACTGCCATCCCGTGCCCTGTATCGCCTGTGCGGATTGACTATGTTGGGGTTACACCTGGTCGACTGGGGCTGTGTGTGCCTTGTCAAGGGGCATGGCGGGCGCACAACAGGATCCAGCTCGTCCACAGAGGGTGGGCTGAGGTGCGCCTGGTACCGCTTTGTACGTGTGCCCGGCTGCTGTGCACACACGTGTTCACTCCCCCCGACAGGTGTCCTCTCACAATGCCCAGGGAAGCGGTGGTGTACTGTTCATGAGCCCTCCCAACACGGCGTGCTCCAACTTGGCATGTGCGCATCTACCCGTCGCACCCACCCACCTGAGCACTGCGTCCATACGACTTCACACGACACATGTGTGTCTTCCACAGTAGTGCTACTCATTTGCGTTGACATCCAATACCAGTGGACTACATGGTCATGTCACGACTGCCGTGTACTTCACATACTCTCATCCTCTCTCATTCGTACTTGTGAAATGAGTCAGCGGAGACAGTTCTGGTTTCAAACATTATATTGAGTCTTCTGTCCTCTGTGATGCAGTATAGTGGACACTACTGGCAGCGGAATACATATTGAGGATATACTGAGCATGATTACAAATGGGATAGGGTGTGGGGTTACATCTGCTTGGCCAAGGCTGTGCTAATGTACATTTACGTATAGCTGCGGAGCTGCGGACTTTGACACAGACGGTATACATGTAGCCTACCAGACCGCTCGGCATCATGGGCACAGTCCATCTCAGTTCCATGTGACAGGTTTGCTGCGGTTGTTCCTCATGCACGCGTGCATGTGAGATGACATCAGGGCATGTGCTTGCGTGCATGCAGCGGCGTGCCACTTGTTGTTGCACTGTGGTGGTTACTGGACATGTCACAGTCACTGGGGTCGTGTTGTTGTTGTATGCACTTGTCGTCCATGCAAAGGTCCTGGTATGGGATTCCCGGGGCGGGGGTGGGAGGGGTGCAGCACCCACAGACTCCAGGCGACCTATTCATGTCCACTGAGCGGTGTGTGTGTCCATGTGCGCTGGATCCATGTCGTGTCCTGGTTGTTCGTGCAGTTCCGTCCATGTGGGTGCGATGCACAGAGCCCATGCCACTGCCTCCCACGATGCATGCGGTGTTCCTGGATGTGATGGGGAACAGTGTGCATGTCCCGGTCATATCCGATGTCATGGCGATGTCGTTGATGGTGTGGTTACAGTTGCCGGTCGTTTGGTATGGCTGTTGTGGTGGTGACTGGCCAGTCCGTGCGGAAGCTGAGCATGGGTGCGGGGTTGGACTTCATAGGTCACTCGGGGAACCTGCGTTGTGGTCCGACGTATTTACAGGTTGTCAGGTATGCGATGCCGTCCAGCAGGGCTTCCATGTCATTGGTGGTGTACATGTTTGCCAGCCAATGAAGCGGATGGTGGCTGTCAAGGTGTTGTTCGTAGGTTGTCCCTTGGAGGACCATGATGGGGCATGCTGGGTGACATTCGATGTAGCTGTTCTCGATGATCCGTCGTGTGGAGGCACAGTGGTTCCATTTCAGTGCGCGTGCGATGTTGGCCACATACGCCATGCCCCCATAGGCAGAGCAGGCCCTGTCGTGTGCGTCCAGAGGGAGGAGTAGTGGTAGCAGGTCCGCCTTCAGACATGCCGGGTTGGAGAGGCATATCTCGACGGGATGCTGGTAGGGACACCTCCGACAGTAGAAGACGGGCATGACGCAGCTGAACAATGTGATGCGGTAAGTCAGTCGGTAACTTACGTTCAGCAGGGACAGGAGATCGCATCCCAATGTATGTATCGTGCTGGTTTGGTACAGCTTGAGCTCTTCGGCGTAGTTGGGTAGGTGTGTTGCGGTTGCCATTTCGCAGCGGTGCGTTGTGGTGGCGTGCTCCGGCTGTGTGTGCAGTCTGCAATGTGCACACTCCGGGGTTGCTGTGAGCTCTGTGTAGTCGTGGGGAGACAGGACTTGTGTTCTGTTGGCTTGTTTGGAGGACACGGGCCCTCTTCCCACATGCTTCTCAGACAGTTCAAGGTCAGTGCTGTGTGACTCCTTCCAATTAACTTGCATGTGGCCGACATGGGGGAGTGTTTTCTTCTTTCTTCCCCGTCCGTTGTGTGCTTCTGTGATATGCGCTATCTGCCGTGTGGTCGGTCTCCTCGGCATGCCTGTGTTGGTCTATTCTTGGACAATGGCTGTATTCACCGGCTTCTGTCGTAGGGCTGTGGTTTCGGTGTTGGAATGGAAGGTCATTCAGTGCTGTCTGCTCTCCCTTGTGTGGGCGGCAGGCTGCCTTTCCGCTCTGCGTTGGGCCTTGTGTGTGGATGTAATTCTTGGGCCACCTGTTGTCGGTCACCGGGCTCTTTGGTGTTCCGTTTCATGTGTCTTGTTCATATGTGCAGGGTGGTATGGGTTTTTCAGTGTGGTACTGGCGTTCCTCTTCCCGAAGGGGCCCTGCTTCTCCTAGTTGGTGTTGCCGCCGCTGTGTGCTTCGCCATGTTTGTTACACTGGGGTGTGTCCTGCTGTTGCGTGACTTCACTGACATGTGTGCGTCGGTTGTGTGGCGTTGGGTGTTGTCCGTGAATTGGGCGTTGGGGACATGTCTGTGGCAGGCCTGTCACGTGTCATGTGCGTTCGGGGTGGGGCTGGTGTGTGTGCTGCTTGGTTGTGTCCCTGTGTCTGTGTGCGACGCATGCATGGCGCTGCGGTTGGCCTCTGCGTTGTGCGCATGTGTGGCGGCGTCATCGGCGCTTTGGGGCCGTGACGGGGTGGTTGGTTCCTAGTCCCAGGTGGTGTGTACACATGTGTTCCGCGATGTTAGGATTTGGCCTGTGTGTCATATGTGGATGCAATGGTGGATGTGTAGTGTGCACGCGCTGGTGGGGGGTTGTCCGCTTTTTCCGCCCTTGCACTGTGTGCGCTGTTTGCGTGCACTTGTTGTGTGTGTGCCTACCTGCGTCTCCGCGGTACGTTGCGTCCTTGGTGGTGCATCAGCAGAAGCATGGGAAGGGCCTGCAGTGCTGGATTCATGCCCGGGGTGCCGCTTCTTCGTTGTCCGTGCTCTGCGTCCGTGTTTCCGCCTCTCTTTCACGTGCGGTGTCTCTTTGCCGTGGGAGCCGTTTGTTTGCGGCATCGTAATTTATGCGCCGGGCGGGACGTGTTTCGTCGGACGGTGTGTGTCAGTTGTGCTGCGCCGCTACGTGTGCGGGCGCACTTTGATGGCGGACGGTGTTGCTGGCTTGCCGGCGGTGTTTGGCCTGCTTTTCGCATCGTAATTGGGCGGGCGTGTGGACTGCTGCGTGCCGGCGGTAACTGGTGGTTTTTGCATCCGCCAGCACGGCGGTAGTGCTTCCGCCCGCCATCGTAATGGGCCCCAGAGAACTTAACTTGTTGGTTCTTTTTTTCAACTTGTTGAAGCAAAACGAGAGCACAACTGACCTTGTCTATGGAGACAAAAGCATATCGAATAATGATTTTTACCCAGTGGTCCTAAGCCTCATTTTTATACCGCCCCCCTTTCAGTTTGGAACCAGAGACTCCAATTTAATGAAGACCTTTCCTTTCACTCCCAGGTCAGGGTTGTTGACCATTTTTGCCATCATTGGCTAAGGATACTGCTGAATGACCTAAGACTCGATGTAGCTTCCACCTTTCTGTGCCAGGCTCAAATCCAGTAATGCTTATTTACTGACCTCCCAGAATACACACTCACTTAATTTCATCATGTGTAGGAGGATGCCAAGGTGGACAACAGGTAGACCCTTGTTTTCCACGTTCTTTCCAAGCGTCACTGGCGTCCCATTTGCCAATGGATCAAGTACAACGCCCTCTCTGATGCCTTTGAAATGGTCCCATCTCCCCTGTCGACCGCCTTGCACGCAGTGTCCATACTTGTCATTTGCACTTCTCCATCAACTGAAGTCTGGAATTTCCACATTTTCCTAAAACCTGCTCTGCTGGCCCTGCGTTTGTGGTGCAGGCTGCCTTTCTATGCTACTCTCTTCCTCCGACACTGTGCAGGCAGGATAATCACTTGGGACCCTATTATGTATAGGGCGCACTTTCCCTGTACGCGCCCTGGCATACCTTAAAACAGGTGCACCGGGCGCTAATAGAGAAAGTGCACCCTATTACATAGAATACGCTGCCCCTAGGGCAGCCACGAATGTGGAGCGGCTTTGAAACAGCCGCTCCCTGTTTCACTGTGCAAGCGGCAACCCGCCTGCACTTGTAAAGGGGAGTAGAGATCCCCTTGCAGGCGGGACAGTGAGTGACTGCACCCACCTACAAGGGGATGTCTGGGGGCGGACCCCTTTCCCCTCTCCACAGGGCTGCTATCAGGGGCTCACTGTCAGTGCGCCTCCTGAGAGCTTCTTTGCCTCTGCACCCGCACCTGTAATAGGGCGCGGGCGCAGAGGCAAAGGGATTCCCTCATTTGCATGGGGCACGCCCCCATGCACATGAGGGAATGCCCTCTTGAGAAACGCTGGTGCTGTTTGTGCACAAGCGTCTGCAGCCCCCTCTGTAATACCAAAGTGCCCTGGGGGCACGCAAAGCGGGTGCAAACGCCCGTTGCACCCCCGGTGCACTTAGTGTAATACAGCCCCTGGTCTGCAAAAGACTTCAGAGATCCTGGTTGTTCAGTAGTGATTCCAATTTTCTTTCAGCATACGGAACACCCCAAAACAGCTTAGGCCCTGCTCAGCGCCATCAAACTTTGTTGTACATGTGCTTTCTAGGTACAGTGTCTCAGTACTACAGTTCTGTGTTCAAGCTTGGTAGCTCAGTGGACGCAAGGCAGTGCTGCACCCTCAGTATATCTAAAGCACAAAGGGCCTGATGTATGATATTCCAGTCACAAAAAGTGGTTGTAAATTTTACATTAACTTTTTGTGATTGGAAAGGAGTTTCCCAAATCATATGGATCATCAATCTTCATGAGATAGATCGCAAATTGCAACTCACTGTGATTGGATGCTATCACAGAGATCTTAGCCTGCTGGGGTTAGCTGACCACCATGTCTGTGATCAAATTTTAAATAAAAAAAACTTTTTTTTAATCTGGCCCGTTTTCCTTAAAGCAAAATAGGCTGCATTTAAAAGAAAAGTGTTTTGTTTGTTTCCTTGTTTGAGAGTTGGTAGTGGTCCCGTGGACCTCCGCAAAAAACTTTTTTTTAACATTTATAAGGGGGACCCTTAACATACATGAATGTTTTACCATCTCCTTTGAGATGTTGGTAAGATTTCAATGTTTTGCTACTGGATTTAGGTCTCAAAACATTGAAACATACCGTAACAAATCATATTTGGAAGGAATACCCTAAATACGCCTCTTCCAAATAGCAATGCTTTATGGCTTTCTAATTCCATCTTGTGATTCACTAACCTGTTACCGTACAGCAAAACGGGTTTAGTACATAACAAAAAGCCATTTTGTGGTCGCAAACCCTGTGACTCTGCAAATTGCAGTCTTTGTGGCTGCAAAATTGCTTTATACACCAGGCCCAGTGTGACAAGACAAATGTGTCGGTGCTGCGACAGACGCCATGTGTGCCCCTGGGACGTCAAAGGCCTGATAATGTCCCAGAGCACTGGGCCGGCGCAGCATCCTTCCTCAGACGAACAGAGACGCGGCTGTGATGGACGGAGCCCTCTCAATGTCTAATGCGATTCCAAGTACTTTATGAGCCTGACAAGGGAGACAGTTATTGCCAAAGTAATTACATCGAGCACATAAATTAATACAAACATTACAATGGCGGCCATTGCAGCTGGCAGGCGGCTTCATTGGCAGCGCTGCTTTATGCAGCTCTTAACAAACACTTACTGGGTAGATTCCGAAGCATGGCTGAGCAGATGCCATGAGGGCACTTCGGTGGCATGCTGAGCCCCTGGACGCATCCATGGCACGGGCAACCACAAGAAAACATTTGCCGCGTGCCATATGGTGGCCCGCACAGCCATTTTATTTTGTTGCCTCTACGATTCCTGATTGCCTTCAAGCAGTGCTTGAAATAGAAAAATTGAACTGCAGGTACTCTGTGACAGAGTACCTGCTTGTTTCTGAGAAGTGCTGGTACTCTCCAATTAAAAGTATTACGTCTCTCTTGAGAAGTGCAGGTACTCTCCCTCTCAAAATAAAAAGTGCCGGTACTCAGTACCGGAGAGTACCGGCCCATTTAAAGCACTGCCTTTTAGGAAGAAGCTGTAATTTTATTTCAAAATATTTGTTGAAAAAATATAATTTCGCTCATTGAATGTGGAAAAGAGTAGTTTTCAGATGGCCTGCTATGTAAGCCACCGGGTCGGACTGGCCTATAGGGCAATCAGGCTAAGCCCGACGGATTGGCCTGACGGGTCAGTGTTTGGGCCGATTTTTATGGTTGATTTCCCTGATATTACAACAAACATTGCCTGCAGCAAGCTCAAATCCTGGCAGTGTTCCATACCAAAACACTTATACTGCGTGTCTTTACAAGTTCAACACTACCCCAATGTCAAACATGGGCCACTTTTTTAGCTATCTGATTCACTAATTGGAGCCACTTTTATTTTCGTCCCTGGGCCCATTTTCTGTGCCAGTCCGAAAATGTAAGCCACTGTAAGAGAAGCCGTCTCTCCGCTTACTTATACAGCATTCTGTCTTTTAGCAGAATCTGACCTCTCAGTTTTAGGTGGTTGTCTCTGCAGGGCACTCTTAAGTTTACTGGCAGTGGAGTCTGTATCTTTTATGGTTTGCATTTCTGACCACCATCATGTGCACTGCAGTTTCAGAGTTTTGCACGAGTAATCTATGGCTCCACACATCTGCCTGCAACGGTTGCCATTTTCCCATATGGTGGGGACTTGCCTGGTGTTGAAATCTAGCAGCCTACAATGTGAGTAGCATTATACAGGTGTCAACTCTGCATGACTGATTTTCTTTTATTAGACTTTTTGTAAAAGAGAACTGTATTTTCCTTTTGTGTCTGCTTTAGGCTCTCTTGAGTGGTGCCTCATTCAGAATTTGGATATGGAGAGGATGTGGCATTATGGCCAGAGGTGCCAGCCGGGAAACCACATTCGAGTCTCAGCATTGGTTCAACATCCTGTGATTCATCCTGTGAACAACTTAATTTCCCCTTGCCTAAACACATGGACTTGAACTTGTGTAATGTAACTGCTGCTCATGTAAAGCACTGCAATATCCTTGGGTCAAGTTTGCGCTATATAAACCTGAAGGAAAAAAAAGATAGTTCATTTATGGCCAGTTCCTGCAAAATGTTTGGGCTCCTTTTCTCGGCGTGGTACTACAATTTACATTTGGGTGTTGAACAGCGGAGAATCTCCCCAGTCCTTATCCCCACGACGTAGAATATGGGCGATTTCTGTGCGTTTCCAGAACCTCTTTAAGGAGCTCAGTGTGCTTAATGTTTATGGGAGATTTATCACATTCTGTGCAGTCACTTATCACTGTTAGACCGCAGCCTTCACTCTCCTCATTAGGATTGAAGAGATGATGTCACTTCACTTCCCTACATGAGGATTGATGAGATTAAGTGCCTTCATTCCCCTACTGTAGGATTGATGCTTCTCTCCTGTAGCTTACGATTTATTTTTTTTCCGGAGTTTTATATAGCGCAAACTTGACCCGAAGGTATCCGAGCGCTTTACATGAGCACCAGTTGCATTGCAGATGGACACATTCATTTTGTTAGGCACGGGGAGATTAAGTGATTTGCCCAGAATCACAGGGTGTTGAGCGTCCCTGCCAATACTCGAACCCGGTTCTCCAGCTTCGAGGTTGACCGCTCTAGCCAAAAGGCCACATCCTCTCCCCAAAACGATTGATGTGGCGATGTGACTTCACTCCTCTACAGTAGAATTGATGAGATGACGTGGCTATACTCTCCAGCTGTAAGAGTTATGAGGTGATATGGCTTTACTGCACTACTCTAGGATTGATGATTCACTGACCTACATTAAGATTGATGAGATGATGTGGCTTCATTCCCCTACTGTAGGATTGATGAGATGGCATACCTTCACTCTTGTACAGTAGGCTGGATGAGATGACACAGCTTAACTCCACTACTCTAGGAGTGATGTTTCACTCCCCTACATTATGATTGATGAGATGATGTGGCTTCTCTCCCCTACTGTAGGATTCATGCTTCTCTCCTGTAGCTTACGACTGATGTGGCGAAGTGACTTCATTCCTCTACAGTAGAATTGATGAGATGATGTGGCTACACTCTCCAGCTGTAAGAGTTATGAGGTGATATGGCTTCACTCCACTACTCTAGGATTGATGCTTCACTGACCTACATTAAGATTGATGAGATGATGTGACTTCTCTCCCCTACTGTAGGATTCATGCTTCTCTCCACTAGAGAATGATTGGTGAGATGACGTGGCTTCTCTCACCTACTATAAGATTTATGAGATGTTGTTGCTTCACTTCACTACTTTTGGATCGAGGCTTCACTCTGTTGCATTATGTTTGATGAGATGATATGGCTTCATTCCCCTACTGTAGGACTGATGACATGGTGATGCTTCACTCCCCTACATTATGATTGATGAGATGACATGGCTTCACTCCCCTACTGTAGGATTCATGCTTCTCTTCACTAGAATACGACTGGTGAGATGATGTGGCTTCACTTCCCTTCTGTAGGATTTGGGCGATGACGGGGCTTCACTCCCATACAGTAGGACTGATGAGATGATGTGGCTTCACTACCCTACAGTAGGATCGATGAAATAATGAGGTTTCGCTCTTTAATTTATTGGCGGTGCTAAAGACAATTATTTTTTGAAGAGTAGAGACGTAACTTTTCTTGTAGTTTGTTTGGAAATTTTAAACTGCCCGATATGCTTATTTTGAGCACCAGATGAGGATTGCCTGTAGTCTGCTCTATGCCTGTCCATTCGAAGAAATAACCTGGATTTGTTTCAAAAGTTTAAATTGTTCTCTTAACAGTTAAGCATGATTTAGGCAGTGTTTAAGCTTTCCTACAGGGGTCTTATTTCATAGAATTCTATAGGTTTTAGGCTGTGCCTGGGTGCCACACTAATGCCGCCTGAGACGATGGGTCACCTAATATAGGCATGTTATCTATTGTCATATATAGCATAAAGCTGTCACCAGAGACTTTCCACAGTGAGTTGCTGCAGGTTTGATCCAGCATAACACACAGAGGGGCCGATTCCGATCTCGGCCGGTAGGGCTCCGAATCGGATTTGGCTTAACCGGATCCGATTCGGAGCCCTATTTCCCGACCGATTCGTATGTGCGTCCGGACGAGCCGAGTACGATGCGAAATCGCCGACCGACTCGTTCGGGCGTCCCAACCGCTCCGACCGACACGTTACCGGGTCGAACCGCACCGACCGACTCGCTCGGACACGACTCGCACCGCGCAATGGAGACGTTCCCCGGCCGGGTAAGTACGATGCGCGCCGCGAGCGAGTCCGACCGACACGCGCCGCCCGGCTCGAAAGAGCAGTCGGAGCCGTACTTCGGGGGTCCGTGTCGGACCCCCCTGTATGCGTAGCCGCGCGAGTCGCACACAGGGGGGACCCATGGGTCCCCCCTACCTGTGCATGTACGGCGCGAGTCGCTTCGCCACGTGCACGCTGTAGGGGGCGCCCTTGTTCGCCTCGCACCCATTGAGGCAATGGGAGCCCGAGTACGAGTTGTACGACCGGCTCCCATTGACTTCAATGGGAGTCCGACCGACTCGAGTACGATAGCATACGGACGCATCGTACTCGTTCGGTCGGGCTGCACGGGTCCGATTCGGTCGGAAATCTCTCCAGGTCCGGCTCGGTCGGAGAGATTTCCGGCCCGAATCGGAATCGGCCCCAGAGTGTTGGAAAATAACATCGCAAGGTGTGTCAAGGCCAAAGGATTATGCCAGTGGCAGTAAGGCAGAGGAGGAAAGATTACGTCAGGTCTTGACAGCAGTGGAGATGAAGAGTGTACAGATGGGAGATGAATTTGTATATAGGTGCTGTACCTGAGGGACCAAGATGAACCCCAATCGTGGTGCAGTGAACAAGATGCACAGCTAAGATATAAGATATCCATGATACGTACTACAATTCAATGCGGTTGATAGCGTTCCATACAATTTCTGAATAATTCCCAAAGGTAGAGATGGTTA
Organism: Calotriton arnoldi; assembly: GCA_963921515.1. Classification (NCBI taxonomy): domain Eukaryota; kingdom Metazoa; phylum Chordata; class Amphibia; order Caudata; family Salamandridae; genus Calotriton; species Calotriton arnoldi. The sequence continues at coordinate 1,657,131 of CAWUFW010000661.1, forward strand.
TGTGTTGGCACGGCAGTAAGAGGGCTGCTGAACCACTTACAGCGATGTGTACTAGTCAGAGGAGCTAAGATTGGAGTATGAAGGTGAATAGGAAGTGAAAGAGCGTTAGTACGCTGGGGTGAGCATCATGGACATCGATTCACCAAAATGCTAGAGGTACCGGAAGTGGCATCACACACCCTATGACCTTAATGATATCACAGGAAATTACATGATATGGCCATTGATGCCTGATTTTTCGCAAGAGGTGATGTCACATAACTTTAGCCATGTAATTGGGACAGTGGAAGTTCTATAATTACTGCGTGATTACTATAACAAAAACACTGACAAATATAATTTTTAGATTGCACCTATGCTAGGTTGCTGACATCATATGCCAGGGACCATGACTTGTCTCTCTTTGTATTACTGGAAAAATTATGTGTTTATCTGAAGAAGATATAGTGCCACAAAACACAGAACTGCACTGGGAACCTAAATTATTCATACTACATGACTTTATTAGTTCCCCTAGGGTATAGCACAATGAGAAATGTCTTGATAAATCACAGGGAGAGGAAATAAAGAGATTTAAATAATAGTTGTTAGGACTACGTTTATTTATTGATATAAACCATATATTTAATGTGAACTATGTTATTTATTTAAATTATTAATTTTTCTTAATACATTATGATTTATAATCAGCTGCAAGTTCACTATCACTCGTCTGAAACACAGAGGTGAATTTATTTTTTCAAATACGTAATTTTTAACGTAGTCGCTAAACCGAAACAGTTGAACAACTGGTTTTAAAATGCTTTTTTAAAACTTTTATTTCATAGAAGAGTGCTCATTGCAGTGAATAATGTATTCATTTTACAAAACTTAAACATACTGTGTGGGCCACAGAGAAGCTGCAGAAAGAGAATCACTGACAAAATATCGACCTCAAAAATATCGAGGTACAAAAATATCGTGACAAAAATATCGAAGTGAAGAATATCGACATCCTAACTACATCATGGTAAGTACAAAAATATCGAGAAAAAAAATATCGATGTCAAAAATATTGTTGTAAAAAATATCGTTTTTTTAAAATGTTAAAAAAAATGTAAAATAAAGTAAATAATACATATAATTAAAAGAAACATAGTTAAAATTATTTTAAAATGTTTAAAAATAAAAACTGATACATATAATATTAAAATAAATTAAACATATACATATAAAATATAATATATATACTTACTTAATAATATTAATAAATAATTATTTTAATAACTTATAAATTGTTAAAAATATTTTATAGATTATAAATACAGACATACACATGCAAAAATAATATTATTTGAAATGTAAAAAAATATTTAACAAATGTAAAAAATTACAATATTTTTAATTTTTGTAAAATAAATTATACACAACATTAAGTAAAACAATACAGAAAAATATTGGATAGCGGAGGGAAAAAGATTTACTATTCCCACTCCAAAAAGTGCAACAGTAGGGAAAGTGTTGGATAGCGTAGGGGAAAAAATTACTATTCCAACTCCAGAGAGTGCAACAGTAGGGAAAGTGTTGGATAGTGTAGGGGTAAAATTGCTATTCCCACTCCATAGGGTGCAACAGTAGGGAAAGTGTTGGATAGCGTAGGGGTAAAAATTACTATTCCCACTCCAGAGAGTGCAACAGGAGAGAAAGTGTTGGATAGCGTAGGGGTAAAAATTACTATTCCCACTCCAGAGAGTGCAACAGTTGGGAAAGTGTTGGATAGCGAAAGAGTTAAAATTACTATTCACACTCCAGTAAGTGCGACAGTAGGGAAAGTGTTGGATAGCGTAGAGGTAAAAATTACTATTCCCACTCCAGAGAGTGCAACAGTAGGGAAAGTGTTGGATAGTGTAGGGGTTAAAAATAACATACTTATCAATTATATAATTGTTTTAATAAAAGAATGATTTATTAATAAATTAACAATAAATTAATTATAAATACCAATAAATGAAAATTAATAATTACTTTAATAACATTAAATTACTTCCCACCCTATTCCCCAATAAACACAAAACCCACTCCACATAAAATTTAACACAATTAATATAATTATCTATTAAGCAATTAATAAAAATTAATTAACAATTAATAATTAATTAACAATAAAATAATTATCAATACCAATAAATAATAATTAATAAAATTAATTACCAATTAGAAATTAATTAACAGCAATTTAATTATCAATACCAATAAATATTAATAAATAATTACTTAATTATAATAAATTATTTCCCACCCTATTCCCCTATAAACACACAACCCGCTCCTAAACTAAATTAACACAATTATTATATTTATCAATTATTTAATGAAAACAATTTAATTACCAATTAATAATTAATAAACCATAAATTATCAATATAAAAAAATAAAAATTATTAATTACTTTATTATAATTAATTTACTTCCCACCCTATTCCCCTATAAACCCACAACCCGCTCCAATAAAAATGTATACAATTAATAGAATTATCAATTAATCAATTAATAAAAATTAATTACCAATCAATAATTAATTAACAATAAATTAAATATCAATAACAATAAATAAAAATTAATAATTTCTTAATTACAATTAAATTACTTCCCACCCTATTCCCCTATAAACACACAACCCTCTCCTAAACTAAATTAACACATTTAATATATTTATCAATTAATTAATGAATAAAAATTAATTACCAATTAATAATTAATAAACAAATTAATTATCAATACCCAAAAAAAGTATTACTTTATTATAATTAATTTACTTCCCACCCTATTCCCCTAGAAACCCACAACCCGCTCCAATAAAAAATGTATACAATTAATAGAATTATCAATTAATAAAAATTAATTACCAATTAATAATTAATTAACAATAAATTAAATATCAATAACAATAAATAAAATTTAATAATTTTTTAAGTACAATTAAATTACTTCCCACCCTATTCCCCTATAAACCCACAACCCGCTACAGAACTAAAATGCAAAAATTAATTTAAAATAATTATTAATTTCTAAAAATTATTAATTAATTTACTATAATTAAATTACTTCCCACCCTATTCCCCTATAAACCCACAACCTGCTACGGTACTAAAACGCAAAATTTACTTTAAAAAAATTACTAACTTCTAAACAATTAATACATATATTTAAAAAAATAATACAAAACATAACAAAACATGTGGAACACATACATATCAAATACATACTAAAATACATAACACTAACATAAACATCGATATTATTAATATCGATTTTTTTACTATCGATATTAATAACTTCGATATTAACAAAAACGATATTTCTTACCTTCAGGCCGATATTCTGGTCACCGATATTCTTGACATCGATATTCTGTCCCTACGATATTTAAAACTCGATATTAATGTTGGTCGATATTGAAAAATCGATATTTTGACTGTGCACCGCAGAAAGTAACATGTGCTCATCAAGACACTGTTTACCTTCTGTTCTTGCAGTGGTGGCTGGTGATGTTTGAAAGTGATGGGATGGAATTGACCTGCATTGTGGCGAGGAAGTGAGCCCAACTTCTTCTAGGGAGGGTTCGGGGGTGGGGGAGGATTTGTTAATCCCCTGGAGAAAATCGTGAAAAAAATTAGGCAAAATAGTTCATTTTTAAAGAACATTTCCACATAAAGTTGCTCAAAATCTTAGGCTCTGAAAGGGGGCTCATTAAATATTTAAGTCCTTTCATGGCTGCTGAGCCAATGAAACCTAATGGTTCCCAGGAGTTGACACAATTTTTTTCAAAATGTGTAATGGGTGACACCATATGCCATAAACTACCTCAATTTTGCCAGGGCTAGTCTTTTGTCATGGTAGCCTCCTTGGGCCAAAAAATCCATGGGTGACCTTTAGGTAAAAAATGTCCTCTAGTATGTCAAGACCAGCATTTTATCATGTTTGTCCCTGCCCATATGCCAAGAATTGCCTCCAATGTGCCTGTGCTAGAATTTTGCCACTGGTGCCTCATATGCCAAGGATTTTGTCCAGTATACCAGTGCCAGCATTTTTCCAAGGGTGCCCTTATGTCAATAATTACCTCCAGTATGCAAGTGCCAACATTTTGCTCTTGGTGTCCCATATGCCAAATATTACCTCTAGCATACTAATGCCATGTATTAAATCAAGTATGCCACTGGACAATATGAACTCTAGTACGCCGGTGCTAGTATTCTGTCAGAAGTGCCTGTCATGCTAAGAATTGACTTCAATATGCCAGCCACCGCATTTTGAAGTGGGTGTCTCTATAAGTCAATAATTTGCTTCAGTTTGCTAGGTCCAAAGCAGACTCGCAAGCATAGCACCATTTTCTCACTCACTGTCACTTTAGTTCATTCACATGCATTTCCCCTCACTCACTCACACTCATTCATTCTCACTCACTCATTATCACTCACTCTTGCGCTTACTTTTCGTCTCACTCATTCTCTCACCCTCATACTGTCTCACTCATTTGCACTTACTCATACTCTGTCACTCATTCTTTCTCAGTCTCATGTATTCTCACTCACTCTGACTCGACCATTCTTACTCAGTTACACTCACTCACTGTCCCTCACTCTTATTATCTCTCACACCCCAACACAGCCTTATTCATCCTCACTCACTTGCAGTCACTCTTACTCTCACTCACTCATTCTCACTTTGACTCACTGATTCTCACTCGGACTCACTCATTCTTCCTCACTACCTGTCACTCATGCTCACTCACTCACTTTCACTCAAACACCCACACACACTCTTATACATACAGACGCACAATCTCACACATATACTCTCTCCCACACAAACTTCTTCTCAGTGACTCACGTTTTGATGGCTTGTTTCGAGCTGTCCTGACTTCTTCCAAGATACTAGTTTTTGTTATTTGGAGATGTTTTTCTGATTCTGTATGACGTTTGCGATGAGCATATTTTTGTATTTGGTCAGCCTACGCTTTACCACTTGAGACAGCTAAATCAGTGTCTGACTTGTTTTCAGTTTCTAAGAATTGCAGATTAGCAGCTTTTCTCTGTGCCTCGGTGTCTGTGCCATGTTCTTTTGTTTTCTTCCTGGTGGGTGATTTGTATTCCGTTGGTGTTTTTTGCTGCTGTTTGTGTAACTTCGATCATTTTGCCGTGTCCCTGTGGGTTAAATTAGAGTGGTGTTCACAGTACTACTTTGTTATACCTATAAATGCACGTAAAATGTCATAATAATTTGCATCCTTTTCTTCACATTTGAGAATTTTGGTGAGTGGTCTGGTGAGGCTTACCTTTGTCCTGGTCATTTTTAGGTCTCGCCTAGCGTTGCAGCGCATGCGCTGCTCGCTCTGCGAGATCTATTGTAATCGAGGCGATTTCGGAAGTGGAGTGGAAGCTCCGCCCATCGTTTCTATTGGCCGGCGTCATCCTTTATGGTAAACGCTGGCCTCCGATTGAAAGTGAGGCTTTTGGGTGACCGCCCTGTCTCCTTTAGGCCCTGCCCACCCAGACTGGATCGTTTGCTTGCGGCTTGAGACTGTCTCCTTTAATTAGTGGGTGAGCACTTATTTTTTACATTCGCGCAATGGCGCCGGCTTGTTGTTAGAGCGCTGTGCTTTTCACAAGCGCTACTGTCTACTTTGTTAATTCGCAATACTCTTTTTTTTTGCTTTTTTGTACCCGTGCTGCGAGTCTCGCCAGTCCTCGGAACAGCTACTCTGTCTACTTCTCTGCAGTCAGTACTCTGCAAAGCCCCATATGGCGCCTGGTTTCAAACAAAGTCTCCTATGCAACATCATACATGGGACTGAATTCCGCCACTCGCTATTTTCTGAAAACTACGGACAAACCGGAAAAGCCGCAGGAATTTACTTCCAGGTCACTGTGACGTTGCGATTGACTTCGGTGAGTACATGGAATGAGCTCCTGATGGTTATCGTGGAAATACCGAAGTCCAGCACAATGTGGCGAACTGCACCAGCTTTGGGGAGAAAGGGAAAGCATCCTAGCACAAGCGCACCTAGCAGACGACCTGTGCCCCACCAAACGGACAATTCTAAGCACTGAAAGGCTGTCCCTGTTGTTGTTACTTCCTTTACGGAAATGAAAAGGGTACTGTGTTCTCGGCATTGTATCTGTTCCCTAGCTGGCGCTTTAATTACCTGTGAAAGTTGATGCATTCGCAAGTGTATTAAAGGCACATTTTCACACTATCGTCAGATATGTAGATCTCCCGCCCCACCTTGTCCTTACTCTGTCTTCAGAAATAATGCCTGTTACTTAACTATTTGGGTCACTAATTTTCAGAGTCAACAGGCCTTACCCATGTTTGGGTGGGACCTACGCTCTGTCTTATTTCTTGTAATTATTACTTACTCGCCATAGAACGTCCCTAATCTTTGGTAAAGTTATTATTCACCCGCTCCCGACCCCCATACCCCCACCCACCCATTACTGAATAAAGGCAATTTTTAGCTATAATGGCTTTCTGACATTATGCCGAGGACATATACGTTCAGTTTTGATGGAAGAAGGGGCACGGCTTGCAGTGAAGCTGTATAAACAAATGATTGCTAGTAATGTTATTGACTGTACCATCACATGGCTAGACCAAATAATCACAGGGGCTCCAGGAGGAATAGTGCAACCTTAACAGTGTCTTACGCGAAGCACTCGGTATTGTACAGTATTAACCTATGCGTAACAATTCAGAGCTTTTGTAATTGAAGGATTGCCTGCTGACACTGCTTGGGACAGTAGAGAGAGGATGCCATGCTGGGGGGGCCAAGATGTGGAAGGAGGAACAGCTGACAGGACCATTCGTCAAAAGGCCTGTAAACGCTGTATTTATGCGCCATTACGAGCTGGGTTGAACAAACTCATTGCCATGCCTCACAATTCACCATCTACTACAAATCTTGTCCCCAAATTAATTTAATGGTTTATCTCGATAGTCCCTCATCATATTACTGAACATCCTCCCCAATTTGCCCTGTGTGTCTGTCTCAGTGTGTTTCAAAAGGTCACTTTCAAACTTTTCCCGAAATTATACCATCCATATACTGCCAAAACGGTGTGCTGTGAGAAGTCTCGAATCGTGATTTGTTAGTGTGGACTACTTTAGTTTTAATACACAAACCTATCTTGTTTCCCTTCTTCCATCCATCTAGTGAATATTCTCATGTACAGCAGCTGAACTCCTTCAAGTGAGATTTCAAGGTCCAGTGTTCGTCCTTTTTTTGTAAAACGTTCTCAATTTGTGAAGAAAAATCAAATGGCCATATCTCCAGACTCCGTAAAGGAATAGATGCCATTAATAAAGCCAAAATCAATAAACTGAACATTGAACAACTGTGTGTGTATACATTCGTGTGTGTGTGTGTGTGTGTGTGTATGCGTGTGTGTGTCGGTGTATACTCAATTTTTCAGTAAATATATTTTGAATTCCTACTTAACTGATGCAGCTTTCCATTTGAATAAATGTACACTAATGAATTGGCTGATACAAACAGCTGTTATTTAAAATGCCATGAACCAGAAACAATGGTGGTGTATAGGGCATATAAAACGTCTATTACCCACCAGCAACCAAACTCTGTTAACTTTCGGGATCTGGTGTACAGTGCATTATGCAATTGCCTTTAAAAACGGTTTTCCCCCTAGTCCAAACCACTTTCCTCCGCCAACAGACACTTTTAACAAACGTTTGCAATGCAATAGGTCTTGCATTTGCCAAAGTTTGAGCAATTGGCATTGTAAACGACAATGCCTTTTATTTATGTGTTTTGAAAACCTGCAAGCAGTGCGTAAACACACATTTTGTACTTATAGTCCTTGCTTATGAGACGCAAACCTGGCAGCAAAAGAGGTGCAGTTACTCCTAGCCTTGCTTCTCGTAAGCAACAACTATAAGTACAAAGGGGCCGATTCCGATCTGGGTCGGAAAGCTCTCCGTCCGAGCCGGTTCCGGAGTGTTTTCCGACCGAGCCGAACTCCTACAGTCCGACCAGGCGAGTACGATGCGGCCGCATGCTGCCGGACTCGGTTCGGTCGGACTCCCATTGAAGTCAATGGGAGCCGGTCGTACGACGCGTACATGGGCTCCCATTGACTGAATGGGTACGTCTTGCAAAAGGGCGCCCCCTGCAGTGGGTATGCGTTGGTGCCATCCGCACCGTACATGCATGTATAGGGGGGACCCTTGGGCCCCCCCCTGTGTCCGACTCGTAAGGCTACGGGTGAAGGGGGGTCCGGCACGGACCCCCGAAGTCCGCTTCCCAGAGCGTTTTCGTCCCGGAGACTCCGACTCGATCCAGCTGTCCGGATCGTGCATCGTACTGGCTCAGTCGGAAATCGACTCCATTGCGCGGTATGAATCGTGTGTGAACGAGTCGGTACGGGGCGGTTAGGACCCGGAAACGATTCGGTCGGCGATTACGCGTTCATTCGCATCGTACTTGGGCGTCCGGACCTCTGTAAGACTCGGTCGGAAACAAAGCCTCCGACTAGGATCCGGTAAAGCCGAATCCGATTCGGAGGCCTTCCGACCGAGATCGGAATCGACCCCAAAGTGTTTACGCACTGCTTACAGGTTTTCAAAACGCATAAATTAAAGGCATTGTCATTTTTAATGCCAATAGCTCAAAATCTCGCAAATGCGAGACCTATTGCATTGCAAATGCTTGTTTTATGAGGCTGCCGGGGACTTGTCGTAGGCTTTTACTGAGGATGTCACTGGTCGTGACTGTAGCTTTCTGCTTTCTCTTTTTGCTTTTATTTATAACATTGTAGTAGTAAAAGGTTATTGTATATGATAAACAATCATAAGACAAGATTAAAACTAGTCACTACAAACTAAAGATGAGATAAACAGTGATGGAAGCCGTACCAAAATATTACAGGAACTAAACTAAATCACAAAACATTATAACTATGTTATATCAAAAGGGATTTAAGGAGACATACTAAGCCATGTTAAAAATGTTTAAATAAACATACATTTAAAAGATATAAATAATAATACAAGTTAGAATTTATTTTAAAAAAACTGAACAAGATCCGTATTGGGTCTGCGTGTTGATCCTATGAGAAAACCATGTTAATAATACTCATGGATGTGTCCTCTTGGCTCTATAGTCACTCCAACTCCATCACCCACCAATCTCTTTTCTGACTAACAAGGGTTTTGAGACCCCTGTAGCACCTGGCAGAGATCTTAACCTGCCTCATAGAATGTGTATGTTTCTCGTCCAATTCCCTTTTCCCCGCTTTGCATTCTGGCACTTGTAGTTCTGTACCCTCTTTTGCTGAGACACTGTTTTGCATTGTTTAAACTATCTAGTTTGGTCATATAGCACTTGTATATATACTTCTCGGGTCATATAGAACTTGTGTATATGCTTTCCCGTCACTGACCTTTCTCTGTGCACTGCACCGTCTGACTATAGTTTGAAGTTTATACAGCATATGTCAAATGAATATACTTAAGGTACCTTTGTGAAGATTCTATGTCTGTATTGTGTATTGAATTTACAGCACATATTCTTTTCATACTTTTGAGGAGGGCCTCAATAGACTTGTATTTCAAAATAATACCTAGGGAGCCACTGTTTTTGATATTCTTTTCCTTTACAAATAATTATTTTCAGGTGTGTTGGTCCAGTTGGTTCATTTCAAATTAACCAAGTTAACCAAGGTTGCATCTCCCAGAATGTGTTATGTTGTCAACAAAACCCCAGGTTTGGAAAATTATTCCAGTTGACAGGAAAGTATCCGGTAACCTTGACTATAAAGACCTATGTCTGGATAAGACAGGCTGTGGCGTGTAGGATGCCCTCAAGGGGTACCAATGGGAAGTCTTTGGGGGGGGAGCATGTATTAGGTCTTTACCACCATCCAGACGCAAGAGTGCGATGGCTTGCACAGTAGTTCTAAAGTCACTTTTTGGAAGAAACTGTTTGATTTTATTTAGAAGTCAGATCTGGTACCAGGCTGCCTTAATTTTTTGGCCTTGTGTTCCATGAGGGTGCGAATGATGTCCAGAGAGAATCCAAGTGACTTAGCATTTGGGGAAAGTTGGTATTCAAAGTTGCCAAGGATCATGACATTGAGCCAGGTCTGTACTGTTTCTTGTTTGTTGTTCTTGACAAATAACAGGAATTTCGTCTTGGTTGAGTTGGCTTCATGAAGGCACTGGACTACCTGACCTGGAAGATGTGCAAACAGTGTTTGGGTGTTGATGTCTGAAGCAGACGCGGCTTTCAAGTACAGATATGTGTCTTCGGCATATTAGTGAATCTTGATGCTGTTATCTGTGACTAGAGCACCAAGGGGCTCCATGTAAAGGCTGAAGATGACAGGAACCCTGGGGGACTCCACAAGTGATAGGGAGCAGCCATGTGAACAAACTGGTGTCTGCTGGAAAGTTAGTAGGAGAACCAGTGAAGGACATTGCCGAAGAATCCCACTCGAGACTTCAGGGTGCTCATCAGGGTGAGATGGTCAAATGTGTTGAAAGTAGCTGAGAAGTCCAGCAATATCAGAAGTCTGTGTCATCTTCATCCGTGGTTAAGAGGGCATCTTCTATGATGTGTAATATAGCAGTCTGCATGCTACAGTGTGATCTGGACCAGACTGGTAGTCATGCAGGAGAGGGTTACCAATGATGTGATCTTGGAGTTGAACATGGACTACTTTTTTAATGATCTTGACGATGGATGGAAGGTGAAGGATGGGCTGATTTTTGGTGAGGGTATCAGGGTCTAGTACAGGTTTCTTTAGGAGTGGGAGGATCTGGCCTATCTTGAGATCTTCTGGGAATATACCTTAAATGAGGCAGGCATTGATAATAGTGAGTCCGGGTAAAAGAGTGTCTCAGAGAGAGCAGTGATGGACAAGGCTAAGACGCCATCTTCATAAGAAGTGGCTTTGAGAGAGTTGAGTATGTCAGCGGGATCTGAGAAGTATAGGGCTTTGAAAGCTGAGGATTGTGGGATTCTACAGGAAGGGAAGAGTGTAAGCGATAAAGCAGGCTTGGTGTGGTCGAAGTGCTGTCGGATCTTATGTATGTTTCCAATGAAGAAGAGGCTGATGACATTGTACTTTGATGTGTAGTGAGGAGTAGGTGGTTTCATCAGAGGGCTGATGTGGTGCTTGATTGTCTTGAAGAGATTTCTGCTTCTGTTGGGTGCCTCATTGATGGTGTTGGTATACGACTTTGCTTTGGCTTTGTGATGAGCTGTCTGCATGTTACAGAAATAGACTTCAGTATAAAGAGGTCATTAGGAGTTTTATTTACCTTCTGTTTTCTTTTCTGTTTGCAGGGGAATTGTTTATTGCCAGCAAGTTCTTTAGAGTATCAGGGTGCTGAAGGCTTTGACTTGCACTTGCCTGATGTAATTGTGACATACACCTAAAATGTTATAGTAACCCAACCTCAAATGCTCCTCTGATGTTTAATTAAATGTTGGAAAATGCTAGCTGCAAATTGATGAATTTAACAACAATTAATATTGTATTTATAAAGGAGAAAATGTCAAAAAAGAAACACCACAAAACGGGGATCCCTAGCTGTGGCTTTGATTACTGCTTGTCTTTGAGAGAAGGGCTGCTCTTTGACCAATAATCCATGAATCTGATAGAGGACCTAATTCTGATAAAAGTCTATTACATTGCAGCCCTGTGTTGAGTTAAATGTAAATAGTTCAAGGGGACGTGTTTCACAGTCTGCCATTTGAATTAGAGATGCAGCCTGAGTTTTTCTATCTCCCAAACGGGTGGCTGCATTTCTTAAAAATGTCTGACCCAGGTCAAGAATTAAATCCACATTTTTCGTGTTTAAAAGGGATGCTTTCTAAGTTAACATAGGACATTTATCACAAAAGGCATGGGAGGGGGCAGGTGTAGGGGGGAAATTATGAAGGGGGGAGAAGGGGCAGTGGTGTGGCAGGATTGGGGGGCTGGAACCATTGAAGGCCAGGGGAGAGGTGTGGCGCATCGGACAGAGCGGCTGACTCTGGAGCGCTGGGCTCACAGTTCGATCCCCGGCACCGGCGGCAACTCAGCTCAGCATCATGTGACTCTGGACAATAGCTCACTTAATCTCCCCGACTGCCTCCAGCGCCTTGAAACCCTTAATGGGTGATATGTTCGCTCTTTACAAATAGAAATTATAATGAAGTTCCACAGCTGCTGCTTGTGTCTCTATCACTTTCTCCAGTTCCCCAAAGTTAATTAGGCAAAATGGAGGCTTCAGGAGAGGGAGAGGAGGAGAGAGCGAGAAATAGAGAAGGAGGAGAGAGTGAAAATGAATGAGAAAGGAGAGAGAGACTGGGAAGGCAGAAAGTGGGGATTGTTTGATATTAGTTTCCGTAATATTTTTTACATTTATGGAAATTTTGCAAAATTACACTTTTAGCAAAAAATGTGGTTTACAGATATCTCACGTGGCTTTTCTCACATGGGGGCTTATCTCGCTTAAATGAAGTCACCCGAGGTACAGGCAGGAGAGCATGATGCAAAGTCTTCTGAAATTTTGAAAATTGCGTATAATTCTAAATTTACTAATGGGACAAATTTTGCCTGCATAATTTAAATTTCCCCCAGGCCTAATTTTAAACCCTAAATTTAAATATTGCTGCAAACATGTCCAAATTTTAATTCTAGGTGTATGCTGCCCATTGTTTGAGGAATAAGATGTTCTGCAGTTTCTTCTCTGTACCACTGGTTCTGCTCCATTACAATTATTTGTAGGGGGACTGTAAACATTCTGGCATCTTTGAAAATTACAAGGACATGTGTTCACAAAAATGGGGACCTAATTTCCTTTCACATTTTAAGCAGACAGCCTGCATTTTTTTCTTGTATCTTATAAAGATTACACGTACCTTCAACGTCTCACCTTGGCATTGCAGTAAGATTTCAGTGACTCTCCAAGCACGTTAAGCACTAACGTTGATACTTGCAATAGGACGCCTTCCAGGCTAAACTATGACCGGTGGAAAGGAAGTCTGAAGGCGAAGTTGTTGACTTTGAACCCGAAAGTCTGTGTTCCTATCTCAGCTAAGGCTTGTTTGATTCTGGGCAAATTACTTCCTCCCCCTGGGCCCCAAATCACAAATATCTGTATCTTTAAGATAAATGGTGCAATTGTGTTATGTTGATCAAAAAACCAATATTTAGAACTAAATGTACAGTTTCCAAGACAACTACAAGTTCCCAAAACCCCCCTCAATTTAATTCCTGTATTTTGCTTTCAACCAGACCCTCAAATATGCATGTTATAGCACCTCATGTCTGGAAGCATCTGTTGCAATAAAAATGCTCTCTTTAATGAACAAAACTTCTGACATTTGGGATTTGTATGGGGGTAGAAGCAGACGAGGGATAGAACAACACAGAGCACGGAGGGGAGTTTTTTCCAGATGCACGTGAGGGAGAGAGCTGGAAAATACATTCACTCTCATGGAGTGCTTAACAAAAAAGAAAAAAGGAGTTCCTTAAAATGAGCAGTAGAAGAAAACAAGTAGGGGTCGATTCTCGAGCTCGGCCGGAAATCTTCTCCGACCGAGCCGGACCCGGAGAGATTTCCGACCGAACCGGACTCTGGCAGTCCGACCGAACGAGTACGATGCGCACGCATGCCATCGGACTCCGAGTCGGTCGGACTTCCATTGAAGTCAATGGGAGCCTGTCGCACAACGCGTAGCGCGGGCTCCCATTGACTCAATGGGTGCGAGGCGGACAAGGGCGCCCTCTACAGCGTGTACGCGTCCATGCGCATCGCGGCGTACATGCACAGGTAGGGGGGACCCATGGGTCCCCCCTGTGTGCGACTCGCGTGCCTACGCGTACAGGGGGGTCCGACGCGGACCCCCAAAGCCCGGCTCCGACAGCTCTTTCGAGCCGGACGGCGCGAGTCGGTCGGACTGCTTGCGGCGCGCATCGTACTTACCCGGCCGGGATACGTCTCCATAGCGCGGTGCGAGTCGTGTCCATGCGAGTCGGTCGGAGCGTGTTGAAGCCGCGTTCGAGTCGGTCGGAGATTTCGCGGGTGCTTGCATCGTACTCGCCGGCCGGACCCGCGTACGATTCGGTCGGGAAACAGGGCTCCGAATCGGATCCGGTAAATCCGAATCCGATTCGGAGCCCTACCGGCCGAGATCGGAATCGGCCCCTAAGTCTCTCAAAAAATATAGTATCGAGTCTGTGCTCCAGGTGAGGGAGAAACACAAGATGGGTCAAGTAGAGCCAGCGAACAGGAAGCAAGCGAATAAGAGTGACAGTAAAGCCAACCTATGCAATGGGTGTGCTTTAAGCCTTTTGTAAGTTCTTCTTATAGCCCACAAACAGTATTTTGCAAGCAGGTAGCTTGTAGGCAAGACCTAAAAATGCAGTAGCAAGGCATGCAAACAGGCACAGAATCCACTTGTAAGCCTGATTTTTGGATCTAATGGTTATGTTGGGTGCAAATTGTCATAGGATGTCACGTGCAAATGTCATTTGTGCCCTGGAAGTTTTGCACCTGATTTTTGTGAGGTTCCCTAATTAAGTATCTAAAGCAGCGATATAAGTATAACCCACAGTAACTGGTTATCTGTCTTAATTCCTTTGTGATGTTGTTAAGAGTGCTGTTTTTGTATTATATATATATATATATATATATCTATATATGTAGTTAATGGTGGTGTGGTCGGCAAACACCCACTACATGGAAAGTGTTATTATAACCCATTACCTTTGCTGTAATTAAGAGGTTGCTATATATGAATACCAATAGTCCTGTCTATTTTTGTGTTTTTCTGGGGACTGAGTGAGGACGAGTGGTGCAGTACATGGAGAGTTCTAAGGTTTCCCAGTTCCGTGCAGGATTAGCTCATCCAGTCCAGGTTTCTTGTATGAATTCTAGGATTTGAAGTCCAGTTGATCCTATTGTAAAATCAGAACTACAAGTCTCATAAAGCCAAGAAAGTTCTGGACTGGGTTTGCTCCTCACCCCTGGACCTGGAAAAAGTGAGAGCTGGAACTCTGTACATCTGCTGGAGCAGTGAGAAAAGGACAGGAGAAAGTAACAGTAACTCATCTTTCATTATGTTCCTCCTAGGGAGAGGCAGACTAAGTGCCTTCTATACAGGGGTGGCTCCTCCGTTTGAGTGGAGGAGCGTTGCCCCACTTAAAAATCCCCCCAAAGCACCCAGAGATAAAAAATAAAATGGTAATTAATTATCATTTTATTTGTCATTCCCGAGCCGAGCATCAGGACGGGGGCAGGGCCGCTGCTAAGTGACAGCAGCAGGGAGCATTGCACTGTTTAAAGTGCGCATGTCTTTTTGGCCGGCTGTCTTGCGACGGCCAACCACACATGCACCCTTTAAACATCTCTAATCCAGCTGTCTTAAGACAGCTGGGTTAGGGCAAGCCAAGGCCTCCGGAGCGCTGTGGAGCACTGAGTGAGGCCACTCCCACCAATCCTAGCGCTACTCTCATGCCGGTGAGAGCAGTGCCAGGATTGGCCAAGGGAGTACCAACTTACGGTTCCTGTGCCTGTGAAATAAGAGATCCGCAGCTAGGACGTCGCTGAGTTCGGTAAGTTTTTTATTTTATTTTTTTATTTCATTTTACATGCACCCCAGCCCCACTCCCCGTAGATGCCAGCCGCCACTGCTTCTATAGAATTGTTTTTAATTCTCAGTTGTCATTAGCTTTTTCTAAGTAATCGGTGGTAAATAAATACCCTGTGTCCCATAAAAAAGATTCAGGAACATCCAAGCTATGCAGGACGACTTGAAACTATCTCCCAAGACAAAGGTACCACTTTTGTCAACCTTAGAAGGATGCACATCTGAAATGATCTTGCTGGGCTCCAAGGTTGCCCAAGTGGATCTCACCAGCAGACACACTAACCTATTGAGTTTTTAGGGTAGAGACAGATCTCTAATAAGGCATATTAAACACCAACCTTTTTATTGGGATTGGAACTTAGACAGGCAGACATGCATCTCCCTTTCCTCTCCCTTTCTCAGGCTGTCTGTTCTGCACCTTTTCAAGGCAGGGCACATCACACACAGAGGTGACGCAGGCACTCTACCTAAATCACTCCAAACTCCCATCAGGAAAAGAGGTGTCAGAACATTGTCTTTCCTTTCTCGGTGTCTCTTCAAACACATCCAGCTGCTGCTGCTCCCATTGTTCTGGTAAATAACATCTTTTTTTAGCATGCTGGTTTTCCAAGGAGTGTTAATATTAGCCAATTAGCAATCATATGCTTCAAGACTATTCCTGCCCTCTCACTCACTGGGCTGTTTATTCGGAGATTGCCAGCAAGAAAGAAAGGCAGAAAGCAGTGGCGGCTGCCACGGAATGGTACAGGTGGAGCGGGGGGTAAAAAAAAAAGTCACTTACCTGGCTGCCGGCTGCCGCCTCTCCTCATCCTCTTCTGTTCCTCCCAGAAGCAGGAAGCACACAGGCTTCCCTAAGCCAATGATGCTGCTGTCACCAGCATGACAGCAGCGTCGTGATTAGTCTGAGCGCCCTGGTTCGGTGCTCAGACAGGGAGTGTGAGACTGTGCATGTTCTCCACCCTGGCTTTGCAATACAGGCAGGTGGAGCACATGCTAAGTGTGCATGATTGTTTGGTCGTCCCAATACGGCTGCCAAACCGTCATGCGCATTTAAGTGCCCCAACCACTCCTCTCCCTGCTGGCTTTGACGACAGCCCTGCCCCGCAAAACTGCCTGAGTACGGAAAAATAAAATGATAATAACATTGTGTTATTACCATTTTATTTTTCCTTGTTTTTCCTTTTTCCTGCAGAGGGGCGGCGCTCGGAGGAGCCGCTACTGGTAGAAAGTCAGGAGGTACATTTTATTTTGCATTTCACAAGCCTGCCAACCGCCACTATGACATTTGATACCATCCCCAATTCCTGGCTTTTCAACCAATGGCATATTGCATTGTGGGGCTTGCAGTTTTGCTTTTTAACGCTTTCATTATGGGCTCTAAACCCCAGCTTGCAAAGTGCTGAAGGCAGAAAATGTAAACAATGGCTGAATATGTTACACATGTCATGAAACTACTTGTCAGCTATGTTTAAACATTTTACAAAGTCATTTAGTCCATTTCAAAAACTGTTTGTTTTACACGTAAAACCAACAGTAAGCTGCACACTTATTTAGGATACAGGTGCACTAAAGCAACTCAGTGATGTATTAGAAGCCAGATGCTTATGCATGAGACCCGTAAACAAAGCATCATAAGAGCTCTGCGGCTGAATCAGGGTTGCTAAAATGCTCCACCAGGTAACTAGTTACCTATCATCAAGCTAACTATACAATCAAACCAGACTTCTGTAAGGGGGGACCTTACAATGTTACCGACCAAGAAATGTCCTCTGAGTGTAGCAATCAAAGCACCCCATGCATTAGTGAAAGTTCAGATGTCTGCAGCTGCTGCTCGTGTACCGCAACACTGTCCAATCAATCCATCCACTTCCTGCCAACATGGGAATGTGGAGTTGTCATAAGTTCCTCTGTCCCAAATGTCACATGGCACCTGCCCCCCCCCTTGTTTATATTGTGGGAGGCCAATCCATGTTACCATATACAGAGTATTCCAGCCCCTATGTAGGAAGGGAACAATGCCCTTCCCTATGGTCCAGGATTGTCACCAAAGGGATGTAGGGTTACAAGGGGTTACATTTACATTTATGAGTGGCAACCATACTACTGATTTTGTTGACATTTACCCAGGACCACTGAAATTATGCGACTTCCCAGATAACTAAGAATTTGCTACACAATCCATCATCTGCGGCATAATGTGCAGGTTTCAGCAAAGTTGCTGAAACATACAACAACACGTTGTCGTGCAATGGAAAGCCCATCGCAGAGGTTGACTGGTCATCTATATGTTGCTTATTTCTGGGTTTGTGTGTCAAAGTTGGTACTAATGTAGTGAAACCTTTGGCGCTAACATGTGTAAAAATGCCAAAATAATGAGGTAATACTAATACAGATTGTGCCACATTATTTTCCTTTTCTTGACACATAATTTAGTGAGCCCTGCCACATAATTTTAGTGTTCTTGCCTTACCCTCTGAGATATAGCGGTAGGACTGTTTGTGTCACCATGAAAATAGAAAGGGCGCTGCCATGGTTTTTGATGCCAATAATGGCTGCCCAGTAAAGTCTGATATCAATGCCTTTGCCTCATTAAGACCGCTCAAAAGAACAATTAATCCAGCACTGGCAGCCACTACATACTGCGCATCACGATCAGCAACATTTGGCACACTGGATCACCACCGCGTGCTCGGAGCCGGGGCCAAATATGAAAACACTGTACATTTCCAACCATCCCCCTTGGAGGCTTGGCAGTTCACATGGCCATGTTTCATTTAGTTGCTTACAGAACAGATCGCTCCACTTTTCCACATGGCCTAGGAATGAGTGGTTAAGGATGCACTTTGTGGAGGATACTACTTACACACCTGACCAGAATAGGTGCACTATCTTATTCAGTGACTGCTCCAAGATTACATTTCATAAGCTCTGACAAAGCCAATAGGTCTGGTGTTAGTTGGTTTGTTGGTTTTGCCATTGTCAATTCTTGTGTTGTTTTGTCACGGTTTTTGTAAAACGTTACTGTTGGTGAAGGTGCCGGGCCTTCTACATTTTGGGTGCTCCTTGTGAAAGGGCAGAATGCTGTCGCTCACAGTGAAGCTACCCAATGACTGAAGTGGTCTGTCCCATTGCCCCATGCTGTAGGGAGTGGAAGAAAAATGTGAACACCATAACAGACCAATGTATAAAGAGGACTAATTGAAAACCCTATAAGTTAGAATATTATATATACAATTTTACTGAAGTCTCGGCTAGCCCAAGATCTAAAAATACAGTGGTTGGTATGGCATCACGCTGTTTTTTCAGTTTATCTGCAGTCAAACAAATTGAATTAACCAATAGGGTTGTATGACAGAACAACGCACGGCTAAAAAACACATGCCTTAACAAAGCAGTTGGAACAACAAATGTGTTTTAACCACACATTCCTTTACCACACAAGTCTTTACAACGACTTGCCTTAGGAAAAGCGCTGGACTTTGGAACAGTATAATTTACTATTCCAACGCCAGTATGCGCGACAGTAGGGAAAGCGTTGGACTTAAAAGTCCAACACCGCTTTACCTAAAGTGTATTTTGTTGTTACAACATGCGTGGTAAAGGAATGCATGGTTAAGGCACATTTTTTGTTTCAACCGTGTTACAAAGGCAATGTGTGGTTCGGCCATCATTGTTATTGCTGTTTCCCACCAATAGTGAGTGCAGTAACATTCACGTCTGTTGATGAAATGACCTTCACTGCCCTTGTTAAACTGACGTATCTGTAGTCATTGATTTCCATTCATGGGAACACATGAAATCTGTGAGTCCCATTCTAAAGATGAGTTGAGAACTACTGATTTAAAAGCAGTACTTTAGTGGGATTAAAAGAGCATGGGTCTCTGTAGAGGACTTGCTTCAGGAGCATAACTAGGGAACAGTTTAAGAGCATCGGCGTATGTAACTAAGGGTGCAGCCTAATACATGTAGCACTAATTCTAAAAGTTGCAAAATCTTAAACTGGCTTTTATTTTGCAGAGAAAATAACTGAAACCAACAAGTAACAATATATGTATTGAAACAGTTATATACCATATATGTCCAGCATCCATGACCCACTAAGTTCGATTCACTCAGTTGCTTCATACGTTTTATGTTTTAATGTCAGTGAATATATACAATTATGGAAGCAAAGCAAGTAATTCCAATCTACCTTCAATGAAGTGGCTTTATTCGAAGACTGAAAAAGCATTGATAAGCCAAGAGGTCTGATGTTGGCTGCCTTTGGCTTTGTCAAACTTGTTTTGCTTTGTCGTAGTTTTTTCAAAACTTGGGGCCTGATTAGGATGCTACAGAGATGGGTACCGCCCGACATAGTGTCGGGGGTCCCACAGGCCAAATTACAATGCAACCGCGGCAGTCGCATTGTACAGGTTTTCCATTGCGGCAGGTGCTGCTGGCTGCAGCACCCGCCGCAATGGAAAAAAAGGCATGTGTAACACATCCCTGTACTACGTGACAGGCACCATGCGGTGCCTGTCACTTGGTACAGGGATCTGTTGGGGGCACCATAGGTGCCCCCCCACACCCAAAGAAGAGGGCCCGGGGTGAAGGGAGGCCCGCTACGGGGCCCCAAAGTCCATCCCCGCCAGCCTTTCCATGGTGGGTGAACCGCAATGGAAAGGCTAGCAGGCAGGGACCATCCTAATCCCTACGGCGGTGCCTGGCAGGCACCGCTGCCATTGTAGGGATTTGGAGGCCCTCCGCCGCACCGGCGGGCTCAAGGAGGCCGTCGGATTTGTGGCTTTCGGGCTTTCTGCCAGGGGCGGCTCCTCCACTAGGGCGGAGGAGCGTCGTCGCACTGCTTTCTCGCAGTGCGAGAAGCAAAAACATGAAATGGAAATAACTTTCAGTTACTACCATTTTATGTTTGGTTGCGGGCGGGCAGGTGGGTGGGGCTGCTCTGCGAGCAGGGGAAGAGTGGTGTGCCCACTTCTGCCCTGAGTGCACAAAGACTGTTTGGTCGGCCCTCTGGGGCCACCCAAACCAGCCATTCGCACTCTATATTTCTCCATGCAGGCTGCAATGCAGCCTACATGGAGAACATGGCCTCTCCATAAGCGCCTGGCTGGGCGCCGTCCTGACCAATCACAACGCTGCTTGCAGCTTTGTGATTGGCTTAGGGGAGGGAGCCTGGCTGCCTGCTTGCTATTCCTGCCGGAGGCAGGAGAGCAGGAACCAGAAGACACGGGACCCGGCCGGCAGGAAGATAAGTTTTAAAAAAAATTTTTTTATATTAAATTAACACCCCCCTGCGCGATCTCCCCCACGACCCCCCCCTCCCAGCGCGACCCCCCCGCACCCGCCCCCCCACCAGTGAGCCATGCCGGCCGCGACTGCTTTCGCCTGCCTTCACACCACTCGTCATCAATATCTGGAATCCTAACAAAGGTTCAAGTTTAACCCTTAAATACACAATACATACATCAAAGAAATATATATTAATCAAAGGAGAAGAATCATGAACATAAAGAAAGAAACATTCAGATATAGAGTACCCATGTATAAGTAAATGCAATTTGTAGAAAATTTATTGACAAGAGATAAATAATTAAATCCAAGGACATATAAGTCAATTGCGCTCAACACGGTACACAAACAACAAGGTAAACAATACAGTGTGTAATCAAAAAAGTGGCTGAGGAAAAAATCAATATCTGGTGGGCGGAAAAGCTGCTTAGGATGGCGGGGAGACCGCCACCGACAGCCTGTCGGTGGCGGTCTCCCCGCCATCCTAATCAGCCCTTTGATTATTAGGGATTATGATTATTAGGGATTCCTGTCATCTGAAAACAAATTGACTAGAAGCAAAAATATTATTTTGGAATGAAAAAAAGCATGCATTGCCATTGTAGTTTCTGGCACTTAGGTAACTACTTTGTGTATGGATATGTTCCTTGTGAAGCGGAAGAATGCTAACACTCTCAGTGAAGTTAGCCAATGGTTGAAGTGGACTGACCCATTTCCCTTAGATGTACTCTGTAGTGTGTGGAAGAAAATGTGAATGACACAGTAACAGACCAGTGGACAAGGAGAACTGTCTGAAGCCCCTATAAGTAAGTATAGCATACCTATAATGTTAAAAAAATCTAAAATTCTTGGCTAACGCATGACCTAAAAACGACAAACCTGAACTCAAGCGGTGTGGACTGGGCAGTTCCGCAAAAGGAGCTTTTGTTTGGGGATGGCATAATTTTTAGGTCTCACTAAATCGAAGATCTCTTGCTGTGTGTATGTGCACAGCAGGGCCTTTCGGTCGGACCCTTTGCTCCATTTGCTTGCATGGTTAAGCTAACTTCAGTCACTGCTTCTTTAAATGCCTATCACCTTCCGGGCCAGCCCATAACATTTTGCAGGTCTTAACATTTTCTTTTTGCAGTGGTGATTGTCAAAGTCTCCTAATTGCAGCCTCAGGGATAGAAAAGGCCTCAACCATCTTGAACCGCACCTGGACCAGGTATGAATGATTCCTGACCCTCCAAGTGGTGCCCCTCCAGTCCTGGACCCTTGGGAGTGGTGCTAAATGTTCCCAAATAGCCCAAATCCAAAACTTGGGACTTTGAATATTTTCTGCCAAAAAGTGACCTGAGAACAGAGAGGGGAAGAGGGCCAGAACCTACCTGCTTGCTGATCTGCCCAAGGCACATCGCCGGTCTGCCTGAGTTTGGGGCAGCGCTCACTATGGTATTCTCTGCAGTAGCAAATCCTGTTCAGAAGCTCCTCACGGAAGGGATTTCCAACCTCATGGAGCCCTGGTCAACTACAGCCTGCAGCTTCATTCCACCTGAGAATTTCGACTTCTATAAAAGATTAAGTCTGAATGTAACTTTTTCAAATGGCTACCCCGACGACCACACCTGCTCCTCAGTGTACACCGCCGGCTGCCTTGCTCTGCTGAACTTTACAGTAGCTGACATTTTTATTCAAAACATTTTTCAAAGTCCAAAGGTAAGCGGAGACTGGGCCAATCCACTTTGTGCACCTGAACCGTGCTCCATTGTGGTTGTTCATAATTAAGGCTCCCTGTTTTCCGTTTTTACTGATTTGTACAGATAAATATAGACAGAAAACCATTTATTTTCTTGTCTGTATTTATTTTTAAATGTGGATAAAAACGGAAATTGGGTGCTTTTTGAGTAATTTTAAATACACTTTGCCTTGACTGCCAGGCCTATAACTGTGTGGATTGATAGGTAAGGAAGGGGGTTAAAAAATAAATTAATTTTAGTAAAGAGGCTTAAACAGCAGTAGATATGCACTAGGCTGATACTGAAATATGCATATTTTCATATAAGTGCACTGATTTATCTTCTGCAGTTGTTCATATCATTGTAACCTGGCAGGCATTCAAGCATGACTGCATATTTATTGGTTAAATAAATGTGGAAATATACCAGGTTCAGCTTTACTTTTTTCACAAAACCCATAATAAATATGGATAAATACAGATAAAGTTGACATAAAATATATATGGATGAATACAGACGGAAATGACAAAAAAATAAATACCATAAAACCGGGAGCCCTAGTTATAATGTCGACTTTGCCCCTGTCTTGCGCCAACTAGATGCCTATAGTTGGCGCTTTGATCTTTTAGGCACCATTTTACACTTTAATCGTAAAAAATTCATAACTCTGGTTCTACTGATTGGATTTTTTTCATTTTGATGGCAAATAATTTATTACAATTTACTAAATTTTTCTAAATTGGTGTGGATTTTTCTTGCGTTGTGTTTTCACTTTATTACTGTTTCAGTGCTGCATAAATACTTTACAAATTGCTCCTAAGTTAAGCCTTACTGCTTTTGTGCCAATTTACCAGAAGGTTAAATAGTCAGTGGTGTAGCTATGCCTTAGGCCGCCCATGGCGGCCCCTGCACTTGCCGCCTGCGGCAGCCAAATACAAGAGTGGGGGTAGGGGTGCTGGCGATTCCTGCAGCCGCCGCCCCGCAACGGCACCAGGTACGGAGGGGGGAGGCCGCCGCCCCCAAAACTTGTGCCGCCTGGGGGGAACCACACACCCCCACCGCTCTTGCTACGCCACTGGCACAGGTTAGTTTAGTGACCTTTTGTGGTTCACCCTGACAAGGATTATAGCTGTTGCTTGAGTAGGGTTTTACCCCCCTCAACCAACAACCCAATTTTTCACAGGCACCAACCGAGAATAATGGACCATTTATAAGGTGAATGGGAATACGTTTCTATTATTTAAGGCTCTTCTTCCTCTACCTGAACCAACACTTTTAGGAATTTAAATATCGGATCCCTGTTACCTGAATCATTGTAATTGTCAAATTATTTATGAACCTATTTCATCTTTAAAATAAATTGGACAAAAAACAAGTTGTTGATTTATTTGAGACATCCTGTACTGCAATAACCATTTAAAACCTCAAAGCACTTTAGATAGAGCATAAACAGAAAGATTTCAGTGAGTACCCAAACAAGTGTACAAGAACAGTATTAAAATAGTCAAGTTTTCATTGCTTATCTACAAGCAAAATGTTCTATCGCTGATATCTTGAGTCACTGAATTCCATGGAACTTACCATCATTTTATTAATGGACTTTTTCTTCAGGGACTTACACCTAAATTTAGGAAGTTCCATAAGACACTCAGCTCAGATCTTGTTGGGTTTTACTGGAACACTCCATCTTGAGGCCGTTTTCAAAAATAGTCTAGAGCACTACTATGAATATTTTACCTGGCAGACCTCTGAGTCGCTCCTCACCTGACCAGTGCTGGGTCTCTATCTGACAAACTACATGATAGAGCTCTAAATATGCATCATCATCTATTCCCCTACCACGTCAACTAGCTCCTAAGGTATTACAACTCCTACAGGGATCTCTATTTTTTGAGGTCCATACTTTTGATATAACTGATCATGAAATTAACATATTGACAGCCACACATTAAGCAATCCTCTGCATAAGATGGACAGGTATATGACCGTGTTAATAAAAAATGAACAGCGAAGGATGTTATCCTCCATACCTCATTTTTTACACTAGCTCTGTTAAAAGAAACTTATCCCACACAAAGATCCTTGAGATTCTACTAATTCTGTCAAGAACTGAAAAAAATATTTTGTATCCTGATTCCTGATGAAGTCCTATTGATAACAAAAAGGCCAAAACGATGTCGCAAATCCTGAGATCATCAGATTGGACCGCAAGGTTTGATTTATTGATTGGGTTACAAAGTTGTCTTTGGAACTGCAGCAAACCCTAATTCTTTCTATCACCTACAGGGACTCCCCTGGCCCCGGGAAATGGACCACATGTGTGTCTAACACAGTGCTTAATTTGTAAAACAATATGTGTCAGGGATCTCGTCAGGAGGTTTACGGCAGCTTGCACCACACACTGTCTTTGCCAGCGCTGCTAATGACAGCAACAACACAACTACTAACCATCACACTCCTCCAAGTGTGACAATTCGGACTATTTCAGGCCCCCAAAGCTATAAGAATGGCCTGGGCAGCAGATAACAGTAATTTTTAATGTATATTGAATTTATAATTAACTGTTGCTGTGGTCCTCTCTAAATTCGTCAGACAGCACCACCTAGTGGCAGACTCTCACAAGCAACGGTGTTGATTATTAATTGCCGGTGCCAAGCACCTGAAACCACTGGCTCAAATTAAGCACTGGTCTAACACCTACATGAGCAGTACAGAACTACACCATTTTAACGGGTAGATTTAGCCAACAAGGCGTCAACAGGGTTCCTATGCTGCAACCCAAACACAGTTTTTGGAAAGCAGTCTCTAGACAAGAGGTTATCCGTACTGACATCCTTCAGTGATACTGAACCGCAACAACAAGATATAAGGAAGCCCTAGGACTGCTGGGGAACTAAAAGTAAAAATATTCCCCAACATTTGACTTAAATGTATCTTAAAAAGCCTGTTAATGAGGTAAATGTGTGCATTAATGCAAATGTTACTATGTATAATATTGCTTTGCAAATTCATTATAGCTCCTCAGACCACACAAAATTCAAAATAAGTTAGTGCCAGAAAAACTTGAAGGTAATTCCATGCATATAAACATAGAACAAAAACATGCAGTAACATTTTACTGTAGGTTATTCCCCATTTATGATCCACAGTTTCCCTATCCGTGAGTTGTACTGCACCTCCCAAATGAAGCAAAAAATGGGTACCTAGGATTTACATTGGTTGTGTAGATTAGGGCCTCTGTAATGCGTTTCCTGCAACCCAGCGCTGTGATATCCAATAGGATGAATGTCGCGCTCTATAAATAAATAAATAAATAATGGGTCTTTCAGGGGTGCTCTCGTACTTTGATGCCCATGGCTTCTCCCTACCTTACCTCTGGAGTACCTGAACAGACGCCAGTGATAAAGACTTTAACCTCCAGCGCGTTCCGTGGTCCTAAAGTCCCATAGGATAACACAAAGTCATAGCTTTCTATGAGAGGGATTCCATGGAATCAGTAACAGAAACCTAGCCATGTAAGTTGGAACATGGGGGGTCATTACGATGACTGGCGGATCGCCACCGCCCGTATGGAGGTGGCAATCCGCCCGCCATTCCCCTCCGCCCGCATGCCATTTTTTATTTTTTATTTTATTTGAAAAGTTTTATATAGCACTGGCTAGACCCGGAGGTATCAGAGCGCTTTACATGAGGAAGAGCATTGTTTCAGAACATAGTTACAAAGTTACATCAGTTGCAAGGAACATAGTTACATGAGTTACCAAAGCATAGTATCAACATTAGAAAGAAGGAAAACAGGCAAGGGGAGAGAAATTTGGGGGGGGGACAGGGAAGGAACAGGGGAGGTAGACAAAGAATAATAGAGGGAAGAGGCTGGGCGGGGGTAGGACACACAGCGTGGAGACGAGGATAACAGTGTCCGACGTCCGGTTGGGTAGGTGACGGCTGAGGGGTGACCCAGAGCCAAACTCCTCTATAGCTGCATATGACAGCTCCACCGGTCATCGGCCAAAGGTAGTTCGGGCATCGCAATGCATACAGAAGGTCCAGGATTCCACCTAGGGGGGGCATCGTCAAAAGTTCCATCGAGAGCACCGGTCACGGTGTACGGTGCTGTGTTCCCAATGGTAGTGGGACCATTCCCAATCCTCTGCTGAGTGTGTCTCACCATGTCGCTGTGGTCTCATCAAGAGGGGACTCCAGGGAACAGATGCAGGATGTCTCCCCAGCAAGGGGAGAAGGAGTGCTTTGGAGAAGGGCCCACTCATGGCGGCCATCTTAGGGATAGTCATTGCTGTAGGAGGATTTGAAAGTTAAAAGTTGAGGCCCAGGTTCAGTCGCCTGGGAGACTGCTGCCCCTAACAGAGCGAATGACGGTGGTAATAATAGTGTAGGATCTAAACAGTCAATTAACAAGTGTAGGGGACCATTTAGATCATAGCTTTATCAATAGCATCTGTATTCGGACAGAACTGAGTCGGAGAGCAGATTATAGCAGGCCAGGGGCCACAGAGTGAAGAGAGCGCAGGTAGACTTGGAAACCAGCAGTTACACAGGAGATAGAATATTGCGGTGATTTGCGGGTAGACACGGATCGAAGAACAATCGAAGAACAATCTCGGTCGCCATTTTAAGGTCAGGCAGGTACAGGCAGTGTCTCAGGTGCGATCGTCGCGAGGGGCGAGAACAGCGCAACAAAGGTAAAACCAAAAGAAAGGGGGGGGAACCTTGAGTGAAGGGTCACGGATGGCTTTCTCCAACGCGAAACAGCCATTCCGTGAAGAGTACAGAAGAGCCTCAAGGCACTGTGGTTGGGAGTGTCAGCCATCTTGGAGCCGATGCGATGCTCCAAAACTGAATTTTTTGGCACGAACCAAGCCCCGAACTGAGTGAATCGTCGGACCGATTTTGGGTCGCACAACAAACAAGGTGGTCCGCTGAACGTTGGTGTCGGAGGCAGATCAGCGTCGGAGCTCAGGTCTCGACCATGGGGAGAATCATGCCGAACACCTCTTGGCGGCCCCTCGTTATCCGCGATATTGAAAAGGCGAAGAGAGAAGGCACGCCCAAACCAGTGGAGAACGCCACCAGGGAAGGAGCGGCATGCCAGACAGCGGTACAGCCCCGCATCGGTGCATCTGTGGGTGTAGGGGATGACTCCCGTTCAGCTACCCGGTGGACCCGATCCTGGCGATGATCGGCGAGGTGGGCAGGCGAGATGGAGGAGCGTCCGGTCAATAGGGGTCAGTCTCGAGGAAAGATCCGCTGCAAAAGCAGTCCAAAGTGAGTATAAGTTGCATTCCCTGTAGATTCTGTGTAGATTGGCGGCGGATGGCCGGGCTTACAAAGGGAAATTAACCGATAGGGATTCCCTTACCCGGGAGCTCCAGGGAGAGCTCTTACTAAGCTGGCCATCTTTCCCCCGCCACATTACGATGGCGGGGGAGCCCGGCGGACGGAAAGACCGTCTGCCGTTCTCCGCCGGTCACACAGGTGACCGGGCGGAAAGGGCAGTAATATGGTGGCGGTGTCTGCAAGACACCTCCATCCATATTAGGATGGTTGTGGAGAGCAGCCTTTCCATGGCGGCAACGCCGCCATGGAAAGGCATACAGTCTTCGCCATTGGGGGCCCGTTGCGGGCCCCCACAGTGTTGGGGGGTGCACATGGCATTGGCATGGACAAGGTGGCAGGCACTGCGCGGTGCCTGTCACCTTGTGCATGCCAATGCACGACGTGCATTCCCAGCATTGTGGCGGGCGGTGCTGTGAACACCGCCCGCCACAATGTTGGGAATAGGGGATGCCACCGCCACCGTGGCGGTGGCATCCTAATACTCGCGGCGGGACCGCCGCTCCTATGGCGGACGGTCCCGTTCACCGCTACGGTGGCGGGCGGACTTTGTCCGCCCGTCATCGTAATGTGCCCCATGGTACTGAACAGCACTTGTTTGGTTAGGGCTAAAGGACTGAGGGGTATATTCACAAGAACGTGTGATAACTACCGCAAGAGTAGCGTAACGCAACTTTCAATAACGCAGCCTATCACGGGAAAATAACCCCGTGTCAACGTGGAATTCACAACAAGGCGGTACCATGCGATATCCACCAGATAACGCGTCAAATGTCAGCGTGAAAATCAACGCCACGCCCCAAAAATGCGAACGCGAGAAATCATGCGATGATGCCAATCGCGGTACAGAAATCAGCGAACACCAGCCACAGGCCTGTAAATCCCACGCGGGCTGCGGAAAAAAGCACCATAAAAGAAAGAAAAAAAAAAGCCCAAAAACTATTCAAACTGCGTAGGAACATGGATGCACCCGGACTCAGTGCAGAGGACAAGCCCAACACCACAAGCCCTATGGAGGACCATCCAGGAACGCCGCTGTCTCCCCGACAGCGGCCACAATGCTGGGAATGCACGTCGTGCATTGGCATGCACAAGGTGACAGGCACCGCGCAGTGCCTGCCACCTTGTCCATGCCAATGCCATGTGCACCCCCCAACACTGTGGGGGCCCGCAACGGGCCCCCAATGGCGAAGACTGGAGGCTGCTCTCCACAACCATCCTAATATGGATGGAGGTGTCTTGCAGACACCGCCACCATATTACTGCCCTTTTCCGCCCGGTCACCTGTGTGACCGGCGGAAAAACGGCAGACGGTCTTTCCGTCCGCCGGGCTCCCCCCGCCATCGTAATGTGGCGGGGGGGAAAGATGGCCGCTTAGTAAGAGCTCTCCCCTGGAGCTCCCGGGTAAGGGAATCCCTATCGGTTAATTTCCCTTTGTAAGCCCGGCCATCCGCCGCCAATCTACACAGAATCTACAGGGAATGCAACTTATACTCACTTTGGACTGCTTTGCAGCGGATCTTTCCTCGAGACTGACCCCTATTGACCGGACGCTCCTCCATCTCGCCTGCCCACCTCGCCGATCATCGCCAGGATCGGGTCCACCGGGTAGCTGAACGGGAGTCATCCCCTACACCCACAGATGCACCGATGCGGGGCTGTACCGCTGTCTGGCATGCCGCTCCTTCCCTGGTGGCGTTCTCCACTGGTTTGGGCATGCCTTCTCTCTTCGCCTTTTCAATATCGCGGATAACGAGGGGCCGCCAAGAGGTGTTCGGCATGATTCTCCCCATGGTCGAGACCTGAGCTCCGACGCTGATCTGCCTCCGACACCAACGTTCAGCGGACCACCTTGTTTGTTGTGCGACCCAAAATCGGTCCGACGATTCACTCAGTTCGGGGCTTGGTTCGTGCCAAAAAATTCAGTTTTGGAGCATCGCATCGGCTCCAAGATGGCTGACACTTGACAGGGCAAGGACAAGAGGAAGAGGAAGACCGTGTACAGTCCGCAGGAAGACCAGATCATCGTCACGGGGGTGACCGAACACCATCAACAACTGTTCGGCACCTCCACTGCGGCACTGGCAACCCAAACCGAAATATGGCAGGCCATCGTCACCAAGGTCAATGCAGTCGGAGTGTCCAGGAGGTCACAGGAGGAGGTCAAGAGGCGCTGGCATGATCTGAAAAGGCTGACCAAACATAAGCTCGCCGCCAACAGGGAGGCAGCAACGGCGACTGGAGGTGGGAGCCATGCGACACAGGAGGAGCTGGAGCAAATGGTGGCCACAGTCAGCAGTGAGGAGACGGTGGCAGGATTGGGGGGCCTGGACACAGCACGATACGACCTGACCCAACAGCAACAGGGTGAGTAACCACTAGGGACGGGGGGACGGGGGGAGATGGGCACAATGGCACACATGCACAATTACGCGCAGCACACAGCACACCCACAATGACCGTGGAACATGTCCCTGAATGCCTTGGCATACTGCAGCACACATAGAAACGCCAAGTAGGCCCCCATCCACAATGTGCACAGAGGGGCCCCCCCCTATCACCAGTATCACAACCCACCCGTGCACATGTGCTGAATCCAGCTAAGCAGCTGCTCCGTGACCCACACTGACTATGCAAGTAACACTGCATGTCTGATAGCATGGCAGCTGCCCCAAAAAAATGACATGGCCCACGAAGCGACATGGAGGTAGCCAAGTGCGGATCACATCCGTAAAGGAGCAGGTCACACTACGACGTGTCCACGTGCACCCACAACGCATGCCTCACAATACACGCAGCAGACGAACAATGCACCAGGCCACAAAAACAGTCCGCGAGCATACATGACCCAAGTCAAAAGCAAATCAGGTCCCGAAAAGCCCCAAATTCAAAGGCACCCCGCCTCAAAGGGAGAAGGCTACACGTAATCAGAGCTGCAGGGGCAACTCACCCACAATGTAGCAAACACACATAGCAATCACAGAACATCAGCAATGAAGGCAATGTGGTACAAAGTGCAACACCAGCACCACAGGACAGAGCCCACAACAGGTTCCGCTTGTGCGTAGTAACTGTCCACCCACATCTGGCATTGCCTGACACTGTGTGATGATAATGTACGGGTACTACCACACATCTGTCATGTAGTCGAAAAACACACTGACTGACATCAAATAGCCAGCACCCCCCAAACAGTCACAATGTACATTGGCATGCAGTCTGAATGTATACATCTGCAAATCATCACCATACATATGAAACACTGTTCACCTGCATCTCCCCTTTACATTGCAGAGGGACAAACAACACCCCCTGCAGAGCACACAACACATCCCACCATTGATGATGAAGAGGACAACCTGCACATATGTCAAGACACCCTCCAACGGATGTTGGACAGCCTCTGCACCCCACCCCCAGGAGCAGGCCAGGCCAGCTGCCTCAAGGTGACCCCACCACCTGCACAGACCACACAGCAGGAAACACACACGACCACGGCTGACTCCCGGGACCCCCCGACCAATACATGGAATTCCAACGGCGTATGTTGTGTTGCCAGGTGGAGTTGGCTCATCAGCTGCGTGTGGGTTTCCAGCTCGTGGCAGTCAAACTCGATGCCATACGTGGGTGTCTGAGTCCTATCAGGGACCATGTACGTTCCCTATCGGACACCCCCTGTATGCACCATGCTCCGCCACAGACCTTGGCTAACCTTGCTGGTGCCATGAGTCTAATACAAGCACTGTCTGGTCAGACAGGCACCAGCCATGACAGCACAGAGTTGGCACAGATGCGGAGGGCAATGGACACCATGGAGCAGATGCAGGCTGGAAGTATGTCTGCCACGGCTGGACACCAGCGAGCAGTGGCTGGGAACAGCAACGCCCTGCAGTACTCCAACTTGCCATTGCTGCCACTGAGCAGTTCCCAGATGACTGCAGCGGGAACATCCACACACACAGCTCCGACCCCTGATGTGTCCGTGGCACACTGTGATGCTGCCCCATCACCTACGCAGTCTGATGTGTCAGGTGCACACAGCGATGCAGCCATCACCCAGCCACACACACCGGACACACCGGACACAGAACCCGTATCAGGGGAGTGAGAAGGGGATGGGAACTACTGTGTGAGGAAGGAGGCAGTAGCATCCATCACCGCCATATGGCCTGTCCCTGCCTGCTCATGACCTATGCATCATGCCCTGGGAAATACCTCCTACTGACCTCCGGAACACCCTGCGACATTCACCCGGACCCCGACACGGACTGCCATTTCTTCCCCGCTGGCCAATCACACAGCATCCTGCTGCGGACTGCACTCTCCCTCTTCCCAATCACTGTGCAATCCCCAAAGGACTCTGGTTGGCCCACCACTGGGCTTCCATGTGATGTGGGCTTGGATGGCCAGGTACAGCTCCAGCTCCGTCAATCACCTGAATGTGAATAAAACATTCTAAATCACACAGATGTGTCATCACTATGTTCACTCACATATGGAAGTATGGCTGGATGTGGGGACGATGATTGCACATGAAGGTACACCCTGGTAACTGACATCTAAGCGCATGTCTATCCCTGAGACACATGGCCAATTGGATAACTGTGAAGGTGAGTACTAGCTGTGTCCCCATTGCACATCAACAGCAATCTCACAACACCCCAGCGTAGGCACACGTCCATGTGTTGAATAGGGCCGTGTGTAGGAGTGACCAAAACGGTGGCAGGCCAGGAGTGGTATCCCACACCACGTGTGACAGCATAACTTCACGTCGCATACCGACTTACACACATCTGTGTGGACAGAATGTGTTGTGATGTATGACATTGCTCCACATGGTCAGAGGTTGGACGCCATACACACATAGCTGGAGTCATGTGAGTGCACATGTCGTCCAGCACCTATCCAAAAACAATATCTGGCTCACAGAGGCGGAGCTTGCCAAAGGGACACACCCCCATTGCACATGCATCAGTCAGTTCCTCACTGTGTTGTGACCAGGCTCATTGTGGCACACGAGTGGACAATCTAAACAACACACCTCACAGTTAGACACCAGTGGAGTGGCATAGGCTTTATTGGCATGTGCGTGTCAGTACGGACGAGGCAACGGCCACAATAGGCAGGGACATGCTTAAGACACTTACACGCAGCATGGGTACATGTTGAGGTTCAGATGATGGTGGGGCTGAAATGGACAACATTCATCACGGATGGCAACGCTCACAGCCCACCTTGCCTTGCTGGACGAGTCATGTGTTGTTTGGCGTCTGCACATTGCCATGTGTGAGGGGGCACGACTCACTACACGTGGGGTCTACATGGTGCTCTGCCTCCGGGGTGC
Organism: Calotriton arnoldi; assembly: GCA_963921515.1. Taxonomy (NCBI): domain Eukaryota; kingdom Metazoa; phylum Chordata; class Amphibia; order Caudata; family Salamandridae; genus Calotriton; species Calotriton arnoldi. The sequence continues at coordinate 1,690,474 of CAWUFW010000661.1, forward strand.
GCCCATTGTCTGCTCTGCCGACAGTGATCAGGTGTGAGGGTCCGACAGGTTCACATGTCATGCTACATTGCCATGTGTGTGCTCTCACCCAGCAGTGTGTCCGAATTGGCAACGTTGCCAGACGACGCTGTGTTACTCCGACCATGGACCTGCGTCGCCTTGCACAGGTGTGTGTACACACGCGTTATTCCACGCACATGCATCCAGAGCACGAATGTTGGCAGGCGTGTCCTCTGTTGTGGTGGGATATGTGAGCAATCCCCACGATGCAACAAGTTGTTGGGCCATGTGCTGTGGGTGGCAATCGGATGTGGCTGCAGGAACTTAGTTACTCGTCCATGAATGCCCGTGCAGCTTCATGTGCAATGGGTTCCAATAGTACGTCGTTGTCGTGTTCAAGGAACACCAGGGTGAGCCAGTCCATTAGGTGGTCAGGGCAGGTGTGCTCAGCACACGCCGTCTCACCGATCTGCAACACAGCCCAATAGGGGAGCGCCTCGATGTGGTCACTGCACACGAGAAATTGTGCTATCTCCCATGCACAACTACCAATACATACGCAGTATGTCAAGGCATCCCATGCACGGCTGTCTCGGTTACACTCCTGTTCGTGATCCAACAGGGGGCGCAGACACGAGTCATAGTCCAATTCATCAACAGTTGTGTTGGATAGGCAGACATCCATGGGACACTCGAATGTGCATGTTCGGCAGTGGAACCAGGGCTGGACGCAGGTGATGTGGGCAATGCGGAAGCTGAGCCTGTAACTGATCCGCAGCACTGCCAGTGCGCCCAGTAAATGCAGCATACGTGCACGGTACTGTTCCACGTGACGGGGGTTGTGCATGTGCCCGGTATGGCCTGCCATTGCGTTGGTGGGTCTTGTGAACAGGCACTCTTCTGGACTGTGGCAGTTGTGTGGAGGATATGCCACAGCTCTGAGCAATGATTCGAATGTGTGTGCAACATTGTGGGTTATGCTGTTTCCGTGAGTGTCAAGGGCATCCCATGCGGGGGTACCACAGGCAGGGGCTTCTATGTGTGGGCTGTGGATGAGTCGGATGGTTCATTTGCGGAATGCGTGGTGTGGGAGTCGTCCCCATCTGCCATTGCATCTCTATCAGGGTGTTCCAGGCGCGTTCTGGACCAAGGTCAGAGGTGCAGGTGTCCTCCCGCATTCTGCATTGGAACAATGGTGCTTTCATCCCTGATGTTTGTCTGACTACTACTTTCGTTTTCGGAATGTGATGTGGGTTTGGCGCTGAGAATGGGACACGGCCTTGGGCTCATGGTGTACGGATGGCGATGCACACACACATGTTGGCATGTGGGGCCAGGTGCCCGGGCGGGCATGCGCTGCTTGTGCTATCTCACTCCGTCTCTCTCCCTCGCTCTCTCCCTCTCTTTCCTTTGTTGGGCGCATGGCACACCTTCTTCTCTTGTATTTGGTCTTCCAGGCTGTGTGCTACGGACTGTCCAGTGAGGAGCAGCTAGGACTCATCCTAAGGGTTGTTTCTGCTTTTGTTTGTATGGTGTTTTGTGTTGGTTATTGCATTGCTGTATGACTGATTCTCCATTTTCTGGCCACGCATGTATGTTTATTTTCCTGCTTGTGCGACATCAGGCAAAATGTTTGTTTTGGGATTCGTGGTGTTGGTGTGCAATTTCTTAGTCCGGGGTTGGGGGTGGTCCCGGGGGGGGAGGAGGGGTGTGTGTTGCGGGCCTGGGTGTGGTGTTGGTGGGTGTTGTGGCCCTCTTGGGTGTCCGGGCTGCATGATGTGTGGCTCCATGGCATCTGTTGCCCTTCGGTTGTGGCCCTGGGCTGTGCTCCCTTTTGTGGTGCTGGCTGCCGTCCGAGTTTACACCAGGTCAGAGCAGGTGTAGATTTCCTGGTGCTAACGCGCCTTATCGCCTGTTTTGTGTTTTTATCGCGGATGTGGCTGGTCGTTGTGAATGTTGAGGTGTGCTGTTGTCTGCTTTTGTCACGGGAACGCCTACTCTGCATCTCATTAGCGATATTTGCGAGGGTCCTCTGTGGCGATGTTTTTTGCGGCTGCTATCGCGGGTAAGCTGGTGCTGTGGGCTGTTAACACCGGCTTGTGAATGGGGGGGTAAATTTATCACGACTTTGGCTGCGATAAAGTGCCGTTAATTCGGCTGATCCAGCGCGTTACTAGCAACAAGCATTCATACACCAAATACTCACTTGGGCCCATACTACGCTAGCAATTTCCGCTGGTGGGTCAGTTGTACTCTTTATCAAAATCCCTGCTACCAATTACTTTTCTGATTGAAGAGTAATGACTTACCAATGGACCCTTTGCTAATTGGGAAGTTTAAAATGAGTGACATACAATACAATTCATAACTCCTGAAATAATCACCGAGTCAGGAAGTTTTAAAATATTTATCTAAAGATTTAGCAGAGTAAAATACAGAATCACATGATACTTGATCGTATATCAAGGATGAAGCATAATAATCAATTATCGATCATTGACAGTGCCTCAGGGAAGGAGAAGATAGAGACAGCAGCGCAACTAAGGTTTGCATTTATATTTACCTACAAGTGCGAGAACCAAACCCCTTGGCCAAGGAGTTGGAAAGATAGGACCCAGGAAGGATGAAGAGCAAAAGACCTCCTCCAGGTTCAGAACAGGACCGGTGACCTCTCTACCAACAACGCCTGCGTCGTTCCCCTCTCTGGTACTTCGCTTCTCCTCGAATTCTCCCGTGTCTTCCTTCTAATGGATTCCGCCGCCCCCACCTCAGGACCTCTCTGGACAGCGGTTCAGTCTGCATGGATCTCGAACCTCGAACTCCACTCTGCTTGTGCGTCCTAATGCTCCAGTGCGCAGTGCTTGTGCTAACTAATTAGCTAATACTATATCTATTATACCCTTCTACGCCCATGTACCTCCCCTTAATGTTGCAGAATTATGGGCCCACTACTTCTGATTGGACGGGGACAGGGGTTGATCCTCACACCATATTGCTTTTATTCAATTTCTTTAAGCCCTTTGTTTTTAAATACCGCCCATCATAATTAATACATTTGCTTTATTTCCCACCCGTCTCACGACAAGTTTAATACATTGTTCATATAAATTGTTTCTTTTCGATAGGGACATCGTGGGTACAATAACGTTGGCCATCAGGTCACGGCCTTGGACGACGTCCAGGTTGACTTCATCCGCTCTTCTGGGCAGCCTCGCAAGGCGCATGCGCAGAACCATTGTCTCTCGAGTTTTCAGTTCACCAACCCCAGGCCCAAAATTTACGAACTAATAAAAATCAAAGAAGAAAATATTAAAATCACAAATAAATTGTTTCACTGTATACCCACTCTTTCTACTCTATTCCCATTTAATTATAAAATTCTATCCCGCATTAATAGCGTTAGGATATCACAGTTTAATTGCAACATGTAAGCAAGCTGCAGCACGTGAAAACATTAAGCAGCCATTTTAATACATACTGCGCAGCAGCAAGAATTTCCCTCCAAGCAAAGAAAAGACGTCACACCATGTGATATGGTTGAGACATGCGCAATAGGGTTCCCGCGCTTTAGCGGCCATTTTAGAATAGACAAGCGTTATTTGTTAGCTTAAAACACATAGACAAGCTTCCTTCTACTTGTGTTCGTGTGTGCATTAATTAGTACAAACATTACAAAGATTAATAATTTAATACTGTGAGAAGATTGCTTCCGAGCAAGTCTCATTTGTGAGTCCTTGCTCCATCACGGCGATGGCTCCTTGTGAATATGCCCCTGAGAGTTTCGCCAAAGCCTTACACCAGTGGCTTAAATCTTGTCATTTATTTATTTCTAAACTCTCCCTAGTTTTACATAGAGAATAAGAGAAATCAGCAAGCAATAAGGTGTTTACTGAATAGTTTCATACATTCTGTGTCCAACATCCACTGCCCACCAGGTTTAGTTGCTTCAGACTTCCTACATGGTAATACCAGAGTATAGACAAAGTAAGGGTTTTCAGTCTGTCAGTGCAATTAAGACTATTTTTTAGAGGGACAGAAGGTCACTTGGGGCAGAAATGTGTACAAAAAAATTGCCAGTTTGCACCTTAGGGGTCTGAGCTGGACATTACATCCAAAAGGTGTGTTGCTTGAGGGCTGTTTCATTAGGTTGATCCCACCAGACAGTGCTGCTGTCTGTTTGCTAAAGACGTATTTTTGGCTTATCAAGAACACACATGGGCTTGTAGCCAGCACATTGCTTACCATTGGTTGGTTTACTGTCACTCTCATTTGCCTGTTTTTACTTAATCAATGGCTTGCCTTGTCCATCTTGTCCCTCCCCTGGGGCATTGCCAACCTACTTGTGGCCTTTCACTGCTCACTTTTATGGAACTACTTTTTTCTTTTGTCTTAAGCACTCCATGAAGAAGCATGTGTTTTTTCAGCTGTCTCTCTCATGTTTTTCTATCCCCCCCTCTGTATTGCTTAGCCCATATGCTTCATCCCTGTCTACCCCAGTGATGCACTCAACTTTGTGTGCTTCCACCCCTGTTGCTATCTCACCTGTTTGCTCCACCACACTCACAGCTCCACAATGCTCTTTCTCTTTTGCAAGTTTACTTTTTTGTGCACCTAGCCGTTCCCTCCATGTTGCTTATCCCCATCCACTACCCCTGGTGTAGCTTCCCCACACCCACTCTGCCGTGTTGCCAAAAGGTTGCTTCCTTACTGCCCCGTGTTGCTTGCACCCCACCCACTTACAAAAAAACACATTTGCATGTTTTTTTCTTTTTATTTACCAATCCAACTTGGACCAGTAAATAAAAAAAAATTCAAATGTAAAATTACCTGCGTTGTTTTGTAGACGCAGACATATGTGGCTCGCCCTCATACAAAACGACACGGGCAACAGTGTCATAGTCTGCTTTTTTATTCTTCGTTAACCATGCTGCACTGCACTGCATAAGGGGTGCTGTATAGCATTGCTAAAAACCGTTGGCAAAGCCAAAATGTTCAAAAGGCGAGACCTATTTGCTTTTCCAATGCTTGTTTTATCTAGTTCTGTTACCTTCTTCTCTTCTGTAACCTTCCTTTTGCACTTCCATGCCTGAATGAGCTCTGGCTGCAAAATATGTTTATTATGTGTAGGCAATGAAGGGACAGATGGCATTTGACATTTGGAAGAGGGGAACTGCATGACATGTGTCTTTAGAACTCCACATTTCCGTGTTGGCTGCGAGTGGGTGGGATTTACTGGACTGTCCACGAGCAGCAGCTGCAGGCATCTGAGCGTTGACTAACCCAAGGACGTTTAGATTATTACACTCTGAGGGAATGTCTGGTGTAAAGACAATGCAAGGTCACCTGCTAGAGTGTGTAATATGTATAATATGTAATAACAGTTACCCAGTTGAGGGGAAACCGCTTAAGAAACCAGACAATAAAAGAAGGCAGCAAATTAATCATTATTGGAATCGGCCAGTTGCTTCTTAAGTGGAAAACACTGGTGCATTAGCCAGCCACTTAACACTGCTTCAGCTCAGCTGTGCCGGCTGCTGGGTGAGCCAGGCCGGACTGCATTGGCTGGAAGATGCGCCACTCAGGTTCCTGTCTCTTAGATCTCTAGCCATGCGACTATTACAGGCATGTCTCTATCCAGTCCCACAAATGTGTTCCCCATGCCGCCCCCTGCTTGTGGCCTAGGGAAATCACTCACAAAGTCATTGCTTAAAGGGGTGGTTCTTAACCTGTGGTTCGTGGACCCCCAGGGGTCCGTGAGGCAGCGGCGGTACGTCCACAAGGGTGCAGGAGTGTCGCCCTCCCAACTGCCAGCGCAGCAAACATGAAAAATAAAATGGTAATAAAATTATTTTTCAGTGTAGCCGGCCAGCCCGAGCCAATTGCTGGGAGCACTGTTGACTGGCAGCAGGGGAAGGGTAATGGTGCACACCTACATTTAAAGTGCGCATGTCACTTTGGCCGTTCGTCTTGCGATGGCCAGCCTGACATGCACACTTTAAACCTCTCCACCCGAGCTGGCTTAGACAACTGGGTGGAGAGCAGGCACAGGCCTCCAGTGCCTGTAGGAGCGCTGAGCCAGCCCGCTCCAACCAATCCTGCAGCTTCTCTCATGCTGGTTAACAGCATGAGAGCAGCATCTGGATAAGTTTGGGGGGGTTGGTTCAGAGACCCCTTGCTGCAGAACTGCGACCGGAGCGGAATGGAGTAGGTAAGTATGTTTTTCTTTCTTTTCATTTCATATTCAGTTTAATTTGTTTTTACACACTGCAGGCAGTGTGAGAAACTAGCACTGCCTTCAGCCTCAACTCCAGAGCTCTTAATCATGGCCCGTTATAAACACAGTTTATAACGGACCATGATTAAGTGCTTTGGGTTTGCACCTAAGGGCATTCTGGAGTGCCCGCCTGATCGCCCCACTTCTTTGAAAGGGTTCAGCCGCCACTGCCGTAAAGCCTACTCAGGGGGCCTGTGACTGTGAAGAAAACTAAATAATATTAGTAGATAAATAAAAGTGCACATAAAGAAACAAACTGTAAAATTGAAAATTTCAAAACGTTCTGTAAAGAATTTGAAATTAGAGGCTAAAATTTTATTTAGTATCCTAAGCTAACAATATAGTATGGAAGATGTGTGGGCTCAGTTGAAGCTCCAATGAAAATAGAGCATGCACTAGCAACAAAAAAAGACAAAGTGATGTACAAAAGGTTTAGCATATAACTTCACCTCTCAGAATTAAAAAAACAAATTTAGAAAAGCTACAACCTTCTCATTAAAATTTCTTTTTGTATTCGTTTGTGAATTAAATAAAATATTTTATTATTTATGTATTTGTTTGGTGTTCTAGTTTCTATATTTTTGTGTATTGTTTCGAAGTTCAAATAGAATAAAGCAGCCAAACAGCGCCATCTATGCCAAAATATTACCAAAGGCCTGAGAATTAATTTTTCAATGTCAAAGGAGTACTCCAGCAGCAAAATGCTATTTTGCCAGGTGTATATAAATCCGTGCACTTTTCCTGCTTCAAGGAGAGAGATGGTAATGCTATTCTCTTCTGGAGGGGCAGTGTGACTGAAAAGATCTGTTATGAGGCTGGAATAAGGATGAAGGTGGTGCATGCATTTGAGAGACTTGGCTTGTGAAGGGTTGTTTACCTTTTGAGAAGTCTACATAAGCTGGGTGAGAAGAGCTGTGTCATGGAATCGAGACTGAAACAGCTGTATTCTAAGTTTGTGTCAAGCAAGGGGGAGAGAATGACTCATTCTTTTCCATGAAAAGGGTTTTCACTGTTGATGCCAATTCATGTTTACATCACAATGTTCTCAAAGCAGCAATTACTTCAAGAGGGTACTAGGCCGTCGAAGACTCCCAAACATGTCTAATTTATTTTTGCTTGAATCTCCTTATATGAAAAGAAGGTTTGGGGAGGGGACTAGGCCAGCTGATTACATTCGTTACAGACTCTGAAGAATTTCGACTTTCAATGTAGCAAGGAAAATAGTGCTTTGATGATTTCTCCTTGAGTTTTCACCTTTCACTTAAGGTCACCATTTAACTAGGCCTGGGTGAAATACAAATTACGCTGGTGTAATATGTGGAATTTCGGGGAACTCGTGTTACGTGTGTTACACAAAATTTCTGAAATGACACCATTACGCCATTTCGCGTAATTATGCACCATTTGCAGTACAAATTTACTGCAAATGGCGCCATTTGCTGTAAAAAAAAATTGCCGTAAGCACATGGGAATAACAGAGATTGAGCAGCTGTTGTTTGGTGCTTTAGTTAAATGAATCCTCATGCCAAAAATTGACGCGAGGTTGCATTTCCTGCTAAAATGTAGTGCAAAATGAATTCAGCGTAATTATGCGTAATTTCGTGTAACTTAGCTGAAATTTTGTGAAATTATGCAAACATAATTTACACAAATTTCGCACACTCCTAAATTTAACTCCTATGCTGAGAGACCACCCAGAGACCACCCTCTGGTAGATAGAGCATTATCCCCCATAAAGAAGACCCATGTTGTTAAAGAAATATCGATAACCGCTAATATTCTCTGTACGGACTCGAATGGATGAGCAAGCAAGCACCCTCTTGTCTAGTCAACAGATCCATCAGGTTTAGTTCCACTCATTCATTCACGTTGGCTCACTATAATGTTATACCTCCATCTTGTTAAGTGTCTCTATTGGCATTTTTGTGTCCTTTTGTTCACCCACATATTAATATTTTGTCTCCTCCGTACAAGCTCAAAAGTTTTCCATCTCCAGATGTGTCAGCTGCTCAACTCCAGAGTTTTAAGTGTTGTGTTATGCTATCTAGCACTTGCAAAGCATACAACCGCCACTAGTATAGGATAGTTGCATTGTAACTGCCTCAATATATAACAGACAGACAGACCAGCAAGTTTGCTTGGAGAGGTGCATAGTTTCAGTATGACCTATGTGAGAGTGTTAGGTTCTAACACATGGTCTACTTCTGTTAGGGCTAATATATATATATAGATATAGCGGTCGCTAGTAGGTAGTTATTGTTAGGACCATATTTCCATAGGAAAAGCATTTTTTGACTTGCATATATCTTTGCCGTCATTTGACGAATCTTCACGAAATTTTCAACAAAAAAAAAGTGCCCGTATGAATCTTGTTGTGCATGGAAGGTTTTGGGGTGATCCGTCAAGCGGGGGGGCCCAAGAAAAAGGGGTGTAAAAAAAGTGAGTTTTCCCATGTTAATTCCCAGAGGACCTTTAGACTGCCTACAGCCCGAACCGCTGGACGGAATTACACCTAGTTTGGCAGTAAGCTAGCTTTTGGTCTGCAGATTGTGCTTTTTGTTATTTGGTATAAATCCGTTCAGGAGTTGATGAGGAATATAAGAAAATACAGTTAGTGATATCTGTGGCCGCGATGACTTTGCAAAAAATGACTAGCTCGTGCAGGGAAATGCAGAGCTCTGATTGGCTGCCAACACTTCAACCAGGAAGTGTTAGCAGCCATCTTGCAGTCATAGAACACAGTTCTGGATTTTTTCACCTGCGGGCCCGCACTCCTCATACTAGGTAGATGTCATTGATCCAAATCTGGCCAAAGGGGCAGCAAGGGCTTACTGTCTCTGGGTGGCTCACTTCATTTAGATGACTTCAATGCTTTCCTCAATGACCTGGATATAGTTCCTTCCTCTTGGTGTTGCTTGGGCTTTTCTCCGTGCATTGGTCAGGACAGCTTCCTCTTCTTTCAAGGGATGTGACAGAGATGGGGCTTCCTCTAGAGTATGAGGTTTGCTCACATCCTGAGGGATTTAGCAACTTCTGAAGACCTGTTCCTGCTCAAAGGTCCATCTGTGCTGGCTCAGCAGAGATTACTTAGAGGACCAGAAAAATATTGCAAATATTTAATGTAAGCCAGGATCGCTGGTAGGTGTGAAGACTGATGAAACTAGGGCACCCAAGCTTTAAATGTATAAAGTCAGACAAATTAGTGTTTTCAGTGGCTTTCTTCTTGGGCTTTTACAGCGGGGGGAATTGATATTGAATAGTCATTGAGGCTCTCTACTGGGTTCCAATCAATGACATAGCAAGTAACCCGCTATTTCACCTTTAGCGGGGTTGCCACTGCAAAGATTTAATAGTTCTTAATGTCTCCTCTTAACTGTGACCTATGTTTAACAGGTCATAAGAGAAAAACTGAAGCTAATAAATAAAACTGCAAGAATAATGATTATGAAACAGTTGTAGGGTTGGCGGCCAAAGGGTGGCTATGAAAGCAAACATGGTTCAATAAAGATAAAAGGTAAAAAGTGCAAAGTGCAAAGAAAAGAAAATAATGATACACGCATTAGTCCTATGGCAAATAATTCCCGAAAATTACATGATTACATGATTACGCCTGCTTGCATATTTTAGAGTAACCTGGGGCAAAAATGCCTACCACAAGAACATAAGAACAGAGCGCGAGTTGTGTTCTTTTGCAGTTAGCTCTATTTTCTTAGCTCAAAATGAATCCCCTAGTCCATTTTGGACCGAGGGTGTATTTTGTGCTACGATAATGCCAATAAATGCAGGGTTGCGCTCATTGCACAGTTCTGCATAATTTTGCTGTAATTTTGCATAATTACGCTACGGTAAATTATGCCAGTTACCTTCCACCCTAAAAAATGGAGGAAAGAAAAATGCAAAAAAGGAAAGAAAGTTGGAAAGGAAAGAAGGAAAAAGGAAGAATTGGGGTAATTATTCCAGTGGACCTTCTTAAAATGGCTGAGATCACGTTTCACTCACTTAAGCATTGCTAAATGGTTAAAAGTGGGGTGTATTTTATTTTTCAGGGTACTCCTTGATTGTAATAGTCTCAAATAGAACCAGAATGTCCAAAGCATTTAGACGATCCATTTAAATCACACTGGGGCCTAAGGATGCCTGTAGGTCACAGTCATATTTTGCCTTAAAAGATATCAGAGTATGGGGGTGATCCAGCGTGTTACTAGCAACAAGCATTCATACACAAAATACTCACTTGGGCCCATACATTCATACTACGCTAGCAATTTCCGCTGGTGGGTCAGTTGGTACTCTTTATCAAATCCCTGCTACCAATTACCTTCTGATTGAAGAGTAATGACTTACCAATGAATCCTTTGCTAATTGGGAAATTTAAAATGAGTGACATTCCATACAATTCATAATTTCTAAATAATCACAAAGTCAAGAAGTTTTAAAATGTTTATCTAAAGATTTTGCAGAGTAAAATACAAAGCCACATAGTACTTGAATCAAATCTCAAGGAGGAAGCACAACAATGATTTATCGATTAATGACGGTCCCTTAGGAAAAAGAAGATAGAGACAGCAGCGCAACTAAGGTTTGCATTTATATTTACCTAAGTGCGAGAACCAAACCCCTTGGCCAAGGAGTTGGAAAGATAGGACCCTGGAAGGATGAAGAGCAAAAGACTCCTCCCGGATCGGGACAGGACCGGTGACCTCTCTACCCACGACGCCTGCGTCGTTCCCCTCTCTGGTACTTCGCTTCTCCTCGATTCTCCCGTTTCTTCCTTCTAATGGATTCCTCCGCCCCCACTTCAGGACCTCTCTGGACAGCGGTTCAGTCTGCAATCGATCAGCTCGTGTGTCTGGTCTTCCTAATGCTGAGCAGCATCTGCCTACTAATTAGCTAATTCTATATCTATTATACCCTTCTGCGCCCATGTACCTCCCCTTAATGTTGCTAACTTATGGGGCCACTACTTCTGATTGGACGGGAACAGGGGGTTGATCCTCACACCATATTGATTTTAATTCATTTTCTAAAAGCTCTTTGTTTTAGAATGCCGTCCCTCAAATTTAATACATTTGCTTTATTTCCCACCCGTCTTATGACAAAGTTTGTGCCTTTCTCATGTACATTGTTACAATTTTATAAGGACATTCATGAATATGACAATATTGGCCATCAGGTTATGGCCTTGGACGACGTCCAGGTTGACTTCATCCTTTCCGCTCTGGGCAGTCTTTCAAGGAGCATGCGCAGAACCCACGTCATTCGAGTTTTCAGTTCACCAACCCCAGGCCCAACATTTACGAACTAATAAAGTCAAAGAAGAAAATATTAAAATCACAAATAAAATGTTTCACTGTATACCCACTCTGTCTATTCTATTCCCATTTACTTATAAACTTATCCCCGCATTAATAGCGTTAGAATATTACAGTTTAAACAAAACATAAGAGCAAGCTGTAGCATGTGAGAACATATAGCAGCCATTTTAAATCACACTGCGCAGAAGCAAGAATTTTCCCACCAAGCAAAGAAAGACGTCACACCACGTGATATGGTTGAGCCATGCGCATTAAAGTTCCCGCGTTTTAGCGGCCATTTTAGAATAGGCAAGCGTTACTTGTTAGTAAAAAACACATAGGCAAGCTTCCTTGCTAATTGTATTCGTGTGTGCAATGGTTAGTATAACAATACAATTTAATACATTAATACTTTAAAAGGATTGCATCCGAGCAAGTCTCATTTGTGAGTCCTTGCTCCATCAATCCCCTCTCTGATGGCGTTTCTGAGCCATCAAAATACTACCCACAATCAGATGCCAACCTTTAGCATATTATAGTTTCATTTTCATTTTTACACTTTCTACCTTTCACATCTCCTTTCAGTTTCTTGTATAATTCACTTCTTAAATCTTCAAGTTCAATCTCATCAAACTTTCTCTTCTTTCCTTTTTCTGTTACATTATATGATTCCTTCCTTCTACAACATTTACACCATATTATTATTGAAAATACTATTATTGCTAACCCTGCTAAGGGTACTAATATTTGACCTATAAGTCCTTTCCCTATATTAGCAAACCAGGTACCAATTGACCTAATACTACTGGTCAATCTTTCCCATACACTATCAACTTCCAGTGGTTTCAGTTCCTTTTCAAGTTTAGTTATATTCTGTATATACGTTCCAATTTCTGCACTTTTATCAGGTATGTAAGTGCAACAGTGTTTTGTCTTCAATAATTTACAGACTCCGCCCTCTTTTGCCAAAATAATGTCAAGAGCAAGTCGATTTTGCATAACCATAGATCTAATCGCAACCATTTCCGCATTAATCATTAGAAATCCTCCAGCAGTGTCAGTTGATAATCGATCCACCACTGTAGATAATTTACATATTTTTCTTGAATTCAGAATTATTCCCACTGAAGGTATCAATGCACCAAATATATCACCTAAAATTTCTGAAAAACTAGCTCTTTTTCTACGTGTTAATTCACTAGTATTTTCATTGCTGCCAGTGTTTCTTTTTACGTGGTATATTTTTGGAAATACTATTCCAAAATAGCAACTTCCATACCACCGTGCAGGAAGCCTAAAGTAAGCCTTATTCCCACATACATAATAGATTCCAGGAAAAACTGAATCTGTTCCTCCTTTAAGTCCCCAACCTCCAAGTATTAAGAAATTGTGTTCACATTCACTGGTACCGATGAAAACATTGTTATACTCAGTCTTTAACCTATGTAAACAAATTTTCCCTGTCTTTTCAAAATCTAGAGCCATAGCAGCTTGAGCTTTGCCAGGTGTGTAACTACCTTCTTTCTCAGCCCAAGATGGTAAATGAGCCTTATGCTCAGAAGCTTTCTTTTGGAAATCTTGTCTTCTACTTTCCACTAAATTCAAAAACACCTTTTCTTCTTCATGTAAAGAACATGTTAGATTGCTTGAATGTGCGTGTGTTATGTCTATTGATTTCATTGTTAAGAAAAACTCTCCCATAAACTGTGCATCTTTGCTACTAAGTACTGGATTCATATTCTTTCGAATCGGAACCTCAGAAAATATCACATCTATATTTGAATAATAATACTGAAGTCGCCCTGTTCTATAAAATAAACTAGTTACTACACTACATGATATGCCATAGGTTAGTGGTAAGTGATGATACGTTAACCCTTCTGCTACTGATTCAGGTAATTTCATACAAACATAACAATTACTAACTTCCATAGTATCTACATATTAAAATAATAACTTTGTGAAAACATTTAAACTAGTGTCGTTATCTGTTACTTCATGATGTAATTCTGGTTCGTCTTCTGCCTTTAGTTCTACTCTATTGCTTTTCACGTTATCTGTTCTTACCTTAGTTTCGTTGTTAATCTCTCTATCTATTATCATAAGATAAGGAATTGCTACGATCACAACTAACCACACTATAAGTATTACTACCAGGTTGCATATGCTTATAGCACAACATCTTTTACAACCTTTCTGCTTTGGTCTCCCAGTAACTCTATCGTCAGTCATTTTTGACAAGGAAGATTGCTCTTCTTATCGTATTCTTCAAGTCTTTTCATGTTCTCAAGGTGGTTCTATTTCTTTTTCATAAGTCAGTTCTGCACTGGTTCCTTCGTCACCACTTTCACTTGATTCTGAGCTTTCGTAATCTTCGAGGATAATATAAGTCCAATCAGGACCTTTAAATTTGTTATTCACAAGTTTCAGTCTTTTGCTTCTTCGTTTTTCACTTTTATTTCTTTGTTCTGTTTGACTTGTTACTTCATTCACTTGTTCTGGATCTCCACTTCTGGTTGTTATGTGGTATTTTACTCTTTTGATGACGCTAGGCCAATGATCACCTTTTCTTGTTTTCTCTGTTTGTACTGTCTCTTTATGTCCTTCTACAGAAATTCTTTTGTTTTCTATTTGTGGCACACTCTTGTTTTCTTTTATTTCAGTTTCTTCTCCTTGTTCTTTTCCAGGTCTTACGATTATTTCTTCTTCTATTTCACTGTGGATCTCTTGTAACTGATCTTGTTCTTGATTTACGATTTCATTCTCGAAATTTTCAAGATCTTCTTCTTCTGTGTATTTTTCTTGATCTAACTGGTTCTGATCAGGGCTTATTGCACTTTGAACTTCTGCAGCCTGACCGGATTCTTCTAAACCTGTCTGTCCCTGCTCAAAGCCTGATTGTTCTTCTTTAATTTGAGCCCAGTTTCCTCTCCCTATCTGTTCCTGCTCAGGCTCTTTTGTTTGTTCTTCTTCTTCTTCCTGAGCTGCTTCTTCTTCACCTATCTGATCTTCTTCAATTTCTTCTAGATTTACTTGACTTCTTGTTCTGTAGTAGATCTCAGGTATTTCTACCACTGGTATCCAGTCCTGACTTGTGCTCGGTTGTTCTTCGTCAGCTTCCCTTGAATCTCGAAGCTGAGATTCTTCAGCTGGGCAACCTTCAGCTTCCTCAGTAATTGATATTATCTGAGTATTTTCTTCTTCAGGATCTGGTACTCTTTTGGTGTGGCTTACATGAATCCAATTAGGAAATCCTGCACACTTCACTGCTGTGTTCGTAATCAGTATGACCTGACATGGTTCGCCCCACCTGGGTGATAGACACGTTTTTCTGGTGTGATTCTTCACTACCACCCAGTCTCCGGGCCTCAGATCATGTTCTTGTTCAGGCTTCTGGAAACTGCGTCTTCTCCAACCTGATGAGAGACAGAACGCACTAAGTCAGCCAGTCCTTTGCAATAATCCAGAACCATATCATCTGATATATTTAGCAGTTTATTCGTGGGTACATGTGATTGTCTCATTGCTCTTCCCATTATTATCTCATGCGGACTCAAGCCGGTGTTTCTATCAGGAATGCTTCTGAGTCCCATTAAAACAAGAGGCAATGCGTCTGGCCAATCTAATGATGTTGAAGCACACATTTTTCCCAGTCTGGATTTTATTGTGCCATTCAATTGTTCCACCACTCCAGAAGCTTCTGGGCGATATGCACAGTGTAACTTTTGTTCAATATGGAATGCTTCACAGAGTATTTGAACCACTTCACTGTTAAAGTGTTTTCCTCTATCTGATTCCAAAGTTACTGGAAAACCAAATCTAGGTACTAGTTCGCGTAGTAACAACTTTGCAACTGTAAGACTATCATTCCTTCTGGTAGGGTATGCCTCCACCCACTTGGAAAATAGACACACTATGACTAGTGCATATTTCAGCCCTCTACATGGTGGTAACTGAATGAAATCAAGTTGCAGTCTCATGAATGGACCCTCTGCCTTTCCAATTTTCCCAAACCCAATTACTGTTTTTCTTCCTGGGTTATGCATTTGGCAAGTTAGACATCTCTGGCAAAGACTCTCTGCAACTGCCCTAAACTTTGGATTGAACCAATTTTGTCTAAAGAGCCTGATCATTGCATCTCTCCCTACATGTGTGTTTCTATGATACATCCTAGCCATTTGTGAAAGCAGACAATCAGGCATATCTGAAAGAGACACGTTAGTGACAGATTCCTTACCTTAGAATATCCCCAGGCGTCAGGCTGGATCCGGAAAGTTTTTGCGTAGCAGTACCCTTGCGCGTCGGTAGGCGGCGTCGTGCGGCTCCGCGTCCGTCGTCGGCGTCGTGATTGCCGGGATGACGTCGCGGGCAGTACTTAGACGCCGCCCCTGCGCGCTGACGTCAGTTCTTCTTTTTCAGCGCCAGTAAGCGCAGATCCAGGAAGAGCAGTGCCCTAGTCAATTTTTGACTAACTTTTTTGTGAATTTTTTCACTGTTTCTTTATCGAGTCTTCACGACTCCTAGGTGTCGTAGGGATGCCCGGCTTCAAGCCATGCGACGCCTGTGCTCGCATGATGTCGATCACAGACCCGCATCTGGAGTGTCTCTTCTGTCTCGGCCGAGACCACGACACGAAGTCGTGCCCTGACTGCCGGAAACTTCACCCGAAGGCTTTGCGAGAGCGGTCTCGAAAGCTACTCGAGGTCCGGCAGTCGGCTCCGCGCCGCACCAAGCCCCGGTCCCGGGAGAGGTCGAGGGGCCGGTCGCGGAGTCCCCGCCGGTCGTCGGAGTCCAAGTCTTCGCGCTCCTCGGGTAAGTCGAAGCACACAAAGTCTAAGAAGCGTCATCGCTCTAAGACTTCGCCTCGCCAGTCTTGCGACTCGGCTGAGGACCCAGTCGGCACCGTCCCCGCGGCCCCGGACATGCCTGTAGAGCCGCCCCCGCATTACCCGTCCTTTCCGGGTTCGGGGACGACTGCGGCCGAAATACAGGAATTCCTGTTGGCCATGGCCCGCCTCTTCGGGCCTCCAGGTCCCTCCGGTGCGCCTTCGGGCCCCGCGGGCCCTGATGGGGTTGCTCCGGCGTCGCCGTCGACTCCGGTCCCGGCGCCGCCTGTCCCACCAGCCTTCATCCCGGCCCCGGCCTCGATCCCGGCTCCGGTGGTACGGCAACCCCCATCGACGCCGGTTGACCTAACCACGCCTCCGCCGACGCCGATGTCCCCGGTGCCGTTCCTGACGCCGTCCGGGGCTCCGGACGGCGTCGGTCCCCGGCTCTCTCCGGCTCCGGACATGGAGCCGGACCGACGTCGCTCGACGCCGGCTCCGGCGCCGATGAGACCTTGGGTCCCAGATGTCCCTCCTCCTCCATATTTTGCACCTGAGGAGGACCAAGAGAGCTGGGAGGGGTCTGAGGACCCTCTCACACAACAGTGTGAGCATGATCCGGACTGGGCTGAGGAACTTGGGGATGCCAGTGGTCTAGACACATCCCCTGACACTGGCATGCTGTCTCCTCCCGTGGCTACGGAGGAGGGAGCTAATTTTGCAACGGTGTTGCGTAGAGCAGCTGGAGCCTTACATCTCCAATTGCCTACTGTGGCTGTCAGGACTAATCTCCTGACGGAAGTGCTTCAGCCGGCGGCTTCCTCCTCGGAGACTGTGCTGCCGTTTAATGATGCACTCACTGACGTTCTTTTGGGTGCCTGGTCCAAGCCCACCACAGGGGCTCCTGTGGATAGGAACGTGGCCCGACGCCATCGCCCTGCTCCGGGCAACCCCTTGTTTCTCTCCCAACATCCCACCCCCGAGAGCTTGGTTGTCCAAGCCTCTGCCTCCCAAACCGCCTTCCCTACCGCCCCTCCGGATAGGGAATCCAAACGCCTGGACCAATTTGGGAAGAAGGCTTTTCTTCCTCCAGTGCTGGCTTGCGGTCCGTAAACACCGCTTGCCTTTTGGGCCGATATACCCACTCCCTGTGGGATTCGGTGGCGGCTGTTTTGCCGCAGTGTTCTGAGGAGGTCCAGACACTGCTTACCCGCGCCATTGCGGAAGGGCGAGATGCGGCTAAATACACCATACGTTGTGGCCTTGATACCGCCGACTCGCTGGGCAGATCGCTTGCGACGACAGTGGCGCTACGTCGCCACGCCTGGCTGAGAACAACTGGTTTCTCGGGTGATGTCCAGAATACACTCATGGACATGCCCTTTGATGGAGTCGGTCTTTTTGGTTCAAAGGCAGACCATGCGCTGGAGCGTTTTAAGGACTCACTGGCTACTGCCAAGTCCCTGGGCCTTTCTGTTGTACGCCCTCCGCTAACCTCTGCTTTTCGCCCCTTTCGTGGCCACGGAAGGGGCGCCCAGTCACGTCAGCTGCCCAGCCACCAGCCCGCGCAGCAAGCGTCTTCGCGTGGCCGAGAACGTGGATACCGCCGTGGCGGTTCGGGCAACCAGCGTGCGGGTCAGGCCACACCCTCTAACCCGTCCGCGACCTCCAAGCCCTCCTAGTCCTTCCTTTCAGGTGCACAGCACGCCAGTAGGGGGCAGGGTCCGCCATCACCTTCACCACTGGCGTCCCATCACCTCGGACAGGTGGGTCTTGGACATTGTCCGAAGGGGCTACTCCCTCCCCTTCGAGACCACCCCCCCAGCCATGCCACCTCTATTCCACCGCATGTCAGGGTATCACTTGGTGCTTCTGCAGAAGGAAGTCACGGCCCTCTTGGCCAAGAGGGCCATCGAGCATGTTCCGACCCCAGAAGTAGGACGTGGTTGCTACTCCCACTACTTTCTGGTGCCCAAAAAGGACAAGGAGGACATGCGTCCTATCTTGGACCTCCGGAACGTCAATCGCTTCCTCCGGAAGGAGAAGTTCAAGATGCTCACCCTAGCTCAGGTCTTGACTGCCCTCGACCCTGGAGACTGGTTGGTAGCGTTGGACTTGCAGGACGCTTATTTTCACATCCTCGTCCTGCCGGCCCACCGGCGTTACCTGCGGTTCACGGTAGGCCTCGAGCATTTTCAGTTCACCGTGCTCCCCTTTGGCCTTACAAGTGCCCCTCGGGTGTTCACGAAAGTGATGGCGGTGGTCGCAGCTCATCTGCGCCGGGCAGGGGTTCCAGTCTTCCCCTACCTCGACGACTGGCTGCTGAAGGCAGGCTCGTCCCAGGCAGTCGTCTCCCACCTCCAGACCACGGCCGAACTCCTGCACTCGCTGGGGTTCTCCATCAATGTGCCAAAGTCGCATCTGATTCCTTCTCCACAGCTCCTTTTCATCGGAGCAGTTCTGGACACGACGCAGTTTCGGGCCTATCCTCCCGAACGGCGAGTCCGGGATATTCAGGCTATGATTCCGATCTTTCAGCCTTTATCCTGGGTTTCGGTACGGATGACCCTGAGGCTGCTGGGCCTCATGGCCTCCTGCATCCTGCTGGTCAATCATGCCAGATGGCATATGCGGGCTCTGCAGTGGGACCTGAAGTTCCAGTGGGCGCAGCACCAGGGCAACCTGTCCGATCACGTCCAGATCTCGGAGGGGACTGCAAGACAGTTGCAGTGGTGGCTCTCGAACCGGCAATGGGTCATGGGCAGATCCTCTCCCTTCCCCAGCCAGAGCACACAGTTGTGACGGACGCGTCCCTTCTGGGATGGGGCGGTCACATGGGAGAGGCGGAGATCAGAGGCCTCTGGTCTCCGGCAGAGTCCCGGCTCCATATCAACCTTCTGGAGCTCTGGGCGATCCGACTTGCACTCAAGGCATTCCTTCCCTCTGTCAAAGGGAAGGTAGTGCAGGTGTTCACAGACAACACCACCGCCATGTGGTATTGCAACAAACAAGGCGGGGTGGGGTCGTGGACCCTCTGTCAGGAGGCTCTGCGCCTCTGGACATGGCTGGAACATCAGGGCATGTTCCTGATGGTTCAACACCTGGCAGGTTCCCTGAACGCCAGGGCGGACGAACTCAGCCGCAGGTGCATGATGGATCACGAATGGCGTCTTCACTCGGAAGTGGCGCAAGGACTCTTTCTACAGTGGGGAGAGCCTTGGTTAGATCTATTCGCCACCGAAGAGAACGCGCAATGTCATCAGTTCTGCGCGTTGGAATTTCCAAGGCGGCACTCGCTCGGCGACGCTTTTCGTCGCGAGTGGAGTTGCGGTCTGTTGTACGCCTTTCCGCCTATACCACTTCTACCCAGAGTGTTGAAGAAGATTCGGCACGACCGGGCCCAAGTCATTCTTGTGGCTCCGGACTGGGCTCGAAGAGTTTGGTATCCCGAGCTACTCAGTATGAGCGTAGATCCCCGATCCGTCTGCCTCTTCGGGAGGATCTTCTGTCGCAGCAGCAGGGGACGGTCCTCCACCCGAACCTGTCCAGCCTCCACCTGCTTGCGTGGAGATTGAGCAGCGGCAGTTGATTCCTTTCGACTTGCCTCCCAAAGTTTGTGATGTGATTCTGGCAGCCAGGCGTCCCTCCACTAAGGTGGTATACGCCTGCAGGTGGAACAAGTTTGTGGCATGGTGCACAGCAAAGGCTGTGAATCCCCTTTTGCCCCTCTTTCTGAGGTTCTTCTGTTCCTTCTTTCCCTGGCCCAACAGGGTTCTGCCCTGGGTACCATCAAGGGCTATCTTTGTGCCATCTCGGCCTTCCTCAGGCTTCCTGATCAGCCCTCCCTTTTCAAGTCCCCTGTTGTTAACAGGTTTCTAAAAGGCATTACACACCTCTTCCCTCCTGTTCCGTTTGTGATGCCTCAGTGGGACTTGAACTTGGTTCTTACCTTTCTTATGTGCGCTCCTTTGAGCCTCTACATAACTGTCCTCTTCATCTTCTCACTCTGAAGACAGCCTTTCTGGTGGCCATCACCTCCGCTCGGCGGGGGAGTGAGCTCCAGGCTTTTTCATGCAAACCTCCCTTTCTGTCTGTCCATCCAGACAAGGTTGTTCTTAGGACGCGCCCGTCCTTCTTGCCAAAGGTGGTTACTGCCTTCCACATTGGGCAGACCATCACTTTGCCCACCATCTTTCCGCCTCCGCATCCTTCCAGAGAGGAAGAGAGGCTCCACCGTCTGGACCCAAAACGTGCGCTTTCTTTTTATATCAACCGCACACAACACTTCCGGGTGGATGACCAGCTCTTTGTTGGCTACGTGGGCGCCAAAAAGGTCGGGCGGTGCACAAGAGAACCATCTCCCGCTGGGTAACCTTGTGTATCAAAGCCTGCTATTCTTTGGCTAAGAAGGAGCCTCCTGTTGGGCTGCGTGCCCATTCCACCAGGGCAACGGCTGCTACCACGTCTTTGGGCCGCGGTGTTCCGCTGCAGGATATCTGTCAGGCAGCTACGTGGGCCTCGCTGCACACGTTTACAAAGCATTACTGCCTTGACAGTCAAGTCCGGAGGGACGGCTTCTTTGGCCGTTCTGTCCTCCGGGACTTCCTTGTCTGATCTTTGTTCGCAGACCCACCACCGGGTTGGTATTGCTGGGGTATCTATTCTAAGGTAAGGAATCTGTCACTAACGTGTCTCTTTCAGATGCACAAGTTACTAACTTGTGTAACGATATATCTGTAAGAGACAGTAGTTAGTGACAGATTCCTTACCGCCCCACCCATCCTCCCCGTTCTGCGAACTGATTTCTAGGGTTAAGGACATCCCTTTCAGGGCCCTAGTATTTTTCAGACACCTATGTCAGCTTCTTGCATGGCTCTGCGTTCCTGGCGCGGAAAGTCGTGTACAGAACTGGACGTCAGCGCGCTGGGGCGGCGTCTAAGTACTGCCCGCGACGTCATCCCGGCGATCACGACGCCGACGACGGACGCGGAGCCGCACGACGCCGCCAACCGACGCGCAAGGGTACTGCTACGCAAAAACTTTCCGGATCCAGCCTGACGCCTGGGGATATTCTAAGGTAAGGAATCTGTCACTAACTACTGTCTCTTACAGATATATCGTTGCACAAGTTAGTAACTTGTGTGACTGGTCTGCCGTCAGCACAAATCCATACATCATCCTCTGCTTTTTGAGTACATCCTGTTTTAATCCATATACTCTTTTCGCTCTCATCAGCATCATCTTGCAATCTTTTTACATCATTCCATGTTTCGGGAGGTGCAAACAGCATAAGTTGGCAGCTGATTCCCATTCTTTCCACCCTTTTGTTTACTGCTAATCTGTTTTTGGCACAATGTTGAGCCACAAGATCTGCGTATCTATTGCCGACTACCACCCAGTTATCTCCTGACTGATGTGCGGCACATTTCACCACAGCCAATTCTTTTGGTGATTGTATTGCTTCCAGTAGTTCTTTTACGAACTGTCCATTTTTAATGGGGGATCCTGAAGAAGTCATGAAATCCCTCTGCATCCATAATTGGCCAAAATCATGCACAACCCCGTAACCATATTGACTATCAGTGAATATAGTTACCTTTTGGTTCCTCCCAATTTTGCAAGCTTTTATTAAAGCAATCAATTCAGCTATTTGTTCAGATTTTACCCCTGGTAAATAGGATGCTTCGACTATTCCAGTTAGTTCACATACTGCATATGCTGCAGTTAGTTTTCCATCTTCATGCCTTTGGCATGAGCCATCAACAAACAGTTCCCTGTCTGGCTCCCTGAGAGGTAGTTCCTGAATATCAGGACGCGGTTTTGTGCACAATTCTGTGACTTGTAAACAATCATGCTCTTCTTCGTCATCTTTAACTTCCTCATGATATGGGTCTGGTAATAAGGTAGCTGGATTTACTATTGTGCACCTTACAATGGTCACATTTTCAGCACCCAGTATTATTCTTTCATACTTAGTCAGTCGACTAGGAGTAAGATGCTGAGTTCGGGTTCTTGTCAGCAAAATCACAACCGCATGTGGAACAAACACTTTTACAGGGTGTCCCATTACAATTGACTCACTTTGTTCAATGCTCAAACAAGTAGCAGATACTGCTTTTAAGCAGCCAGGCAACGCAGCTGCCACTGGGTCCAATGTAGCAGAAAAATATGCTATAGGACGTCTGGTCAAACCATGTCTTTGGGTTAGGACTGAAAGTGCACAATTTTCTCTTTCATGGCAAAATAATGCAAATTTTCTCTTATAATCAGGCATGCCTAGGGCAGGTGCTGCACACAAAGCATTTCTTAGTTTTACAAATGCACCTACACTTTCATCATCCCATTCAACTGGGTCTTTTGCCTTCTTTTTCGTCATCTGAATCAATGGTTTTGCTAGTAGAGAAAATCCTAATATCCATTGTCTACAGTACCCTACTATTCCAAGGAACATTCTTACTTCTCGTTGAGAGACAGGCATCTGCATTTTCTTTATTAGTTTTATTCTTTCCTCTGTTATTCTCCTTCTGCCCCTCTCAATTTGGTGTCCTAGGTACTTTACTGCTGTAGTACAGAACTGTAATTTTTCAGGTGACACCTTATGACCTTCTTCTGCTAAATGATTTAGTAATGCTATGGTGTCAACAACACAATCCTCTCTGGTGTTAGATGCCACTAGTAAGTCGTCTATGTACTGCACTAAGACTGAGCTTCCTGGCATCACCAGCTTTTCTAGACACTTTTTCAATATTTGATTAAAGATGGAAGGACTTTCTGTGTACCCCTGAGGAACACGATTCCATACATAGACCTTGTTCTCAAATTTAAATGAAAATAGATACTGACTATCTGGATGCAAAGGGGTCGAAAAGAATGCTTGGCATAAATCGATCACAGTAAACCATCCTGCACTCCAAGGAATCTGGTATAGGATTACTGCAGGATTTGGTACTATAGGACAACAAGGTTCCACAATCTTATTTACTTTGCGCAGGTCTTGTACGATCCTATATTTTCCACTGGGTTTCTTTAGACCCATGATTGGTGAGTTACAAGGGCTACTCATTACTTCCTTTAATATGTCTTGTTTTACCATTCTGTCAATTTCTTCAGTGACTCCTGCCTTTACTTCTGCACTCATTTTATACTGTCTGGTGTTTGGGAAAATCGCACCTTCTTTTACAGTAATCTTCACTGGATCTATTTTGGCCATAAGTCCTACTTCCTTTCCCGTGAAATCCCATACCATGGAATTCACCGTAGTTTTCAGTTCTTCTGGTAATTCGTCTTTTGTTATCAAAGAAAACATCTCATCTACTTCTGTACCTTGTTTTGCAATCATAAATTTATATACATGGTCTTCATCTGGGGTCTGAATTGCCACACCATCCGGTGTGCAGAAAATTGTACAGTTCATCTTACAAAGCAAATCCCTGCCCAATAAATTTACTGGACTGGAATCACATACTACAAATTGATGCATTTCTCTAAAGTTTCCGATTTTTACTTCCATTGGTTCGGTAAGAGGTGTTCTAATCTTCTGATTAGCCACACCCACAACTTGGATAGCTTCTCCAGAGAGAGGACGGTCTGGGATGTCTGCTGTTCTCACAGTAGACCTAGTTGCACCAGTGTCCAAAAGAAAAGTAATATCATTACCTTTCACATTTCCTTCAACATATGGACCTGACTGATCTACCGGTAAGGATGCACCAAGTACGCACTCCTTCTTCCCTCTCCCAGGCACCGTCATAAATTATAGGTATCAAAATCGTCCTGTAAAAGAAATTGTGATGTTACATAATCATTCTTACCACTTCCTCCTTGATATCCGACGTCTGTACCGTGATTTGCTCTGCTTACATTACCCTGTATAGGTGCTGTTGGCAACTGACTCTGAGGATTTACACCCTGCTGTGAGTCATTCTGCGTCTGTGGATTTAAATTTTGATTTGGGCCATTATTATTCCGAATCTTTTTACATTCATCCTTCCAATGCCCTAATTTTCCGCATCCATGACAAGGAAACTTCTTTTTAGCCTCTTCTCTGCTCATTCGTCCTCTCACTTTTCCTCCGTTCCCAGTGTCACCATTCGTTCCAGAATCTTTTCCTTGATTATCATTTGGATTATCCAAATTAATTCCCTGTCGCTCAGCCATTTTCACCTGAGCCCACATTACCTTCTCTTGCAATTTCTTGTGTCTATCCTCAATGTCATCTCCACAATATTTCGCGTATTTCAAAATTTCATCTATGGGTTTCCTTGCCAGCACAACATGTGCTGCTTAATCATCTGACAAATCTCTGGCTTCAGACCGTAAACAAATCGGTAAACAAACTGACTCATGTTTTTATCTCCAATGTCCTCAAATCCACTATACTGCTTAAATACCTGCAATAAACGCTCATAATAGGCATGTACCGATTCACTGGCTTCTTCGGTAGTTCTGTCTATTTTCACCCAATCTGTTTCTTTTGGTGGTATTTTCCCTTTCAAATAAGTTATCACCTGCTGATACTTTTTCATTACATCATTGGACGGGGCACCTGTTTTTGGATCTCTAGGATACTCCTCACTGGGCCAATCAATCGTGATTTTGCAATCTGTCCATAAATCGGCAGGTACCACTATGTCAAACAAACCATCCAAGACTTTCAACAACACCTTTGACACCTTCACAAACCTTTCAACCTGCTTGTACCATTCAATTGGCTTTTCTCTCAATTTCGGAAAATCGTTCGTAAATGATAAAATATCTTGTCTGTTCCATGGGACATGTACATATCCCCCTCCTGGAACTTCTCGCATCGGGTACAGTTGATCTCCTTTCCCTGCTTCCTTCATTAAATATTCTGAAGTGGTTTTACTATATCGTGCCTCTTCCTTTTTCTTTGTCCATCTAGCTTTCCATTTATCTAGCTCTCCCCATTTCTGCAAAACTGTCATTAATTCCTTTACTTGTAATTTCCTTCCTGAGGCATTCATATTCTCTAAATCTTTGTCTGAAAAATCTGCTCTATAGGGTTTTTGCAGTACCTTTGACTTCCCTATTTCAATTCCCATCTGATGAGCTAAATCTGATAATTTCTCATGAAATAATTTTGCATTTCTTGTGATGCTTCTGCATACGAACAATAATTCTTCTTCATCGTAAGTATTTAGGCGATCTACTCCTACATTTCCTGCTATCATTTCTTCTAATTCAACTTTTAATTTATAAATGTCCATGATCTTTGGGGGTGAACTCTGTTTGTCTGATCCTTGTGCCCATCTTTCTAAATCTTCAGGTGTAACTACTGTAGCATTTTTAGTTCCTGATGAGGTTACTATGTTTACATCTTTGGAGCAACTAGGTGTTACTCTTCTTGGAGTATTATTTACAGAATCTCGAATGGGCAAGTCCATTAATGAAATCATAGACTCACAATCACTAAAGTGATCCTCAACCATTACTACTGCTTCTGGTTTAGGATCATTCACAGGTGTAGGTACAACTAGAGGTTTGGGATAAATTACTTTGTCGCCATATAAGGGAACCACTGGACCAATCGTTACAGGTATGGTCAATGAATCAGGGTGAACACTTAATTGCGGTACTTTTTGAATTAATTCTGCTCTGTTTCTATCTATCGCTTCCTTTTCTTTATCGTGAAGCACTCTACTAACTGGTGAATCATGTAATACTTCAGGCACCAAGGGTGTCCGTAACAAGGGTGCACTTGGGGTGCATCCACTTGTCCCTTCTTGATATGGTGGTGGATTCTTTAATAAATCTTCCATAAATTCGTCTTCGGAATCTCCAAATCTAGCCAAATGTTTGGTCTTTTCTGTGCATTTACTCCCTGATGATTCTTCTGTCAGCAATATGGGATACAGTCCCTCTGTAAGCATTGCTCTTCTCCACTGTTTCATCTGACTGTCCCTTGACTCGTTTTGGTATCTGGGAAAAAATCCCCGATAACCCCTATTACTTCTGGGTCGATCCCGTTCAAATGCCTCGGTTTCCCATTCTTCTAAGGCTTCGCATTGAGTTAATCTAGGTCTGGGTTCTAAATCGTTCATTCTTAATCTCAAATTTTGAAGAATCCTCCCATTGAAAGTACCATTCTCAGGAAAAGCTAATATTCCATCATTTTTGGTATATTTTATCCAATTTTCTATCCATACGCAAGTATGATAACCTCTCTCCATCATCATAAATGAAGCGGGCGTTTTAGCTGGTGGAATGATAATTCCTTCCCTAGTTTTGATTGGTTTGTCCTTTTAAAATAATTCTTAATCTTCTGTAAAACTGACATTTTCCTCTTTTCTCCGTACATTTTTGGCAAATCTCGATGTATAAAATTATATTCTGCAAAGCCTAGGAATCTCCTATCCGGTCGAGTTCCTATTAAAGTCGAATCACCTTTTAACATATATTCTCCACTATCCAGTAATATTTCAGCTTCTATGTTAACTACCAATCAGATTCCAGCTAACTTTTTCCTTTGATCCAATCCTAGAGCGGCTTTTCAGTGACGTCTTTTCTGACAACCCCTCCTTTACAATCTGCGCTTTTCTGTCCTTCGCTGTTTCAACCAATCCCAGCGCGACACTTGTGACGTCAGTACTACTCCTGACTACTGACCCCTCCTTTACAAGAGTCTTTTCACGCCCGTGGTTTCAACCAATCCCAGCGTGGCGTTTGTGACGTCAGCTTCCTCTCCGGTAACTGACCCTCCTTTTACAAAAATGTATGCAAAGTTTTATTCTCTCTATACTTCTTTATAATTCAGTAACAACATAAAACATTCGCTATCGTGTCAGTTTCGCTAACTTGAAAAGATAGATTCTCTCACTTCTTAGTAAAACTCTTCCGTTTACTAATCATACACTACGAGTAAAACACTTCCGTTTACTCTTCACTTTCCGCTGGTGGGTCAGTTGGTACTCTTTATCAAATCCCTGCTACCAATTACCTTCTGATTGAAGAGTAATGACTTACCAATGAATCCTTTGCTAATTGGGAAATTTAAAATGAGTGACATTCCATACAATTCATAATTTCTAAATAATCACAAAGTCAAGAAGTTTTAAAATGTTTATCTAAAGATTTTGCAGAGTAAAATACAAAGCCACATAGTACTTGAATCAAATCTCAAGGAGGAAGCACAACAATGATTTATCGATTAATGACGGTCCCTTAGGAAAAAGAAGATAGAGACAGCAGCACAACTAAGGTTTGCATTTATATTTACCTAAGTGCGAGAACCAAACCCCTTGGCCAAGGAGTTGGAAAGATAGGACCCTGGAAGGATGAAGAGCAAAAGACTCCTCCCGGATCGGGACAGGACCGGTGACCTCTCTACCCACGACGCCTGCGTCGTTCCCCTCTCTGGTACTTCGCTTCTCCTCGATTCTCCCGTTTCTTCCTTCTAATGGATTCCTCCGCCCCCACCTCAGGACCTCTCTGGACAGCGGTTCAGTCTGCAATCGATCAGCTCGTGTGTCTGGTCTTCCTAATGCTGAGCAGCACCTGCCTACTAATTAGCTAATTCTATATCTATTATACCCTTCTGCGCCCATGTACCTCCCCTTAATGTTGCTAACTTATGGGGCCACTACTTCTGATTGGACGGGGACAGGGGGTTGATCCTCACACCATATTGATTTTAATTCATTTTCTAAAAGCTCTTTGTTTTAGAATACCGCCCCTCAAATTTAATACATTTGCTTTATTTCCCACCCGTCTTATGACAAAGTTTGTGCGTTTCTCATGTACATTGTTACAATTTTATAAGGACATTCATGAATATGACAATATTGGCCATCAGGTTATGGCCTTGGACGACGTCCAGGTTGACTTCATCCTTTCCGCTCTGGGCAGTCTTTCAAGGAGCATGCGCAGAACCCACGTCATTCGAGTTTTCAGTTCACCAACCCCAGGCCCAACATTTACGAACTAATAAAGTCAAAGAAGAAAATATTAAAATCACAAATAAAATGTTTCACTGTATACCCACTCTGTCTATTCTATTCCCATTTACTTATAAACTTATCCCCGCATTAATAGCGTTAGAATATTACAGTTTAAACAAAACATAAGAGCAAGCTGTAGCATGTGAGAACATATAGCAGCCATTTTAAATCACACTGCGCAGAAGCAAGAATTTTCCCACCAAGCAAAGAAAGACGTCACATCACGTGATATGGTTGAGACATGCGCAATAAAGTTCCCGCGTTTTAGCGGCCATTTTAGAATAGACAAGCGTTACTTGTTAGTAAAAAAACACATAGGGAAGCTTCCTTGCTAATTGTATTCGTGTGTGCAATGGTTAGTATAACAATACAATTTAATACATTAATACTTTAAAAGGATTGCATCCGAGCAAGTCTCATTTGTGAGTCCTTGCTCCATCAGGGGCGTAAATCCCACATACGAACGTCCATGTAGCTCCAATGGCAAACAGGTCTCTTAGTGGTCCTCCTCTGGGGCCTTCAGGTCAGCATCTCTGCTTCTTCCAAAGGCTGGCAAGAGGTCCCCTAAGCTAAATGCCAGAGATCATTTATTCCCTTTTCATAGTCTGAAACGCTAGGAGACATGTTCTGATGAGCTTAGGAAGGCCCTAATAGTGTTGGCAAAATGGCTGAGTGAGTTAAACGCTCACTGACTGCATCACCTGTGACCTCCACATCACCAGTTCAAATTTCGGAAAGGCCAACTCGACTTCCTGCCCTTCTGAGTTTGTACATCAAATACCTGCGGCTGTCCGAGGCCCCCGCAGGGGGCCACTAAAGAGGGCAGTCCTCTAGTGCCAGCTGGGCACCCCACACCCCCGTAGGGGCAGGGACTCAGGGAGGAGTCCCCCAAGCCTGGTCGCAGCGCGATAGGCGAGAATCACGTCCGGGGCGCGAGGACAGGGGAGGGGTATATAGGCCTCCCCCACCATCTTGTCGTCCTCTTTCGCGCGCCCGGACACGCCGTCGTGAGAGGTTGTTCGAGCATCCTGCTGCCATCGGGAATGAGGTTAGTCGTCACACTCGCCAATTACGAGGCTTTGGCCCGGGGGTTGATCATCGGTCCCCCCACCCTTTCCGACGGTTAGGTGTTGGGTGTGCGGTGGCCGGGCCAGGTTGGCGTCCCGGGGAAGTGACGTCCCGGGGAGAGTAACCCCACGGCCCATTTGGCCGATCCCATGGCAGTCGTTGTTCACCCACAACCCCTGCGACGGGCCAGTGTCCTAGTGTCACAAACCTCCCCCCTTTGCGCCCGGGGTCTGTGCAGTGGGCATCCTGCAAAGCATGTCCCCGGTGTCGCTGAGTAGCCGGCCAGCACGGGCCTCCGGCGTGTGTGCACAGTTTGAAGTTGGCAGGGAGGTGGCGTCCCGGTCACGAGGGGCTGACAGATGGCAGGAACGAGGCTGGGGAAAGCATGCATGTTGGGGACGCGGTAGTTTCCCCCCTCCCCCTCCAGAGTGTAAATGCCCCGACCAGCGTCTCCGTGGGGACCTTCTGGCGCTCGGGGTTCGTGAAGGGGCGCCTCGCTGCTCTCGTCCCGGCCCCGCTGCACAGCCGGCCGGCACGGGCCTCCCTTGTGTTAAGGTCTGGATTGCGGGAGGGGCTGCGTGGTATGTGCGCAATCCCACCCCTCACCCATGCAGCCACGTGGGCTGCGAGTTTTACCGAGGTCCTGGGGGAGCTTTGGGTTAGGGTTGGAAAGGCGCGTCAGTGCCCGGCGGCTGCCCGCACCAGAGCCCTTTGCCAATTGGGGTCCAATGTCTCTCACAGACAGGACAATTACCCCCCACCTGGCCCTCATAACTATGCAGTTACACGCGGCACCGTAGCTCGGGCCTTGGGCGGGTGCGACGGGGCTGGCCATAAAGGTGGTATGATTCACAGTAAAATCCTGTTTCTAGGATTGCGGCCTCAGGGTTAAGATGAGTCCAGCAGATGGCTCCGATACATCCCGGCCCCTGCGGTTACCTGTCCAAGTTCCGAAAGACGGTTCATGGGTCGACAACATGCTGGGTGGCTGGTAAGGGGAGGGGCTCGACCGGCCGTTCTTGCATGGAATGACAGTCTGGGAACGTGTGCTCAAACCCCACTGATGCAACGGTACAATTTGCAAACCCATGTTTAAAATGCGTGCACACGTCTTGCTCCTGGGCAATGGCGGGCGGGGTGAGCTACGGGTTAATCCTCTTTTCGGTCGGGGCGGGGAGCCACGGATGGTTTCCAGACCCTGGTCATGCCTGAGTACGCTGTGCATCTAATGGCAAGTCACCACCGGATGGGTGCATGGCTCTGCACCCGATTATAGGATAGGTGTGAGGGGGTCGAGGAAAGGACCGAGCCCTCTCGTGTGCCTCAGGCTGGCTGTGCTCTGCC
The DNA here is from genome assembly GCA_963921515.1 of Calotriton arnoldi. NCBI lineage: Eukaryota > Metazoa > Chordata > Amphibia > Caudata > Salamandridae > Calotriton > Calotriton arnoldi. The sequence continues at coordinate 1,721,237 of CAWUFW010000661.1, forward strand.
CCAGCCTTGCTGTGCTCTGCCCCAGCCTTGCCGGGCTGCTGCAATTCACAAATCCAAGAAGCATTAGTGCTCGGCATACCCGACCACAGGCCTGCAGGAGGTGTAGGTCCTGAGGCGGATCCGCACGGGGGCATCCCCCCCCCTCGCCAGCGTTTCATGTGCAGCGCGGGTTGGAGCACACCTGGCATCAGTGGGGAGGGGATCATACCCGCCGCAGAGATAACTTGGGGCGCGGAACGGTGCGAGGATGCACTGGTTGGCATCGTTATTGGCAGGGATGCAGCAGAGTATGGGAGACATTTATGAAGAGGGTCTGACGCCCACTTAAAACCAGTTTTGCGGCATTCCATAATCGTGCTGCGAGGTCAATTTGGGGAACTCTTGCAGGGTTGTCTATGCCGTTTATTAGGCCCGGTTAATGGTAGACTTTGTGTTGTATCTGCATGGCTGGTGGCTGTTCATAGAAAGGGCAGGATATGTAACAAAAAAAAAAACCAAAAAAAAACACGTCCAACTGAATGTCATAGCCTTTGAACGATCAGGACAACACCGGGGGGGCTCACGTACTAACACACCTTAGCGGGACCCAGCGGGGTGGGGTCGGCCGCACAACCTGTTCACCATGTCCCCGGGGAGGGGGCGTAGCCTCGCGGCCAGGGCTGCTGACCGCAGGCATGGAAGTCCGGTCAAGCATCGGCGATCGCTACACGCTCGGCACTAGTGACATCACTCCCCTCCCGTGCCCTGCGCTGTCCCGGGGGAGGATATCATTTGTAGGCGCTACCCCGTTCCACCGCGTGGGGAGGTCCACGCAGCGACCCCCCCCCCCTCCACATGGTGCATGGCAGCGAGCGCATTCGAGCGTGTCGGGGCAACTCAGCGCTGGGACACGCGTTGCGAGGTGGCCGTGCGCTCCCCAATCTAGATTCATTTCAAACGCTGTGCAGTAGTCCTTGACACTCGATATTCACCAGGGGGGCACGAGGGGTACTGCAGGCGCTCCGTTTGGGACGCCACGGGAAGCTCTTGCATGGAGGATTTTGAGGTGCGGAACTGTAAATTGGTGAAATTTGCGGAGATAGCAGATTCGTGTGCATTGTGGCGGAATGGCAGCTGTGACCAGACGCGTCACGGGTCAGTAAAACGCCCCAGAGCCATGAGAGAGTTAGGATGCACCTTTGCCTTGTTTTGACCCTTTGGGCATGGCCGCCTGCACCAAAGCCGGCCGACCGAGAGCCTCCATTGGCTGAGTCTTGGAAGTGGACGGTGGTAAGAATTTACCCCGCGAGCATTCGGCTCCTCCGGGGGAGGGGGGGTACACACAGCACGCACGTTGCAAGGTCACGTGGTCCGGCTGAGCACGGTTCCCCCCCCACCCACACAGTGGCAAGGTGCTCAAAGGATCCAGCGCAGCTTCGGAGGGGTGCACGGCCTTGATGTATTTCCCCCCCCCTCCCCACGTGCACTATGTACAGGACCGAGCGTCATGGGGCCGGTGAGAGGCACTGGGCCCCTTTTTGGGGGTATTGCGGCCTAGGTTTGGCCGGTTTTTGCGCTGGGGAAGGTATCCCTAAGCCTTAAAGCGGCTGAGGCGCCTCCCCCATTTCATATTTGTTTAGCTTGCGCATCGCTGGGGGATGGGTCCCGTGGGGGTTGCCTTCCGGGCAATGCCCTGAGTGGGAGCTTTCATGTCAGTGGAGCTCTTGCTCGGCCCAGGGACTTGGACTGCACCGGTTCCTGACTTGTGTTGAGGAGGGGCGTGTCTGCGTGGTTGGCTCGCCCCTCGGGCTGGTCTCCTAGAGTAAGAGGGTGGTGTGCGGGGATGCCGTGTACCCCCTCTAGTTGTTGCGGTTGGGGGACTGGCGTAATTGCCCAGGCGGGTCCTGCGGGTCGGCGATTGAGGGACCTTCACTTTCCTGGTCGCTCTTGCGGTTCCGTTTCTCGACGCAGGAAAAACGTTTCTGGCCTTTCTCGCTCCGCGTGGCTAATTGCAAATTTTGTCTTCATTTGTGATGAGTGTGGCGGCCAGAGCTCCGGACTTTGGCGTTTGAGAAGCAGGTTCGAGCAGGGGAGTATCCACAAATAAATGTCCTTTGCCAGCTCTGTTTGGTAGGCAGAGCGCCTTGCTTATTGACCTGCAGGTCTTTAGTTCGAACACATACGAGCCTATATAAGGAAATGTGTTAAATTTAATTAAGTTATGCCTAACTTTTCAATGTTTTACCGCGAAGGAAATGTCGATCATTGTCTTGGTGTTGCAGCGGGGGACTGGAGCCGGTTTCAGGTGTAGTAGTTGTCTGTTTGGGCACCACATGCTTCGTGAGAGCGCAGGGTTTTGGGCGTTCACGGGGCCTTCGTTAGCTAAGGTTTTGTTAATCTCAACGAACTGGTCATCTAGCATAGAACCGTATTGCCATTCGTAACTATTACTAATAACTAATACTTGGGATGCATCCGGTTGGAGTAGCACTCCAGAAGCTTAACAATGGCTTCCTTTGCGCTGGCCGGGTTCTGCTGCATCCGTGTTTCATGTGAGGGCCTCTCTTGTGCGCATGGTGCGCTCACTCTGGCAGTTTAGCGCGGGCCAGTGTTGTCTTCTGACCCTCGCACAGGTCATGGTCGATATTCTTACAACTAAGCCATTAGTTGTTGTTTATTTACCTTATGCAACTAACAACCATTGAAAGTCAATAGTCCCGGCTTGCTGTAGGGGTCATGTTACAGTTGATTATATATCTGGACACAATGATGGACGAGGCAGAACTATGCAGCACACCACGCTAAGCAAAGATGTTCAGCTTGGATGTTTTAATCCATTCATTACATCAACCACCCCCATCTTTTGAGAGACCCCTAGTTTTCATACCACTAAAACCCCGGGCTACAGAGGTCGACACAGTCAAATTGGAGGAAGGAGTGGTTCGGTTTTGTTCAGGGGGTGTTTTCGTCTGCTGACCACATGAATCCTGGTTCACATTAATGTTGGGTGAATGCGAGGTGAACATAATGGCAAAGTTCGGATCTGTTCGTGGTGTGCCCATCTTGTATGGGACTAGAGGTCCGTTGGTCTAATGGGGGGTATTACTGATACCGATATGTCTCCCTCTTCTTCAGTGTTTGATTTTGCTCGCAAGAAAGTGCCAGTGGCACGCTGGGAAACCTTAGCAAAGTCGGTATGGAATACATATGCTGGGTGAGGGACGCCAGCATGGCGGCACAGCACCCGTCAGTGCCGACGGACGGATGGGTCTGCAGGCTAGCACCCAATTGGTGTCGCGGGTGACCACGCAGTTGGTCATCATTTCTCTGCCCCCATCTTTTCATAGGGAAGAGATATGTGGGGCACCTAATTGCTCACAGCCTGGCCAGTAAGGTGGGCGCAAAGCGGGTTGTTACCCATTACATGTTTTAAATCAAATGCTTTGGGGCACTTGCAGCAGTGAGGAGCTTCCTGAGGACATGAGGGTTAGTAGCACTCCCCTCCCCAGTCAGCAGAATGGCTGCAGGCTCGGGCAGGTCAGAGGGGTATTTCTGGGTGGTGCTTGTAGAAGGTCATGTGCCATTTAAAGGCTCGACGAAAGGGCAGGTTACTGCGAAGGTTGTTCCAAAGTTTTGGGGTCAAACTGGGTTGGAGCAGTAAAGTCAAAGCACAAACAGGCTACAATGTATTAAGGAACATTTGGCATTCCCAGTATTCAATAAAAGGGCAGGGATTGATACATATTGTCCCCTCCTGTTCCCACGGTCTTGTCTGCTCCATGGCATACTAGCAGACGTTCAGGAGGGCTAGACTTCACCTAGGGTGTTGACTGGCTTAATCGAGGGGCAAATCCAAAGGTTTCACATTTACTAACATGTGAAATTTTCAGCTGCAGTGCATAGTTAATTATATGCACAGTATTATTAAGTCAAATAAGAGATGTATTAACTAGTATGACCAGTGGACATTCTCACACCAAGGCATTTGGCAGCAGTGAGGGTTGCTAGGCTGTAAGGATATCAAGGTTGAATATGACTGCCAGGCATCAGTAGCACTGAGCGGCTTGCAGCCAGAGGCGGTAGCCGATGCAAGGGCAGCGGTTAGATTAGAGCCCTACTCAGAGGACCGCCTTAAGTGCTTGGAGGTCTGTTGGCACGGCCTTTCAAGGGAAGCCATTGTCGAGTGGGCTGCTCTGAGCAGGGCATTTGCAGGCGTAAGTAACAGTATCAGCTGCCAGTTCAAACGGGCATCTTTAACTAATTTACTCAGACAACTGGGACAGGAAGTAAGGCGGGCGGGATAACTCCTGCTTCTACCTGCATTGGCACATCCTGTCAGGAGTGACTATCAAAGGGATGGCACGTATGCCAGGTAATGTTAGCACCCATCCACACCAAGCCGAGTGTTAAGGTCACCCCTGGGCCGCGTTACACAGCCCAGTATCAGGCCCTTGGGTCAGTGCCATGAATTACTGAAGTGAACTGAACAGGAGGCGTGACCGTGGGTTACGCTAGCAGAAGTTTGGGGAAGAGCTAAACTCCACCCATGGTCATGGTGTAGTCTTCAGTAAGTTTGGAGTTGTCACTCTTATTTGACCAGGGGTTCGATGCTACACGAGGGCATCGCTGCGCTGCGGCCAGAGCACTGTCTTTGTGTTTCCCAGAGGGGCAGCTAGTGAAGGCAAGGCTCTTCCCAAACCTGGCACCAGAACACAAGGTAGTCAGGGCCAACTTGTCTGTTGGGTGACTTGGGTAGGCACCGTGTAGTTGTCACTCCACGAAGGGGTGAATTGTCTCCAATAGTGGGCACAATACATATGCGTGTCTGTTTGTGGTATCTCCTAGCGGACCCACTGACGGGGTACTGCAGCTAAACAGGGAACTGGGAAGCTTGGGTTTCCGTCACTGTGGCAGGTTTAAAGCATCCAGGGTCGGAGAGGCACAGTAGGTACTGTGCATCTGTGATCCGATGGCAGTTAGGCAAGCGGGGTGCGCTGCGTAAGTTGTAATTACATGAAAGGGTGAGGTGTCTCCAGTAGTGGGCGCAAGACATACATTGTTTCAAACCAGCTTCGATACCATTAAGGTGTTCACCAGGGTAGCAAGCAAAGGGGTTTGTGCATAAGCTGGGCAAAGGGGCGAAATAAGTGCACCCCAGAACCAAGGGCAGTTGACTATGATCCTGCAGTTAGGCGCAAACGCCCGCCCGATCATTAATAGATGCCACGCTGGGTGGTGACGCTGTCAGCCAACAGTGGGCTGCCGTCCCAAGTAATGGGGACACAAGGTGTCAAGCACGAGGCTACTATGTAAAAGAACATTTGGCATGTCCAATGATCAACAAAAAGCTAAATTTAACTGAGCAGGTAATTTTCCACCGCTGGGGTTGCCCAGGGGTGGGCAGTGTGAACACCCCTGCCCCCCTATCCGGGGGCTCCCGCAGGGAGGGTTCCAGCCTGTCGACTTTTCCTGCAGTTAAGGTCAAATGCCCTGCCCGGTTAGCTATATTAGCCTCACTGGGCGGGGTGCTGTCAGCTAACACATTGTGCTGCGTCCCCAAGAAAGGGGGAACAAGGTGCCAAGCACAAAAGGCAAGGCGAGCAGTGTGAACCCCCCCTCCTATTCGGGAATATTCTGGGATGAAGGGCAAAGTAGGACTTAGCCATCCTAAAGTTAGGCACCATATGGCAGCCAGTGCGCACTGCATTAATCACACGGATTCTCTAGCTGGTATCCCCAGGGGGGTTCACCACGAAGGGAGCTGAGCTGGCGAAATTCCCATAAGAAATAAGGGATGCACGGCAAGGGCAGGAGGGCACCCTGGCTCATCGTCACACACGTCTAGTTATGGACATTCCTGTGCGTCATGAGTTAGAAAGCAAATGGACGGTGCAAAGGTTAAAGTATAATCCTTCTCGCCCGAATAGCCAGAAGTAGGCAGGTGGGTGTGGGAGCGGTCTCCCAACAAGCGGGCAGCTGTCCCTTAAGTGGGGACACAGGTGCGCTAGACACACCGTCCTAGTAGGACGGCAGCTAGGTGAGCTCAGCAAATTCATGGGGCAATGTGAGCCAGGGAATCTGATCTGCCCCGCCCAGAGTTGGCACGGGGCTGAGTTATGTATGTGAAGTAGTGGAACTTTCCCACAGGAGGGTGGATAGTTTTTGGCACAAATTCACAGGGCAGAAGGTCCTTTGTGTTGCATTAGACACTAGCTGATCCAGGCTATCGGCAAGGGCTATTGTGATACAGATGGGGTTCATCTATCACCAGTGGGAGGGATCTCTTCCCTAGCTTTGCAGGAGGCCTGGAAATGAGAGGTTGCAGGTAAGAAAGGAGCTTTTGGTGGGGGGCTCTGGCGGCGACGGTGGCCACCTCCCGAGCTGTGGCGGAGTTACAGGGCGATCTGGAAGCAGAGGGGTACAGAAGGGTACCTCTGCGCGGCACCATGGTGGGTGCCAGAGCCAAATCCTAGGAGCCTCATGGGAGGTTCCTAGAAAACCGTGTCGGCGCCCCGTTAGTCCTTCGGGCGGTTGTGGGCCTGAACAACCGGGGGTTTGCTATGCTACGCTCCGCCCTGAAAGGGGCGTGAGTAATAAGGAACCATGTGTCACGTGATCCGGGAAGAGGATCACCAGAAGTGGCATCACAGATGGGGTTCGCCCCAGTGCTGCTTGGCTCATCAGGCGGGCAGGCGGCCCAGACGGTTGCCTGCCCTTGGATCGCCCGTAAGATAACCCACCATATTACATAACGGTGTATGTAATAAACCTGCAGCAATTTTTACCCAAACAAGAAATGTGTTGTGTGATTATTTATGAGCATGCATGTTACGTTGGAGGGGTGGGGTAGGTTGCCAATGCTGGTACTATGTGGCTGTCCGAGGCCCCCGCAGGGGGCCACTAAAGAGGGCAGTCCTCTAGTGCCAGCTGGGCACCCACACCCCCGTAGGGGCAGGGACTCAGGGAGGAGTCCCCCAAGCCTGGTCGCAGCGCGATAGGTGAGAATCACGTCCGGGGCGCGAGGACAGGGGGAGGGGTATATAGGCCTCCCCCCACCATCTTGTCGTCCTCTTTCGCGCGCCCGGACACGCCGTCTCCCACCCTACCGCTTACCCGGCGTGGTTCGTGGCAGGCAGGAGGCAGAGAATGTTGTAATGTTGTCTTTTTCGTTGCAGGCGGAGTTACAGGGCGATCTGGAAGCAGAGGGGTACAGAAGGGTACCTCTGCGCGGCACCATGGTGGGTGCCAGAGCCAAATCCTAGGAGCCTCATGGGAGGTTCCTAGAAAACCGTGTCGGCGCCCCGTTAGTCCTTCGGGCGGTTGTGGGCCTGAACAACCGGGGGTTTGCTATGCTACGCTCCGCCCTGAAAGGGGCGTGAGTAATAAGGAACCATGTGTCACGTGATCCGGGAAGAGGATCACCAGAAGTGGCAGCACAGATGGGGTTCGCCCCAGTGCTGCTTGGCTCATCAGGCGGGCAGGCGGCCCAGACGGTTGCCTGCCCTTGGATCGCCCGTAAGATAACCCACCATATTACATAACGGTGTATGTAATAAACCTGCAGCAATTTTTACCCAAACAAGAAATGTGTTGTGTGATTATTTATGAGCATGCATGTTACGTTGGAGGGGTGGGGTAGGTTGCCAATGCTGGTACTATATAGATTGGATAATAGTAACACCCTTTAGTTACAGTGCTTAGAAGTGGTAGACGGTCACTATAAAGCACTATATAAAAGGCAATCACTGTTATTACTTGACATCAAAAGACAGCATGGTGCTAAAGTCACAAATATTTTTCTATGAATAGGTGTGACTTACGAATATTCAAGAGTAATAACAACCTACTCAGGATTTTTTTTAAAGTTTGAATGGGGCACGGAGCTGCACCTCAAGAAGCTGAAAAAAGAATTTGTAGTGAAAAAGAAGAAGACACATAAAACTGCAAAGAAAAGTGAGCCAGGCAGAGAGAACCGAAAAAGCAAGTTAACCTAAAACTGAACCTGGGAACACAAAACCTCTGCGTGTTCCAAACAGCGCTAAGTGGGCGTGAAACCATATTATTCATAAAAGAGAAGAGAGCTCATTATATATAACCACACAATCACTCAAGTAATTTATCTGTACAATTTATTACAGTAAAAGCTTCAATTAATCCGAGAAATACACCACTTCCCGCTAAAACACAAATGACAGATGGAGCTCATACAATAGCAGTTTCTAGAAAGACATGGAGCGTGAAAGGTGGGGGTACAAGTTAAACACTGTTCCCCGCCCACCATGGGCAAGAGAGATTGTAGGCAAGGACTGAGCTACCAAGAGGTGACACTAAAACACGGCCTACACGATATTTACGAGGGGCACATTATGAGGGAAGTCTGCAGTAATTTGGGCTGCACGTTAAATAATACAACACACACAGATAATTCAAAAATGGCGGCTCAGATAATTCAAACATGGCGGCCATTATGACTCCGATATTAAGATGCGACATTGAAACGTGGCCCACAAGGCACACACAATAAACATAATAGAAGGGAATGATGAGTTAATGAAAAGGGCACATTAAATAATAGAAAAACACAGATAACTGAAAAGGTGGCGACCATTAATGACCGGGTTACGAAGAGGCGACATTGAAACACGGCCCACATGGCATGCTCCACTGACACATCATGACAGAAGGTTGAACTGTGAAGTCAGACTAGTAAGTGCTACAAACAGACACGGATAATTGAATAATGGAGGCCTTTAATAACCGAGCTATGAAGAAGTGCCATTGCTTTGAAACACAACCTGCATTTGTTTCACGACAAACACATTATTATGATAGAGGTTTGAGTTACTAAGGTCGACAGATTAATTAATACAACTCACAGAGATAATTGAAAAACGGCGGCCATTATGACTAAGCGGTGAAGTGGTGATATTGCGTTGAAACATAGCATTCACCGTCGCCCCAAAATGTCTGAAGTAGTGATACCCGCGCCTTAAACACAACTCACGTGGCCAGGGTCGGATTGGTAAGGCGGGCCCTCGGGCAATAGCCGAGGGGCCGGTATCGAAGTTCCACCTGTGGGCTGCTTTTTTGGCAGCCTGGGGGGCCGATTTGGGCTGTGTCTCGTGTGTTCACATGTCGCCAGCGGCCCAGTGGCGCTCTGAGTGGCCTTTCTGGAAGCAGATGGGCGTCCATTACCTCCCTTTTATCAACGGGCAGAGGTGTCACTCTCTTTCTCTCGCTGGGTGGGCCAATTAATGTGTGCATACTAAGTGGGGGGCAGGGGGCCTGAGCAGAAGTGGCCTCACTTGTTTTCAGGTGTTTATAAAACTTCGCCGAAGCAGTGTTTTGCGGAAAGGCAATATGGAAATGTGGGCCACTTTTTTTTTGCGTGCCCGGGCCGATTTCTAATCCCAATCCAACCCTGCACGTGGCCAAGTGAATGGTGGCAGAAAACAATGTCTGTGCTACGAAGAGGTGACACTGAAACACTGATTGCGTGGAGGACACAATGGACATATTATAACTGAAGTCTGTAGCATGGAGGTCTGCCTAGTAACTCATGCAACACAGATAATTCAAAAATGGCCGTCATTGTGACTGAGGTATAAAGTGGTGACTTTGCATAGAAACACGGTGTGCTTAAAGGATTCATTCTGCTGAAAGTCTGAAGTTTCGAGGCCCGCACATTAAATATGATAACTGCTCGCTATGGCTAAGTGAATAATGGCTGCCATTAACAACTGAGCTCTGAAGAGGCGACTTTCCATTGAAACGGCCCTCGTGGCGTGCACGGTGGACACAGCGTGGTGGAAGTCTGAAATAGAGAGAGATCATCTGCACATTGAATAATATACCCCACACAAGGCTGAGTGAATAATGGCCGCCATGAATGACCGCGCTCTTAAGAGGCGGCATTGCTTTGACGGGCTGAAGGGCCGCTTGCGCGCACAATGGATAACAGCTTTGGATTGTTCTGCGCCACAATAATCTGTTGTTGGCTGGAACGCAGTAATGGACTGGCAAATGCAACATATGTGCACAGAAATAGACACGAGGCAGCCTCCATCATCCCCCAGATCAGATGTCCCTTGGCTATCATGATGGCAAAGGCTTTGTGAGCACGGAGTTTCAGGGCCATCTAGAAATTTACCAGAGATCCGCAAGGCATGGAAGGAATCTTGGCTACCAAAGTGTTGTCCGACAAGAGCTGACAAGAAGGCCAAGGCCAAGCTGCGTAGTTCAACACGTTGAATGCCAGGACAAGGGTGTCCTCTATGTGCTGTTCCTTATTGCCCTTTGGCACAAATTCTTCAGGTCATGTGTAGAGGTTGTGATATCACAATATCGACCTGCAACAATATCGACTGCAAGATACCACTTGTACAAAATTGGCAAGGTAAGTAGACGTATAGGTAGAGAAGAAAATTTATACTGCGCCTGTGTTTGCTTCTATTGATGATATTATGCAAATCGATAAATTGCAGTCTATGTTATTGTGGGTCGATATTTGACTATTTGATATTTTGACAGACAACTGAGAGGAAAGCCTTTCTTCTATTGGAGTCAGTCTCCTATGAGCATCATTCTTGAGTCACAGTATGTTGGCTTTCATTCCTCATGTACCCCTATATGAGTATTTGTGTTGTGCCAGAAATTACCGTTTATCAGAGTTATTCTGGTGTCACCTGTACATTTTCCTTCCTTTTGTAAACTAACGGATGATTTGTGTCCTAACCGGCTTGCAGAGATAGGAACCATTGACTGTGAGACAGCGGGAGAAGATTTATCAAATGAGTTTCCCAGTCACTCTGAAGCTCTCGGAAGAGTAATCTCGTGATGTCGACATCTAGATCATTTGACCTACTCTATTCACGCTGTTTTGGGTAAACATGCGTGGTGCTCAATTGTTCCTCTGGCTACATTCTCACTATGTATATGCTTATAGCAAGTGAAAAATCCAATCACTCCCCACCATGAAATAACATAATTATCAAAAAACACACAGTAGACAGAACTACCCACACACCGCCCACAGGGCATACTCCCAACACAGAGCAGATCTGTTGTATAGTTGGCTGTCATTGGGCTCCCACAGCACTTGCCACCGATGTACACCACACACAAACATCTAACAGAACATATTAGACAGAACAGTTTAATTGCACCAATGCCGCTCAAAGAAGCCACGTAGCTAAAACAATATAGGGCTAGACTATCTCTGTTCACCAAAAAAAAGGGCATGCTATCAACCCAAGACATCCATAAACAATTAGGGCTCCATTACGAGTCGCGGTGTGCATCGGTGACGGTCTTCTGACTGCCCTTTTACAATTCGGGCAGGTGGACTGCCATTGCCCCGCTCTCAGGGAACCGCCGTTCCCTGGCGGTGGTGCGTCAGTGTAGAGGCAGCAATATGCTTGCGGGACCGCCACAGTCCCGCCAAGCATATTACAAGTTTCCTCTCTGCCATGGTTTTCATGGTGCTTCCTCCTCCATGAAAACCGTGGCGGAGAGAAAACAAAGGGGGCCCTTCAGGGACCCTGTTGCCTCTGGGCCGTGGGTTGCATGCAGGGGGGCACTACATGTGCCACCCTGTGTGCACGCACCCTAGTTCCTGCATGGCATTGGCTTTATAATCCATGCTGTGCAGAAACTGTTGTTGACGTTCCCATTGCGGTGCCCATTTTCTGAGGCACCGCCGTGGGAATGTGAAAAAAAAGCCTGCCAGACATGAGATACACTCGTAATCTGGTGAACGGTCCGACCACAGGTTTGGCGGTGCGGCAGCGGGTCGGACCGGGCGCCACACTGCCAAACTTGTAATCAGGCCATAAGACACAGCCATCTGGCAGACCTCTTGGACACCTTAATCACACACCCACTGCCCTCTGAATAAGACAATGGCACGAAATCAAAGGCAAACAAGAATATATCACCAAAAGCTCATTATTACAGGAGATCTCAGATTTGTGATGGAAACACTGGACTCACTTGATGCGATACCCTCCAAACAGCTGACAATGTGACAAAGGTAATCCATGAGCTTTACGAATGCTGATAAAACACCCTGGGCCAGATATACGACCCGTTTTTGCATGCGCAAACGGGTTTGCGAACCCCGTTTGCGCATGCAAAAACATATTGGGCCATGTACATAGTCCATTTAGCGAGTTGCAATTTTTTTGCGACTCGCTAAATATGTTTTGCGACTCGCTATTTGGAAGGGGCGTTCCCTTCCAAATTGCGAGTCTCAAAACAATGTACAAATGTTTTGCGACCGCAATTGCGGTCGCAAAACACTCGCAATTACCACCTACTTCAAGTAGGTGGTAATGCATTTGCAGATTGGAAGGGGTCCCCAGGGGTCCCCTTCCCCCTTGGCAAATGCATGCGAAATAATTTTTTAAGGGCAGGCAGTGGTCCCAGAGACCACTGCCTGCCCTTAAAAAATGAAACGAAAACGTTTCATTTTTTTTTTTTTTAAATGCAGCCCGTTTTCCTTTAAGGAAAACGGGCTGCATTTAAAAAAAGAAAAGCTGCTTTATTAAAAAGCAGTCCCAGACATGGTGGTCTGCTGAGCCCAGCAGGGCACCATCCCTGGGAGGGCTGGCATTCAGAATGGGCTCGCAAATTGCGAGAGGCTCATTAATATTAATGAGCCTCGCAATTTGCGACCCCATTGCAAATCGCAAAACAGTGTAAACACACTGTTGTACATTTCATTTAGCACCTCGCAATTTGCGACTCGGAATGTGTCGCAAATTGCGAGGCGCTAAATGAAAGGGTCGTACATCTGGCCCCCTCTATTTTACATAGTCTTTCACGCCTTCCTTCAGCCACTAGTAAATAATGGGCGTTACTGTTACGAAATGTAACTGTATCAATGTAACCCAACCGAAGGATGGAAACATGATGGCCATCCATCAACCTTTTAAGAAGTGTTTGCTTTTTTAAAAACAAAATCCCAAAGCGGACTGTTTTTTAAAAAGCAAAAACTAACGAAACCCACGCTAGAGGAGTTGTCTCCTACGGTGTGGGTGGTCATGTTTTTTTTACCTGGCGGAGGCGAACAGCAAAAAAACAAACCTATAACACCACCCACTCTAAGTGGGTCGGACAGTGTTATACATAAGGCCTGTACTCCGTCGGGTGATCTAAAGAGTATGTCAGCAAAGGATCCAGAGCAGGCCCCAATCTGACATACTTAAGGTTTGCACGTCTGTAAATCAGGTGGGCGGACAGAAGGTTTGGTGGAGAGGGCAATCCCTTGCGGTTCCAACAGAGTACCTTCTCTACCAAACTCTGAATCAGGCCCTTGTATGGAAACCTCTGTATCCACCTTTTAGCATCCTGATGCATGCCATGTTCATCTGATCCCTCCTTGATTTGGGCAATCAAGTTTCTTGTACTAATTAGAACAGTAAATGTCATATATATTTCTAAAGTGATTCCAAACATGTAGACCAATCAGTCTACAGTTAGCCAGTGGATTTCCCAGAGTTCTCTGTGCTTGGTAATCAGCTGTAAGCAGTAAGCAGTGGTGGGGTGGGACTCTCCAGAACTTCTCCAGTGTACGTCAACACCGTCACAAGGAATAGTGTACCCGCTCACCGGTACAGACAGTTCAGCTTACCACGTTGTTGCGCCATAAAGGCGCGTGCAGGCACAGGCTCTTGTCTGTTCTCTTCTGCTTCCATCTTATTCGGTGTGACACATAGAGCACAACAGCAGGAAGAGACCAGACCTTATTTCTGCCCTCAATAATGTTTGGCAGGTGATAAGAGCCCATAAGGCCCGTAATCACCCAAACCTCCGGAGCCAGGACACCACTATCAGCCAATGGGAAGAGTTGGATGGAAGGTAGGGTGTCCCTGTGTCATTTCTAGGGAACAAGGACCAGATTAGCTGCTCCTTCCTGGAAAAGCATGTTTAAGTTCAGTGTGTTCAGTGGGATTGATCCATGCTCATTGATTTCTCTATGTACCCTTTCCCATTCTCTTTGTTCTGGTTCACAATTTCTTCTCTCTATTTCCAAACCCCCTTGCGCTTCTTTAAGCTTTTGTTCCTTGACACTCTTTGCTCCCCACCTTTCTCTATCCGTACTGCCGCTACTCTATCTGTTTTCAAGACTTTATTAAAAGGACATCTGCTGACTATAGCTTAGCGAGCATATCCTGCTGTACCTTTGGAGTCTCTTAGCACTATTTTGCAAGGTACAATGTATTGTTTTTGGAATGGGAAGCACCATGGATAAAGGTGCTGTACTAAATCAAACATTACATAAATAAATTAAAGATTGGTTAAGGACCTGCCTCCTTGCCAACCCGCCCTCGCTCGTTAGACATTTCGGATAGGTTTTGAAAGTCCTCCTTCCTGAGTCCTTAGGGGATCGACGACTTAAAGTGCTTCAGCAGGGCTCTTCTCATGTCAGGGTTTCATTAAGACATCAGGACCCAGTGAAGCGGAGAAGTAGATAGCTGGAATGCTTTTCAACCAGAAACCCAAGAGTCCTAATCTGCAGAGAGCACATGAGCGACGCCATCTTGTTCACAAGGAGGAAGATACCACTGCGTTTGAGTGGGACCTGTTTCTGTTATGTCTAGCCAGCGGTTAATTTGTAAAAAAAATAAGTGCCGGGGCTCTTATCAGGAGGCAACTTCGACCAGCCCATTTCTCCTGTTAGTGCTGCCTAACACAGGACCAACAAACCCTACAAGTGGGGAGAGGATGTTGCATAATGGCCAGAGCTGCTGACTTCGGAGCTGGGAAACCAGGTTCGAGTCTGGCTCAACATTCTGTGATTCTGGGCGAATCACTTAATCTCCCTGTGCCTACCAAAAATGAATGTGTCCTTAACTGGTGCTCAATTGCCAGTGTTTATGATTAAGTGCCAGTGCTGAGCACCGGAAACCACCTACTCAAATTAAGCACGTTCTCTAGCTCCAGATTACTAGGGAGTGATTTGCAGACATACTGAGCTTCCAGCCATCTTGCCTGCAGGATCATCTCAAGCTATTTGGCAGGTGATGTCCACATCGCTACTTCCTTGATCAATGGATCCACAAGGGATGCCCACCCAACCCCCCTTAGGAAGTGAACAGGTGAGCAAGCCGGCAAATTAAAAGGGAAAGCTGAGGCAAAGCCGAGCCAGGGGTTTGGCTTGGTTGTAAGAACCATAACCTGAGCTGAGTCATTATCATATTTGGCATGTAAATCGTGTAAAAATATGGTAAAGATTCTTCAAAATTCAAAAAAGTGTATTTCTATCCATTCAGTGGCATTTAGTTAAAATGAAAGTTTCTAAATATGAACTTAGAAGACTTCCATGGTCACCCACTACCCTGAAGACGACGCCTTTAGTGAACAGGCACATAATTCAGTTGGTATGTTCACCCTGTATGTGGCCTAAGTTATTATTATAGATGGAGCAACATTACAGTCTAATAAATGACGTGCACCAGAGGTTTTTGTACAGAGTGTGTCCAAAACTAATGTATTCCAAAGTGCTCTCAAACGTGTTTATTGAAGGAAAAGCATGCACAGTGAAATAAAATAATTGCCTAGGATCAGACAATTTGGCTACCTGGAGTAGCCGGGAGTTATACCCCGTTCTCCTGGTTTCACATTGTGCACTTCAGCCACTAGATGAGTATCTTTTTCTCTCTCTAATTTTACTTCAAAAGTTAATAATTTTCTTTTAATTCTATGAGGATCTGCATCAGTACTATCACAGTGTTAAATACATTAATGTTATTACATACCTAATCAAGTTTAAACAAAAAGTATTTCTAGAAAAACATTCAAGGATATGTTAAGGAAAGGTAGGATACTCTATTTAAGGATGATATCACCTGCTTTCCTTGTCGTAGCAAAGAGGCCAGTTTCGGGAGATTTGGGGAGCAACTGAACACCTTCACAGAAGGCAATGACATACTTTAACAAACAAAGCACATATCTATGAGAGCCCAAAAGGAGTTCACAAGACTCAAAAGAAGTGCAGAGCTCAGCTGCTGATAGACGTTCATCCATAACTCACACCTTGTTGAGTGTCAGAATTTTGCATTACTCTCTGGTGGGGGTGGTGAGTGGGGGGTGTGGGGGTGGGGGGTGGGCACATGGCCTGACCAGCAAGAACCCGTAGAGTGCTGTGAACGTGCTTGGAGAATAGTGCAACGATAGTGACTTTTTTCAAATTGTCTGCTGTCACAACAGACTGCTCGTTAGCTTTAAATCCCTCTCTGAGCACTTTCACGGCACTTTGCAGAGTCTTCTTCACCTGAAAAGGCCATCAGTCAGTGTTGGGTAGCACCTCTTCTGCTGCAGGAGGGCACGGGGTTGGGGTGTGAGGGGAGAAGGCCTTGATGCTGAGGTAAGAGGCGTGGTCGGGAGAAGCTGCTAGAAGGCTTGGCTCGTTTTTTGCGGGAGGCCCCAAGAGCACCTCTAGCTGAGCCAGGCATGTGTCTTCCGCCTGACACAAGCCTGTAGTTGCTCTCCCACCACAAAGGGGCTCGTGGACTAGGAAGTCCAGTTTCACAAAGCCATTCACTGTCATAAGCATTCATCTATGACTGTAAATATATCCATGAACCCTCAGACTTGGTGAGCGCTGCAGAGGAGGGTTTCCCATTCAGGTATAACAAAGAAAGGAGGTAGTTCCTCTATTGGGCAGATGCACCAATGGGTGCTATCAAGCCGGAGTGAGTGTCGCTGGGAGATCTGAATTTCAGATCATAATGCCCTCACACACCTGTTAGGGTGTCATGTATCATCATAGGGCGCTCCTCGTCAGACCGGCGCTGCAATGTCTGATGGGCCTGGTGGCTACTTTGGCGGAGTTCTTTTGATCTGAGGATGCCGTATGTGGTGAGTGCACATGGGCAATATGGGTGGTGAATTCTAGTGTGTAGAAAGTGACTTAAAATAGGCACCGGAGCTCGTAAGAAATAAATGTAATTAAATATGGGCCCCAGGACTAAGTAAAAACAGTGGTGCTATCTTGTGGTCCCTAGGTACCAGGATAGCGTTAGGAACACATGGTCAACATGTTTCGTGCCATCTAGGCCCACACTTCTTCAGGACCTTAATGAGCAATGTTGCCCCCTGGAGGGGCGGGCGGTCTCCCCGCTACTCGAGGATAACCAACGAAAGGATGCTGAGGAGCCCTATTAGGGAGCCAGTGTAGTGTTTCACCTCAGATAGAGGAGTCTAGCACTTCATAGGCGGACTGGAGGGTCCCGATCACGGTGGGGGACACTTGGTATGTTGATCGGTCAGTGCTGTCTCACCTACCCTGCTCCGTCAAGCCTGGATATTGAGTTTCCCATTAAGAAATATGCTTCCCCGTGGAAAAAATAAAATAAAAAAATATGCATTTGAACTTCCAGCTTCCTTTTAGTTGTCCAGAATCATATGTTATGCACAACTTCACGTTAGGCTATTAACAGACTTTAATATATCACGACTCACTCAACGGTATATATGAATGTGGCTTAAAGGCTAGAGCGGCCGACTTTGAAGCTGGAGAACCACGTACGAGTCTCGGCGTCGGCTCAGGGATCCTGTGATTATGGGCAAATCACTTAATCTCCCCTTGCCTAAAATGAATATGTCCGTCTGCTTTCAAGAAATGTGTTCTAAAGCTGCTTTACTCAACCATGACTAATAGTTAAACTAAACATAGACAATAAAGCCTTGTTGATGTCAAAAAAGAATATGGCTATTTTTATATAAAGAGTGCTCTCTAATCATCATGCTCTGGCACTTGCAGAATCTTATAACATGTATAAATTGCAGTTTTTTTCGAATTGCTTTTTATTTATAGTTTTACATACGTGAACTCGGCGCTAGGGCATTGGGAGGATTTAGATAGGCACCAGTTACACTACACAAGATCAAATTCATTTTTAGGTCGAGCCTAGCAGCAGCACGCTTGCGCTGCTCGCTCTGCGAGACATGCTGTATTAGGGTATGTACTGGAAGCCCCGCCCACTCTCCGCCCATATTTGTCATTGGCTTGTGTCATTGTCCTTCGAAAATGCTGGCTTCTGATTCGTACATAGGCTTGTTAGTCCCGCCTTTGTACCGCCTTGTCTGCATTTGTTACCGCCCATAACGAGTGGACCTTTTACTTGGCTCGTTACACGGTCTCCGTTAGTGGGTGAGCACTATTTTCTTTAATGGTCTTTCCTTATTCCAGCACGGTCCGCTTTCACTTTAGCGGCTGCCCTGCTTTATTTAATTAATTTGCAGTGCGGTCCGCATCAGTTCAGTGTAGCACATGCAAACAAGCATCTGCAATGCAACAGGTCTCGCATTTACGCGAGTTTGAGCTATTGGCAATGTAAATGACAATGCCTTTTATTTATGTTTTGGTTTTTGAAACATAAATAAAACGCATTGTCATTTACAATGGCAATAGCTTAAACTCGCGTAAGTGCAAGACTTATTGCATTGCAAATGCTTGTTACTTTAGGCATTGGGAGATTAAATGATTTGCCCAGAATCACAGGATGATGAGCTGACACTAGGAATGGAACCTGGTCTCCGGGTGCCAGAAGCAATTTTGTTTGTAACACCACCTCCTCTCTAGTTTAATAAAAACTTAATAAAGGTTACCTTACAGCCAGGCCTATGCAAATACACACACCCTCCAGAAAGGCTTCTCTTACTTCATTCCCTCCCCAGCCCTCCATAGCCTTAGGGCGATAGCCTTGCAGGGGAGGGGTCAAGAAAAAGGACACAGCTACTGCTGCTCCAGTGGGGGCTGAGGTGTAGATGGCTCACAGCCAGAAAATCCTGGCCCCCCCAGCGAGGCCCCTGCATACTCCCACCCTTCCCCACCCACCATTGCCTGAATGTGATGGCTTGGCAGGGGAGGGGTCAGGGACAAGACACTGCTTCTGGGCCATGCCGGCCCCATGGAGGGGCTGAGGTAAGAATGGCCCAACATATGGAGCAACACTCGGCCCCCTGTAAGGCCGATTGTCACACTTACCACTGTCGCCCGCCCATCATCGCTTGAAGTGAGATTGCCTGGCAGAGCAGGAATGAAGCAGAGGCCCTTAAACACCGGCCCACGTGTCACCCTTAGGCACCGGCCCTTCGGCCAATGCCCGACTGCCCGCCTTCCCAGTCCGACCCTGTGCACTACTGCTGAGTTTTGTGAATACGGGAATGCGTAAACCTGCGCCACCTCCGTAATTCAAATAATTTAAAATGGTACTTCTAAGTGCAAATTTGCGATTTACTTCGTAAATCAGAGCTGCGTGTAGGGTCTTTGCAAAGGAACACCCAAGTCTGTGCTCTGCGGTCTGATGCTGCCGCAGGAGCCCAAATATGTTCCACCCCCAGTTGGCTTCGGCCCTGGCTCCGCCAAGGCCTGGCCCGGCTTCAGCCCAACCTAGGAATTCTGTTCCTCTCCCATTTGGCCCCCCTCAACCAGGGAGAGAAGAGAACACACCGGTGTGCTTTGTATTAAAGTACACTATGTCAATAAACCGACCACCCCAATACCTGCCAAAAACATCGTGCGGTGTTTACCTAAAAATGTTATGAAAAACTCGTGAGTGACGCGATTTTCTCACGTGCTCCCTTTTGGATTTTCCCGCGCAGGCTCCAGAAATACACTTTTACGCAACGTGTTTACAAATTACATGCATACTGTGTTTTTTTAGGTCCGTGCTTGAAATGTCGTCACTCACGCGATCACCAGTTAAAAGGCTCAAATCAACGTAGTCTATTTGCAAAGTTGCACACTGTGATGCCCAGGAAAATTCATTAGTGAAATCTGTACTCGAACCTCCCAAATTACACCCTATGCCATCCACATGCCCCTACATTGCCCATATGGCATTCCACACTAGCCATAAACACTAAATCAAATGATGAAAAAATCTTGGCTATATTCACACAAAGCAGTGACGTGTGATCTGCGGCATTTCGGCCAGTATTTAAAAAGTGCTGCAGGGTAGAGAGGCCCTAACGAAACTTATAGGGAGACATATGGCCTCATATCGAGAAGCTTTGACTTAGCGATGGTCCAGAGGCCTAATGCAAGCAAAGACTATCCCCCCTCCCTCTTTGCTCAGGGTTTAAAAGTGAAACACAGGCATAATTAGGGAGTAGAGGACCGTCTTGTGCCCCAGTGTCACTGCACCTGCTGCACCAATGATAGCTGCATCTATGTAGAGAAGGGGCAATGCCCCACCTGTTCTCCTCTTAGACACCTAACCCAGGACTTTAAGCGGGATTAAAAAACGGGGGAGGGGGGGAGTCTCTCAAAGGGGCGTGGCTGATGTAATTAAGAGCATGGCTTAAAAGCACATAAGCTGAAAATATATGCTTCGCTTAGTGTGCCCCCCGACTGGTATTTTGCTGCTTCTGTCATTACATCCAGATATATAATACAGCAAGTAATATAACACTTACAACAAGCCAGTACTATTTGCTTTGTCAATGATTGTTAGTTGCACAACATAAATAAGCAACAACCATGGCTTCGTAGTATAGCATATTGAAAAGTCTTCAGTTCTGAAATGGTGAGACTGTGAAAGAACTATAACGAGTCACATTGAAGTTACATCAAAGGCAGTGAAGGGTGGTACTCCTGCAGAGTTAAGATTTATTTTTTTCACCCCAAGGTGAGGGCAAAAATGGAGAGCCCGATAGGGACCTGTCTCAGCATCTGCTTTTTAGAACTGCCGGTGCTGATCACCGGCAAGACCCGGCCCACTTAAAGACCTGACCTAACCTTATTTAAAGCCTGGAAGAATGCTGGGATCCTGATGGCGAAATGCTACCAGCTCTGCCGTCCGCTGCAACCTATTAGCAAACCCATTTTAGGAGGAAATGACGTAATTTCCATCTGCGACAACCATGAAGACCATGGTATCCAGGACCAAAAATCCTTGAAAGTGTTCCCTACCATGCTGGGAAACTTTTTCATGGTGTGGAGTCCTCTATCTTAATTATTCCTGAGGATGGCTCTTGCCTTAGGGGGTGGTCTGTCTCCAGGAAATAGATGAGTGACATCAGGTCTGCCTTAGAATGATGGGCTTCATCAAAGAGAACTTTACCCCAAGCAGTTCCCATAACGCATGTGGGAGCCACTTTGAGAGGTGTGGGGAGAATATGAGGGGAAATGGATGACAATTCTAGAGAATTTGAATTCACTGCACTTAACGTTGGAGAAAGTCCCACATTCCCAAAAGACTTGTCCCATCTCATCCTTCCTTCGGATGAATCTTATAAGTGGGATTATGTAGAAGGACATTTTTAAATTACCCAACAAGCGTAGATCTACAAGTGGAATTACATTTTTTTCCACTCATTGCCAATATACTTCAGTCTGTGTACTGGCATCTTGCAGACTCACTCTCCTGTGTTCAGAGAATTAAAGATAACATGGGCTTCCATCAACTACGAAGCCGTCTACATTTAAATAGAGATCTGTAGTACATATGTTGGCCATAAGCAGATGTCGCATTGGTTAGGTAAGCATGCCTCAATGACGTGTGAGTTGCAACTATTCAGCAAAGCTAGCGGGTATCAGCAAATAATCATACATATTGCTCAGTGTCACTACTGCAGCCCCTTTTGTTCGCCTTGAGACGCTCAGGGGCCGATTCACAAAGTGCCTTCGCACTCGTGGGGCAGGCCGCACATTCATGGCTGGGGCGCCGCAATGGGTAACTGCATTATGGAGGTCCCGCCACAACGCATGTCCTCCGCCACAAGTGCAGAGGCCCTTCGTGAATCGGGCCCTCAGCCTTCAGGTTCTCTATGTTTGTTGGCAGGCTGGAATTCTACCACAGATCCTCAACAACAGGGCGGTTCATCATAGGTCCAGGAGTGCCTGATCCAAGCCTGGATCTTCAGCATATCCAATCAGGATAAATTAACATACAGTGCAGCTAAACCGACATTTTTTGCATAGTCAGTGGTTATCCTAACAAGCATTGGCATAGCCAATAGGTCTCGCTTTTGGGACCTTATAAGTGTTTAGCCATGCTGCATATTACCCTGTGTAAGTATTTAGCCATGCAGCAACGGAGGCTGTTGAGGAGATAAGGGAAGGAAAGGGGTTAACTATGATGTAATCGGGGTAAAACTGTACACGATCTAACTTTTACTACTGCTAGCATTTTTGTGAACTGACATCCCTCATGGCACTTCTAAATGAATAAATAGGCTGCCTGTTTTCCAGGGACCTTCCTGGAAAAGTCAGTCTGTTAGTTTTAGATCCTCGCCTGATATTAAATGAGGCGTGTTCATAACTCTCGCGCATGGAAGAATAAATAAGTATTTTTTGCTTTTTACTCTGTAATTAAGCATAGTGTGCTGGAAACGTTATTCGGAAAAGCAGCTGTGCGTGTGAAAGTCTCTTGGAAGCACACGCTGTAACTACCCCGTGTGAAAGTCTCTTGGAAGCAGCGGGGGCCCAGAACTGGAAACAGGGCGCCTGAGAGGGAGGGCGAGGGTGAGACAGGCAGGGGAGAGAGAGTAGAGAAATGTAAACAAGCGTGCGCGGCGACGCTAATTAGAAACAGATGGCCCCTGCTCGCTCCCGCAAGGTGGATGCCGCCACACGCACAAGTGTTCGAAAAGAGCAGACCGATTCCAAAAGGTCATCTCCTAGTGCAGCGCATGCGCGCTGCGCTAGGCTCGACCTAAAAATCTATAATGGATCGAACCGCAGTGAATTTACGTTTGACGCTATACATGAGAATATAGACTGGTCATCTGGCCAGGTTTGGATTACGTGGACACCTTGGAATGGAAGTGGTAATGGGCAGGAGATGTGAAACAAAGACAACACTGTTAAAAACAAAATATATTTCTTATTGTACATTAATTCCATCTACATATATTGTTTTAGAAAACCGTAGAACAGGCTGTCAGAGCGCCGTACAGACATTTGTGGAAGGGAAGATTGTGACTAAACAGGAAGAGCGTCAGACAGTTTCACAAGTATACTTACACTGGAGAACATGTGCATCAGGAGACCAGAATACCAGTTAGAATGCATGGCCAATTACCTCTATTAAAAAAAATAATTCATGTTATCGAATGAGGGACAGCAAAAGACACACATATGATGGACGGAATGCAGAGCAAATCAAACATTCACCCCCAGTCAATAGATCTGGATTAAATCCATAATTCTTTATATCACCATGCCACCCCAGTTTAGACCCAGCCGTATGCAAATCAGTCTTGACCCTGTGCCTTATGTGAACAGTCCAGCCCGAACTGCCAAGCAAGGCAGGTGGATCAAAGAGAATGGAGCTGAACGGCTAATGTTCAGGGTTAAACTAGGTGCTTCAACAGCTAGTGGCCTTCCAGAGTGTGCTTGAAATGGTGGAGATAAGATGTTTTTGGAAGAGCGTACCTGAGCTTCAGCGCATGCGCTATGAAGGCTTGCACAAAAGTAGATCTTATGTTGAGCTTTGGATATGTAGGTAATGTTATTTTTTCTGATCATGCCGGAGCTTATGGAGACATTCGGTTTTCGTGATTAGTAATTAAGAGTGGTTAAATGTAAAGCCTATGGTTTCTTGCTAGTTTGAGGCCTGGGGTAGTCTGACATTGCCTGGTTTACAGTGTGGGGGTTGGCTAGGTGAATGTAATCCAACGATAAGGTGCTTCTGTTGGAGGAACTGTACTTTAGCGCATCCTTGGATAATCAGAGGGAGGCGATCGTCAACAAGTCGTCTGGGTGTTAGTTCCAGTGTAAGGGACCCTGCAGACCTAACGACAAAATCGGATGCGGCACGAAGAGGTTTAGAGGTAGTAAGTAGGTTTGGAACTGCATTTTGCAAGTTTCTTGAGGGTAGTAGCGGGGGAGCATTACAGTAACCTATGTTGGGAAAGGTCAATGGACTGTCTTGTAGTGCCCAGTTGAGATGTGGAAAGCACCATCTTAACATTTGCCATTTTGTACAGGTTGGGATGGAGCTAGGTTTGGGAATAATTGAATCAATGAATATAATCAAAGTCATATATTTCTTTCTATCACAAAAGGCAAGGTATAGGAAATCTTGCTTGATCCTATTTGCTTGAAGTCTCTCTGGTAGTTCCTTACATTTTTCACATGTGCTATAACTTGATGCATGTAGATTTGAAACATTGGGCCTGATTTAGATTTCGGCGGACGGATTACTCCGTCACAACGGTGACGGAAATACCGTCCACCGAAATATAAATCCCATAGGATAAATGAGATTTATATTTTGGCGGACGGGATACCCGTCACTGTTGTGACGGAGTAACCGCTCTGCTGAGATCTAAATTAGGCCCTTTGTCATCAAGCAGCCCACTGTAGAACTCCAGAAAATGGGCCTTTCTCAAAATAAATCCATGAATATAGAGTGGGCTAGCTGAAATGATGTCATCTGTAGTCTTTTTAGGTCTGGATCGACAGTGCAGCTGTCACCCAATGTGATGTGATCAACTTAAAAAAGATCTTTCAGAAGTTTAACAGAGAGGGCCTTTGGCTCTACTCACATATTAGTATCCAGGAGTACATGTTTTGATTGGACACAAGTTGTGTGCTTCCACAGAAAGAAGTGCTTCCTCTCCATGCAGAAGTGATTATATTGTTTATTTATCCAGCTGCCTGAGCCAACAGCGGTATGACAGCCTGAGCTCACTTTCCAGGGCACACACATGACATTGTAATGCTGTTAAAGTGTCTTAGATAACTAAATAATTTACAATGTTTGGTTTTCTCTGGCAGCAGCACAGATGGGTGGAAGGTAGTCAAGAGGAATGTATCACAGGCCGAGCACCCACCTCTTCAATAAATAACTTTAGACTTCAGAGTACAGTTTTGTGTTTGAGAGCAGTAGGGGATGCCCAGGGCTACACAAATTTACATCAATTTTTAGATCTGGCTTGACAGTGTAACAGTCGCCTTACCTTATGTGCTCACAAAAATAGCTTTCAGAGTACTATTGAGAGAAGGGCTTAGGCTTCACCCACATGTTGGTTCCACTGAGTGCAGGATTTTATTGGGACAAATTGTGTGCTTCTACTAAAAAGACTGCGTGTATTGCACTTTATGGCTTGTGGTAAAGTTTACACTCAATACAGCAGGACTGAGTTAGCTATGGTGGCAAACCAATGGTTATGGCTGTAAGTCTGATCTGTTTATTATGAAATGTTATTATGAAGGCACTAGGATGCCTGGAATATTTATTGTGAAAAGTATGTGTTAAAGTCAATAGGCACACTAGGCATTTAAGTGTGAATTGTTATTACTCTATAATATTAAAGTCTACAGATAGGTATTTGGTTACATAGAATCTCACAGATTACGGAAGTCGGCAATGGTTTTAGTGTTGGTTACCCCAAGTAGCAAACCTTGGATATAGGATGTGTACCCTGTAAGAATCCTTGTTAGGCCCTCTTAGAGGAGATCGTATTTTGCTTAGCCAACTGTAATTTTTATATCCTTCTAATTTTATTACCATGTTTCTGATGGTTGCCCTGTAGACAAGTTTACACTCAAAACTGTAGGCCTGAATTGGTTACGGTGACATGCAAAAGGCTTGATTGGTGCACTTTGAAACGTTATGTCTGATGCCATAGGTCTGGTATGCTTATTATGCAACATTGTGACAAAGGCAGTTGGTTTAACTTATTAATTAAACAAAGTATTTGTTAAAGACAATAAGTCTTTAACAGTTACTTGTAATCATATTGTGCTACAGGCTACGGGTAGGTATTTTGTTACATGCTATATTACTGAGAGGCATGGCCAAGGATGAGTGCGCTATCCGTGTCCTTCCATGGTGAGCAAGGTTTAAAACAAACCTGAAAAATAGTTGTAGAAGGATAAAAACAAACACCTATAAGTATTTGTTACATAGATTGATGCCTTTTACCTCAAAGGAAAGAGTTCAGGAGAGATCCACAGTAATTTGGGGATAGACATGAGGTTACCGGCAGAGCACTGACTCCTATCGAGCCCGTAGCATATTATTAGTGTCTTTCTACCAATATTAACTTTATATTCCTTCTTCAGTGAAACCTGTAAGCATCAGGAAGTCCAGGTAAAAACCATTTCTGGAACCTTCCATGTATCTGCACATGCCAGTTGTAGTCCCAAAAATTACACATTGAATCTCTTACCTGTCCTTGTTTTTTTTACAATCCCGATAAAGTGTACCTGCAAGGACAATTGTCAGTCTTGGGAGACTGAGCCATTTCATACCGTGGGTAAGGAAAGGATGCTCAAACTTTCCTTTGTACCAAAGGTAGTTTCTGGAATTAGGAAATACGCTATTCATTGACGTAGAAATTATTATTCTCAAATTGTTAACCACAGAAAATCTTCACTATGACCTCAGGGGAGTCTATTCTATAGTAACACGAGTCATTAATCCGCATGGAGATGTTCTCGGGTCAGCATCCCTAATGCACTCAGCATAGAAGTTCAGCCACTGTCCTCATGTAAAACTCAAAGATCCTATACAGGAAGTATGTATGAAACCATTAGTGATGCTTTGCCTGAAAGCTTAATTTATCAGAGCAATTATACCTTAAAAAACTATGTGAACTAGTCAAAAAATCATTGCTCATTGCCCCAGGGTTGAAGAATGTCCTACATCAAGCAAGATTCAACATTCACTTTCAA
The DNA here is from genome assembly GCA_963921515.1 of Calotriton arnoldi. Classification (NCBI taxonomy): domain Eukaryota; kingdom Metazoa; phylum Chordata; class Amphibia; order Caudata; family Salamandridae; genus Calotriton; species Calotriton arnoldi. The sequence continues at coordinate 1,747,854 of CAWUFW010000661.1, forward strand.
GAATATGACAAATGGAAATACACGTCATCCGCAGAAGCAATATGTGGCACTTAACCAATTAATAGAACATGTAGCACTGGTATATCTTCTAGGTCTAAAGAGACAGATTTCAGAAAAGCTTTGGCTGCTTTGTCCTGTATTGTGTATCATTTTGTCTCTTAAAGAGCTTGTGCTCTCATCCTCTTATCATCTCTTGAGAGTGGAACACATTTTGGTTAATGGAATGAGCTCTCTACTAAGAAGACAATTACCTGCTAACTCAAGGTAAGAGGAACTTCTAATTCCATAAGCATGGAAAATAATCAAATTAGACTTCTAGCACTGCAATAATGGATACCTAGGGATCAATAAAACAATAGTGCTGGGCTGCTACTGATGTTAGAGGCCCAGACTTGGAACAAATGTTAACCAATTGCATATGCGCACTAGCTGCTCAGAGAAAAAACACTTCTTGAATCCTTTTGCCTTAGAGTGCCGCATGCAGAATAGTGAGCCTGTTATCTCACATATACAAACTTTTAACAGAACAAATCGTCACCATTGTCCCTGCACCATACTCAAACTACCCATGCGTGCCTAATGTAGGTCTAGAACCCTACTGTGGTACAATTAAAATGGACGATGGGTGGTCCAGGCCTGAACCCACATCCCTAATGAAGTGGCATACTTGATGCCTGGTGGATTCCGGAGTTGGCCCGGAGAGGCCTCCTGGATAGTGTGTGTGTGGGCATGAAAACAGATGAAACATTCTGTCTACAGAAGGCAGTTGCTGATGGCCAAGGTTCTAAAAGCGCTGTGGTCTAGTTTTTTTTGCTCATCTAAAGCAAGGAAATTGTTCCCAGGAATGCTCTCCAAGGCTTGCTGTTCAACATATTAAGAAAGTGCAATATCCAGGTGAAAGTCTATGGCTATGGTCTCTTTGCCGAGTGGAGTCGCTGCTCTGTAAATATACAATATTGATTTTTAGTGAAAGATAGAACCCAAGCCCCCGGCGTCGCAACCACAGACTGTATTTTTTCACTTCATCTACAAAAACACCTGAGGAAGCTCGACTCTGAATGCAGTGTATCCACTGACCCAATTCAAGTGTTTCATTACATGTACTGTAAGCTGTGATATTTTGTGAGTATCTCACATTTGTCCCCGCTGCATGAAATTTGCATCGCTTAAAATGGCCGCCCCTGTTTAGTTGATGCCTCACGTGTTAGCCCTAGGCTGACTTGGGTGGATCTTTTGTCTCTGTTCTTAGGCGCTCTGCTTTTCTTCCACTAGATTCCACCCACTAAAAGCGATTTCTTTGTATCAGTGGAATCTATTATCGCTGATTAGAATTAACATCCGCGCAGTGTGCTAATGAGTGAATAATGGACTGATCCAATTAGGTCCGTGTGCAGAGGCTGTGGTACACTCTGGGGTGGATATAAATGGAATATGGGACACGCCCTACCCCCATGAAGCAAGAGCAGGGATGGAGACTGTGCTTTGTGAGTAAGGGCGCAAAGAAGTTCTTGCTCAGATTCCGCAGAGATAGGGCAACTTTGGTTGTTAGTAGTCTCTCTCTATCTATGGCCCTCTACGCAGTATGATTAAGAAGATATTATGGAATTTGTTGTTTGGCACAGGAAACACTGCACTCCTTTCTGCATAGGATAGCGCATTTGTCATTGGTACACTTATGGTTAAAGTAAGTTCGACTACAGAACTGAATCAATCTCTCTTTCAGTCTGTCTCTCTCTCATTCTTTCGTGCAGAGGACGTAACTCAGGCTCCAGCCGTATGAGACATTTTCTGTGTGAACCAGTCTCTTACTAGTATCTCGCGAGACTTTCTTCTGTGAGAGGCAATCAGTTAAAAACAAGAAGCCTGAAATCACAAAATTCGAAATTTGAAGTTATTTTCTGTGTTTTGTGTGATGAGTAATTAAAATTAGGACCATGCCTACATATGGTGCTAGTGCAACTGGTGCATTCTTTTTTCCTTTACATTTTTTTATTAGGGTTTAAACAAAAGAATAAGCAGAAACATATTCCAGAAATGTAGCTATTCCAGAAATGTAGCTATTTAAGTGTTACATTTACTTCCAGAAAGTGTAAGAACGGCAATAGCCTATCATTGTATTAAACGGCATGTATTAATGTCAATGTAACCTAATAGAGGGAGTGTGATCAGAATAAATGTCATACATTACACAAATATCAGAAAATAAGACAAGGCAGCACCGACTACAAGTATTTAAATAAAAAGAAAACAATCCACCTCTTGTGTTGTGACAGAGACACACAATGGTGACTGCACAAATGTCAGTGTCATCGCGCAACAAGAGCCACTGCTCTTACTAGGGTGGTGGAAGTGTGGGAGCCGAACCCCAATATTCTACTGCACCCCAATATTTAGATCACCCCAAACCTTACCTCACACAGCTCAGCTCTGGCACAACCTTGACCTTGCGATAAGAGTCACCACCTTCCTTAACATCAAGCCAACAAATTAGCAGAGTAAATAGCAACTGTGACCACTCAATAACTGAGTTCCCAATAACTGAGTTCCAAATCAAGGGAAAGTTAAAGGATTTTACAAAATATAATTAATCAAGTGATATAGAATAATGGTCAAATGCCATGAAGACCCAAATACAGAGTACACAGTCAGAAATCTAAGTCTCAGGAATACAGAAAAATAAACAGAGAAAGGGACAGCATCGCTAAAGGAAGATGAATAGATCATCTAACAAATGGATAGAAAGTCTCTGGCTTACTCCCAAAACCAGGATTTTTTAATGCACATTTCTAACATAATTAATGATCAAAAGCTGCAGACTCACGGAGGTATGATAAGTGATGGCACATTTCTAACAAATCGGAACAATAAATGTCACAAAAAGCCTTATTAGGACTTGCCCACACCTACAGAAGCCCCCAGTAGCATCTTTGCTGTTGCTGCCCGGAGATCAGGGCCGGACTGGCCGTAGCGGGCACCGGGCGTATCCCCGGTGGGCCGCTAGGGTGAGGGCCGGTTTTGGGCCCCTGGGGGGCCGTTTTTGTTACCGGGGTCGGCAATATCGGCCCCCTTTAACAAAATCGGCCGAAACCGGTCCTGCAAACAGCTCGGCTGCACCTCCCCTACCCCCAGGGGGGGCCGGCCGAGCAGTTTGCCAGGGCCGGTTTCGGTTCCCAGTCCGGCCCTGCCAGAGATGCACAACATTATGTTACATTAGTCAAACAATAGCTCATATACTACAGAGGGAGGACTCCACAACAATACATATGGAACAGGAAGAATGTTTACTTCACAGTACACTTCACTCAAAGGAAAATAACCAGTTATGTCACAGTATCCTGTGCTCTTAGGAGTCTGCAGAAACAGTAGGGAGAGATGACACACAGGGGGATATTGATTGGGAGGGGGAATGAGCAGGAGTGCAGTCTGAATAGATGATCAGAAACAACATCCATTTCAATAAAATGGTGTCCCAATGGAAAATGTGGCATTACCAAAACATGTTAATAAATACAATTCTCAATACATTAGAAAATCGTTTCAAGTGAAATATTATTGTCTCATCGGTTACGACTAAAATTCAACATAACATTAATTAGTACTCAAATAATTTGTCACCCAAAATTGCACATTAAAAATACTTTAACCGCTTCGCCTCGATCGGAATACCGCCCAGGTGCTGGACATTCCGATCGCGGGTGTGGTCGTGACGAGCTCAGCTCGTCATGCGCACACGCCAACCGCGCAGCATGACGAGCTGAGCTCGTCATGAGCATCGAAGGGGTTAACATAGGTATTTTACAACTGGCTACTTTAAAATTAAATTGAATGACGTTGATGTTCTTTGTGTTGTGAACAAGTATTTTCGTCGTATTCATCATGGATCATCTGGGAATCTATCCAGCAAACTATTTGCTTTCAACAGTCGGTGAAGCTACAGACAACCAGTAACTTGACTTGATTCCATAACAATTAAACTATCGAAGCAGCTAATATTTCCCAACCCCCACAGTTTGTGTCTGAGAAAGGGGATCCTCTATTACCGTGGCAACATTTGAACCAACTGTTTGACTCATATTTACTGGCAATTGAGCGGGGGAGGGGGAGTCCTGTGCCGAAAGGAAGCAGGCTATTTCACTTCATAGCTTAGGAGTGGAAGGGATAAACATATATGAGAATTTGAATTCTGTGTCAATGTAAAAGGAGAGCGCAACAATGTGTACGACGTGTCAGTTTTGGTGTCGGAGAAACATTTTGGATCACAGATCAAAATTGTCTTGGAGAGACATAAGGTCTTAACAAGGGTTCAAAGGAAATCTTTGAATATTATAAGTTACATAGCTTCACTGAAAACACTAGCACAAACTTGTGAATTTGATACTCTTACAGATTCATTGATCAGGGATCAATGGGCAAGTTGTACCAATAATCAGAAAGTACAAGAGCTACTTCTCTTAAAAACTCTGATCTCAAGAAAGCCATAGCTTTAATAGAGAGAATGGAAAATACTAATATTTGGGTACGGAGATGAAAGATCGTTAGGAAAAAAAATGTGAGTGAGCCAAGTGAATCTGTAGATTACAATTTAAATTCAAAACAATTGTAATGATTCTGTTATATATACAAATATTGACAACACATTTTTTAACAAAGAGAATAAGGGTCAATGCAACAAATATTATATTTGTAGAAGTGAAGGCAATCTCCATAGCAATCTAGGTTGTTTTGCTGGGAAGAAGGGTCATTATGCATGCATGTGTTGTTCTGGAAAAACACAATGTGAATTGTCTTGATGATGAAAAGAAAGTAGTTCTAAGTTTAAGAAAAGATGTAGAAGTGGATGGTGAACCCTTAACTATGCCTGAATGTGAGACCAGTGTTTGGGGAAAAGAACTGATGGTGTTAGTGGATTTGTTTTCACCTTATGCGATGATTGGTGACAAGAATTGCAGCAACATATTTGGAGACTATAACATTCAATTAAGCTCTCAGATATAAATCCTATGGGCAATGGGGGTCCTTTGGGCTACGGGGATTGATTTGTTTAGGTTATTTAGTAATGAGAATCCAATTTAAAGATACAGACGGAGTAGGCAAGGTCTATGTAGCCAAGCGTGGTGAAAATCTGCTTATGTGGCAACACCAAGTACATATAAGAATAACTCTAAATCTAAGTTCATCTGAACGAGTATTGTTGCTGTTTAACTCTGACCAAGTTGGTGATATTTGCGTAGAGTTCCCCAAGTTGTTTGAAAGTAAATAGGGATTGCTCAAAAACGTTACACACAAAATCATTCTAAAGATAAATCCATACCAAATGTGCCCAGAGTGAGAAAGGTTCCCAACATAATGTTGCAAGCACTTAAAGAAGAATTACAGAAATTATTGAGTCTGGGTGTGAATGAAGAAATTAAGTCTTCTGAGTGGCCTGCCTCAGTAGTTTTAGCGCTGAAGGATGAAGGGAAAAAAACCAGAATGTGTGTTGATCACCATCCATTACCATATATGACAGAGACTCTTGTGATGATAAGTAATGCAAAGTTGTTTGGTGTAATGGTTTGGTCTTTCACATATCACCAAATTCTCCTGCATGATGAATACAAACATCTAACCTCTTTTGTCATACCTGGGGGAGCAAACAGATTTGTACATATTTCCTTTGCTTTAGCGTCTGCTGCTGTATGTTTTACATATTGTAATGAAGAAGGTACTGGATGGTTTGCTAAGGGTTATTTGTTTCAAGATTACATTGTAGTGTATGGGAAAGACAAGTCTTAACATGAATAAACCTTAAAAATGGTTTGGGAAAGACTGGTAAATATTCTGGGCTCACCTGTAAAAAAGGAAAATGCTAATTCTGTGTGACCTAAGTTATGACTGTTGGACATGCTATTTCAGGAGTGGGGATAAGTCGAAAGTTAGATTTAGTACAGAACATTTTGAGGCACCACCTCCAGAGAATAGTGACTAAGGGCCTGACTATGAACTTGGTGTATGGGATACCCTATCGCAAACGTGACCAATATCCCGTCTACCATATTACAAGTTCCATAGAATGTAGTAGAATTGTAATGCAGCAGACGGGATATCCATCACTTTTGTGATGGAGTATCCTATCTGCCAAGATCATAATCAGGCCCTAAGTAGGCACATTTCTGGGACTTTCTGAATTTTGTTCAAAATGCATTGCTAGTTTTGCTGCTCTTTCACAACCTTTGAGATCTTTACTCAAAAAAGGAACAAGGTTTGAGTGGAGTAGTGAGTTAGTTACTACGTTCAATTCCTTTAAAAAAAACATTGGCATGTTACCAACACTAGGTCACTTTAACGTTTGTAAGAAAACTCTTTTGTCAACTGATGCAAGCATCAATGGACTTGGGGCTCTGCTGTCCCAACTTGTTGAAGTTGAGGTAAAGGTCATAGCTTTTGCTTCACTCTCAGAGTGAGGTATTGAAGAACGCTCTGTTATTGAGCGAGAAGCATTAGCTGTATATTGTGCCATTCTCCATTTCAAGTTATTTCTCTAGGGGGGGGGGGGTTCAATTAACGGTGAGATAAGGTCTTCGCCCCTTATCTCAAATCTTTACGTGTAGGGGTGGAGAAGATGGACAAGATAGGTTGGTTGAGTACAATTTTTGGGTTCAATATATACCTGAATCCAAGAACAATGCTGCAGATGAGTCTGTTTGTCTCATCTGCCTAGAGAAGGTAATGAAGATAAGCCTTCTTCGATAGGATGGGTGATTGAAAATGTTATTGGAAATGAGGAATGATGGACGTCAATGGGATTTTTTGGTTGTGAGGGAGCTAGTGAGAAAAGGGTGGCTTGTTGTCCAGAAGGAATACACATAATCATTTTTGCCCTAGGAAACAGCTTAAAACTTGGCTTTTCGCCAACTAGGTTACTTCCTCGCCTTCTCTTTATACCCCTTCTCACTGCTTCTCTCTGTGCCCCTTCTCACTGCTTCTCTGTGCGCCTTCTCTCTGCTTCTCTCTGTGCGCCTTCTCTCTGCTTCTCTCTGTTGTGTGATGCCCTTTTTTGTGGGAAGATCCGTTGCTGGGGCGGACATGTGCTTTACAAATCTTATTAACAAAACATAACATAACATAGCATAGCATAGCTTAATACACTTTGCAAAGTGCATGCAGACTTCATAGCAGTTTCTGAGTAAATGTATGTCAGCAGACAGGACAACCGCCCCCTTAATCCCATGGATACACCTGCCACTAATTAAAAGGCAAAGAGATTGCATTAAGAAGCGAACCACTCATGTCCTCGTCATTTCTATTTCAAGCTTAGTTTGATACCTAGGATGTAGCTAAAAAATACGTGTCAGGATATATATTGTTTTTCTAAGCATCCTGAAGCAGCCTCTTCAGTAATTAGGCGCTACAGAAAAGCCACACATGCTAAAGTAGCCTCACACTTATAAATATAGAAAGAATATATAGATGTCATTTTCACTTTTAAATCACATGGCGCTGTTTTACGTGCAAGGAGATATTTGAGCTTAGCAGTACCTCAAAGTGAAAACATCTTAAAACAAATTGAAAGAAACATTGAGAAACACATTAAAAACAGAGAGTAAACATGATGTACTGCTTGTAAGCTTTTAAAGAGGCTGTAGACTAGTGTAATTGTATTTATATAGCACTTACTACCCGTGACGAGGCTTTGAAGTGCTCTTCGGCGAGTAGCATGTACTGAGAGTTATGGCTATGGGTAGTAGAATGGAGTGGGCTAGAGTGTCTTAGAGTGGAGTGGCGTAGAGTAGTGTCATAGAGTGGAGTGGCATAGAGCTATGGTTTATGTGGCTATGGGTCACAGCAAATATGTGCCTCAGTGGGAGCCTCTAGCCATGGTAATCGCTTCTGTAAAACCTTTACTTATTCTTTTAGTGACAGACACTCTGAGATTAAATGATTTTGCCACCCCTTATCTTCTTCCACCCCAGGCAAATATCTGGGTGTGTTATTGTGTAAGGATGTCTCTGGTACTAGGTTCTACAGTTGCCTACTGATTAATATAGGGTCTGTGGGCAGGAAAGACTGTAACTACGCTTCCTGCACTCTGCATTTTTGGAGTGGTTTATGTTCGTTCAGGGAGGGCACTGCAGGGCTAATTGGCCACAGGAGGCTGGAGCTCAGTGTCCCTGTCGCGTCATCAGGGGCTGGAGTTAGACAGCACTGCAGGGGCCAGGGCCTGCATGGCACCGAGATGATTAGTGTGCCAGCATTCTGTATCCTGCCACAGCTGCTTTGTGGGACGAAGTAGTGCTCAAGACCGGCTATCTCATCTCGGACCAAGAACAGCTAAACAACTGAATAGAGAGGCAGCGGCTCTCTGGTATCTAGGGTGTTTTTCAATAATGGAAAGTCAGTTAAAGGTGCGCTGTGGTGCAAACAGGGACAGTGTAAAGTATGGAAGACTCCATGGATTTGAGCTTGCTGCTGGCAATGTTTGTTTTAATATCATGGAAACCAACAGTAAAAACCTGCCCAGCAGACCATAAAACAGGCACATTAACAGCCAAAAAACCAGCCCACACACTAACCTGTCAGGTCAACCCATCAGGCACTGCCTGCTTTGCCTATAGGCCAGTCCGACACTGACCGTTACTAGTGAAAGGAATTGCTCTTACTGGTTGTCGCTGATTTAAGGAGCCACAACGCCATTCACAGAAGCAGAACCCAACCTGTGATGGAGGCAGTGTGAAAGGATGGCTGCAGGCTGACAGGCTTCCCTGTCCATAGCCTGGAAAATCGACTCTTAGCTACCCACCCATTAGCCATTTTGCTCAATTTGTCGCTTTTTTTGAGTACTGTAGAAATACATTTCTATCTTTCTCAAATGTCATTTCCCTGCAATTGTGCAAAGAGTGGAAAATGGCACCTGACTTGGAACTCTGCTTGAGCTGGACATTTAGTTCTGCTCAAAGGTTGCCTGAGGATATGGTATGCCAGGTGCCTGGCAGTGAAAGGCGATCCATGACTTCGCGACAATTCAGAACTTGTGGCTTTTCTAAAAAAAATACTTTTTGGCCTTATTACATGTATAAACAAACATTTTTGGCCTTTTCAGATGAGTACACCTTTTCTTCTTTTAAATATTTACTCAACTAGTTTAGCTAAGCAATTACATATTTTACATCAAAACAGCAAATATTAAAAGTACAAAACTAGTTTATTTGTTGATATTTGTTAAACGCACTATTGCTGCCTTGAACTAAGAAGCTGTGTACCGAAATAAACATATTAAGGATAACTTTAACTCACAGAAACAAGCATTGGCGCAGCCAATAGGTTTTACCTATGCAAGAGCTATTGGCTTTACTAATGTGCTTTAACCATGTTATACATCAGCATGGCTGCTGTTCAGCATGACTAAAAGTTAGTGGCATGGACCAGAGTGTTGTGGAGTGAAGTGGCGTGGAGTGGAGTGTTGTAAAGTGGAGTGTCATAAAGTGGAGTGGTTTAAAGTGAAGTGGCGTATAGTGGAGTAGGGTGTCGTAGAGAGGAGTGGAGTACACTGTTGTAGAGTTGAGTGGTATAGAGTGGAGTAGTGTGTCGTAGACTAGAATGAAGTAAAGCGTAGTAGAATGGAGTGGCCTGGAGTCTCATAGAGTGGAGTGGCTTAGAGTGTCGTAGAGTGGAGTGTCACATAGTGTCGTAGAGTGGAGTGGCGTACAGTGGCGTAGAGGGGAGTGTCATAGAGTGGAGTGGGGTGTTTTTAGAGTGAAGTGGCATAGAATGGAACGGCGTAGAGTAGAGTAGAGTGTCCTGGAGTGTCGTAGAGTGGAGTATTGAGAGAAGTGTTGTAGAGTGGCTTAGAGTGGAATGTCGTAGAGTGGAGTAAAGTGTTGTAGAGTGGAGTGGCATAGAGTTTCGCAGAGTGGAGTGGCGTAGAGTGTCCTGAAGTGGAGTGTCATAGAGTGGAGTAGGGTAGAGTGGAATAGAGTGTCGTAGAGTGGAGTGGCCTAGAGTACAGAAGGGTGTTGTTGAGTGGAGTGTTGTAGATTGGAGTGTTGTACAGTAGAGTGTCATAGAGTGGAGGGACGTGGAATGGAGTAGAGTTCCATGTAGTATAGTGGTGTAGTTTGGCATAGAGTGGAGTGGCGTAGAGTGGAATGAGGTGGAGTGGGGTACTGTGTTGTAGAGTAGAGTGGTATGGAGTGGCGTAGAATGGAGTGGCTTAGAGTAAAGTCTCATGGAGTGGCACAGAGTATGGTAGAGTGGAGTGTCGTAGAGTGGAGTACAGTGTCGTGGAGTGGAGTGGTGTAGAGTGGTGTAGAATATCATAGAGTGGAGTGTTGTAGAGTGGATGAGGTGGAGTGGGGTACAGTGTTGTAAAGTAGAGTGGCGTGGAGTGGTGTAGAGTGGGGTGGTGTAGAACAGAGTAGAATGGGGAGTCATAGAGTGACCTAGAATGAAGTAGCATAGAGTAAAGTGTTGTAAAGTAGAATGGCGTGGAGTGTCGTAGAGTTCAGTGGTGTAGAGTGGAGTACAGTGTCATGGAGTGGTGTAGGGTGGAGTGGCGAAGAGTGGAGTAGAGTGTCATAGAGTGGAGTGGCCTACAATGTTGTAGAGTGAAGTGGCATAGAATGGCTTAGAGTGGCGTAGACTGGAGTGGTGTGGAGTAGAGTGCAGCAGCGTAGAGTGCAGGGGCATAGAATGGAGTGCTGTAGAGTGGAGTGGCTTAGAGACGAGTTGCTTATAGTGGAGTAAAGTGGTGTGGAGAGGAGTACGGTAGAGTGCTGTAAAGTGTAGTGGTGTAGAGTGTTGCAGAGTAGAGTGGCATAAAGTGTCGTAGAGTGGAGTGTGGTAGAGTGGAGTAGAGTGTCATGGAGTAGAGTGGAGTGGCCTAGAGTAGAGTAGAGAGTCATTGAGTAGAGTGACATAGACTGGACTGATGCAGAGTGGAGTAGAGTGCCATAGAGTAGAGTGGAGTGGAGTGGCATAGAGTGACGTGGTGTAGAGTGGAGTGGTGTAGAGTGACAGGGTGTAGAGAGTAAGTGGAGCAGAGTGGTGTAGCATAGATTGGAGTGGTGTAAAGTGGAATAGAGTAGAGTGCCATAGATTAGAGTGCCATAGAGTGGAGTGGTGTAGAGTGGAGAAGAGTGTCGTAGACTGGAGTGGCATAGACTGTAGTAGAGTGTTGTAGACTTGAATAGAGTAAAGTCTAGTAGAATGGAGTGTCATAGAGTGGTGTGGCATAGGGTGGCACACAGTGGAGTGGCATAGAGTGTCCCAGAGTGGAGTGTCATATAGTGCCGTAGAGTAGCGAGGCATAGACTGGAGCAGAGTGGAGCAGAGTGTCATGGAGTGGAGCAGAGTGGAGAAGTGTTGTAGAGTGGAGTGGCATGCAGTGTTGTAAAGTAAATTGGCATAGAGTGGAGTGTCGTAGAGAGTTGTAGAGTGTCATAGAATGCAGTAGAGTATTGTGGTATGGTATGTCCTTGAGTAAAGAAGAGTGTCATTGAGAGGAGTGTTGTAGAGTAGAGTAGTAGATTGTCGTAGAGTGGAGTGGTATACATTGGAGTAGTGTGGGGGTGGAATAGAGTGTTGTAGAGAGGAGTGGAGTAAAGTGTTTTGGAGTGGCATAGAGTGGAGTGGTGTAAAGGGGAATAGAGTAGAGTGGAGTGGGGTAGAGTGGGGTATAGTGGAGAATAGTGTTGTAGACTGGAATGGAGGAACGTGTACTAGAATGGAGTGCCGTAGTGTGTCATACAATGGAGTGGCATACAGTGTCGTAGCGTGGAGTGTTGTACAGTGTAGTGCATGGAGTAGAGTGTCGTGGGGTAGAGTGTAGTAGTGTGGAGTGGCCTCAAGTAGAGAAGAGTGTTGTTGAGTGGAGTGTTGTATGTAGAGTGAAGTGTCAGAGTGGAGTTGCATAGAGTGGAGTGGAACAGCGTGGAGTGGTGTAGAGTGGAGTGGCATAGAGTGTTGCAGCGAGAAGTGGAGTAGAGTGTTGTAGAGTGAAGTGGTATAAAGTGGAACAGAGTAGAGTGTCATAGAATGGAGTGGCTTAGAGTGATGTAGAGTGGAGTAGAGTGTCGTAGACTGGAATGGAGCAATGTGTAGTAGATTGCAGTGGCATAGAATGTCAGAGTGGAGTAGAGTAGAGTAGAGTGGCGTATAGTGGCGTAGAGTGGAGTAGAGTGTCATAGAAAGAAGTGGCATAGAGTGGAGTTGCATAGAGTGGTGTAAAGCGTTGTGGAGTAGAATGGCATAGAGTGGAGTGTTGTAGAGTAGAGTGGCATAGAGTGTTGTAGAGTGTCATAGAGTTGGAGTGGCCTTGAGTGGAGCAGAGTGTTGTAGAGTGGAGTAGCGTAGAGTGTCATAGAGTGGAGGGGCAGAGAGTGGAGTAAAGTGGCGTAGAATCGAGTGGAGTGGCGTAGAGTGGAGTGGTATAGAGTGGAGTATGTGTGGTGTGGTAGTGCACCACCATTACAGACAACACATTTTCAATTGAAATTACCATCACATTTGCACAAACATAGAAACTATACAGCACACAAACAATGATGTGTGGAAATCAGCATCATCTAGTGTATTAATTTGTTTTGATCTATGTCCACCACACTGCAGAATTACAATTTTTTTTTCTTTATTTGTGCTTTCATAATTCTGATAAATTTTGAAATATCTGTACAGTTCATTTACTGTGGCATTTAAATTTTGTTGTGTACTAGAAAAAAACAATATCCCACAGCCATTCCTTTCAACCCCTAGTACGCAGCAAGATTGTCACATAAATCCTCTTGGTTTGCAGTCAGAGAAAGAAAAGTAAACACCAACCTCCCTGGAAGACAGAACTTGACATTTGACCTCTGTTGTAATAGCACAGCAAATGTGACAGGATAAGAACACAATTTAAAGGCCTGTTTATTGCTCATTCGTTTTTGAACTCCAGCATGGCTATTTGGGGGTTCTTCAGCACCACCCCCCCCCCACTCTCATACTTCCAGCGCCTATGGCATCAGCTTGAAATTGAGGAAGAGGATTGTTTAATTTATGCTGTTAGTAAAAAGCACTGACCAAACTAATCAAGCTGGTAGACATAACGTTGTACCTTGCAGGCATTCGAGATTTGTGAACTGGTAATGGCAGAGATATGGAGAATCAGTCAAGCAGAAATACAGGAGGCAGGAAACCTTTTCAAAGAAATAAAGCATGTTTACTGCTGTTTAACTAACAAACACGAGACAACTGAAAACACATGTACTTTTGTGGCGTGCCTCATGAAAAAGGAAAAAAAGTGTTCCTAGAAAGTGAGCACTTGTGGTAGAATACAAGGAGCCAGTCAGAGAGATGGTAAACATATATGCACCACAGGAGAGACAAAGACACGATGGACAGTCTAAAACAAATAAAGCCAGCACGTAGAAAGTAGGCAAAGTTACAAAACACAAAGCCAATGGTAAGCAATGGGAGGAATGCATTCTTAGGGAAGCTTTCAGAATGTCCCCAATATGCCTTTGGAGCCAGACAGCAACTGATAGGTTTCAACCTAAAAACATTAAGTTAAGACTGTATTGGGTTGTGTAAAAATCCACGTTTTCAGCAATTGTCGGAGGATGTTTAATGGTTCACAGGACCTGATAGGCGAGAGGAAGGAATTATACATTTAGGGAGCGTGAAAGGTGCAGAGTCAAATTTCAATCCTCCGAATACAGGGGTGGAGCTCACATTGGTGCAGTAGGTACAGTGACACTGGGGCACAGAGACCTGATGGGCCAGTTGAACCCTGATTATTGCTATATTTTCCATTTAAAAAGTGCCTATTTTTTTACTTGCACAAGGGCCCACAACACCCTCCATGCCACAGGTGAAAATGAAAGCAGTCAAAGTTGGGCAGAACTAAGATATCTGGCTGGCAGCTACTGAACGAGTATCAGAAACCTGCAGAGGTTTATGAGCAATAAACGTTTCAGACACATAAAAGTTATTCGAGACAATGAAAATAGGGACACAAAGACAATTTTGATTTTTATTTATTTATTTATTTAATTTATAGAGCGCAACAGCTACCCAAAAAGGATTTCCCGGCGCTAGGCAAAGAGAGACCAGATAGTAAAAATTAACAGCAAAAAATTACTTGTTAAATAGCCAGGTCTTCACTGATTTGCGGAATTGGACGTAGGCTGTTTCGTTCCGAAAGGCTGTGGGGAGGGCATTCCAGAGTGAGGGCCCAAGATAAGAAAAAGATCTGCCACCCATCCGAGACAGCCTGAATCTTGGTACAGAAAACCTCCCCTGGGTGGAGGAGCGTAGGCATCGGGAAGGAAAATATGGGTGGGTTAAAGCACGTAGGTATTGAGATGCGGTCCCTGCTTTAATTTTGAACATATAACACAGAGCTTTAAATCGAATTCGATTTTCCACCCTGAGCCAATGCAAATCTCGTAAATGGCTGGAGACAGTAGCGGCCCTGGGAATTCGGCAGAGAAGTCTTGCCGCTGAGTTTTGAACCATCTGCAGCCTACGGATCACCTCCTTATTGGAACCAAGATAAAGAACATTTCCGTAGTCCAACCTTGAGGTGATTAAGGCCTGAACTACTGTTCTTTGGGTGGGCTTTGGTAGCATCCAGATGATCTTCTTTAGCCACTTAAGAATGGTAAAGCAAGTGGCAGCTACCTTAAAGGCTTGGTGATGCATTGTTAGTGAGTCGTCAATGATGAAGCCCAGGTTACGAACTTGACAAGAGGGTTGAGGTAAAGCCCCCATCTCACAGGGCCAATGTTGTGGGCCCCATAGACCCTTGTCTTTGCCAAGTATTAGCACCTCAGTTTTTTCCCCATTTAGCTTGAGAAAATTAGATTGCATCCATGCTGCAATTTTCCTCAAGCCCGATTGAAGTGGGGACAGCCCATCTGTCTTTCCTGCGGAGAGAGAGAAGATGATTTGGGAGTCGTCCGCATAGGAAAATAGGGACAACCCCGCATCTTCCGCTACAGTAGCCAAAGGCCTCACATATAAGTTGAAAAGCAGAGGACTAAGAATAGAGCCCTGTGGTACACCATAGGGAGATGAATAGATATCAGAGCTGGCTGTTGAGGAGAAGACTTGGAAAGTGCGACTGGTCAGAAAAGAAGTAAGCCAATTGAATGCCGGGCCGCAGATACCTAATGTTCTCAACGTATTTGCTAGGACGGTGTGAGACACCGTATCAAATGCTGCACTTAAATCGAGTAGAATAAGGGCAGCTGTATCTCCGGCATCCAGATGCTAACGCAATCTTTCCGTGACCCCCAATAAAGTTGTTTCAGTTGAAAAGCCAGCTCTGAAGCCTGATTGGGAGGGGTGGAGAAAACCTTGAGCTTCAACAAAGAGTGAGAGCTGAGAATGGACATGTTTCTCCAGAATTTTCGAAAAAGCTGGTAGTAATGAGATGGGTCGATAATTGGAAAGTGCAGCAGGGTCTGCATTTGGTTTCTTAAGAAGTGGAAGCACCATAGCGTGCTTCCAATCGGATGGAACGGACGCTTCTTGTAATGAGAAGTTCAAAAGGTCCATAATAACAGACAAAGATGAAGATTCCAGTTGTTGGAGCACAGAGATGGGTAAAGGATCCTTAGGTGACCCTGATTTGACACTGTGTAGAAGTTTATTAAAAGAATCGGGGTTTAGTAGGGGCCATGAGTGCAAACAATTGGAAGATGCGTTAAGCATAAGATTCTGATCAGGGAGGATATTTTCCGTTGATAGCAAAATGGATATTGTTTGAGAGGGAGTGGCAGGTTGCGCTGAGAAAGGGGCATTATTTTGCGTGTTTGCTACTTCCGAATAGATTTTCTCAACTTTTTGGACAAAAAAGCTAGCCAGTTCATCACATTGATGTTTGTTAAGTGGGGGTGGCTTAGCTTGAATTTTAGATCCAGCCAACTCTTTGACCATATTAAACAAAGTTTTGGAGCAATTTAAAGCATCAGTAATGGTAGTTGAGACATAGTTCGCACGAGCTAACCTGCAAAGCTTGTGGTAGGCTTTTTTGGCCCTTTTGTAAATTATGTTGGAGTCTAGAGCATAGTCCCTTCTCCATTTTCTTTCCAGCACCTTGCATTTGGCTTTCTCTGTTTTCATTTGTTCATTATACCAGAGTGCTGGGGCACGATGATTAGTATTTCTTTTTAAGGAAAGAGGGAGGCAGGTATCAATGGCACTCCAAAGCCATTCTTGCACTGAAACAGCAAGTGTATCGATCGTTTGTTTCGAAATAGGTGCTTGAGAGTGTAGAATTTGATTTAACGCTGCTACATCAAGTTTTTTACAGTTCCTAGCTAAGGTTCTCGGAGTAGGAGTAGAAGAGCCCGAGATGTCTAGAAGTTTCAAGCCAAACCTAGTGATAAAGTGGTCGGACCAGCTGGAGAACAGTGGAAGTTTGATAAGCTGGAAAAGATAGGATCCAGTAAATGACCGGCCTCATGCGTGGGTCCAGAATTGTGTAGATGAATGTTTAATGCTTCCAGATCAGAAATAAAATTAGTACTAATTTTACATGTCGGATCATCTAAGTGTATATTGAGGTCGCCTAGAATTGAAAAATTGGCGGTACTCATAAGAAAAGGTGCGATAAGACCCGGGAAGGATGTTGCCCAGGAAGCAGCCGATCCCGGAGGGCGATATGCAAGAATGCCAGAGAAAGTAAAATGTGGGGTCAGAATCAGCTTAAATAGCGCTGCCTCACAGTTCTCAAACGGTAAGTTTTCAAATTTACATTGGTAGTCTTTTTTTAAAATAATGGCAATGCCGCCCTCTGCTCGTTTGCCTCTATCTTTCCGGACTATAGTATAATTTGGTGGCAGGGCGGCAGCAACGTCTGGATCAGAGCTTTCGTTCAGCCAGGTTTCGGTAAGAAATAGAGCATCTGGTTGTTCATTGACTAATAGGTCAAAAATATCAAATTTGTGTTTTGGGAGAGAGCGACAATTTGTACTCAGAAACTGAAATTCCTTATTCATTTGTACAGCATTATTCATAAGATGTTTTCCGTTGTTGGCCTTTTTAGGGGGCATTGGTCTGAAAGTATCATCAAGACAACACGCTATATATAATAAAATATATTACGTTGGCGGCCTCTCCTATCAGAGGCCTTGGCATTTGGAGTCTTTGCATGTATGGCCTCTCCAGTGAGATGGCCTAGCAGGCAAATGGGTGGCATCAGTGCTTACTTTATTTATTTATTTATTAATTTGTAAAAGATAAGTACTAGGGCCCAACGTTTTGCTCAGAAGCCCGCAGCTGGCATTATGAATATCCGGGGTGCAGAATACCAAAGCTGCATAGTCTTGATTCCACTTCATGCTTCTTTAATCCGCCACCAGATACCCCCGTCCGTATTCCTCGCTCTTGCAGATTCTTTTCTTTTTCATCCCCACTTTCTTCCTTTGTAACTGTTTTACTATCTTTCAGTTCCTCTTTCTTTCCCCCTTTGTGTTTTCAGTGGCAGCCGATACATATTTACAGTGGTGGGGCGGGTGGAGGGAGCGCGTAGGGGGGAGGGATCATGCACGGAGTGCGGGGGGCACGGAGGAGGGGAGAGAAAATATAAAACAAATATAACTTACCGCATGCTGCTTCTACCGCCAGCAGACACTGGGACAGCAGCAGACTCCCCATCCAATCCCTGCACTGCTCTTATGCATTGTGTTCGTTGCACCACTTGGTTGCCAGCGATATCGGGGGGTGCCAGTGGCACTCTTCAGTGTATCGCCCTTGACCATCTGGCCGTGGTGATTAGCAGGAGCATGCGGTATATAACACCCCCGGTTTACCGCCGACTACCAATGTGCAGACGACACTGTGTTTTCTAAGCGATAGCCATCGGGATCTCAATGGGCTATATCCCTCTCGGGCCCCTTGTTGGTAACATCCAGCCTAGGTGCGTTTCTTGCAGTGTTCACGTGTATTGGTAGTATCATGAGGTGAGCGTCTACCCATTTTCCGATGCCTTAATTCCCCCACCCTCCCTTGTCGATTGTTACTATTCATAGGACACTGAACCTTGCAGTGTTTTCACCTGCCGTGACATCTTGATGCTTTGAGCTGACCCAAGTTTGGGTGAGTGTGCTAGTATACTGTATATATTTACATATTCTTGGCTACTTCTGTTTTTATCCCTTTTCAAATTCGCCATGTGCACTAGCACATATATTTTGATATGAAGCATGCTCATATTTCACGTGTGGTTTGCAATGTCACAATAGCATGGTTACAATTTGCACTTTTGCAATAAGGTTGAACTGCAGACTACAGTAGAACTATGTACTAATCGCTATGATTCTTTTTTCCTACAGGCAGTGTTATTGATCGACAGGTACCACTTTATAGGGTGCTGTATGGGTGGTCACTTAACTGTGTATTTATAGACCACCAACCATAAAGTGTAGAATGTCGACATTAGGTCCTGAAGAATTGCAGTTAAATTAACATTAGGCAAGAAACATGTTGGCCTGAGCTTCAGCACACAATCCTGCAATCCTAGGGCAGGCGTGTGCGCCTTTTTCTGTTTTTAATCAGGTTAGTGACCACAGTCATTAAAATAGTTTTGGGTGGATCACTAACTCCTGTTTTAGATTACACACATTCCACATCTACACTCACTAGGGCCCTCACACGCACTACACCCAACGGCTAAGAAAAAAGATCTCCACCAAGAAGGCCCCACCACGGGTGCCGATCGGGTATTGCAGCGCCGACCCGATAAGGAGCAGACCCAGTGATGAAGCAAGACACCTAGCTGGCTGGGTGTGTGAGGGTCTTTTTCTGAAAGGAGATAAGTATTTCTCCGAACTTCACGAGCATTCACATGCCTCTTGCATAACCTTGACCTGTAGGATCCTCTAGGAACAGCATACTCTTTCTTGTTGTGCTTACGTGGGCCTGTATGCTGGACCTATTCTATTGGCCCTTAGTCCCCCCTTGTTGTCTTATTGCTTGCACGGGTTACCCCCGTGGGACTGTACTTTTAGGTTACCAGGAAGTTGCTACCGGTACCCCTGGCCCACATTAGAGACTATAGAATAAGTGTATTCTTGGTCTCCTTCTAGAGTCCTGCCCCTCCTAGCTGTAGGATGGAGGATTACCAGGGACTTTCTTTTGGCGATGAAGTAGCAACAGACATTCTTAGAACACCATCTTTGCTAGGAACTGATGGTAGCTTGGCTACCGGTAGCCAGTCTGACGACTGGATTTCCCTGTCCACCTTGAAACGCGAGTGGCTCAAGATAACTCTCCATGGAGCCATGATGACCGAATATTTACGGGCCAACATAGCCCCTAATGGCTTGATTGTTAGCAATTTTCCACGCCTCTTCCTGGAGGATACAGTCTTTAAGAAAGAGTGGTCCCTTGTAGCATGGAAATGCACTAGGGATTGGCTCATTCTTATCATCAACACCGCTAAAAGGATAGCAGATGCCCTCTTGAATCGGATTCAAACGGAGAGGGAGCTATCAAAGTAACTGTCCAAACAACTATGTATAAGACTAAACTAGCAGAAATTAATGCGGAAATTGCAGACAACAGAGAATACCTCATGAAACAAAAGATTGGTAAACTCCAAAAAGACATTCAAAAATTTGATAAGGAAAAAGTATATCCTTATTTAAAAGCAGATTACACCGCATCTAGTGAAGGTTATTCTTCAGATGACAACTCTAATCAGTCACGGAAAGGTTCATCATCGAACAGTGATTCCAGTAGTGGCAGCTGGAGCAATAAGAACTTGAGACACAATACACGCCCCATGTACCAACCATACAATATGCCACCATACCAGGGTCCTCAATTTTGGCAATACCCTATGTACCAACAGGGTCCACCGCCCTTTTTCCAGCCGATCAATGAACCCCCTTTTTTAGACAGAGGCTGGGGCAGAGGAAGAGGGCACAGAAGAGGGCAATACCAAAAAAGAGTACAGTGGAAGGAACAACCGACACGTCCAGTAGAGACAAGGAGCCAAACAAGGGGGAAGAGAAATTGATTATCAATCTCTCCCACAGGGTTTTGACACCCATAGAAGAGGGTGTATTACAGAAAGGGCTTGGTTTTGTACCTACCCCGAGAGTAGATACATTTTGTGAGACGTGAGATACAAGGTTTTTTCCGCAAGGTACGGTTAAAAGCCTTTTTTCAAGATAAACCTCTGCCTGAGAAGAATGATTCAGGATTACACAAACCTTCGACTTTTACACCACACAGTGGAATGGTACCCCCCGAAGTCCTGACCTTTGAACAGGCAGTGCTGAAGGATCTTGATAGGGGCACCACCCCGGCACCATTCTATAACCTGTCATCCAGTGAAATGTCAGCCGTCAGGGCTCTGGCGGACGACCCCAGCATCACCATTAAACAGGCGGATAAGGGTGGAGCGACGGTTATTATGTCCACTGGGGACTATGATACAGAATGCCAGCGGCAGCTGAGCAACCGGAGGTACTATACTCCATTGAGAGAGGACCCTACTCCTCGATTAAGTACCACCATCTCCTCAATGGTATTCTCAGTCGAGTCAGAGGGCTGGATCAATAAAAAAGAGGCTGACTTTCTCATTACCACTGACCCAAAAATTCCCTATTTTTATGTCCTCCCCAAAATTCACAAGGAGGTGAACCCGGTCCCAGGTAGACCTATTGTCTCGGGGATCGGGTCTATTTTGGAACCCTTATCTAGATTTTGTGATCACTTTCTCCAACCTCTTGTAAGGGCCACCCCCTCATTTGTGAAAGATACAACTGATGTTCTACGACTACTCGAGGGGGTCCAGCATCCGGAGGAAATCAATTTTTTGTTGACTTTGGATGTTGAGGCCCTCTATACCAATATTCCCCAAAGGGCCACTCTAGAGGTGGTAGAGGATGTATTTAGCCGAGAGGACTGGACTTCCCCTACTCCGGCGGCATTTATACTGGAGTGTGCCACGTTGGCACTTACAGAGAATTTCTTTGAATACAATAAACAACTATTCCATCAAACGCAAGGCACTTCGATGGGCAGTACTTTCGCGCCGAGTCTGGCGTGTTTGTACATGGCAGCGTTTGAGGAGAGGGAGATCTATCATCACAACAATCCATACTCAGCGAATATTCGTGTCTGGAAAAGGTTCATTGATGATATATTGGTCCTGTGGAAAGGGGACCGTAGAACATGCGATGAATTTTGCATCTGGATCAATACTCTGAACCCCTTCTTGAAATTTACGAGTACCATTTCGGAGACTAGTGTACCCTTCCTCGACCTGCTGGTGAGGCTGGGGGATGGTTGCATTACTACTACTCTCTATCGCAAACCAACTGATAAAAACAGTTTGCTTCTATTCAGTAGCCACCACCCCAGAGCACTCAAACAAAATCTCCCATTTGGTCAATTCCTTCGGATAAGAAGGAATTGTAGTTCACTGATGGACTACCTCACTGAATCAGATACTTTGGCTCGAGACTTGCGACAGAGGGATTATCCACAACACACTGTGTCACTCTCTCGCAAAAGAGCCAGAAATAACAACCGGGAAAGTTTGCTCGAAAGCGTACAAAAGGATCCTGACACCACGATCACCTGTGTGACCACTTTCACACCTGACTCAAATCGAGTGAGGAGTATCATTAAGAAGCACTGGGGTATTCTGGACACAGGAGCATTAGATCTTCCCATTCCCAGATTTGCGTTCAAACGCACAAGTAACTTAAAAGACATGCTCATACACACACGACCAAGTGCCCTGAAAACCAATGTACAAAGGGGACTATGGGATTTACCCCCCGTAGTTGGTCACTACCCATGTGGGGCTTGTTCGGTCTGCCCGCTTACTAAGACCACAAAAGAAATAACATTCACGAATGGGGTAAAATGGGTCCTTAAGAGACACACCAACTGTAACACTAACAACTGTATTTATGTATTGACCTGTCCGTGCGGACTCCTTTATGTAGGGATGACGACCAGACCGGTGAAAATCCGGATGACAGAACACAGGAGCAACTTTAGGTGTCATAGAACCAACACCAAGATGACGACCCACTTTGAACATCTTAAACACCCTCCTGACTCCTTTCGGTGGGTGGTTTTGGAAGCTCACCCCGGGATGCACCGTGACATTCTGTTCCGCA
Organism: Calotriton arnoldi; assembly: GCA_963921515.1. Lineage (NCBI taxonomy): Eukaryota > Metazoa > Chordata > Amphibia > Caudata > Salamandridae > Calotriton > Calotriton arnoldi. Next base: position 1,769,960 of record CAWUFW010000661.1, read on the forward strand.
TAGAACAGAGGTGGGTGCTGAGGTTGTCCTCTGATAGGGAGGGACTCAATGAGGACATACCTTGGAGTTTGCTTACGTGATACATCTAATGATGTACTGGCTCCACTTTTACCTTCCTTATTTCTGTGACTCGAGACTAGTACTGGCACTACTATTCTCTAGATACTACCACTAACATACGCTACACTGATACTAGTCAAGAGTAGTTTATAGGAATTAGTATCACTAAGGGTTCTACCCTTGGTTGTGGCCACTATTACACAGGGTTTATCCCCGTTTGTATCCTTTATCAAATCCTGCCCCCGACACCCAGTGTTTACTATATTGGCAGGTTTTGTACTTTACAGCAACCACATCGACCACTGGGTGGTTATGACAATCCTCCTTTTTATTTTTATTTTATAAACTAGGATTTGACATTCTCTAGGCTATCGAGTTGGTTATTGATTAGACACCACTGCACGACCAGCTGGTGGTTTATGAGGCACATTCTTGTAGTTACGTGTTCCCCGCTTTATAATTTTAGCTATACATTTCTAGCTATATAATCGGTAAACTATCGCTCCATAGTGGCCCATAATTTTTCAATTAGGGCAACCTCCACTGACGCATACACAAAGAGTGTTCCAACATGGCACCCGGAAGTGGAGTTTGACGCTCTAGTCGTTGCCCCTATCATGCTACCGGAAGTCCCGCCTACATCTCTGACCGACCGGGGAATATCATTCGCACACGAGTGCGTAGAGACACCCACCCGGGTCCGGCAGAGTGAGGGGTAGGTTGCCCGTGAACAGACGGAGCTGACAACGTGAGTACTGGGTGTTGGGATAAGTCTAAGAGTGTGGGGACCTGTTTGCCTTTGCTTGGACCTCTAACAGGGGGTTTTGTGGCATTTGATCTGAGTGTCAGTGTGGCGGGACCTGCCTTGCTGTGTCCCGCACCCTCCTTCCTCTCAGGGCGGGTACTGTAGTTGAAGTTATCGCCCGAGTGAGTTTTCCCACTGTGTAATACTTAGGAGGGAATGGCGACGCTGCGTGGTTATGGTTCCTGTCCATTGCGCTCACTCTTCTTGCGCTAATCTTCCATTGTGTTCGTTGCACCACTTGGTTGCCAGCGATATCGGGGGTGCCAGTGGCACTCTTCAGTGTATCGCCCTTGACCATCTGGCTGTGGTGATTAGCAGGAGCATGCGGTATATAACACCCCCGGTTTACCGCCGACTACCAATGTGCAGACGACACTGTGTTTTCTAAGCGATAGCCATCGGGATCTCAATGGGCTATATCCCTCTCGGGCCCCTTGTTGGTAACATCCAGCCTAGGTGCGTTTCTTGCAGTGTTCACGTGTATTGATAGTATCATGAGGTGAGCGTCTACCCATTTTCCGATGCCTTAATTCCCCCACCCTCCCTTGTCGATTGTTACTATTCATAGGACACTGAACCTTGCAGTGTTTTCACCTGCCGTGACATCTTGATGCTTTGAGCTGACCCAAGTTTGGGTGAGTGTGCTAGTATACTGTATATATTTACATATTCTTGGCTACTTCTGTTTTTATCCCTTTTCAAATTCGCCATGTGCACTAGCACATATATTTTGATATGAAGCATGCTCATATTTCACGTGTGGTTTGCAATGTCACAATAGCATGGTTACAATTTGCACTTTTGCAATAAGGTTGAACTGCAGACTACAGTAGAACTATGTACTAATCGCTATGATTCTTTTTTCCTACAGGCAGTGTTATTGATCGACAGGTACCACTTTATAGGGTGCTGTATGGGTGGTCACTTAACTGTGTATTTATAGACCACCAACCATAAAGTGTAGAATGTCGACATTAGGTCCTGAAGAATTGCCGTTAAATTAACATTAGGCAAGAAACATGTTGGCCTGAGCTTCAGCACACAATCCTGCAATCCTAGGGCAGGCGTGTGCGCCTTTTTCTGTTTTTAATCAGGTTAGTGACCACAGTCATTAAAATAGTTTTGGGTGGATCACTAACTCCTGTTTTAGATTACACACATTCCACATCTACACTCACTAGGGCCCTCACACGCACTACACCCAACGGCTAAGAAAAAGATCTCCGCCAAGAAGGCCCCACCACGGGTGCCGATCGGGTATTGCAGCGCCGACCCGATAAGGAGCAGACCCAGTGATGAAGCAAGACACCTAGCTGGCTGGGTGTGTGAGGGTCTTTTTCTGAAAGGAGATAAGTATTTCTCCGAACTTCACGAGCACTCACATGCCTCTTGCATAACCTTGACCTGTAGGATCCTCTAGGAACAGCATACTCTTTCTTGTTCTGCTCTTATGCTGCAAGAGAGCAGCGCAGGTATTGGCCTGAGCGGGCTGCTTTGATGCTCCGCTCCGCTCAGGTCGGGGAGTCTGTGCCGTTTCTCCAACCTGGCTGTACAATACAGCCAGGTTGGAGAAACTGTTATATTCCACATAGGTACCCCAATACAGGCTCAGGTAACATCATAACATTTCACCTATACTCTCCCCTACATTACACACATAACGGTTCTTGGGGACTGACCTTTTACCTAGATACGACACTGCACACAGAACGCGGGATATTCTCTGGTAAAACCCTCATACATTATGCATGAGGATTCTTGGAAACTCAGCAAGACTACCATCTCCTGCATAATAACTATGTATGAAGTTCATTCCCGACGTCATCCCAAGTCCGACAAGTGGCACAGCAAGGTAGAACCCCCGGGGAGACCTTTGGGTATATAAACATCACATCTTGCTGAGACAAAAAAAGGAGATCAGTATTTCCCTGCCGACACACTGACGCGAGACGCTGAGATTCCTGCATGCAGATACTCCAGCTCGCAGTGGTCTAACATCCCTTGCGGGGTGTCAGACTCAAGACCAAGACGGGGTCCCACAGTCTCTCACTTCAGGTAATAGGGTTGACTTTATCCTAGAGGGATTCTTGGCTTAACACCTACATACATGCTAGGTACACTTAGGTACATCCAGTTAGGGTAGCATCGTAGGAGTACGCATTTTATTGTCATGTATTTTATATACCTGCCTGTATTCATGGTTATAGCAAAATGGTAGAAATCTACCATCCTTTTACTTTCTTAGTGCTTCTAATCATTTATATCTGTTACTGTCTAATGGTTGTTTCAGCACACCTATTTTACACTAGAATAACGACTGTTCAATAAATGCTTATTGAAAAACGTCCATACCGTTTATTCTGTGTATCTCTCTGAGACTCAGTGAGCACGAGTGACTGAGCGAAGAGTAGTACACTGTTTCCACGGTCCTGAGGGATCAGGGTTGTCATGTTCGATAGTTGCCAAGAAATATTCTCTCCTTGGTAAGAGGAGTTTCTAGTGGCACTGTGAGCTAGCTGGTACACAGGCCAACATACCCGGTGGGGGTGTCTAGAATCAGTCTGACACCAATCCTACAGTGTATGTTGTCAAAACGCGCAGATCCTATACAGGTTTTATAGGAACTACACAACATGGCGCCGCCAACGTTGGTTGGGTACTTATTTAACAGTGAAATCTGAGTAGTTCAGTTGTGCTATTCTCAGAGACCACTACTCACATTTCTCCAGAGATGTCTGGAGTGGGAGGGTACAAAAATCCACCGCAGCTGAGTAGGAAAAATCCAATTTATTGGCTGTTGGTTAATCAAGCTTGAAGGACACATTGTTCCTATTTGTGCATAACACCTTATCTTGGTCATCTTGAAAAACTCTTCTTACTAAAAACAATGACTGAGCAACAGATAACGCTGTGCATGAACTAAATCTCTCAGCCGAAGAAGAAGATGCAGATGCAATACAAATGACAGAAAATGTTAGAAATGCCATCACCCTAAAACTAGCTTCATATGGTTTAACAGCTAGGGTTGGGCAAGTAACCTTCGTGATTGAGGCACAATAATCATTTAGAACAGAGGTATTTGTAGTATCCTATGGCTAACACTGATGTATGCTGTAAATCAGTGTCAGCCCATTAGAATGTTTGTACTGCATTCTGGTTGTCCTTAGTAATAGAATGTTAGGGTTTGAAGAGTGTCAGTTACTAGGAGCCTGGATCTGAGCCTGATGCCAGCTCAACTACTGAGGCTGGGGTGTTACTACTACTTGTACTTAATAAAGTAACTTCTTCTACAATCAACCTGCTGCCTCCTACATCATTTCAGTATTCTATTCATGGGTTAGATTCCCACAGGCAAATGCACGAACAAAAACATTTCATTACTACACAGAAGATGACATACCGAACGAATATTGTCCGTACGAGGACATTGAAGTTCCGCTCACTTACCAGGAGCATTTATACTAGTTTAAAGGTGCCCTCCCCCATACAAGAAATAAAGTAAGACTCGATCCGCTCGGAAGAGATGGAGCAACATGGCCAGTTCGAGCGGCCTACACACCACATCCTGACATTGAAACAATGCCAGTAGGAGACTTACGTACACTTCATAAAGAACTAATAAGACTTTACAGAAACATGACACAGTTCGTGATGAGAACACTCACACTTCAGCCAGTGACGACTACACCAACAGGTCCGATTCAAACATCAACAACTAAAATCACACCACAAACATTACACGCAGTCATGGGCAAGATGCCCACAAAACGTGAAAAAATGCTATTCTGGGTAGCTCAAAAAATAACACAGCTAGAGGCGGTATTTCCACACAACAGCCCACAAGAAAAACACAGAATGTTAACAATCTGCTTGCCCATGGGGATAACCCCCCAGCTAGAGGAGTGTACCACTTGGGGTACAGTTTTCGCTGTCATATATACCAGAACTCATGGTATCCTGTCATTAGCAGTAATACCAGATGTATTAAGACAAAAACAGAACGAGTATGGAGCAGAAACTGCTCTGAACTTAGGGATGAAATTACTAGGTAATTTTGCCCAGGTATCAGCTATAATATTAGCAAATATTAAAGGGGAGGCAGAAGCGGTAGCAATACGCCAACGCCTGAGGCAGTTCACGCCTCTACAACAGGAACATGAATTACCTAAAATAATTGAAACTGCTTATGCAGAATTGGGTAGAGACAGTTTAGGAGCTAGAGCGATAAAACCTCAACTGATGGGTGGTCCCGAGAAGGATACCTTTAAGCAAGCACCTGCTTCTTCAAAGAAGAAATGGGATAATAATAAACACCAAAAGAGTAAAGAGAATAGATCTCAATCCAGAGGTAGGTCTCCTCAACAGGAGCCCTCCGAAAGGAGGTATAACCTTAGGAATAGGGACAACATTAGAAAACCTGACAGGTATCAGGACACTGATACACGTTCCTCTTGTTACTTTCAGGGTTCATCGAAAAACTCCGAGAGGGAAGGACGGTCAGAACACAGACAAGAAGAGCGTACAAAGTCCAGAGACACGCAACACGCTCCAGAATACACTTCAAAGAAAAAACAAAATAAAAAATCTCAATTCAAAAAGAAGAAAGTAGCAGGTCTTAAAATCAGACATGCCCAGAATTCTGAGGACTCAACTACTGAACGGGGAATGGGCTCTGACGATGCTAGACAGTGCAGCAGAAGTAACTATAGCTCGCCAGAACCTGATGGAATTACTGGTGACAACAGAGCTGAGTGAACAAATCATGGTGGAAACGCCGGATACTAGAGTAAGTGTCCCACACAGGTTACATGAAATAACACTCCAAATGGAGGGGGACAAGCCCAGAAAAATTAAAGGTCTCTTTTGGGAGAACCTGACTTTTGGCCATGACATTCTTTTAGCTGAAAGAGATTGGCCACCTGCTATTGTTATGGATTGCCCAAAGGGAGAAAGGGTCATTTTTCCAGCTTTTTCAGACCTCGTTCCTAACCACTTAAAACACACGTACGTGCAGGAGTGGGCGGTAGCCCTTGCCCCTGCACTATATCGCAACCATGTTGGGTGGGATGAAGATTCAACCCACCATGTGATACCATTAAAATCTACTCCAACGCCACAGAGACAGTATCCAATTACGTAAGAAGCTAAAAAACAAGTCAGGGAGATATTAGATCAACTTGAACACCAACGGGTGATTGAAACTTGCACCTCTTCAATGAATAATCCTTCGTTTCCCGTAATGAAACCTGACAACTCATATTGTCTAGTTTTAGACTATAGACATCTAAACTCATGTACAAAAACTTTTGCAGTACAAAACGCACACAGTGCCGCATTGATGAATAACATTGTGCTATAAAAATACAAAACACTTATATCTCAAATGGATTTTTCTGCCAAAATATAGCGCCTAAGAGCAGATATTTGACAGCATTCTGAGCGCTGGGGTCCCAGCGTCAATTTTGTAGACTCCCCCAGGGGTATAAAAACAGCCCGGGGTTGTTCTCAGCTAGGGTGACTGAGTTACTTCAGAATCTGGATGAGGAGGCATTGTCCTATGTGGATGATATTTATCTGATGGATGATGACCTAGAAGAACACTTGACCAGGGTGAGCACAATAATTTTGGGATTCGCCTCTGAGGGCTACAAATTCAACTTTAAAAAATCAAAAATAGCCCACATCAATGTCGTATTTTTGGGATATGAACACTCAAGTGAAGGGAAAAGCTTGGCAGCTAACGTTTTAGAAAAGTGTGCGCTGCTCCAACCTCCAAAATCATTGGAAAATTTACAATCCATACTGGGATTCCTGAATTTTTGTAGAACATACATTTTGGATTACGCAGAAAGGGTTAAACCTTTCTACGACCTCATAAGACCTGATTTTTCATGTAGGCAATGGACACAGGAACACACAGATATCCTTTGTTCCCTACAAGCTGACATGATAGCGTCTACGCACTTACAGACACGCGTAAATGTCCGCAACCTAGTGATCCGTATAGTTGCGGGCCAATCTGGGTACACCTACCTAACATACAATGAAGGCGAAACAGTACCCATAGCATACAAATCACACTTATATACGAATGCTGAGATGCGTTTTGCATCCACAGAAAAAATTCTGACAGCAGTACAGACTGCTGTAGTGAGAGAAAGAGCACTGGCTCAAGGGAAACGAATAATTGTCGTGACTCCAGTGCCGGCCTTAGAGGCTGCTACAAAGGCTAGCATTCGAAATGCTAAAGCTTTACATCTGAGATGGATACAATGGGCGAATTCTCTCACTGCATCAGATGTAGAATACAGATACGACCCAAGTCTAAAAACACAAGCATTTTTGCAATATGAACAGGAATATCCTCTCCTGAATGAAATAATGCCTCTAGATCAGTATGAATACATAATTTACACTGACGGATCTGCTCAGTCGGCCATTGGAAGTAAACAGCAATACAGCGCTGCATGTGCGATTGTAAAAGGTCTTATGCAGGACGGAAAGTTCCATTCAAGCTGTACAAAAACACAGTCTCTAGGAGACTGCACGGCTCAGCTGGCAAAATTAAAAGCTCTATTACTGGCACTGATAAATACGGATCGAGAATTCCCCAAACTAATTTGTGCGATTCTTTTTACTGTGTACAGTCATACAATGAATATCTTCACCATTGGGGACAAAATGGGTTTAAAGACTCAAAAGGTGGCACAATTAAGCATAAAATGCTATGGGAACAGGTAGTGGAGTTGAAAAACGAACTACAGAGGGCTCACGTGATACACACGGTGAGTTATCAACGTGATGGCGTGCACGTTGAAGGGAATTCATTGGCTGATGAAGCCGCAAAGAGGGCAGTACGAACTACGTCCGTAGCTGCAATCACTCGTTCAAAAATGAGAATAGACGGACAGATAATGTCATTGCTCGCGCAAAGACAATAAGGCATTGCCGAAAGGTTTTCCACTCAAGTACTCCTACAAGTTAGATGCAAACAATGTTCCATTTGTTCAGATTCCTGGAGTGGGGGATAGAGTAATACCAAACATGGATCGCAGATTGGGCTTAATATTAGCTGCACACGAGGGTCTGGGTTCTGCACATGCAGGAGATACGGCGACTGTTTCTTTACTGAAACAACGCTATTGGTGGCCAGGGTTAACAAAGCAGACTAAAGATTATGCCTTAAAATGCGATATCTGTCAACAGATGAAGGGCTCCACCATAACATGTCCAGCGCAGACACCATTGCTAATATCAGACAGACCACTCATGTGTGTCTATTTTGACCATTGCGCCCCCTTACAATCTGATGGGGCTTACAAGTACATCATGGTTGAAGTGGATTCCTGCTCGAGATTCCTATGGGTATGGCCTCAGCGCTCAGCTGATGCTCGAACTGTTATCAAAGATTTGCGAGTCTTTATAGGGACATACGCAGTTGGCACATTACATTCTGACCGTGGCCCTGCGTTTAGCTCTAGGGCTTACAAGGAAGCCATGGGAAGTTTGGGTGTTGCACTGCGGTACTCCTCTCCGTACCATCCCAAGGGAAATTCAGTTGTGGAGAGGAAAAAACGGGACTTAAAGCAATCATTAACGGCTAGAGTATTAGGCGCGGGTGGCAGTTGGGTCAATCATTTATAAGGGGTCCAGCAGGCCTTGAATAACATGCCAAGAAATTCTCTAGGGAGTGTCAATCCTTATGAGGTCCTTTTTGGGACGAGAATGTGGGTACCTGATCTCGATTGTGAAGGCACAGTGGCGGATGAAAAACTTTTTGACATCAATAAACGTTTGGCTGTTTTAAAGGATCTGAATGAATCCAGGGCACTACACAGTAATGTGCAGGTAAAGCGGACCGCCACTGGGGAAGTCAAGTCAGTCACGGCAAGACCTGTCTGGATTCCTAAAGTCGGGGATCTGGTCAGGGAAAAGATAGTGGACAAAAAAGAATTTGGGCCATCGTCTAGAAAGCCTGTACCTGTCCTGGCCGTCGAAGGAACAGGAACTGTACTTCTGCCACCTCTTGCCGGAAAAAAGGAGAAGAGATTCGTCTCCATTGATCTGATCAAACCACACTATGTGGCCGATACTGAATAGTAGGCCTAGTGGGCTCCTGAGTAGCTGACGCTCACCTCTCGCTACTATACAGGAAGTTCAGGCAGAAAGGCTCATCACGTTTGAAGAGTCTCCTATATGGAATGATGGACTATGCAACAATGCCATGGAACTCGTTCCTCTTGAAACAGAGATTCAAAATCAAAATGAAAGACAAATTTCAGTTCGACCTAACACTGATGTCTACATAAATATGCCTCAACAAGAGCCAACTTCAAGTTCAACAAAACCTACTGAGCTACCTAAAATAGATCGAACTGCATCTGGCTATTTCATCGACTTTGATACCTTTTCGTTGGATCCAAGTGAACCTGAAACAACGCCAGCCCCAATATCTCATCAACAACAAATCAAAGACTTCTTCATTTTTCTTAAAAAGACATACCTGGTGTCACCTTGGCTAGAACTTTGGATAATCACCGGTCTACTGTTCCTTCTTTTCTGGATAGGCTTAATAACTGTTTTCTGCTTCCTTATTAATGGAACTTACCTTCGCCAAAGCTCTGCAGCATCGAAAGTGAATTTGATCCTGAAACCTCATGTTTCATCACATCGTGAACAAAGAGACTTGTCATCAGTGAACATTACAGCAGTTCTTATACCTGATGGTATAGTATGGGACATGGTTGATTATGATATATTTAGTCCGACCGAACTTTTAAAAATACCTAATTTATTTTTAATTTCCTTAAATGATATCATTACCTCCAGTACATTTTCCGATGATTGGGATTTTGAAACTGTAAACAATATGTTGTCTGATTTAGAACAATCTGCCGCATTTGTAATGGAATGTTAGAAGACACATCAGATTTTAACACCATGTATTGTTATCAACATTATGGTCATAATTTTCTACTCAAATCCAGTACCCCTAGGAGTGTTTTTACATATCACCAATGGGAACATTGCCCTACACCACCGAAAAGAAGTTCAAAAACTTTTGCACAGAAATTTTCATATTTTTCAGGGTTTAACATTTCCGGCCCGACCTCATATTACTATAAGGTTGCACCGACATCCGCACAGGAAAATATGCTGACTAACACGAAACAGATTTACTCTGCTTCCTTTATTACCCAACTGTCTGAACAGGGTTTCGACTTATGGAAGGACACTATAGACTTAAAATCAGTCTGGGGTTCTAGAGATTGGCAAGTCCAGGGAACAGAAGCACTATTTAGAGCATGCCTCATTCCTCAGCAGATGATATTTCTAAATGAAACTGTGCAACAGACCTCCTCTCTTGGAACAGCCAAGAATATGGATTTGAACACACCTCGGATTCCAACACCATCACATGCCGAGGGTAATTTTACATCAGAAGAAGGAATTACAATAGATGACATTTTACAATACACTAGATCAGAGCCCAATTGGAAGGGATGGTTGGTTTGGCCCACAGACACAAACAGATGTCAGGGAAGATTCAGGGGTACCACTGAAGGGTTTAGTATCCACAGGCCAGACCCACGCTATGTACAAAGAGAACATCCAGGGGTGGTGACATCATACAATATTGGGAAGTTATGCCTCGATTGGCTAAAAACCTCAACACTACAACAGGTGAAACAACACTTATCCTTACTTACAGAGGATGTGGACCTACGGGATTTTTTTACTAGGTCCCAGAAAGCCACGTCAAAAACGTTTCTATTATGCTGTCTATAACGAAATTTGGAAAATCTCCCAACAAGAAGCAACAGAGAGACTGTGAGAAATAGATAGGATCAATTTAGAAAAGGGGTTAGCCGTAGTTGACCATGGTATGACTACATTAACTTCCAGGATTTATTCACTGGGCAACATTGTATCTTCTGCTATTGATGTACTAGAACAAGATTTGTCCATACTACAGCACGGGCAATCACAATTACGTTCTATTATGTTATTAAGCTGGACGCTGCAATCATTGCGCGCAGGTTATGTGCCTTGGCGTTTTATCAACAGTCACTGTTTTCTGCATACAATCTAACGGAAAAACAGATGAAAATGGCACAGAGGGGAGCAAAATATAGAATGCTGCGTATTGAAAAGCTGGACAGGTTACCTTTTACTGTGGCAGAATCACCGTCCACAGAATGGTTAATCCATGGCCATATAACACTACCGGTCACAACTTTTAGTACTGCCTAGAACAACAACAGGCAGGCAGATATGAAGCGATGGGTAGGGAATTCATCAAGGAATCTTGGGAATTACCGTACAGATTTTGATGCAGGAGTGGGGATCTAGAAGTGTTTCTAAGCTGTACAAACTGTGAGAACGCTTTAAGTGGATCTCTCATATGCAAGGATATTATGCTACATGGGGCCTGTAATGGTTCAGTGGCGATCCTATCCTGTCACTTGAGGGGTACCCCGGCAGCCGTGACCACCCCTGTATTCAGGCTACTTTCAAATGGGAGTTACTTGATGCTGAACGATCAAGGTTGTTGTCGTATGCTTCCGGGCATCGCATATCTTGTCACCGTGAGCTCCAGGGTTACTTGCTGCATGCAAGTATTGTTTCCACCGACACACACAGTCAGGGAGGCGCCGCTATGGCATTCATTGAATGTTTCCTTTATACGGTTTGATAGTCTGAGCAGAATGAAAGCCATGCTTCTACAGAAGACCGTGCCCTTAACCTCCGCCCGGGAGACTTTGGATCTCCAAATAGCAAGGTCCTCGGCTGAGATACAGACACTCATATGTACGAACTGCCCCTTCCATTTCACAGAAATGGTAAATCGTATCTTTAACATGTCTGATACGACGGGTATAGTAGACCTATTTAAGACCATAGGTTCAGGACTGTTAAGCACCTTTCAGACGGTCCTCGGAGTTATCCCAAACTTTATACACTCCGTATTCGGAAGCATTTTTGGAGGACTTCCGCTGATCCTGTTTCCAATAGCAGGTATCCTGATTGTAGTTTCCTGCTACACAATGGACGTCCCAGTCACCAAGGAGATGGAAAAAGCACTCCTGGAGCGTAAATACCGTGATCGCATGGAACAACATCTGGGCAAACCTCGCCTACGGAAACTGAGCGCCTCTTGGTTCCTGTCATTTAGACCAGTCTGGATGGACTGCATCCTACCTGTTCTCCGATGCCTGTTCTGCGGAGAAGAATGCGTGTTGGATCTCTGTCTGACACTTCCATCAGTTGCGCAACCGGACTTTGATGCTTTGCTGGACCCGATAACGGCCCATGTTCTGCAGTGTCCCCAGTGTATTCCTATGTTGATGGCGGCATTCTTAGAGGCTCCACTCTCTGCACAGTCTCTGCTCCTGTTGGAATGGATACCGGCTCCTCCACTGACACCCAGGCCTTGGATGGCGCACAGGCTGCCCCAGCATCGGCTGCAGGCAGTACGGAAGATCATCTGTGCTCAATTGACATGATCTGCGAGGTGTTACAAGGGTCATCGTCTGCGAAGGCAGGCAACAGCAATGTTGCGTATACTGGCCAGGACACATAAACATTTGGCTCGCCGTGTGGTGGGAGAAATTCTGCTTTTTTTTTAAGCTAACTAAAATTGGAACTCCAAATCAATTGACACTTTTTATGGCCTGCATGGCTTTCCGATGCTTGTAGTGGTTCAAACTATATATACGGACACATTAGAGCTATTGCTTGAGTGACAATTTTTCCTTTTAATATATTTCAGAATTTTTTTACATTTTTTAGCAAAACTATTGTTTTACTGTAGTTGTTTGCGTACCAGTGCCTAGACAGCCTAGTAGTACGTTAGAATTTAATTATGTCGTCCAGTCGGATGAGGAGTGGGTAATATATTCCAGATAGGCTCAGGTAACATTGTAACCTTTCAGCTATACTCTCCCCTACATTACACACATAACGGTTCTTGGGGACTGACCTTTTACCTAGATACGACACTGCACACAGAACGCGGGATTTTCCCTGGTAAAACCCTCATACATTATGCATGAGGATTCTTGGAAACTCAGCAGGACTACCATCTCCTGCATAATAACTATGTATAAAGTTCATTCCTGATGTCATCCTAAGTCCGACAAGTGGCACAGCAAGGTAGAACCCCCGGGGACACCTTTGGGTATATAAACATCACATCTTGCTGAGACAAACAGAGGAGATCAGGATTTTCCTGCTGACACACTGACGTGAGACGCTGAGATTCCTGCATGCAGATACTCCAGCTCGCAGTGGTCTAACACCCCTTGCGGGGTGTCCGACTCGAGACCAAGATGGGGTCCTACAGTCTCTCACTTCAGGTAATGGGGTTGACTTTATCCTAGAGGGATTCTTGGCTTAACACCTACATACATGCTAGGTACACTTAGGTACATCCAGTTAGGGTAGCATCGTAGGTGTAAGCATTTTATTGTCATGTATTTTATATACCTGTCTGTATTCATGGTTATAGCAAAATGGTAGAAATTTACCATCCTTTTACTTTCTTAGTGCTTCTAATCATTTATATCTGTTACTGTCTAATTTCAGCACACCGATTTTACAGTAGAATAACGACTGTTCAATAAATGCTTATTGAAAAACGTCCATACTGTTTATTCTGTGTATCTCTCTGAGACTAAGTGAGCACGAGTGACTGAGCGAAAAGTAGGACACTGTTTCCACGGTCCTGAGGGATCTGGGTTGTCATGTTCGATAGTTGCCAAGAACTATTCTCTCCTTGGTAAGAGGAGTTTCTAGTGGCACTGTGAGCTAGCTGGTACACAGGCCAACATACCCGGTGGGGGAGTCTAGAATCAGTCTGACACCAATCCTACAGTGTATGTTGTCTTAACTCACAGATCCTATATAGGTTTTATAGGAACTACACGACAAAACCTAACTCTGCATGTCTGTTTGGCCGGCCTAAGATGGCAGGCCAAACAGACATGCACAGTTAGTAGTGCACATCACTCTGCCCCCCTCTCATTGCTCGGCCCCGCCCCGCTCATCCCCTCGAAGGCTGGCTCAGCCAGCAGCCGAAAAATAAAACGATATTGTTTTAGTTTTCAGCTGCTGGCTAAACCAGTGGGGCGACGCTCCTACCCCATTGCAGAGGAGCCGCCGCTGTGTGTTTTTCTTTCTCCCGATTTGAGTGAAAGTCTAATGAGGTTAAAAAAAAGTCTGCCCCCACCTGCAACCACAGGCTCAAAATTAAGCACTTGGTGGCAGCCTGGCCTCTGGGTGAGCAACACAGCCTCTCCATGGAGAGGGAAGGACAGGAAGATGGATGGCACGTGCAGCCTCTTGACAGAAAGATTGGTGGTGTGTATGGGCTCACCAGAGGGCATCATCAGCAGGAAGATGAATGGTGTTCATGAACTCTCCAGTGAGAGGCCGAGACAATAAGACGGGTGATGTGCCAGCTTCAACAGTTAGAGGCAGCAGGCGTAGGAGCGGCAACGTGCATGGCCTCTCCAAGTCAGAGGCCATAGCAGGTGGTTGGGTCGCCGTACGCTGTATCTTCTAGTAGAGGCTGTGGCTTCCGCACATGCTGGTCTAGCTGGAACGCCATTTTACTATTACAGTCACGTTCTGTTGTCAGAATGCATTTGTAATAAATGGGACATAGTACCCTTGCTATACATTATATTGGTATTGCAAGTCACAAAGGAGTTGCAAGACCATATGGAGAAACCAGGCCGAAGATCGAGTTATTTTATAAGGCCATGGCACTCCAAGTGGACTTGAAACATTCTTTGACTGTTCACCAGAGCGTATTTTATTTCTTATTACATGGTCACATCATTACCCATCACATAAGCTTCTTAAATGTTCTCATATGAAACAGTTAGTATAGTTATAGACATAAAGAATAAAAGCAGAATCTGTTGTGCAAAATTCAACACCAAACAGCAGCAATTTGTTGCAAAAAGGCAGTTTACTATAAATCAGATAATAAAAAGCTGCAGCTCAGAATGAGTAGTATTCTTTGATATAATGAACTATAGCGCACATAAATGCCTCCTTGGTGCTGATCACTTTTTATTTTCAGACAGATCACCTGCAAAAGGCCTTTATTCTTACACCCCGGTATGACATTCCACCTCTGGAAGGCAACCAGTGTGCCTCTGGTCTGTTCGAACCAGATAATGCTATTATTACAGGGGTGGCTGTGCTTGAGTGCATACACACAACTCACGGGTGGATGGTGCACCAACTGAATGTTCATTCCCACGGTAAGAGAGCTGGATTGCAGCCAATGGGAAGACAGTCATGTATGTGAATCAGGATCCACTCAACGAAAATACCAGGCAAGGTGTCTAGGCGTGTCTGGCCATCGTCCGTGGGAAAGCCTAGTATTGACTTGAGGTGTGACCTTCTCCGATCGCTGTGTTAATACCTCGTTCTGTTATGTAAGGTGGTGGATCGGTGCAACAGAGACTCGGATAAGAGCTACCCATTTATGGAAGATCCACCAGAACATTGGAACCGACTTTTATTGTTGCAGTCTCATGCTTCAGCGCAGGGCCCAGCGGGGCATGTATGTGGGCACTGACCTTCTTAAAGTGGCTGCAACTATGCATGTGGAGCCCGAACATAAAAGATCCTCCAACTCCTATCTGTATTTTGATATTGTTTCCCCGCATACCCTTGACGAGGCATCGAAGCGCTTTATGGCGAGTAGTATCACTAGAGAGTAAGTAAGCAGTGCTCTTCAACTCACAGAGCAGAGCTCCTCCCCCACTTCTTTTGTCTAGGTGGGGAGGGCGCATTGCATAGGCTATATAAGGCCACAAAAGCTCCTAGACGAGAGTTGCCCAGTGTAGGTCCAAAGGCAAATCATTTACACAGTGTTATCCTGAAAATCTGGCATAAAACTGGCACCTTCTGCATTTGCATTGGACACACTTTTCTGGGCCAATATCTAAACATCGACCTAGGAAAACCAGGCTGGGGGTTGTATCACTAATATTTATTGAGCTTCCAAACCCCAAGGTAGAATCTGCGACCACTACAACACTCTACAGGCCAGGGTGCTGTGTGTGGGGAACCAGGACACCTCAACCTATAAGGCCTTACATCCAGGAGACAGTCAGATCCTGGTTACATCTGGGCCAAGAGCAAACCGCAGTTTGTGCAGGGATTGGAGTTATACATTGTGCAAAATTTACTGTGTCTGCTGATTACTGGGTACATAAACTCCACACCCCTGTAATTCTCCCAGAGACACATCAGCAAGTCAAACGTGTCACGGTGCCAATATATGCTGATTAAGGGGTGGAGAAAATTATATGTAAATATTGGGGTAGCTGAACTCGAGTGCAGAAAGCCCCAGCATGTCTGTGTTATTCCCCATTTTGAAGAGCTAGATATGTTATTCCCCATTTTGAAGAGCAAAGTTTTAGTTGGCGGTATTTATTGCACCCGAAAGATTCCTCATGTTTTACCGAGTGCAACAATGCTCTCCTCCCCCTCCAAGGCCCGTGACAGTCCGAGTCTGAGAGCCTGGCAATGTGTGTGAAATCACAATTCGACTTTGCAAGTGCCAACCCCGGAAGGAAGCGCCCTTGCAGGTCACGTGCCAGTTGGATCCTTGGAGGCCTTTCTACAGCCGTCTGGGCTGTGAGAAAGCACAATTTCCAGATCTAAGTTCAAGTGGATAGTGCAGTTGTGATGTCACCAGAGCTACACTCATGTCCTAAGTGCAGGAGAGTGTTCCCTGCAGGCGCGCAACGCCCATAGGGCTCAAAGGGCTTCAGCCCCACCCTTGTGTGTGTCAGCCCGGGCTGAGACAGCTACCCGGGCACACACACAAACAGTTTTTGAGCTGCTGTGGGCTGGCTGGTCTGGCGTCCGTCTTATCGCAGCCGCACTCGAGTACTTCACAGATCTTTAAAAGACCATTTACTTTTTAACGAGGCTTTGCTGTTTTTTCACCCCTCCTGAGAGCCCCTGCATCTTCACTCTGCCTATTGCTGAAAGAATTAGCCCCCCCCCCCTGAAATTTTTAGAAGCCCCCCCCCCCGAAATTTGACTCTAGTTGTGCCTCTGGTTCCCAGTATCCAACTGCTTAAGGAACCGGAAAAGGGTTTAGTCCACCTCTGACTTTTTCTTCCTGCTCATTGGACTAATACATTTTCTTTAAGAAGTTGTGTTGAGTCGCAAGGTCGAATCCTTGTACAGCCACTCAGCATTTCATCTTCCTGATGTTGCTAAAAGGGGTCACATTGAGTGGGAAAACAATAAATGTGTTAATCAGAGACTAGATAGTGCTAAAGGTGAACTTGCACGTTACAAATACTGGTTATATTATGAATGAAAGAAGATTTTATATAAATGTATAATTTCCATATCTGCCAACTTGAAGAGCAATCTCACCGTGTGAGGATGAGGCAGGGCCTTGAAGGGGGCGGGGCCTCATGCCGAGAAATACCTATGAGGCACTTTTGAACCCCACCCTGCCCCCTATCCCCTCCTCCCAAAAAACCCCAAAATCTTGCTGAGGCCGGTGCCTATGTCCTGGGGTGCTTTCACAGTTCAAAGTCTCAGAAAACGAGCTGGAAAACCACTATTTACATCTTCCCTGCCACTGTGTGATATCGGCTGCTCACCGGGAGACTGTGTGATGGGAGCCAATATCTTCTGTCACACGCTGGCACTGTGTGAGGTGGCAGGTATGCATTTCTGTCAGACAGAATCTCTCACTGCTTAGTTGGCCAAGGAAGCCCGGTGCTATATTCCGGTGTTGTGGTTGCTTACAGACTTCTATAGAAGGTTGGACAGAGACAGAAAAGAGGCCTGGGCACCAAAATAAAAGTAGCCCCTGTGAGTGAATTATATTGCTAAAAAGTGGCCCATGTTTGCAAATTGGGGTGGTTTTGAACTTGTAAAGAAATGCTTTATAATTGTTTTGCAAGTTATGGAAGTCTGCATACATTTGTGCTTGCTGCTGGCAGTGTTTGTTTTAATATCAAGGAAATCAATAGTAAAAACCGGACCAGCAGGCCAAAAAACAAGTCCACAAACAACCCGAAAAATGGTCCACATGCTGACCCAGGGGGCTAGTAATAAAAAGTGGTGGTGGGGCTACAATCTCGCACACTGGGAATCAGACACATTTGGAAGGTCAATAGGTCCGGGTTTAATGTGCTAATGCATGAAAAAAGCATGCCTGTTCTTTCATGCTTTAGCACATTAAAGTCAGATCTTTCATCTTCACCAGTGCATTCTCCTGAGACACCGATTTCCGTAAGATGGTTGGTACCAAGCGAGTCCTATGCATGTCTAAGGAAGTAGTGTAGCAAGGATGCCATGGGCCCTGGTGAAGGTAGGGGAAATGGCTACTTTGAATGCTGGTGTGGTAGTAAATACAGGAATTATAAGGGCTCAACGGGCCCTCAGGGCTCTGGTGCCCCTGCACCTGCTGCACCAATGGTAGCTACTTCCCAGGACTGATGAACAGAAAAGAAAGGTGTCTTATCTGATTTAAAGTAGCATGAACTGCATGATGATAAAATACTCCCAAGGAACAAGAAGATGAGTGTGGGAGGAATCTCCCAAAGTGCCCAAGAAGATGATCCTTCATACAATGAGAAGTAGACTTGAGGTGTGAAGAAGAAACTGGAATAAAGAAAATTGTGGGGAGCTTCTATCTGGCTGTCAGAAAATGAGGGGGGCTCACCAACAGCTCAAAAGGAAGGAGTTTCCACAGAGAATAAAAAACTGGATACTTGTTCAGAATGTAAAAAAATGCATACGTTGATATTTCTACAGCATGAACCAAGCCAGAGAGCAACCGAGCATTGCACATTATGGGGAGGTGATGGAAAATGAGGCAAGACTGTATTCATCAAGTCATAGCTTAAATGTTTTTGTTACAAATACACACTTACAGTAGTATCTCTCACATTTAAATTCTATGCAAATTTTGGATCATTGATTTCCCACAAATGCACAATTTTCAGTCAATGCCAAACTGGATTCAAGCCAAGGTCCTCAGATCGACAGCTTATCAACTAGACCACATCTCCTTCCTTAGCTGATGTATTAGGACTTTCAAAAAAAGCTTCAAACATTTTATTACACCACTCCTTGTGAACGCTCATGTTCTGTTGATGCTTTAACATAGCCATTAGGCCATATTCCTCATTCTGTATAGTGAGTCGAGTGAATTCAAATTATTTTGGTATTTATGTGTTCTACATGGGTAGCACCTAAATGAATTGTCTCTTGTTTAAGGTTGAGTTTTATCTGTTTGCATCTACAGAATAGTTTAAATGTGAGTACATACAGAGGATACTAAATGGGTAACTGTGCAATCTGGTCCAATATCATTATTGAGGAGTTCTAGTGATATATTTGGCCATGTGGTTTGTAAATGTCACTAGACGTCTGAGATGGCAATGACAAGGTACGCATTAAGTATTTTTTATATCACAAGCTTAAAACAGCTTGTGATATAAAAGTGCAGCTAACAATGGGCATTGACTGGAATTAAAATGTTGAGGTTTTGTTTCCCTGTCATGAACAGATTCTTGATAAAACAAAAGGCAATGGCGAGATTAGTGGATTTATGTGAATCTGCGGCTGCAGAGTTTATAGCATAATTATGGATGTACTGAATTTGCCCCATAATTCCCAAAATATGCAGATTTTACCAAAAATGTTTCTAGTTCAAACGGATAAAAATAATACCGCCAGACAATGCGCCACATAATTTGCATTTTTTGCAGCATAATGTGGATAACCTTGGTCCTCCAAGCAACATATACTTAGTAGCCTGAACAATGTAAAAACTCTGCACAGTGGTTTGGGGACTACCATTATGACGACAAAATTTGTATTTTACATGTAACCGTGAAATATCTTATAGTTCGTTGTACCACATGGGATTTATACCACTGTGTTTTGGGTAATACAAGTACCAAAACATGCATTTTAACTTGAGGATGTAATGACTTCTCAATAAACTTAAAATGGCTATACACGGCTGTGAGAGGAGTGAGGCAATATGGTAAATTACACCTATACAGCCAGTTCCCATTTTGCTAGCTCTAGGTTAATTTCTTTATAAAAAAAACTACACACTCACGCCTAAGTCAAACTTGTTTTCTTCTCTCCAAATGAAAGAAGGTTGGACAAAGATGCACGCTGCAACAGAAATTCATCATGGGAATAAGCGTTAGCAGCCATATTAGTGAATGAGCTGAAGCCATGTCAAAATGTAATGTATTCTTGTTTGGTGAGCAGTGGCAGCAAAAGACACTTCTGCAGGATTAGATTGGGATAGCCAGGAGACCTGTGAGTAGACCCATGCAGTGTGTGCATGCCCATAACCCTGCTGCGCTCCTTTAAATGGGCTCCAGTATCTCCCACCGGAGCACAACACCTGCACCCTCAGCCAGTGCGGAGCTTGTGTTCCTTCACCTGAACAGATGCCTTGTGCTCTCTCACAGGAAGATGGAAGGTACAACTAGCAGTAAAGGGGAGTATGCAGAGCTTTTGTCCACTGAGGGGACCAGGATTTGAGGGCACCATGACTGGAGCTCTTCCCTTTGTTTGTGGTGCCACCAGACCATACATTAACGATTAGCGCACATGCACTAACAGAGGATCCTGTAGGAAATCCCTCCTATTGCACGCTTCAAGCTGTGCTGCCCTCACAAGCTTTATGCTTTACTCCTCCATCCACTCCCTTTGGAGTTTGCCTGCTTCAACCAAGCCAGGGACGTAAATATATAAAACATCAAACTCCTTCAGTATGTGAAGGGTTTACATTTGTTCCACGTGAAACATAATTTAGAATTGGACTAGATCACCTTTTAACACTTCTAAAATGTAGCTGCCTAGTGGATCTGTCACCTCTAACCCAGTGCTTAATTTGCTTTAAAAAAAGTATGCTGGTGACTAAAATGTTTCTTTGGAGATTGGTATCGGCACCAGCCACAGTCAGCGCTGCCCAGTTACACAGTGAAAGGCAGACCTCTGATGAAGGGAGCGAAAAAATGGGGGGAATGTGCTGTAAAGTTTACTTTTGCCAACATAGTCACACTTCCCGTTTCCACACCCTCAAAATGCTCAATGAAATCTTCAAATGTTTCCCAGTCAACACATGCAACCAGTACCCCCTGCTCTTACATGCGGATGCCGCGGGTGGGGCAGATGCAGGGACCGTCACTGGTGACCAAAGGTCTAGCTACGCCACTGGCCTGCTCGCACACACCCCCTGCATACACAGAACCAGAATCAGCCTTCTTGCTGTCCCGTACCTCGTGCCCGAAGCCTGGAACGACCTGCCCCTACGCATTAGAGCTACCTTCTCATACGTGAGCTCCGCAAGAAACTGAAGTCTTGGCTGTTCAAACGTCTCTGTGGCGCTCCCGTTTCACTCATAGTCTCTGTTCTTTTCCATCTCAGTCACACTCTCCTCTCATTTCTTTCTCTCTTTTCTGTCCATATTCTCACACATGCTTAATTTTATTTCACTACTGTCTATCTTCTCTCTCTCTCTCTTTCCAATCACTTCTCTCAATCCCTTCTCTCTCACTTTCATCCTCCCTCCCACCTTCTCCTCCTCACTGTCTATCAGAAACAGGCCACGTGCAAGATTAACCCGGGTGAGAAGCATGTGATACTCCCGCAGAATATTAGCTGGTCCTGGTTTCTCAGTCCCCACTCCTCGGGTTCTACATTATAGGAATGAATGCTGAAAGTGCTCGCACCTGCCTGTGAATTGGCTCACCTCGGTCTATGTCTGCGCAGGGGCTCAGCACTGTTTGCAATGGAGCTCAGCTGCATACTTGGAAGAGCTCAGCTCCGTCTGCCCAGGGCTGTAGCATTATGTATGCAGGAACTCATCTCCGGCGAGTGAACAAGTGACTGGAGGTTGTGTGAGGGAATGTAAGTGAGTTGTGGGTGTAGCTATCAATGGTGCAGCAGGTGCAGTTGCACCAGGGCCCAGAGTTAGTAGGTGTGTGTAAGTGTGTTAGCAAGTGAGAATGAGAACCAGTGAGTAGGGAACACGAAGGGGGTGGGGTAGGGAGGTAGTTCTTTCAGCCCAATGGGCGTTGTGCACCTGCACTGACCTGTGAGACCAGCCCGTCTGGCACTGCCAGATTGGTTGCCCTATAGGTAGGGTGATGAGACGTCCGGGATTTCTCCGAACAGTCCCATTTTTCAGAGGACTGTCCCGGTGTCCCAACACTTTTCTTAATTTTGGGTATATGTCCCGGTTTTTGGGACAAAGGTCATGTCATTCCGCCAAGCAGAATCGGAAGTTATATGCTACATTTACAGGTGCCTCTGAAGACTGAAAGTAATGTATCTGTTTCAGTCAGGCAGCACAGGAGGGGGTGGCTGCAGACTCCCAGCAGAGAGGAGGCAGAGTGTGTAGGAGAGTATATATATATATATATATATATATATATATATATATATATATATATATATATATATATATATATATATATATATATATATATATATATATATATATATATATATACACACACCCCTACACACACAGTTACAAGCCTAGTGTGTGTGTGTGTATAAAAATATATACACATATACAAACACACACATACATTTACAAGCCTATTGGGTGTGTGTGCTTATGTATATATGTGCACATATTTACAAGGTTATGCAAAAAACGGGACAGGCCAGATATAGAAGTAAGCCCGAAGGCTTTAGTCCTACTTTTATGTCTGCCCTCATAATCTGGTCACCCTACCTATAGGCCAGTCTGACCCTACCTCTGTTATTGGATTCCAGGGGTCCCATGTGTCACCTAGGGGTGTGTGTGGTGCCCACATCACTGCGATGCAATGTTACACCTTGCCCAACTTCCACATCAGCCAATGAGAATGAGTCATTTTCTAGGAGGAGGTAAGTCACAAATGCCTATGTATAGCTGCCTATGTATAGCTCCTCTCCATGTATAGCTCCTCTCCATGACTTGCCTGTATGCATGGAGACACAAACTTGTTTACCGCAGCAAAGGAAGAGCACAGTTCCTTCACCTTCTGACTGACATGCTGTCCTTGGGACTGGTCAGAACCCAAACTGGACCAACAATTGTGTGATTCTGGGCAAGTCAAATAATCAGCTCTCTACGCGTTCAAAAACCTGCCCCTATTTTAGATAAAATTGTAAAGATGTGAAAATGTAATCCAATTCAAAGATGCAAATCGCCACTTGAGGAACATGACCCTGTAGCATGTCCCAAACTAATGTACAGTGCTTCGTTGTTCACTAGTTAGCTTTGGCGCTATATAAATACCGATTCATATAAACATAACTGTTCCTCGGCAGGACTTTGAAACTGTGGTAGGGCATTGTCCCCTCAGCAGGCCCTGTTCACGGTTACCTTTTGCCACCCCAGGGAACACGCCTCACCTCAAAAGCCCCACTCTAGGGCTCATTCAGCAGTCTTACGGCACTGTCCACCTCAGATGACCTAGGACACTGTTGACCTTAGCTGGCACGTGGCTCCGTTTATCCTGCAAGCTAGATTAAGTACAGGAGCATGGTATCAGTGATTTCTTTAAACTGGCCGAGATATATATTTATGCTTTTTTGCTCACGGGTTTCATGGTGTCCCACTGCCCCCTGCTGGCATTCGAGAAGAACAGTTTTTGAAAAGAGAAGGAATAAACAGGAAGCTGGTGGCTATTTCTAGGCTGCCACCTTTCCCTGTTTTAAGATTCTGCAAGAGCGGGATGTGATACTTAAATAGAAAATTATGTAAAATCTCGCGCCAAATAACCAGTCCATGCTGTCGGTGAAGCGTAAAAGGCCATTTATTAGGACAGGCTGTAAACATAACTTTAACCATAACAAATATTAACAATAACCCCAACAATACTTCCCCCCACTTCTTCGTCTCACTCGCTCCATTCTTTCCCCTTGCACCCCATCTCTCTTCACGTTCCACAACAACCCATTTCCGTTCTCAATCCACTTCTTCATTTGTCTCCTGACATCCTCTTTTGCATCACCTGCCATCGCACTCCTGCATCCCGCACCCCCATCAATCACTCTTCCCCCGAGAGGTGGGTGGGCCCGTCCAGGACTCCCCCACCCCTCCAAAGTTCCGCCTACCTCCCTACAACCTGCCCTAAACTGGCATGCTCCATCCACCCTAGTTAACCCTTCCCTATTTTCTGTAGGGTGGGTGGGTGGTCAAATTTTTGGACCCTCCCGCTGGCGCTAGGAAACAGGAAGAGGAGGTCGTTTCCCCTTCCTGCTCCCTTATAGCCCCTTTTGCTCCCTCCCCTTCCCCTCCAGCCTTTCCTGTCCGGCGCGAATCCCCCGGGGAAAGACTAGACTGCGTCCTGCTTTCCCCGGGGGCCGTCATCGCGCCAAATAACCAGTCCACGCTGTCGGTGAAGCGTAAACGGCCATTTATTAGGACAGGCTGTAAACATAACTTTAACCATAACAAATATTAACAATAACCCCAACAATACTTCCCCCCCCACTTCTTCGTCTCACTCGCTCCATTCTTTCCCCTTGCACCCCATCTCTCTTCACGTTCCACAACAACCCATTTCCGTTCTCAATCCACTTCTTCATTTGTCTCCTGACATCCTCTTTTGCATCACCTGCCATCGCACTCCTGCATCCCGCACCCCCATCAATCACTCTTCCCCCCCGAGAGGTGGGTGGGCCCGTCCAGGACTCCCCCCACCCCTCCAAAGTTCCGCCAACCAGGGAACCCCCTTTGGGCGGTTA
Source organism: Calotriton arnoldi (assembly GCA_963921515.1). Classification (NCBI taxonomy): domain Eukaryota; kingdom Metazoa; phylum Chordata; class Amphibia; order Caudata; family Salamandridae; genus Calotriton; species Calotriton arnoldi. The sequence continues at coordinate 1,794,603 of CAWUFW010000661.1, forward strand.
CCTGCCCCACCCTGCAGCCGTGCACCTTTCGCCCTCACACCCTTCGACACCAAATGGACTCATTCCAGAGCTTGCTGATCGTGTCCCTCATTTCCATCATGTAATAGGCATTACCCATCCTTGAAAGGTGCACCCCGTCATCCCTGAATAGCAGCGGCTCCTCCAGCCGCAGCCCATTGTGTCCAATCACTTTAATGTCTCTTTTGTCGCAAAAAACCCTCATCGCCCTGTTCAACTTTCTCCTGGCTTTTTCCACTGCCGCTGGTTTTACTGCTCCCCTCCACACTTTACGTGGCACAAACTCAGTCCACACCAAGCAGGTGCCTGCCATCCGTTGTTTCATAACGTCCAAGTCCCTTTGCATCTGTTGCATGATTGCCAGGCCTGACAATCGCACCATGTCATTTTCCCCCAAGTGTAAAACCAGCAAGTCAGGACATCCTTTTTGTGATACCATCTTCGTTAACCAGGGCAAGAACGCCCCCCAGCGCATTCCTCGTTTTCCCCACCATTGTACCTCGTGATGGCTGCTCCGCAGTCCCAGGCTACGGCCGTAAACCTGACGATCTGCATACTGTGCCGCCCAATGCACGAAAGAGTGCCCGGCTATCCAGGTGACCGTCTTGGTCCCCAGGCCCCTCACACAACCTACGACAAGAAAAAAGGTGTTAAAAACCATCCTGGCCCCACTAAAACCCCCTTACTCCCCCCCTTTGCAGCGACCCCTGACGCCCGCCCCTCGTCACTTCCGCACGTAGCGCTCGCAGCAACGGGACCGCCATCTCCCAATCTGTCGAATCCGATCCCAGGACCACCCCACACGCGCCGCCGCCGTGGCTGCCCCAATCCGAAAAGAGTGCGTCCCAAATCCCTTCGGGTCCCGTCCCATCCGCTTCAACGCCATACGCATAACTGCCAGCAACTGCGCCGCCGTCAGCCTATCGCCGGAGCCATGCAGGAATATTTCCCCTTTTTTGCTGGCCCCATCCTGCGAAAAAACCTCCCACTCCCTTACCGGGCACACCCCCTGGCACCCACTCTCATTCAACCATATCCACTTCCCCCTCCCTGCCTGATCTGTTTTAGAGTGGCCCAACCATATCCCCAGCCGACCCCCATCCAATCTCACATCCTCATACTTTCTCCCTGCCCTACCTTTCGTCCCCAACAACTCCGACACCCTGAATGCTCCAAAAAACATCCACACCATGCTCAAACGAAACAAAGCCACCTCCGTGGTATCGTAGCAACAGACGGGCAACATACCCAATAAACCTTGTAACACCTCAAATGTCACGGCTTCCCGGGGCCCCCCCGTAGCCCCCTCCTGTCTCTCCCTGCCCCACCCCCTCAGCATTCTGCTGATAATCTCATCTTTCGCCGGATCAAATCCCCAAAACAACTTACAATAAAAGGAGATTCCCGCCAATTTCCCTGCGATCGTCGTATGTGACAACCCCCTCTCAATACAGTGCAAGACAAAACGGATCACTCCCTGTTCCATCACTTGAACGGACATGTGCCCACTGTCAGTGGTCCAGCCCATAAAGACCCCGAACTCAGTCCAAGCCAATCTGTAAGTGCGCCGTGTCGTCTCTGCTATCGACTTTTCCACTAGGCTGCAGACTCTCATTCCCCCCAGGCCCAGATGCCGTCCGGCAGCTGCGTTTTGAGGACTTCCGCTCCAGGTGCCATGCGGCGAAACCTGCTCCACTGCGAATGAGACAAAGCATCCGCGATGTCATTACTCGCTCCCGGCACATGCTTTGCCCGAAAAACCACATTTAACTGCAGACACTGTAGCATAAAATACCTCAACAACCTCAACACCCTCAAGTCCCTTGCTCTCTGCCTGTTGACCAGTTCGACCACTGTCATGTTGTCCACATGGAACAACACGGAACGGTTCTTGAATTCCCCGCCCCACACCGCTAGTGCCACCAACAATGGAAAGAACTCAAGAAACGCAATGCTCCTCCCCTGCTTTAGCCAGTGAGCCGGCCAGCGTTCCGCGCACCATCTCCCGTCCCAGAAAACCCCAAAACCTGCCGCCCCCGCTGCATCTGAAAAAATCTGCACTTGCCACACTGTTCTGTCCTCTATGAAATCCAGTGCAACCCCATTGAAGTTCGTCAGGAAAGTCTGCCATATTCTCAGGTCTGCTCGCACTCCCAATGAAATCCGCACCCTGTGGTGCGGTAGCACCGCCCGGACATGGCCATGCCCAGGCGCCTGCAAAAGGTCCTCCCCGCTCTCACCACCCTGCAAGCAAAATTTAACAGCCCCAAAAGTCTTTGGACCGTCTTCAGGTCAATCTTTTCTCTCCCATCACCCCCAACAAACAGGCCTGTATGTCTCCCACTTTTTAGCTGGCAACCGGGCTATCCACTGTACTGAGTCCAACTCAATGCCCAAAAATGTCAATTGACAGCTGGGCCCAGCTGTCTTCTCCGGCGCCAATGGGACCCCAAAGTGCCGGGCCATCTCCTGAAACTGTGCCAATGCTCGCCCACATGCACCCGACCTTTGCTGTCCGATGAAAAGGAAGTCGTCCAGGTAATGTGACACCTCCTTATGCCCACTGCTCCTTTGAAATGCCCATTGCAAGAAGGTGCTGAACAATTCAAAGAGAGCGCATGTCCACAAAGATGGCCCCCTCAAACTGCATGCCTAGCAACGAGAAATCCGCCGGGTGTATGGGCAGCAAACGGAACGCCGACTTCACGTCACATTTCGCCAGCTCCGCTCCCTGCCCACACCTCTGTACAAGGCGGATCGCGTCATCCACTGAAGCATACAGTACCCGCGAGTCCGCTTCCGCGATGAAGTCGTTCACGGACCTCCCTTCTGGCCAGGACAGGTGGTGTATCATCCTGTACTCGCCCGGCTCCTTCTTGGGAACCACTACCAGCAGAGAAATAATCAATTCTGCTAAAGGCCAGTCGACAAACGGGCACGCTATCCTAACTTCCTCAACTTCCGTTCTTAGTTTTGCTGACACCACCTCCGGCAACTCCTTGGCCGATTTCAAATTGTCCGCCCATCTCCTTTCCCTTGGACCCTGATACCCCACCCGGAAGCCCTCTGTAAATCCCCAATGCAACTTCAACGCTGCCTCCCTGTCTGGATATACCGAGAGCCACGGGCCCATGGCCTCAATTCGGACCGGAGTAGGCGCCCTTTGGTCCAGGCTGACCCCGTTCCTTCATGGCCCGCCACTGTTCTGATGGTGTAGCCAATGTAAAACATTGGGTGAGGGCGTTTTTCCCACCACATTTGGAGCACTCATGCTTGAACTTACACGGATACCTGGAGCAGTATCCTTTGTTGTAGTTCCAACACGCTCCTGTGTTGCTCCCGCCTGGCTTCTGTTGTCCGCCCCCGCATTACCTGCACTGGCCTGTCCACTACCCGCCCCAGACTGAGCGGGACGCGTCGGAAATGTCCGATACGTCACTGGCAGCCCGCTCGCCATGTGCGTTGCTGCTGACGACTGCGTGGACGACATCCACTGCATCCACAGTTCCTGGTCCACCTCCCCCCAGGGTTTGTCGGGATTCGCTCCAATTCTGGCCCGAAACTCCTCGTCATAGCTGAGCCACGCAAACCCCCCAAAATGCATCTGCGCCTTCCTAATGATGTCCATGTATTTTAACATCGCTATAGCCCTGTCTTGATGCTTTTCGCAATATATGCTAGCATAAATCAGAAAGGCCGACGTCCAATTCTCCATGGTCACCGGCACCCGGGGTCTACGAGTCAGCTCCCATTCCTCCTCCTTGGAACCCTCCTTTGCCTGTATCTCCCTATGGAGCAGTTTAAAAACGTCCACGTATTCGTGTCGCCATATTCTGGCCCTTATTTTTTCCGACAGATGCGACCCCAACGGCATTGCCAACCCCATGTACGGCAGTTTCTTGTGCTGCCGTTCTTCCCCTTTGTCATCTTTCCCCTCTACTTTGTCCGTCTGGACACTGGCCACCGCCTTCTTCCCCCCCCTTTGCCCGACTCTGCCGACTGCCCCCCCGTCCCGGGTGCCGCACCCTTTGGTTCCCGCACTGACCCCTCCCCCACGCCCACCGACCGGCAGGACTTCTTCCTACCCAGTCCCGACCCATCGTCCCAAGCCTCCCACCACTTGCCCTCACCTGACAAGGTGGTCTGTGCTCCTTCTTCCGTCCTGCTGTTGCCGCTCTTCTTCGCAGTGGCCGTCTTGGCCTGTGTTCTGGCCGCCGCCGGTGCCTGGAAAATACTAACACATTTCGTCGTTGCCGCCCCCCCCACAGGCATCCTGGCCGGCCTTTCTACCTCCTCACGCAACTCGCCTTCCTCAAGCTCATCACTGTCCTCCCCGTAATCCAACATCAACTCCGCTTCCGTATCCTCAGGCATCCAAGTCCACTCCTGCACCGCTCTTTTCACACCTTTTCCAGTCTTGGCATGCACCACTCCCCGTTCCCCTGCCCCCGTCGCTGCTGCCCGCTCCTTCGGTGGAGGGAAGGCCGCCGCGGACCCCCCTGCTGCTTCTGCCTGGCGTCTTGGGGCCGTTTTGCGCCCCGCCGGCCCACCCCGTCTGCTGGCCGCCGCCAGTTGGTCCCCCCCCTCCCAGGCTGCTCCAACCTGAGAGGATCCCAGCGCCAGCGGGCCTCAAGGCCGTCCCGGCCACCCCTGCCCCCGTCTGGGGGGAGCTATCTTCCTCCGCCCACACCCACTTGCCCCCTTTCGGGGCCTCTTGCCCCAGTTTTTCTACCCAGGCCTCCTCCTCTGATGTGGGAGTGGGGGGCCTCTCTGCCCCCTCCAACTCCCCCCTGACCTCCCGGGCCGCGCACAACTCCGCCCACTTAGCTTCCGTGTCTCGAATCACGCGCCTCTGGTCCCGGATTTTTTCCTCCAGGGTCATGCACTCCCACCTCCGCCCCCCGGCTGCTGAGGGCTGCCCCCCGTCCTCTCCCCCTGCCCCTGCTTTCGTCACCTGCGCAGCCAGGCCCATCCCCCCACCCCCTGCCCTCAGGGGCCCCCCAGAGGGGCACCCCCTATCCCTGCGGACCCTCCACTGAGAAAGGTCCAGAGGGGACTCCCCCCCAGGAGCTCCCCCCTCGTGGTGCGAGCCACCCGGCCCTGACCCGAACAGGTCCTGAGACCCCACCCCCCCCACCCCACCTGCCCCCCGGGTACCCCCGCTTAACTCCTGGACCAACCCCCCCTCCCTCCCTGCTGCCTCAAATTGGCCCACCTGGGCCTCGCCGAGCCCTGCTGTTCCCCTTGCTAAAGCCTGCTGCAGTCCCCCCGGCCGTCCCTCCAGCTCTCCCATGCCCCCCCCCTCCCGGCAGCCTCGACCGCACGCACAGCAGGCAGGCTCTTCCTCCCGCGCTTCCCCCCGACTTTTCCCGGACCCCCC